>CM057345.1:520835555-521578670 GCA_030015575.1 Agapanthus africanus | reverse complement strand
CAAGCCAGAGTTGGTAAAATACGGCGAGAGAGTACAGCAACTGCCGACTCAAATTCCTTCCTACACCTTGGAAAGCATACCGCGTGCAGAAAATAGCAAAGCGGATGCATTAGCCAAGCTCGCTAAAGAGTTGGCCGACGAAAACCTCGATGACGTGAGGATCGTTGTACAAAGCCGTCAGGTTCTTGCACCGACAGAAATATCTCCGGAGTCATCGGAAGAAAAGGGAGCGACCAAGCCAGCGACTCTACAAATAAAAGACCAAGAAAAGGTTGAGGATTGGAGAGAAGTCTTTATAGACTACTTCAAATCCCGTCGGACGCCTGAAGACGCGTCCTCAAAACATCAGCTCATGAAGCGAGCTCTATCTTTTGCCTTCGTCAATGATACCCTATATAAGAGGTCATTTGATTCTCTGTAGTTAAGATGCCTGGGACCTGAAGAGGCAAAAAGAGTCGTCCAAGAAACTCACGATGGACTCTGTGGTTCTCACCAAGCCGGGCCGAAGATGAAGCTGAAGATAAAACGGATGGGTTATTATTGGCCCACGATGATCAAGGACTGCCTCGAATATGCGAAGCAATGCCACTTGTGCCAGATCCATGGGGATTTTATCCATCAGCATCCAAATCCACTACATCCGACAGTGGCTAGCTGGCTGTTTGAAATGTGGGGAACTGACATAATCGGCCCCATCGTGCCAGCGTCATCTAGAGGACATCGATTCATTCTGGCGACAACTGATTACTTCTCCAAATTGGCAGAAGCAGTATCGCTGAGGGAAGTAAAGATGGAAAATATCCTCTATTTCTTCAAGACACACGTCATTTATCGATTTGGCACCCGCGACGGATTGTCTCCGATAACGGACCAGCCTACAGAACCAACAAGATCAGCCGCTTCGCACAACAGCATAACATAGACTGGAGATACTCCTCAGTCTATAATCCCCGAGCTAAGGGTCTAGCCGAGGCTTTCAACAAGACCTTGACGAAGATCGTGAAAAAGACGGTGTCTCGGAATAAGAAGGACTGGCATGAGAGATTGCATGAAGCTCTCTGGGCGTATCGAACTACGTTCAAAACAGCCACGAACACAACGCCGTACGCATTGGTATTCGGCATGGAGGCAGTACTCCCCTTCGAGATAGAGCTACTCTCTCTACGAGTGGCAGTTCATTACGAGCTAACGGACGAAGAGAATGCTCACCTTCGGCTTGAGAAGCTTGATGCCCTTGATGAAACCCGGCTAATAGCGCAGCAAAATCTGGAAGCTTATAAAGTAAAAATGACGCGCTCATATGAAAGATTGTCTAGGCCGAGGACATTCCGCCAAGGCGAACTCGTGCTAGTAGACAAAAGACCTATAATCCCTAATCGCGCCAAGCGGGGGAAATTCAAGCCGAACTATGAAGGCCCATATATCATAGACAAGGTCTACCAGGGTGGGGCCTATCTACTCATGGATATGCATGGTGAAAGACCTTTCAGGCCAATAAACGGTCGCTTCCTGAAGAAGTACTACACTTGACGAGTCACGGCCTAGGTCAATGATAGATGACGACGACTATATCCGCTAGCTATCTTCCTAAGCCCAAACTCTATAAGTAGTAACCGGCTTTCTTTACTATGGACCGAAACGTCCTTAAACTAACGACGGACCGAAAACGTCCTTAAACTAATGATAGACCGAAACGTCCTTAAACTAACAGCGGACCGAAACGTCCTTAAACTAACGATGGACCGAAACGTTCCTAAACAAACAATAGACCACTATGTCCTAAAACTAGCTGTTGACCGAGATGTCGATAAACTACGATGGATTGCAGCATCCCAAATCTGATTAAAAAAAAGAAAAAAAAGGAGAAAAAAGAAAACGGTATGTCCACAAGCAAAAGGGCACGGATGAAAACCCAAAAGGTCTCCATGAGTAAAAACAGCAGGGCTACCGGCGAGTTTTGTGAAAACCCGAAAGGGCGCAATCTCGTTAAAAGACACTTGCAAGGTCCTCTCGACCCTGTAAGGAGAAACCACCTGCGTGAGATCCTTACGACTCACAAGGGAGCAACACACTTAGGGATCCCTACGATCCCTAGGGAGAAATTACACTTGCGAGATCCTCACGACTCGTAAGGAGAACCATCTTATGAGACCCTCACGGCTCATAAGATTCAAAAGTCTTAAGCTACATGGATCTGTGCCTGTTCTTAAGCAACCCCCACAACCTTCAATACTTCCCTACAAGCGGCTCAATGCTGACCCTTGTATACAATCCACAGGCGCGAATAAACATTTCCCTAACAAAGTCCCGTCCGTGACTAGGGATATGTCTACACGGTGAACAACCCTTGTAAGTCCTCTTGACTTATAAGGAGAAAATACTCTTGTAAGATCCTTACGACTTATAAGAGACCTTACACTTAGGAATCCTCACGATCCCTAAGGAGAGAACACACCTATGAGATCCTCACGACTCGCAGGGAGAAATACCTTCATGAGACCCTTATGGCTCATGAAGTCAAAAGCCTCAGTCGACAGGATCTTAACCCTGTTTACTAAGCCACCTTTATTCGACATCGACAGAGGCAAATGATGATTCGCTCCTGGAAATATCCCAGTGGTAGCGGTGCTGATGCCGAAACCGGTATCTAATTCCGAGCTTGCAGCGAAAAGCCAGCAAGCTACACATGCATACAAAATAGCCGAAATGATGGGGCAACTTGCAGACAAATTCAGCAAGTAAAAATGTATGCATGCAAAATAGATGAAATGATTGGGCAACTCGCAATAAAAAATAGCGAGTAAAAATAAAACAAATAGCCGAAATGATTGGGCACCGCGAAAAATAGCCGAAATGATTGGGCAATCGCGACTTTCGCGATATAAAAGCTGAAATGATAGAGCATCGCGGAAAGAAATAAAAAAAATGATGAATGAATGAAATTTATGCCCTACAGGCGATATCACGCCAATCCCTGTATACAATCCAGGGGCGCAAACAGAGAAGGAATCATACCTTTCCTCCCCATGTTTCATCAGCGGAAGAAGCTAAATCTCAACGGTTCACAGATGGCCTGGAGACCATCTCAACATCCGTTTCATTACGACAAACACAGCATCAAGCAAAGTGGAACGGCGGCAATTCCCAGTTCCATGACTTGACAGTACACTAATGACCGAGAGTCAAATCCAGACTCCGTGAAATGCGGATAAAGTCAACCCTTCCTGGCTACGTGGAACGCGGATTTTGTCACTCCCGACCCTGTGGAAAACATCCAGAGCGGATCCTAGTCCTCGCAGAGCATGGCAACGACCACGTGTGAAGCATCCAGAGCGGAGCCTGGTCCTCGCCGAATACGGCAGTGAACCCGTGGGAAGCATCCAGTGCAAAATTCCTGGCTACATGGAACGTGGATTATGTCACTCCTGACCCCGTGGAAAACGTCCAGAGCGGATCCTGGTCCTCGCAGAGCACGGCAATGACTCCGTGTGAAACATCCAGAGCGGAGCCTGGTCCTCGCCAAACACGGCAGTGAACCCGTGGGAAGCATCCAGAGCAAAATTCTTGGCTACGTGGAATGCGGATTATGTCACTCCTGACCCCGTAGAAAACGTCCACAGCGGATTCTGGTCCTCGCAGAGCACGGCAGTGACCATGTGTGAAGCATCCAGAGTGGAGCCTGGTCCTCGCCAAACACGGCAGTGAACCCGTGGGAAGCATCCAGAGCAAAAAATTGGACTGTGAGGTCATTAATCTCACGGACTATGATGTCCTTAACATCGACTGTGATGTCTTAAAACTAATATCGGACTGTGAGGTCCTTAACCTCATGGACTATGATGTCCTTAACCTCGACCGTGATGTCTTAAAACTATTAACGCACTGTGGAGTCCTTAAATCCACAGACTATGATGTCCTTAACCTCGACCGCGATGTCTTTTAAATACGGTATCCTGGAAAGTAACCAGAGCGGAGTCTGGTCCTCGCAGAACACGGCAGTGAACCCGTGGGAAGCACCCAGAGCAACCCCTGATTCCGTGAAATGCAGATAAGGGCAACTTCATCCATTACTTGCAGGTCCTCATGACTCGTAAGGGAGTAAATTCTCTTGTGAGATCCTTACGACTTTCAAGAGAAAACACGCTTAGGAATCCTCATGATTCTTAAGGAGAAATTACACCTACGGGATCCTCTCGACCGGTAGGAAGAAAATTCTTCATGTGACCCTCACGGCTCATAAAGTTGAAAAGTCTTAGGTAACAGATCCTAACCCTGTTTTCTAAGCCATCACCACCTTACAAAGAGCACAAGATTGACAGCTATATACTATTTACAGACCGCACTTGGTAAAGTCACATGGCAAACAACGTAGAAAGAAAGAAGAAAGCAGAGAGATGACACAAGACATTGCGAAGAACGTGTATCTTTTATTCATGAATTCGATGGGGTACAAAATGCATCATATGAAAGAATGAAAGAACATATACATTTTATTCAAAATTACAAGAGGTACAAAAAAATTATTATTGAGAGGAAAGCGCTTTCAATAATCCAATCAGCCGCTCGCGCACTTCCCTCAGCCCCTCTTCTTGATCAGCTGCCGCAGCCAACTCCGCTTCGACTTGGGCTCGCTGCTGCAAGTAAGACGAAAGTTGTTCCTCGACAGCCCACTGAGCTGCTTCACGATCTTGTGCATCTCGCTCAACGGCATCGAGCTTCTGCCTCAATGTTAACCCATCAGAAATACATCGCAGAAGGCCTTCGAAGATAACTTTCAACTGGGCAGCATTCGCATCAACCTGAGCATGCAGTCGAGCAGATTCGCTTGAAGTTTCTTTACACTCCTTCTACTTTAAAGCCACTTCTTGCTCAAGATGGCGAAAGTAGGAGGTGCTCTGCTCGATCCACGCGGCCCGTTGAGTGCTCGCAGCCAGAATCTCAGGTGTAGGACGCCTAAACTCAAGCTCATGCAGGCAAGCCTCGATTTCCCTGCAGCAATTAACCCAGGACTCAACGACGCCCTCACCATGAAAGTTCGCGAGCGTCGCCAGCATGGGGTTAACCTCTGCGACAAAATCCGCAACAGATGTGGGAGCCTCCACATCGAGCTCCTCGATACAGTCGCTCAGCATGCGCAGACTATTCGCGGCACCTTTCGAGGATGGACATCTGGAGAATGGGCCTGCCGGCATCATAATGCGAGACTCGAAAGAGGCCGGAGTCGAAATGATCACTGCAAAACAAATTACAATCAGATGACGGTTCAAGAAATATAAAAAGTTCACGAATGATGGGATTTGCTATACCAGCTGCAGCAGGTGGCAAAGCTGAGAGTACTGGTGGTGCAACGACGGCCTCGTCCCCTCCTTCAATTCGTAAGGCTACAAGCAATATGAAGAAGAGTTAGCAGTAATGCGCCTGCCCGTTAAAGAAAAGGATGTCGTTTAGAGAAAAAACTCACCGACAGCGGCAGGTAGATTAATCTCTGATAAGACGGAGAAGTATGGGTGCAACACCTGATACAGGTGGTCAAAAAGGAATCCTGCAAGGTCGCAATAGTGCAACGTCAGTACGTAGGATATACAGCTTAAAAAAAATAAGACTGATGAGTCACGAATCCGCACCTCCCAACATCTGAGATGGTATGAGAGAGGGTAGAGGAGATGCCACCGTCAAGGCGGTAGCTGATGGCGCTGCCTCGGGTAATGCTACATCAGTGCTAGCCGCACCTGCATTAGAAACAAGATAAACCCTGTCAGGAAAGATTGCAGAATAAAAAGAATGGCGGTGACCCAAAATTTACCTGATGAGTCGTCAGCCGGAGCCGTGACGAGGGCGTCACTTGATACAACGGCGGCGTCTCCATCCTCCATCGGGGTGGTCTCACCTCCCATCGCCTCATCCCCTGACTCCACGAGAGCCATCGTCACGCCCTCGACGCCAGGAGACAGCAAAGAATCGTATCCAGGAAGGGCGATGATCGGAGCGGTGCCCGACTCTTGAGAAAGAGCGGCCATCTCGGGCCCAGTAATTGTACCCGTTTCGCTCGCCGCCACCTCGGGCTCAGTGATCACAGCCGTCTCATCCACCGCTGCCTTAGGCTCGGCCGTGGTAGACGTCTCACCCGATGCCACCTCGGGCTCGGCAGTGGTAGCTATCTCGGGCATAGCAATCGTGACTATATCGTCAGCCACTACCTCAGGCCCAGCAATTGCGGCCACATCGCCTACCACCGCCCCGGGTTCGGGAATAGGAGCTACCTCCTCCACTGCTCCCTCATGCTCAGCGGTCACCGCCACTTCTTCGGTAAGGCTCGACCTGCAAGACAAGATGTATGAGAACTGATAGTTTACAATTTTGACAACGGAGCCTCAAGGCATATTACCTGGGGTTGATTTACCGTTTTCTTCCCGAGCTGCACTTGCCGCCCGTCTGTAAGCTGTAGACAATGCAACCGGAGACTCCTCTGAAGGAGTAGCAGCAGGGGTAACGGCGCTTGAACATGCTCCCGCAGCTAAAGCAACACTGCGCTCCCTTTCTGCGCGCCTCAGACGCTTCCTTTCATCCCGAGCCATCAAAACAGACCTTTTAGAAGCCTCCTTCAACAGGACGTTATCGTCCACATCCAGGGTTACCTCTGGAGCCGTCAAGGCCTCCGTCATCGGTTGTTTAAGTAAGGCCTCTTTCGGTAGTACCGAAGAGGCCGGGATTTCGGTAGCTGGCCAGGGAAGAATTTCCGCATCAGCTTGCGGGATCGGCATCGTGGTCCCTGCGATAAGACAAAGAAAGTGTCAGATCACTCATAAGAAACAAGAGTGGAAACATAGCGAACCGAAATGTACCAAGGCCTAGGGATGCTCGAAGTCGTTCCTCTTCCTCAAAAGTCTTAAGAGAGGCAGCGAGAGCTTCTTAGGTAGAAATGCCTATTGAAGAAGGAAAAGCGTCAGTAAAAAAAAAACAATAATACAAGTATGATGCAATGGCGAAAAATAAAACTAAAGATTACCTGATCGCGCGAGAATATCTAACGCCTCTTCGCGTCTTGCCAATCGCTCGGAAGCTGCAATGGCAGCCGCCAGATCAGTATCATCTGGCGGCATGAATAAGCCCTCATTTGTCCCATATTCGCTCAAGCCCTCACTATAAGGAGCATGAGGCTCCTGGCCAAGTACCATGTCAAGAGAAAAGAGCGACTTCTTTTTCTTCTTCTGTGCGCGAGTTCCGGTTGCAGCAAGCACCATCTTGCGTTTAATGGCCACTTTGGGACGGCGAGTCCCGATATCCGAGCCCACGCCAGATTCGGGTGAAGCTACAGTTACCATCTCCGCGGGAGCATGGGGCACCGATGGCACATCCACCATCTCCACAGGATCACGGGGCAATCCACGCGTAGGGCTTAGCACATGTGGAGGCTCAACTGCAGCAGCCTCTCTTAGCGGAGGGGGCACAGCGATCCGTCGCCTTAAAGGGACGTTGCGATCGCTGGCAGGGGGTGCACTCTTGTGATAGAGCAGTAGCCGCCTCTCTTCCCTGATGACAGCACCCATCGCGTATTGATACCAGGCCCCGTATATGTTAAGGGCCCTCGGGATGCAACTTGGCTCGCTAATGAAGAAGTGGGAGCCCGTATTCAAGCGCATAAAGTGATGCAGCGCACCCCGTATTCCCTCTCTGGTGGCAGCAGGTTCTTCCCAAAATGCCTCCAATGGGACCCCCTGGTTATAACTTAGCTGCTGGGCAAAATGATGGGGGTTGTATCTCATAAAAAGCGCCGCATCATTTTGCCTGAATACGAAGAAGCCCGGCCTGATGGAGTATAGATGTAGAATCTCCCGGGCTTTCAATACGGAGGCCCCGTCCTTAAAAGTATCGCGCAGTGCCAGCACCGTCTTGGAGGTTTCCAGGCCGATTGTCAGGACTTTGTCCGTGAAAGACATACCAGCTCCGACCGTGCGCGGACGAAGAAGCAAGCCCCTAGCTTCCCGCTGAGACGGATTCACGATAGACGCGTCAACCAGTCGCATAATTCGCGGGAGCCTGCATTTCTCATAAAACGAGGGTCTTTTATGAATACCAAATACCCCGAGCACGTGCATTTCCATCCACGAAGTAAAGTAGTGCATCGAGAAGTTGGCATCTTGCACCCCCGGTTCAGTTGTATCCGCCGCCACGCTAAGACCATGGTACAAGTGGGCCAGCCCGGCAATCCCGATGGCCACTTGTATTCCAGCCACCATTCGATGTGCTGGGTAGAAGACGGACGGCCTCATATAGCGAGGGTGCATGGGGAGCGCGAACCAATACAGCCATAACCCTAGAAACCCGAGAAAGAAAGTCTCCTCGTCAATGCCCGGAGCGGCGATTTCTGACAGAGAAATGATCGCGGCATCGGGAAGATAAAAGCCCTTATGATCATCTTCCAATATTGGTGGCAAATTTTTCTCCCCATTGCGATAAAATCTCCGGACGAAGAAACCGGGCAATGGAGTCCGCGAAACTGACCCCCCGGCTTCCGGATTCCAAGAAGAGACTCTTGTACATATTCAGCACCTTTATCAGACTAGGAAACTAGTGCTGAATGGTGTTCTCTGGTGTTAGGCCCATCACCACCGGCTTGGTGGCAAAAACGTATTCATCCGGAGGAAGCAGCTCCTCATAGTGCTCCCCCCTAACCGGCAGACCGAAAATCTCAGCAAATTCTTCTAAGGAGATGGAGACTTCTCTGTCCAGTAGAAGAAAGGTATGGGTTGGGATGTTCCATTGCTCCAGAAACGCCTTAATCCACCATGTCGGAGGAGCAGAATATTGGGACAACGAAGCATAAACCGCAGGGTATAGACTGATCTTCAGCAGTTGTGTCTTCTTCGCTGACAAAATGTACCTGGCCCACTGCAAATACCCGGCCGAATATCGGGGGGTCAACCCGATGTTGTAGGGCTGTCCCCAAGGGCGCAACTCGCCCTGGCATATGCGCCGCCCCAAACTATCTAAAGCTGCCGGCAGCTGCATGGGTATGGCGGCAATCGAAGGTTGAAGAAGACCCTCCGAAGTCCCATTGATAACCTCCACGGCATAGTTCACCGGGGGTGCATCTGCATACGAAATCGATGAGATCGGATCCGACGGCGTCGCACAAGAGAAGCTTCGACGACCTCTGATTATCTGGTCATACCACCTACCCCATAAGTGAAGATTTTTGTGTTCCGGGTCATAGTCTCTGATAAGCGCGAGAACCTCCCGGTCCACAGGTGCCTCAGAGAATCCTCCCTCTGAACGGAAAAACGGGAAAGAAAGATCGGAAGACATGTCGCCTGCAAGAAAGAACGGAATTCAATTATCAGTATTATAATTTTAAAATCCCGACACTCGTCACTTTAAAATTTGTACCATACAGCAATGCAGTGGAAATAGGACCAAAGGGGGACCCACAAAATCCAGATAACAATGCATCAATTAATAAAACAGCCTCATCATTGGATGAGACTGTCAATTAATGAGGAAATGCTCAAAGATTTTTCTCATTGAATGAGAAATCCCTCGGGAAGAGGAGAAAATCTCCCTTTAGGAGCAAGGCTCTGTAACAGAGTGACACTTGTCAAACTCTGGGCACGAGGGAATAAAATTCCTTAAAGAGCTTGGCTCTGTAATGATGATGGAAAATCCATCAAAGATTAATCAACATTAATTCTTGAGAATTAAAAATGCTGGGATCTTCAAGATCCATGAAAAAACTCTTAAGAGTTTTTCATCAAGGATCAAAATATCCACATACTATCAAAGAGCAGAGCTCTAATCCATGGGCTAAGAAACCCCAAGAAAAGATCTGTCTAGATCTATGGGTTCATGAGAGCAAGGCTCTGTTAATGAAACCCTAAATGGATTTTCTTTATATCAAAGATCTATGAAGAGCAAGGCTCTGCTAATGGGTAAAAAACCCTAATTTATCAAAATTAATTTAATTTTACCTAAGTTTGGTAGAGTTTTAACTCTTGAAAGTTCTTGAACAGAAGAGCAAGGCTCTGAATAAAATTCTTAAGAAGAAGATGATAATTATCTGAGAACCAAAGGTCCTATTTATAGGCACTGAACCGCCTCTTCAACTTCTGAGTTGATCCAAGGGCTCAGATGTTGCCACCGCTGCACCCACGTGTGCGCCACGTGAGCGCAATAATGGGGGGCATTTGTTTCCCCCAATCAGAGCAAAGTTCTGTTTTGAATTTCAAAATCCAAAAATTGAAGTAACGCTTCAGATCCCATGCGCTGCGCGCTGCGTGCCACGTGTCAAAGCAGACACGCTGGCGCCAGGAGCGCTGCGCCCTAGGCAGCGCACCCAATCAGAGCAAAGCTATGTTTTAAAATTCAAAATTTAAAATTTAAACAACGCTTCAGATCCCGTGCGCTGCGCGCCACGTGTCAAAAGCAGACACGCCAGCGCCAGGAGCGCTGCGCCCTAGGCAGCGCACCCAATCAGAGCAAAACTCTATTTTAAAATTCAAAATTTAAATTGAATCAACGTGACAGATCCAGCGCTCTGCGCTGTGCGCCACGTGTCAAACAAGGGCGCGCTAGCGCAGTTGCGCTGCGCTCTGCGCTGCGTGCCACGTGTCAAACACGGGCGTGCTAGCGCAGTTGCGCTGCACTCTGCGCTGCGCGCCACGTGTCAAGCTCAGGTGTGCTAGCGCTGGAATTAAAATTCCCCCACCGTCAGATCAAAAGATCAACTAATAACAAATTATTAATTAATCAGAACTAAAATTCGGTTAAGGAAAGATTTTCCAATCTTATTAAAACAAGAAGATTATCTTCTGCAAAGCAGAAGCCCTAGGATCAAAAATCCAACGGTGGGAAATATTCCCAAATCAATCAGAGAAAGATCTCTTAAACTGATTTAACAAACCATTTGTCCCTATATAAAGGATCCTAGACTTCAAGTCAAAAAAAAGAGAAAATATAGAAGAAGAGAGAGAAAAACCCTCTGCTAAAAAAAAGAGAGCAAGCTCTTAAGAAAAGAAGAGTTTTCTTCATAATCAAGGTAAAAAAGAACTATGTTCTTGAAAAACAGAGATGAAAACATCTCATAAAAAGAAGAACCCTCTTCTGAAAAGATCATTGATCTAAAAACAAGAAAGACCAAGGTCTTTGATAATAAGATCAAAAGATCTAATTAAAATATATATATATAAATATATATATATAAGAAGTATTTTACTTCGTCCACAGATCTTTGATCTATAAAGGCAGAGCCTTTTATTAAAACAAGAACTTTTGTTCTTGGATCTTGAGGCAAAGCCTCCTTAGAAGAACATAAGGTTGTTCTGTGATCTTGAAATCGACCAGATGCGCTTTGCACTATTGAAAAGTGCCTTGCACACATGAACTGCGCCCTTGCACTCATTGGACCGGCGCACATCGCCAAAACCTACCACGTATCAACCATAGACACGATCTACGCTTTGCGCTCCTGAAAACAGAGCACTGCGCTCATGGGCTGGCGCTAAGCGCGCCACGTGTCATTCACTGGCGCACCCACAAACTAATGCAGCGCATTCGTAATTTAAAAGCGCAATGCGCTAACAAACTAGCGTTTAGCGGTAAGCGCGACATGTGTCCTCTTCGTGTGCGCTACCCGACAGAAGCGCAATGCGCTCTTTGACTGGCGCAAAGCGCCTGATGCGCCACGTGGCGCGCTTTCAGAACATACTTTGATCTAATGAATGCTATGCATTCAATATAAGACAAAAATGTCAGAGCCCAATGTTTAGCATTATTAAAAGGGCAAAGCCCAAATAAAGGCCAAATGGCCAGAGCAAAAATAAAATGTTAAACATTTTTTTAACTGGACTTAGCCCAATTCTGGCCATAAGTCCTCAATTTAAATTGAACTGAGCCCATCTACTCTTTCAATCAATTTACACCCGGTTTGAGGGTACATCTCTTTACTCCTCTGATATCTATCGTTGTAATCCTTCAACGTCGTCAGAGAGGTGATGGGTCCCGACAACCACACATTGCTATGGACTGTGGGGTCCTTAAACTCATGGACTATGATGTCCTTAACCTCGACCGTGATGTCTTAAAACTAACATTGGATTGTGGGGTCCTTAAACTCATGGACTATGATGTCCTTAACCTTGACCGTGATGTCTTAAAACTAATATCGGACTGTGGAGTTCTTAAACCCATGGACTATGATGTCCTTAATCTCGACCGTGATGTCTTAAAACTAACATTGGACTGTGGGGTCCTTTAAACTCACGGACTATGATGTCCTTAACCTCGACCGCGATATCTTAAAACTAACATTGGACCGAGATGTCCTTAAACTACCAATGGACTGAGATGTCCTTAAACTAATTATCGACCGCAATGTCACTAAACTAAACAATAGAGCCCAAATTACTCTTTGGTTGGATCTAAACGATCCTGTTAAGTTGATCTTAGTCTAAATGAGACTGACGTATCCTTAACTAATGTTTAAGTTGATCTTAGTCTCAAATGAGGCTAACGTATCCTTAAACCCAAACCCCCAAACCCAAATCTAAGAAAGATACGGATTTGGACTAGTCCATGTCCTACGGGCGACAATATTACTTAGTCTCCGTATACAATTCACGGGAAACCAAACACAAAACAAATACGACACGAAGTGACCATCTCGAAAAGGAGAAAGTTGTTATCGAGATGCGGTAGCGTAATTAACTATAGGAGCTTGTGCCTGCAGGGAAGAGCGTCCCCACAATCAAAAACCCCTCAAACGAGGGGGAATCTGACGAAGTCTGCTATATCGGCCGCATCCGTTTAAACCTCCGATACATGGTGCCATAAATCAACTTGGCATCTTCGGAGAGGTGGACGGATAGCACCAATTAGCATCTACCCTGAAATTCAGGCAAGACGTCCACCGCGTCTCCGCCGCGTTTTTCGGAGGGAAACATCAGCAGTTGCTGTACTCTCTCGCCGTACTTTACCAACTCTGGCTTGCACGTTTGATAGTCGTCGTTTATTTGACTAACGATCAATTGGGAGTCTCCGTATATGAGGAGGTTTTCGATTCCCATGTCGATAGCGGTCTCGAGACCTGCTATCAAAGCTTCATACTCGGCTTCGTTGTTCGTCCTCAGCTCTGTTAAGGAGAAGGCAAAGCGCATTATCCTTCCTTGTGGAGTTACGAAGATGAGGCATACCCCTGATTTGATTATGGGGGTAATTTGTTTGCGCTTCTTCATGGAAGACGCTCCATCGAAATAAAGTTCCCATCGAGTATCACTTCCGTCGATCGTGTCAAACGCATGTTCGTCTGGCAATTCGCAGTTCAAGGGAGAATCGACAGGTATCGGATGCTCAGCGAGGAAGTCGGCGATGGCCTGGCCTTTCACCGCCTTAAGAGGCCGATAAGTTATCGAGAATTCCATCAAGAGTAGGGCCCATTTAGCGAGTCGTCCAGTTAATATGGCCTTCGACATCAAATATTTGAGAGGATCCACCTTCGATATGAGATGGACTTCATGCGCCAACGCATAGTGTCTGAGCTTCGTTATCGCAAAGATCAATGCCAGGCAGTGTTTTTTGATGGGAGAATAATTGCTTTCTTCCCCCAGGAGAGCTCGACTCAAATAATAGAGGGCTCTCTCCTTCCCTTGGTCATTCTCTTGTTCCATAACGCGCCTAAGGAACCTTCAAAGGCGGTTGTATACAAAATAAGAGGCTTTCCTTTGACCGGAGCAGCTAGCACTGGCGGGTTTTGCGGGTACTGTTTGATCTCGTCCAGCGCGCTTTGGCATTTGCGATCCCAAACGAAAGGGGTTCCCTTCTTCATCAAGTGGCTGTAAAGACGGCATTTGCCTGAGAGATTGGCTATGAATCGCCGGATATACGCAAGCTTCGCTTGGAGAGACCGCAATTGCTTGAGAGACCTCGTTGGGGGCATCTCCATAATTGCCTTTATCTTTGAAGGATCTATCTCGATGCCTCGGTGTCGGACGACGAATCCTAGGAACTTGCTTGAGGAAACTCCGAATGCGCATTTCAAAGGGTTCATCTTCAAGTTGTATTGCCGGAGGCATTGAAACACGGTCCTCAGATGCTCTAAACGCTCCTCGTATGATTTGCTTTTCACCACAAGATCGTCGATATAGCATTCGACGATTTCATGTATGAGGTCATCGAAGATTTTCGTCATGGCCCTCTGATAGGTGGCACCGGCGTTGTTTAGGCCGAAAGGCATCACCTTGTAGCAGAATATACCCAAAGGGGTTCAGAAAGCGGTATGCTTCTGGTCCTCGGGATGCATCTTTATCTGATTGTATCCTGACGAGCCGTCCATGAAGGAGAAGACTTCGTGAGTGGACGTATTATCTATCATCAGCTCGGTGACTGGTACTGGGAAGTCATCTTTCGGGCAAGCTTTATTGAGATCCCGAAAGTCCACACATATGCGCACCGTCCCATTTTTCTTCATCACTGAGACGATGTTAGCAATCCAGTCGGGGTACTGGACCTCTTGAATGAAGCCAGAGTCGATCAGCTTCTTGACCTCGGTGTTGATGCTCATCTCAAGCTCAAGCCGCATTCTCCTCGGTGCTTGTTTGATTGGCTTGACGTCTGGGGATATTGCCAATTTGTGTACAGCAATCTCGGGATCTAGTCCTGGCATCTCAAAATAATTCCAGGCGAAGCAATCCTTATGCTGCATAAGCACGTCCTTTAGTGTAGCTATCCTTTCCTCAGACAGCAACTCACTAACGAACGTCGGTCGTGGATCACTTGTCGTCCCCAAGTCAATTTTCTTGAGCTCATCTGCAGTGGTATGTATTCCATCTTCCAGCTCCTTCGGCGCCGGCGGAAACTTTGAGATCAACTCGTCATCATTGTTTTCGAAGCACCAGGGGAGATTATCCATATTTCTGGGCTCTTCTTTTGATAATGTTATTATATGACAAGTACGAGCTCGCTTCCAAGACCGATGTTGATCTGGTTCTATTCTCGCTGTATGCATGACTTTTGGTTCGTGCTCCTGCGGTGGATTTACCCTCCAGCTGTTAGATAGAGCAAACCTGCCTTGCTGATATTGATCTTCGACCCAGTTCTTGAAGGTGAAGCAGTCTTCAATAGGATGTCCTATTGCCCTATGATAGGAGCAATAGTCCGGATGAGAGACTTCGCCAGCTTGCTCGGGGTGTTTGGACTCCGGGAGTATAATCAGTTGATGTCTTATGGCGAGATCGAGTATCTTCCGTGTTTTGTTCTGAGGAAAAGAGTATGCTCAACTCATCTTCTTTATAAGAGATGAATCTGGATTACTCGATTCCTGATCGCGTGGCTTCTTGGTCCCGCTCTGTCGCTCTCGAACGCCTTTCCCGTTCTTTGATTTGTTTCTGTCTCTGCGTCGGACCTTTCGTACAACGGGTTGACAGGGAGGAGCATTTTCATCTTTCGCAGCCTGTTGAAGAAGGCGTTGCGTTCTGGATTTCTCGTAGATGGCCATTTCGCGGTTATGGTCATCTGGGATCTTTTGACCCGCTTCCCTTACTAGCCTATCCATTCGTTCTTCAAATGACGGACTCGGAGTTTTGATGATCGGACCTTGTTTTGGTTCAGGATCAGCATCCTTTAACAGGGCGTCCTCCTCTTTGTCGAAGTCATATAAGACATAGCTACCATGGACTCGTTCTTGCTTCTTGGATTGAATATATCCAAGCCCCTTGGTTTCCATTCTCCCGTTGGGCAACTTGCGCTGAGTTCCAGAGACATCCCAAATCCTGTTGTAGAACCGAGCTTGTCGAGTGGTCTGTTTGGAGGGTACCCCTTGGCGCTTCAATAGCCTTTTCAAGCCTTCCGTGTAATATCTAGGCAGACGGATAGGCTGGAGCCTGTCGAGTGTAGAATCGGAGCCGCGCCAGGTTTCTTTCTCCATCTTGGTTTCCTCGGATCGGTAGAATAGGATTGTCTGTTCTCCTTTTCTCCTGGGAGGGACGTAGAATGTCTGTAGTTCTTGCACACCATAAGTTTCAAGTGCATCGAGGTCCTTGTAATGCTCTCGCAGAACCATGCTAATTTGCAGACTCTGATTATCGCTAGCGGGGGCTTGTATTAATGGCCGAGCGGAAAATACAGCGTTAGCTTCGTCTTTCGAGTCACTGCCGAAGATCAACATAGGTGCGGACGGTCCCGGGTTATTGCATTGGGACGGCCCTGAATACACTATCTTTTCTTCCTCCTTGGTATCACTCCCGAAGACCGAAATGGTGGTGATAGTTTTGTTCTCCGGTTTATGACATCTCTCTGTGTCTTCAAAGTCTGGCAAGAAGTATTTCGCATCTTCGTATTTTTGGACTTCATTCAGGGAGAATGGGTTCAACTCTCCCGTCACAGTGTACTCGAGACCATCCTTGAAGTATTTCATGCACTGATGTTGTGTAGAAGGGATGATGTTGTACTCGTGTAACCAGGGCCGGCCAAGCAAAGCATTGTAGCATGTCTTGGCGTCAATGATGTAAAATTTGATGTCAGTGACGAGTAGCCCAAAGCGTAACGTCAGTATCATGGACCCAAGTGTTCGTGATGACTGGGAGTTGAAACCAGAGATGGTGATTTTATCACGAGCGAGGTGTTGAACACTCATGCAGATTTCCTTCAACACTCGCACGTTAAGGAGATTGACGGAGGACCCATTATCGACCAGGATTTTTCCTATCTTAATATTGTGACAATATCCTGAGACATATAGGGGACGGTTGTGCTCGCACGTCCTAAGGAGGAGATCTTCATCGCCGAAGGTGATATCGGCTGTGTGTACTTCTTCTGGCTCGTCTTTCATCCTTTCTTCGGCGAGGAAAGTTTGGAATTGTTCTGGCTCTTGTAGCGCCTTGATCAATGAATCCCTTGCTTCTTTTGATAGTAAAAGAGCGTCGAGAATGCTGAGTTGCGAGGGTAACTTCCTCAAGTGCGCCAAAATGTTGTAGTCCACTTTACTTTTCCTTGACGGGTCCTTGGCGGTCAGCTCTTTGACGACTTGGTCATCTAGGGCGATATCCTCAGGGACCTTCTCTTTTCCCTTATCTTTTCTATTCGCGGGTCCGAGATTCTTTTCGGGCAGCGTACGATTGCGCAGCTGGATATTTTCACAGGTCTTCGATTCTCCCTTCTTTCCCGAGGTGGATTCCTTGAATAAAGGGCCAAGAGCCATCTCTTCATCGGAGTCGCTTCCGAATGTGAGAACTTGCGATCCCCCGGCGCTGATCATGCGACAGTTGCCAGTAATTCTTCCAAGCTCCTCGGTCGTATTTCTTTGCTCCCAACGAGTTTTGCGTTTCATCCGCTTGAAATGCTGCCGGTGAGCGACATACCCTTGCCACCATCTTTTAAAAGCGTCGCATTCTTCGGTGGGGTGCGAAATCTTTCGATGGTATGAGCAGCAGCTAGGATGCATCTCTGCTTCACCGACAATATTTCCTTCGGAAGATGGTAGCTTCATTCTTATCGATATGGCTTTAGCAAACCTTTTCCTCGTCTTGAACTTATTTTTATTCACGACAGATGTCTCTTGACTCGGCGGGGGTGTCTCGACTCTTTCGTTGAGTCGCCGACGCTTGGCCTTTTCAAATATGGCCATCTCACGCTTCCGATCAGCTCTGCTTTTCAAATGAATTTCACCCAGGAAGGCATCGATTATTTCGTCTGACGGCCACGGCAGTTCCGGCTCAGGCCCTGCCCCCAGTCTATGGGTGCAAGGAGCTTCTTCATCGTCTATCAATGAGTGAGAGATCACATGACAACTTGCTATGTAATCCTCGGATCCGTCTGATGAGTCTTCTCCATCATTTTCGTCTTCAAGGACGTGGGCCAGAAACTCTTGGAGCGTGATCGGAGTCCGCACCTTCTGGTCGTACTCTTCCAGCGCGTCGATCTGTTTCTGCAGGTCCGTGCGCTTGTCATCAGGCTTCACGGGCTTCTTGGATTTCTTTTTCTTCTCTGAAGATTTCGACGGCTGGGTGTGCGAGCTTTGGCTATCGCCACCAATCTTTGGAGTTGGGCGCGGCTTCAGCATCCCTTCGATGACCTGGGGTTCCAGCGGATTCTTCCATTTGATCGCCGGACATGTCTAAAGATCATTCAGCATCCTTTTGGTTTTGGTCGAAAGAGCCACTTCCCATGGGGCTTCTTCAACAAAAGTGTTAGTTATATGTATTCCCTAGAGGCCATTACTGTACATAGGATGTATATTGTAGTGGATGCTTGGACATATATAGGGAGGACTTTCTTGCTCGACATGATACTATGCTATCTGGTTGATCTTTACCTTAACGTGTACACTGATTGTCTCCCTGTTACATGTTGGTAAAGCCCTTAGGATGTGTACTTGACTACCTGGACTATGATGCGGATCATACTACTGGGGACATGGTAGTCCATAAGTACATCCTTCAAAGTCCCTAGTCGTGGGTATATCGAGACGGGGCATCGATATACCAGAGTAGACTAGCGTATACCTTCTCGACCCATACAGATGGGCGATGGATGATCCCATATCCATTGGTGTTTGACATCAGAGATGATATACGGGTGCTCAGTGGAGACTGGGTACACTGGACGGACTCGCCGAGAACTCCCAGATGGTATTATACCTTACGTCAGATGGCAGTTCTCTGGTGACACTGGTACAGAGTAGTCTGTTGACCCGAGATCGTCATAGAGTCTTGTGTGGTTCCCACTGTGCTTTGATTTCCACCTTACCATGTCCAAGAGGGCGTGCAAAACGGTGGTTTTTGGGTACAGTCCTGAGTCACATGGAGGCAATGAGCGATAGGAGGGGATTCGCCTCTCCCGGTATAGGGAGTTGATGTTGCGCTGTGTTCGATTGGCTATAACCGGAAATCCCTGGCCAGGGTTGCTGAGATTTACCGGTAAGTGTTACCAGTAGTTTCTCGAATGTTTTAGACCTCATATCGACACGACTTATCGAGCTATTAGGGTCTGACGTTTACCACCCCTAGGCGAGATATGCGACATATCAGACGATCAGACCGGACTGTACGGTAAGTGTTACTGGTTGGATTCACAGGAGTGTGAGCGGGCTTGCTCGTCGATCTTCTGATCGCTCAATACCCGGGTGGCCGTTACGTTTAGCAGACCGCTTGCGGCTTGCGGGTGTTTGATATGATCATCACCAGCTGCCGGCGTATTGACGAGTCTTTAGAGTCCTACACAGAGGTTTCCTGGCTCAAGCAAAACGAAATAGGAGCGCATATGAGATATGTGCGGGACCGAGAATGATACCAGTATGTGATACTGTATTCGATTCTCGCGATTTGTGACATTGATCGGTTATATGCGATATAACCGGGTTATCGGATCAAGTGTTGATTCGATAAGTTGTTACTGTAGATATTAGTCGGTTATATGCGATATGACCGGATCATTAAATCAAGTGTTGATTTAATGATTTAATGCATAATTATATATTTGATATATTACTTTGCATTAACTAGTATCGGTTCACTTTAAATGGATTTTCTCGCTCGGATGTGCACATTGTATATGTGATATACTTTTTGTGCACTTGATTGTATCATGTTTGATGATACATGCTCTCTAGGGTTTGTGTAAAGATTAAACCATGGTTGTGTAATGGTTAGGGTTTTCTTTTTCATTTATTTATTTATTTCATTTTGGGTTTTATTTTGGAAAAGAAATGGCAAAAGAAAAGAAAATGGTTGCTAGTTTTGTTTTACATTGAAAGTTCATGAAGCTTTGACTAAGTGACCATTTTGTCTTCATGCTTAACCCTAACCATTCCATTTAACCATGATTTATTCTCTACACTTGACCATGGTTGCAACATGATAAGTATTCAATTTATTTTCTATTTTGAATTAACTTATAATATCATCTTCTTCTTCTTCTTCATCTTCTACTTGAAGAAAAAGCTTGCCTCATCAATGGCAACTTGATGAAAAGAGTGAGAAATCCAATTCTAAAGTGAACCCACTTCCTATTTCTTCATCCTCTACCTCTTGCCAAGTAGTAGAGTGTGTTTTCTTCACAAGTTTCATGACTTGGTGAAGTGGGAGCTTGATCTTGTGATGCTTCGACGTAGATCATCTTCGGCACGAAGCCGACGACCTTGCCCGTCCATTTCTCCGATGAAGCCGACGCTAGAGCCCGGATTTTGATTTGGACAGCGGAGAGGACTTCATCACGGAGCCGTGGAGGTGGAGGACCGGATCTACAAAGGGTGTATTTCCGTCACTCTTAGTAAAGTAGTTTACTTGTTCTAGTTTTCGCCTATATTTCTAGCCAACGATCCGAATTAGGGTTTCTCGGCACCCGTAAATTTTGAAAATGGCATGGTTGATACCTTGTGAGACCACTTGAGAGTGCCTAAGAACCCTACAGTGGTATCAGAGCCTAGCTAGAGCCTTAGGCGAAGTCTAGACGATGTTTGAAATCCGAACGAACCCGAAACCCATTTCCAAAATGCTCTCTGTCCATTTTTTAAAAATCTGGATTTTTCCATATTAAAAATATGCAGAAAATTAAGCAGGGTTTTTTTATGAATTACTGTGCAAAACGGAGCCCTAACTCCGTCAACCCGCCGCGGAACCGCGGTCTTACCCCACGTGGCGCGGCGGTTCCGCGGCCGTTATGTTGAATCTTTGACTTTTGTTTGCACAGTAATTGTTATATTTGACTCCTGTGTTTTCTGGATAATTTTAATATTTTATTCAAGAGTTGAATTTTCTGGGGTTGTTTTGGGGATTCGGTGTTTCGATCGGAGTATCAGATTTTGTCTATGTGGCTTTCCGGATAAATTTTAGAATATGTTAAAAAGTTCGACCGGATATAAATACCCAATTTTTCCCCTGTCGGGAAATTTCCAAGTGTTGGATTTTTCCGTAGTTTAAAGACGTTCTAAGTAGTGCAAGTAACTCGATGGACCCTCTAGAAGACAACAAACCTTAACTCGATTATGTGACCGTCTTGAACTGCCCTTTGAACCTTCGGGTTCGGGGCAGTACGACGTGCCACATGTGAGGCGTTGGCTTGACCCTTCTACGGCTGGACCGTTGGTACTGAGGCACGAACTGAATGTTTTTAGACTTGTTTCATGTGTTGATCTGTATCGGGAAAACTTGGGTGTTCGATTGTTCGATCGGAAAGTTTGACATTTTCTATTTATCCGGAATGGGATACAATAATTGGAATTCACAATTAGTTATGAGATAACCGAATGAATGTTATAAACATAGCACTTTAGTCTCACTTGATCGGTTGCCACGGAATTTTGATGTGATCAAAAGTCCGTCGCAATCACGTAGCGTACGCGGATACTCGCCGGGTAAACTTAATAGACAGCCTCGCCCCATAGCCCCGACCAAGTGACTGTAGGAGAACCCCGTCGCCGAAAGCATCCGTTTGGGTGCTTGCGGTAGCGGTGTTCCGCCTTGGTACACTTCGTCGACGGTATCAGGGGTGCAGCCGCCTACTAAAGTTTGCGACGAGCATTCGATCATGATGTCGGGAATCTTGTTGAATTTCCCGACTTGATATTGAAAAGTGTTTTCGATAATGAGACTAAAATGCGGGGTTTATAATTGTTAGGCATGTGATGTCTAAGGTATTCATTTGATTAGGCATGCGATGTCTATGCAGATTGCGAATTCCAACTGTTGTAGTTTTACACTTTTTTTCTGTGACCGTAAGTGTAATATGTGATATCGCCGGTTTCGTTGCTATATGTCAACGACAATTGGGATGCGCATATTTACTTACGTTGATGACATGTGATGTTATGTGTTGCTGGATATGTTATATTGGATCGTCGTGTTTGAATAGCCGGGGGTTTTTATGTGAGATGAGTGTTTTTCATTTTCATTCATGTAAAAACTTGTATGTAATATTCTTTTATTGGGGCACTTCCAGGTTGCGGAAGTTGTCACCTTTTGTATATTATTTACTTTTCTGCACTAGGATAGACCCAAGGAGGGGAGCACAAGTAACCGGGTTCTGGAGTCCAGTGGGAGACCAACTCGAGGAGTCGAGTCCGGGTCTCCTAACTCTAGAATTGGTAGGGTTGCTTGCCGCTCTCGTAGGGGTCTAGGGGTGTGGGTTTGGCTATTCATCACGACCGTGGAATCCGTGTTTTATACTGGCTCGTATTGAAAACACGGACGTCCTAGTATATCCAATATTTCATATGTATCTTCTGCTGCGATATCTGTGATGTGATCATGTGATGTTCTGTGATAGATTCTGTATATAGTATATATGATATATTATATAGACGTTACTTATGTTTTACACCCGTGCTAGCCCTGCCCCGCTCTGCCGTTTGTTACCTAACCTAACGGTGCACGAGGGGACATCGAGGCGAATGCGGATGGCATAAGTGTACGTCGTATTTATCTGTGATGTTTAGGTTTAAATGATGGGACTTCATTACTGTGATTAATGAAATAAAAGAAACCTAAGATGTTGCAAAATCGAATTTCAAAATAAAACAGGTAGCTACAGTTCTTGCTTTGCACGGCGGTATATGTGATATCTCCTGCACCTTATTCGATGAGGAAAGGACCGAGATCCCTTCACCGGGAGTGACTCCTTTAGCAATAACTGGCAGATGCTACACACTCGGTTTGTTTTTTGATTGCTTTTAAGAGTTTTTGCTTTGCACAGTGATATATATGATATATCCCGCACCTCACTCGACGAGGAAAGGACCGACGATCCCTTCACCGGGAGTAACTCCTTTAGCAAAACTAGAAAAGCCTCAAAAACACTCCATTTCAAAATTCATTCGATCCTACAACGATATCAAGTTCATTACGCAATAGGTTTTCAGAAAAACCTGTCGTAGCCCTCCGTCATTTCAGATAAGTGGTAGTTAGTATTCGTGCTACGTTTGTTGGCCTGCGTCAAGGCGTAGTGTGCGGTAGCTAACTAGTATTTATCTGCTTATGCATATGATGCAGATTGGATTAGGGTAGTCGTGCGACTTTGTTGGCCTGCGTTAAGGGTCGTGCGGGTGGGTTTAATTTAATCAGGAAATGACGGGTTGAACTTGACTAGCGCACTATGGTTTGTTGGCCTGCGTCAAGGTCATAGGACGCTATGGGCAAAATTATCGGGAATTTCAAGTGTTGAAATTTGCAATGAGATTGCATACCTTCTATGAGATAGTTGGATCCCGATACCCACTGCGAGTAAGAGTTACTCCTGGGAGAGTTTTACACATTACAATTAGCCGATCAAGTAGGTGTCTAGAAAGGTGTCAACGAGGTTACGCCTCTGGGAAAACGAGGTTTACATTAATTAGGTTCGTGCGAAAGCACGGGGGACCTCCCTCAAAGTACCGACACTGGCCTGGCTGAAAGATTGGCGAACTTGTAGTGTGTAATTAATCCCGGCTAGTCTTTCCTTTTAGGGTTTGAAGGAAGATTTGATAAAAACAGTGGGAGCCATCCTGATTAGATAAAATAAAAACCAATCTATTCTTGCAAGAGCGCACGCTGAGTATTTTCTTCTCTCTCTCTCCAGGTAGCGACCTTGTCACGCCTTAATCAAGATAATAATACGGAATATTGACCGAACCCGCTTGTTATACTGAGCTGGGGAACGTTGGTCCCGCTCCAACTTATAATTGTTATAAGACAGAGCAGGAAATTGGGGATTACCAGAATTCCCGTGCCGCCCAAACGAAGAAAGTGCATATGATGCATCTTCTTCGGGTGTGTTCGTTACATAGAACTGTTTCTCAGTATGCTTTACGTCCTGGGTATGTGATACCAGATCAGGATCCCAGATATGTAATCTGTTACATAGGGCTACAGAAAGGTAGAGGACTGAGAACGGGTGATAAGTTTCATGAGACAGAAAACGGGGCAAGAGTTGCAGCCAAGTCTGTTGGTCACTGTCACCCTGTATTACAAATACATTGATTCTGAACGAATGTTATTAGATACCGAACCTAATATACAAAATCATATCAGTCTCGTTATTAGTAAAGAAAGGATATAATTTTGTATTGTTGGATAATGTTTTGAACATTTCCTATATCAAAAGTTGATCGGTTCAGGCACGTTATCTAAAAGCATTAATGTTCTAAATCAAACTACAGTTCTTAGTATACAGAACACACACAAGAGAAAGAGTTCAGAAATGAACGAATCCTACTTGAGGTATTGTAGACTAGGTCATATCAATGCGACCCGACTAGCTAGAGTTACATAAAGATGCATATTTAAATTAGTTTGAATTTACATCTTGTGAAACTCGCCAGTCATGTCACAAAGACAAGATGACCACAGCTCCATTTATTGGAAACAGAGAAAGAGTTAGTAAACTCTTGGGATGATACATGATGATGTATGTAGGTCCCCTGTCTACAAATGCCAAGACTGGTTCTTTATACTTCATTACATTCTCTGATGATCTTTCGAGATTCAGACCTATGTTCCTGTTGAAACACAAGTCCGAACCTTTTGAGATATTCACAGAATATAAGGCAGAAGTAGAGAACCAACACGGGTATAAGTATTATGTCCTGTGATGTGATCAAGGAGGAGAATACTTGAGCACGGAATTCCTGGATTATTCTAAAGGAGAATGAGATTCTCTCTCAGTATTACTCCTCCGTATACACCATGGCACGATGGTATATCGGGGCGGAGCAATCACACCCTATATGATATGGTGTGCTCTATGATGAGTACTACTGAGTTATCTATTTTCTTTTGGGAGTTATGCTCTTGAGAAGCTGCATACCAATTGAATCGGGTTCGAATCAAATCAGTGCGTACCACTTCATATGTGATATGGAAAGGGAAGAGCCCATTTCTTAGTTAGTTAAGATTTGGGGTTGTCCGGCCTATGTCTAAAAGCAAAATCTGGACAAGCTCGAGGCAAAGTCTGTAATGTAGAACTGGAAAGGTTCCAGCTATACAAACTACATCAGATGATTTGGTGAACCAAAGGATTCAGTTGATTCCAACGAACCTCAGCCTCTCCGCCGATCTAATAGGGTTCCTCACCTACCTGAGAGATACTTCTGTTTCTCTATGACAGTGGGAGCGAGGATTGCATCATGAGATGATGACCCAACTAGTTTCAAGCTGGCCATCAGGAGTGTGACTCTGTAAGAATGGCTGGATGCTTAGCGATCTGAGATGGAATCCTTATACACCAACAAAGTATGGACTTTGGTTGCTATATCTGAAGGGTTAAATTCCCATCAGGAGCAAGTATATCTTGAGAAGATTACTTGGTGTACTTGGAAAGGTTGAGACTTTCAAAGCTGGACTTGTTAAAGGTTTTCGTCATCGACCAGGCGTGGATAATGATGAAACCTTTTCCAGTACCTATGCTTAACTCCATCCAGATACTACTTGCCACGGCTACATACCATGACTACGATATCTGGCGGTTGGGTGTCATGACTGCTTTTCTAAATGATATTTTAGAAGAGTGCGTCTATAAGTACACAGCCAGAGGGCCTCGTAGACAGTGGGAGCAGCGGAAACGTATGCAAGATGCTTATAGGATAAAACAGGCATCGCGGAGTTGGAACATCTGTTTTGATGGATTAGTCAAAGAAGTTGACATCATCAAAATGGTAGATGAACCTTGTATAAACAAAAAGGTAGTAGGGAGTATGGTGACGATCCTCGTAGAGTACGTGGATGACATACTCTTGATAGGGAAGGAGTTTCCTATGCTACGCTCGATCAATCTCCGCTTATCACAATGATTCTCCATATAGGATGAAAGTGATACCTCCTAAATCCTGGGTTTTGGATCTATGAGATAGATCTAATTGGATGTTAGGATTCTCACTAGTTGTAGCGAGATGGTATCAATCGATCCTGGGGAGAATCACTGGAAGGGTTCCAGGGTGATAATGACGACTGAATGTCAGTCGCAGGCATTGTCTTTACCCTCAGTAAAGGGACGGTATGTTGGAAGAGTTCCAAGCTAGATACCGTGGCAAACTAGACGATAAAGACAGGATACATCGCTACTTAACATGCTACCAAAGAGGATGTTTGGGTGTATATTGATTCATGAGATGAACTACGTTCCAACCATTGTGAGACAATGGAGTTGTGGCTTATGCTAAGGAACGCCGGTCCCATCAGTGATCCAGACATATTCTGAGGCAGCATCACCTGATCATGGAGATAGTTGATCTCCAGGGTGATCGAGGTTAGGAGAGTAGACTCAGAGGACAACACGGCGGATCCACTCACAAAGGCCTTTTCCCAGAGAGAGACTTTTATGGGATGGTTGAGTATGAGATACTGCAACCACTGCTATCAGATGGCCCTAGTGCAAGTGGGAGATTGTTAGTTATATGTATGCCCTAGAGGCCATTACTGTACATAGGATGTATATTGTAGTGGATGCTTGGACATATATAGGGAGGACTTTCTTGCTCGACATGATAGTATGCTATCTGGTTGATCTTTACCTTGACGTGTACACTGATTGTCTCCCTGTTACATGTTGGTAAAGCCCTAAGGATGTGTACTTGACTACCTGGACTATGATGCGGATCATACTAGTGGGGACATGGTAGTCCATAAGTACATCCTTCAAAGTCCCTAGTCGTGGGTATATCGAGACGGGGCATCGATATACCAGAGTAGACTAGCGTATACCTTCTCGACCCATACAGATGGGCGATGGATGATCCCATATCCATTGGGGTTTGACATCAGAGTTGATATACGGGTGCTCAGTGGAGACTGGGTATACTGGACGGACTCGCCGAGAACTCCCAGATGGTATTATACCTTACGTCAGATGGCAGTTCTCTGGTGATACTGGTACAGAGTAGTCTGTTGACCCGAGATCGTCATAGAGTCTTGTGTGGTTCCCACTATGCTTTGATTTCCACCTTACCACGTCCAAGAGGGCGTGCAAAACGGTGGTTTTTGGGTACAGTCCCGAGTCACATGGAGGCAATGAGCGATAGGAGGGGATTCGTCTCTCCCGGTATAGGGAGTTGATATTGCGCTGTGTTCGATTGGCTATAACCGGAAATCCCTGGCCAGGGTTGCTGAGATTTACCGGTAAGTGTTACCAGTAGTTTCTCGAATGTTATAGACCTCATATCGACACGACTTATCGAGCTATTGGGGTCTGACGTTTACCACCCCTAGGCGAGATATGCGACATATCAGACGATCAGACCGGACTGTACGGTAAGTGTTACTGGTTGGATTCACAGGAGTGTGAGCGGGCTTGCTCATCGATCTTCTGATCGCTCAATACCCGGGTGGCCGTTACGTTTAGCAGACCGCTTGCGGCTTGCGGGTGTTTGATATGATCATCACCAGCTGCCGGCGTATTGACGAGTCTTTAGAGTCCTACACAGAGGTTTCCTGGCTCAAGCAAAACGAAATAGGAGCGCATATGAGATATGTGCGGGACCGAGAATGATACCAGTATGTGATACTGTATTCGATTCTCGCGATTTGTGACATTGATCGGTTATATGCGATATAGCCGGGTTATCGGATCAAGTGTTGATTCGATAAGTTGTTACTGTAGATATTAGTCGGTTATATGCGATATGACCGGATCATTAAATCAAGTGTTGATTTAATGATTTAATGCATAATTATATATTTGATATATTACTTTGCATTAACTAGTATCGGTTCACTTTAAATGGATTTTCTCGCTCGGATGTGCACATTGTATATGTGATATACTTTTTGTGCACTTGATTGTATCATATTTGATGATACATGCTCTCTAGGGTTTGTGTAAAGATTAAACCATGGTTGTGTAATGGTTAGGGTTTTCTTTTTCATTTATTTATTTATTTCATTTTGGGTTTTATTTTGGAAAAGAAATGGCAAAAGAAAAGAAAATGGTTGCTAGTTTTGTTTTACATTGAAAGTTCATGAAGTTTTGACTAAGTGACCATTTTGTCTTCATGCTTAACCCTAACCATTCCATTTAACCATGATTTATTCTCTACACTTGACCATGGTTGCAACATGATAAGTATTCAATTTATTTTCTATTTTGAATTAACTTATCATATCATCTTCTTCTTCTTCTTCATCTTCTACTTGAAGAAAAAGCTTGCCTCATCAATGGAAACTTGATGAAAAGAGTGAGAAATCCAATTCTAAAGTGAACCCACTTCCTATTTCTTCATCCTCTACCTCTTGCCAAGTAGTAGAGTGTGTTTTCTTCACAAGTTTCATGACTTGGTGAAGTGGGAGCTTGATCTTGTGATGCTTCGACGTAGATCATCTTCGGCACGAAGCCGACGACCTTGCCCGCCCATTTCTCCGATGAAGCCGACGCTAGAGCCCGGATTTTGATTTGGACAGCGGAGAGGACTTCATCACGGATCCGTGGAGATGGAGGACCGGATCTACAAAGGTTGTATTTCCGTCACTCTTAGTAAAGTAGTTTACTTGTTCTAGTTTTCGCCTATATTTCTAGCCAACGATCCGAATTAGGGTTTCTCGGCACCCGTAAATTTTGAAAATGGCATGGTTGATGCCTTGTGAGTGCCTAGGAACCCTACAGTGGTATCAGAGCCTAGCTAGAGCCTTAGGCGAAGTCTAGACGACGTTTGAAATCCGAACGAACCCGAAACCCATTTCCAAAATGCTCTCTGTCCATTTTTTAAAAATCTGGATTTTTCCATATTAAAAATATGCAGAAAATTAAGCAGGGTTTTTTATGAATTACTGTGCAAAACGGAGCCCTAACTCCGTCAACCCGCCGCGGAACCGCGGTCTTACCCCACGTGGCGCGGCGGTTCCGCGGCCGTTATGTTGAATCTTTGACTTTTGTTTGCACAGTAATTGTTATATTTGACTCCTGTGTTTTCTGGATAATTTTAATATTTTATTCAAGAGTTGAATTTTCTGGGGTTGTTTTGGGGATTCGGTGTTTCGATCGGAGTATCAGATTTTGTCAATGTGGTTTTCCGGATAAATTTTAGAATATGTTAAAAAGTTCGACCGGATATAAATACCCAATTTTTCCCCTGTCGGGAAATTTCCAAGTGTTGGATTTTTCCGTACTTTAAAGACGTTCTAAGTAGTGCAAGTAACTCGATGGACCCTCTAGAAGACAACAAACCTTAACTCGATTATGTGACCGTCTTGAACTGCCCTTTGAACCTTCGGGTTTGGTGTAGTACGGCGTGCCACATGTGAGGCGTTGGCTTGACCCTTCTACGGCTGGACCGTTGGTACTGAGGCACGAACTGAATGTTTTTAGACTTGTTTCATGTGTTGATCTGTATCGGGAAAACTTGGGTGTTCGATTGTTCGATCGGAAAGTTTGACATTTTCTATTTATTCGGAATGGGATACAATAATTGGAATTCACAATTAGTTATGAGATAACCGAATGAATGTTATAAACATAGCACTTTAGTCTCACTTGATCGGTTGCCACGGAATTTTGATATGATCAAAAGTCCGTCGCAATCACGTAGCGTACGCGGATACTCGCCGGGTAAACTTAATAGACAGCCTCGCCCCATAGCCCCGACCAAGTGACTGTAGGAGATCCCCGTCGCCGAAAGCATCTGTTTGGGTGCTCGCGGTAGCGGTGTTCCGCCTTGGTGCACTTCGTCGACGGTATCAGGGGTGAAGCCGCCTACTAAAGTTTGCGACGAGCATTCGATCATGATGTCGGGAATCTTGTTGAATTTCCCGACTTGATATTGAAAAGTGTTTTCGATAATGAGACTAAAATGCGGGGTTTATAATTGTTAGGCATGTGATGTCTAAGGTATTCATTTGATTAGGCATGCGATGTCTATGCAGATTGCGAATTCCAACTGTTGTAGTTTTACACTTTTTTTTCTGTGACCGTAAGTATAATATGTGATATCGCCGGTTTCGTTGCTATATGCCAACGACAATTAGGATGCGCATATTTACTTACGTTGATGACATGTGATGTTATGTGTTGCTGGATATGTTATATTGGATCGTCGTGTTTGAATAGCCAGGGTTTTTATGTGAGATGAGCGTTTTTCATTTTCATTCATGTAAAAACTTGTATGTAATATTCTTTTATTGGGGCACTTCCAGGTTGCGGAAGTTGTCACCTTTTGTATATTATTTACTTTTCTGCACTAGGATAGACCCAAGGAGGGGAGCACAAGTAACCGGGTTCTGGAGTCCAGTGGGAGACCAACTCGAGGAGTCGAGTCCGGGTCTCCTAACTCTAGAATTGGTAGGGTTGCTTGCCGCTCTCGTAGGGGTCTATGGTGTTAGTGTATATGCCCTAGAGGCCATTACTGTATCATACTAGTTTGTATATTACTTAATGGATGCTTGGGATATTCACCTTGTATATACAATCTTGCTCAAAATAGTAGTATGCTACTTGGTTTGTTTCTACTTCAATGTGTACTTGTGTTTATTTCAGTATATCACTTATACGCATTAGTGGAGCCCTTAGGATCTTTGCTTGATTACCAGCGTTGTGATGGCAGTCACACTAGTGGGGGCTGGGTAATCTATAAGCACATCCTTATGCAGGTCCCTGGTCGCAGGACTATCGAGACAGGGCATCGATACTCCGGAGTAGACCAGCGCATGCGCTTCTCATCCCAGTGTGGGAGACGGTCTGTCCCACAGCCGTCAGTACGTCGTACTTGAGATAGTATGCGGGTGCTCGTTAGGTTACGGGTACACTGGACAGGACTCGTCGGGAACTGACTAGTTGGTATTATACCTATCGTCAGTTATCAGTTCCCAGGTGACATGAGTACAGCTTAGTCCGCTGACTTGACACTGTCACTTCGCCTCGGGTGTGTTCCCACTGTACTTTGATCACTACCCTACCACGGCTCAAAGGAGTCGTGCAAACAGGTGGTGGTTGGGTGCAGTCCCGAAGCACTTGGAGGCAGTGACGGTTAGACAGGATTCGTCTCTCCCGGTATTGGGGGTTGACATCGCGCTGTGTCTAGGAGAGCCATTACACGAGTAGTCCCTGGCCAGGGCAAACGAGATATACTGGTAGGTTTCCAGTGTTATCTCAGGGTGTATTGGGCTTCACTCCGGCACGACTTGTACCGCTATTGGGGGACTGACGTTTACCGCCCCCTAGGCCCGCCATGCGATGTATCAGACGAACAGACCGGACTGTACGGAGAATGTCACACTCAGGCTCAGTAGGAGTTCAGATGGGTTTCGCCTCGTCGGTCTTCTTATCGGCATTACCTGGGGACCGTTACGCACAGCTAGTGCCGCTTGCGGTCTGTGGTTAAACCCACTGCCAGCGTAGTGTCGAGTCTTTAGAGTCCCACACAGAAATCTTTTCGCCTTTAGGCAAAAGAGTAGAGGTCGCATGGTATTGCGACAGGTCGCATGGTTTTGCGACAGGGTTCGGTCACATCCGTGCACTTGTGCGCGTACAGTGTCCGGACAGTTTACACTAGCGGGCTTTGGTTTAAGCCAGATCCTAGTGTACCTTATGGGATTGGATTTATCCAGTTTGCATTCGTGTTCCTCGGAACGCGGATGCGGGTGTGTATGCACAGTTGACAGGGAGGCAGAGGCAGCGGATTCTCATTAGGGTTGTTGACAGTTGACCGTTGACTATTTGACTTTATGCTCAACCCTAATGAGAATATGATATGTGATTAACTATTATATTAATTAAGTATTATGGTGATATGGTTGTTGACTTGTTGACTTTTGTTGACTTGTTGACTTTGTTGACTTGTTGACTTTTGTTGACTTGTTGACCGGTTGACTAGGCTTGACTAGTTGACCATCATGATAACCATGGTTATCATTTCATGCCAAAGACTTTTACTTGCTTGCTCTTTTGAGTAAAATGAGTGCATGACATGATAAGGTTATGGTTGCTTCTAACCATCACATAAGACTTTTTTGATATGATGAGTTATGATCACTTTGGATTATGAGAGGGTGAAAGACAAAAAGAGTTGCTCATTCTTTCTTGCTCATTCTCTCTCTTGTTCTTGAGCTCTCCTCTTGCTCTCACCCTCAACCTCTTGCTCCCTCTCTTGATCTATGGTTCTCTTGTCTCATGAGTTGAGAATCAAGAACCATAGATAAAATCCCATTCTAAATCATCTCTACTCATTCTAGTTCACTAGGTTTAGCAAACCAAGTGAACTAGTTTCTTCAAAGAACGAAGAAGGAGCTAAAGGTTGGAGCTTTCAAGTGGATCTATCTTCGGCGTACGGAGACAACGAGAAGGAGCCATCGAACCACCATCGGAGCTCGAAGAGAAGGAGTTCAAGTTTAGGTATAACCATCTTCATCCGAGTAGCTAAATATCTTTAGCTTAGTATGCTAGTTTTAGTTTAGGTAAAGATCCCGACCTAGCTTAGTCCATGTTGCCTCTTGCGTTAAAATTTTGATTTTATACCGTTTCCGCCTCCCCGTAAGAACCGGGGGTCGCAACGTGGACTTACAGTGGTATCAGAGCCTAACTAAACTTAAACTAGCTTGGTAGTGAAGTGTAACGAAGTTCGGAACCGGAAAAATCCAAAAACCAAACTTTTACAAAAACTGAGTTTCTGTTGAAATTTTTTTTGGCTCAAAATGAAAAACTTTACACTTGTAAATTCGGCTCAGGGTTTTGTGTGAACACCCAAGAAAAACGATACAGTAATTCGTCCAAACCGCCGCCCTTCCGCCGCGCGAGCTAGGCATCCGCCGCGGAAGCGCCGCGCTTTGTCGTCTTCTGTGCATCGTTTTTCGTGCAGTGTGTGTCTGTGTTGGTTTTGGGATTTTTGAAATATATTATATGTGCCCAGATTTTCCAGAAAAGAAATTTCCTTTTGGGGTCCTATAATTCCGTATTTTTTTCCGAACTTCACTGTACTTTGACTATGATGGTTATATCTGTGATGTTTGCATGTATTGAACGTCGGCTAATCGCTATAAGTCGATTGGTCGGGGTTATACATGATCTGTGTTTGATGCTGGAATGTGTATATAAATATGTTGGATTGTCGCGGGTGAATAGCCGGGGGTTGTGAGACGAGAGTTTTCTTTTCTTGCCATTCATGTAAATTTGTAAATTGATGTAATAATTATTTGTATGGCCGCACAACCGGGTCGGGGTTGTAGCCGTCATTGTATAATTTCTTTTTACTGTTTTTGCTCCTAGGATAGACCCATGGAGGGGTGCACAAACTACCGGGTATGCCGAAGTGTCGAGTGGCCTACTCATGGAGATGAGGGAGGTTGCTACGCTTCGGGTACTTGGCGGGTAGTTTGCCGCACCCGTAGGGGTCTTGGGTGGGGTATTGGCTATTCACCGCGACCGTGTAATCTGTTTTTGTTACAGGCTCGTACAAATTACAGATTCCTAGTATATCCAATGTATTTATCTGTGATCTGAAATGTTTATCATTGCAGTATATCTATATATGATATTATTTAGGCGTTGCTTATGTTTTACAGACGCGCTAGCCCAGCCCCCGCTCTGTCGTTAGTTAAGTAACCTAACGGGTAATGACGGGGCCCCGTGGCGAATGCGAATGGCATAAGCGTACGTCATATTTTGGTTGTTTTCTGCAATGGTAGGATTAAATGATGGGACGCATTAAAAGAACTAATGCAAGAATATCACGCATTAAAAGAACTAATGCAAGATAATAAACCAAGCTAAAGTCGTTGGAACACTTTCGAAAACCCACTCGGTTCTTTTCAAAAACAACTTTTAAATACGGAGCTTGAGCCACTCCTTTTAAAAGCTATCTCGTTCCATCGACCATATCAAGTTCACTACGTTCACGGTTTTGCCAAAACCATCCGTAGCCTTCCGTCGTTTCACATGAATAGTCAATAGTATTCAAGCTGTGTATGTTGGCCAAAGTCAAGGCACAGTGATTGGTAGCTATTGGGTGTTCATGTGTAGCATAGATAGATGCGTTGGTTTGGGACAGTCGTACTGCCATTTTGGCCAAAGTCAAGGGTAGGTACGGATGGATCCAAATTAACCTGGATAATGACGGGTAGAACTTGACATGTGACTTATGATATTTTGGCCAAAGTCAAGGTCATAAGAGCATGGGGCAAAAATCCACATCGGGAGTTTCATAAGTACTGAAACTTGCTAGATTTGCATACCATTTGGAGTGTGATGATTCTGGTAGGATTCCTTCAGTTTCGTCACGCAATGATATTTGGATCCCGATCCTACTGTGAGTATATGCTACTCCTCGGGAAATTTCTCACTTAACGATCAATGCTATAAACCTAGTAGGTGCCTAGAAAGGTGTTAGCGGGGCTACGCCCCCAGGGAAAAGAGGTTCTTTAATTAAGGAACTTCGCGAAAGCGTTGGAAAACCTCCCTCGAAGTACCGACACCGGCCTGGCTGAACGGTTAAGCAAGTATTGTACGGTGGGATTGATCCTGACTAATTCTTCCTTTATGGTTTGAGGAGGGATTCGAGAAACAGTGGGAGCCATCCTGTTTAGACAAACTAAAAACCACTCTAAACTTGCAAGAGCATCATGCTGAGTGTTTCTTCTTCTCTCTCCTAATTGCAGCGACCAATCAACATGACTGGACTTAAGTTACTCCTAGATAAAAACAAACTGACAGGGCCAAACTACAAAGATTGGCTCAGGAATGTCAAGATAGCAATCACTTATGACAAGCTGGGGTATCTTCTTACCACCAAAGCTCCCCCTGTCCCTGGTCCAACTTCCAGCGTCGCGGATAAGGAAATCCGTAAGACTTGGGAGATTGATAGCGCGAAGGCCAAATGCCTCCTGCTTGCCTCGATGGACAACGAACATCAGAGGAGGCATAAGAATATGGACATGGAGTCCATATTGCTCCATACAAAAGAACTGTATGGAGAGCAATCACGTATCGCAAGATACGAAACGTCGAAAAAGTTATTTTCGACAAGAATGGCCGTCGGATCATCAGTAGCCGAGCACGTGCTAAAGATGATCGGCTTCATTGAGGAGCTCGCTGACCTAGGGATCACATTGGAGAGTGAGCTATATACGGATATAGTTCTCCAGTCCCTTCCTTCCACTTACGCCCAGTTTATACTGAACTTCAACCTACAAGAAAAAGAGGTTGAACTATCAGAGCTCCTCAACATGCTGAGGAGCGCAGAGGGCACCCTACAGAAAGGTAGGGAAACATCCACTTTGTTTGTAGGAGGATCATCTTCTTCTAGGTCCAAGGCGAAAGCCAAGGGAAAGAAGAAGAAGGCCCCCGCCAAACCAAGGGGCGGTGTTGGTAAAGTGGATACGAAGGGAAAAGGCAAAGCAACAAAGTTAGCGGGAAAGCTTGTGGATAAGGAAGAATGCTTCTATTGTCATAAGAAAGGACACTGGAAGAATGATTGCAGGGCCTGGAAGGCCAGAACACAGGAATTGAAGCAGGTTGCAGCTTCAGCTTCAGGTGTGTATGTTATTGAAAACTGTCTTTCAATAAACTCTACTTCCTGGGTATTGGATACCGGATCAGGATCTCATATCTGTAATTCTTTGCAGGCGTTGAGAAACCGTAGGGTTTTGAAGGCAGGTGACATGACCCTCAGAGTTGCGAACGGAGCTAGCATGGATGCTAAAGCCGTGGGGGACTATCACCTGGGAATGTCAGATGGACATGTTTTGGTTTTGCGTAATTGCTTTTTTGTACCCAACGCAACTTGTAATATCATTTCTGTATCTTTAGTTTCTAAAGAAGGTTATGAATTTGCGTTTGTAAGTAATGTTGTAAACATTCACCTTAATCAAGTTCTGATTGGGTCAGGTACATTGAGTAATGGTATATACGTGTTAAACCAACCACAGATTTTTAATGTCCAGAATACACACAAAAGAAAGTCTCCAGAAATAAATCAGACTTTCTTATGGCATTGTAGATTGGGTCACATCAATGAGAGAAGGTTGACTAAGTTGCATACAGAAGGATATTTGAATGCGTTCGAATATCAATCATATGCCACTTGTCAATCTTGTCTCAAAGGAAAGATGACAAAGACTCCGTTTACTGGACATGGAGTAAGAGCGAGCGAGCTCTTGGGACTCGTACACAGTGACGTGTGCGGTCCAATGTCTACACATGCCCGAAGCGGACATTCTTACTTCATTACTTTTACGAATGACTTCTCAAGGTACGGTTATGTCTTCTTAATGAAACATAAGTCCGAGGCCTTTGGAAAATTCCAGGAGTATAAGAATGAAGTAGAGAAACAGACCGGCAAAAGTATTAAGATTCTAAGATCGGATCGAGGTGGAGAATACTTAAGTGCCGAGTTCCTGGACTATTTAAAAGAGAACGGAATTCTCTCTCAGCTTACTCCTCCATACACCCCGCAACATAACGGTGTATCGGAGAGACGGAACCGCACCCTATTGGATATGGTGCGGTCCATGATGAGTAACGCTGAGTTACCGCGATCATTCTGGGGGTATGAGCTAGAATCAGCCGCATACCTTTTGAACCGAGTTCCCACTAAGTCTGTGCCTACCACGCCATTTGAGATGTGGTGTGGGAAGAGACCCCATCTTAATCACATTAAGATATGGGGAAGTCCAGCTTTTGTCAAAAAGCAGCATGCGGACAAGCTCGAGGCACGCTCAGTACTGTGCAAGTTTGTGGGATATCCAAAGAATTCCAAGGGATATTATTTCTACTGTGAAGAGGAACAAAAAGTTCTTGTTTTTCGTCATGCCCACTTTCTAGAACACCAGTTCATAGAAAAAGAAATAAGTGGGAGCGCAGTAGAACTGGAAGAAATTCCAGAACCACAGACTGTCACTGAAAGCTTAGTGGAACCAGAGGGTTCAACAGAACAGGACATTCCTACGCCGCTCCGCAGGAGTAGTAGGCAGTCTCATCCGCCCGAGAGATACTACGGTTTTCTCATAGACGGGGATAGAGAGGATTGCATCATAGATTATGATGAGCCTACTAGCTTCCAGCAGGCCGTTCAGAGCGTTGACTCAGTGAAATGGCTGGATGCAATGCGGACCGAAATGGAGTCCATGTACACCAACAAGGTATGGACGTTGGACATTGCTCCAGACGGGGTAAAACCCGTAGGATGCAAGTGGATCTTCAAGAGGAAGATTGGTGTAGATGGATAGGTTGAGACCTATAAAGCTAGGCTGGTAGCAAAGGGTTTTCGTCAAAGACCTGGCTTGGACTATGACGAAACCTTTTCTCCAGTAGCCATGCTGAAATCCATTCGGATCCTTCTTGCCATTGCTGCCTTCCACGATTATGAGATCTGGCAAATGGACGTAAAGACCGCTTTTCTAAATGGAAATTTAGAGGAGTGTGTCTATATGGACCAACCAGAGGGTTTCATTCAGAGTGGGAGCAGCGGAAAGGTATGCAAGTTGCTTAAGTCCATCTATGGACTAAAGCAGGCATCGCGGAGTTGGAACATCTGCTTTGATGAGACGGTCAAAGAATTTGGCTTCATCAAAAATCCAGATGAACCATGCATCTATAGTAGATTTGTAGCGAGAACTGTAGTATTCCTCGTTTTATACGTGGATGACATTCTCTTAATAGGAAATGACATTCCTATGCTACAATCTGTCAAGGGGTTCTTGTCACACAGGTTCTCCATGAAAGACCTGGGTGATGCCTCGTACATTCTGGGTATCCGGATCTACCGTGACAGATCCAAGAGGATATTAGGACTTTCACAGTCCAGGTACATCGACACCATACTGAAGAGATTCAGTATGGAAGATTCCAAGCGCGGTAACCTACCGGCTTGTCACAGGATCACCCTCTCTAAAGAGATGTCTCCCAAGACTGATTTGGAGAGGGATCGCATGTCTATTATACCCTACGCTTCTGCGGTAGGCTCTATAATGTATGCGATGTTGTGTACCAGACCGGATGTAGCTTATGCACTGAGTGTGGTAAGCCGGTATCAGTCAAACCCTGGGGAGAAACACTGGATAGCGGTAAAGAACATTCTCAAGTACCTGAGAAGGACTAAGGAGATGTTCTTGGTGTATGGCGGAAAAGACCTCCAGATCGAGGCCTTTGCTGACTCCAGCTTCCAGAGTGACAAGGATGATTCCAAGTCCATGTCGGGTTTTGTCTTTACCCTCAATGGAGGGGCGGTGTGTTGGAAGAGTTCCAAACAAGAAACCGTTGCAGACTCGACGATGGAAGCGGAATACATCGCTGCATCTGATGCCGCAAAAGAAGCTGTCTGGATGAGGAAGTTCTTGAAAGAACTTCAGGTGGTTCCGTCCATTGTTGATCCAATACCTCTGTATTGCGACAACAACGGGGCTATAGCATTAGCGAAGGAACCCAGGTCCCATCAGAGATCCAGGCACATCTTGAGGCGGTATCACCTGATCAGGGAGATCGTGGATCGCCAGGAGATCGAGGTTCGGAGAGTCGCTTCAGAAGACAACACTGCAGATCCATTCACCAAGGCCTTGCCCCAGACTCAGTTCGAGCGGCTGATCGAGATGATAGGTCTTCGATACGCCAGTACATGGCCTTAGTGCAAGTGGGAGATTGTTAGTGTATATGCCCTAGAGGCCATTACTGTATCATACTAGTTTGTATATTACTTAATGGATGCTTGGGATATTCACCTTGTATATACAATCTTGCTCAAAATAGTAGTATGCTACTTGATTTGTTTCTACTTCAATGTGTACTTGTGTTTATTTCAGTATATCACTTATACGCATTAGTGGAGCCCTTAGGATCTTTGCTTGATTACCAGCGTTGTGATGGCAGTCACACTAGTAGGGGCTGGGTAATCTATAAGCACATCCTTATGCAGGTCCCTGGTCGCAGGACTATCGAGACAGGGCATCGATACTCCGGAGTAGACCAGCGCATGCGCTTCTCATCCCAGTGTGGGAGACGGTCTGTCCCACAGCCGTCAGTACGTCGTACTTGAGATAGTATGCGGGTGCTCGTTAGGTTACGGGTACACTGGACAGGACTCGTCGGGAACTGACTAGTTGGTATTATACCTATCGTCAGTTATCAGTTTCCAGGTGACATGAGTACAGCTTAGTCCGCTGACTTGACACTGTCACTTCGCCTCGGGTGTGTTCCCACTGTACTTTGATCACTACCCTACCACGGCTCAAAGGAGTCGTGCAAACAGGTGGTGGTTGGGTGCAGTCCCGAAGCACTTGGAGGCAGTGACGGTTAGACAGGATTCGTCTCTCCCGGTATTGGGGGTTGACATCGCGCTGTGTCTAGGAGAGCCATTACACGAGTAGTCCCTGGCCAGGGCAAACGAGATATACTGGTAGGTTTCCAGTGTTATCTCAGGGTGTATTGGGCTTCACTCCGGCACGACTTGTACCGCTATTGGGGGACTGACGTTTACCGCCCCCTAGGCCCGCCATGCGATGTATCAGACGAACAGACCGGACTGTACGGAGAATGTCACACTCAGGCTCAGTAGGAGTTCAGATGGGTTTCGCCTCGTCGGTCTTCTTATCGGCATTACCTGGGGACCGTTACGCACAGCTAGTGCCGCTTGCGGTCTGTGGTTAAACCCACTGCCAGCGTAGTGTCGAGTCTTTAGAGTCCCACACAGAAAGCTTTTCGCCTTTAGGCAAAAGAGTAGAGGTCGCATGGTATTGCGACAGGTCGCATGGTTTTGCGACAGGGTTCGGTCACATCCGTGCACTTGTGCGCGTACAGTGTCCGGACAGTTTACACTAGTGGGCTTTGGTTTAAGCCAGATCCTAGTGTACCTTATGGGATTGGATTTATCCAGTTTGCATTCGTGTTCCTCGGAACGCGGATGCGGGTGTGTATGCACAGTTGACAGGGAGGCAGAGGCAGCGGATTCTCATTAGGGTTGTTGACAGTTGACCGTTGACTATTTGACTTTATGCTCAACCCTAATGAGAATATGATATGTGATTAACTATTATATTAATTAAGTATTATGGTGATATGGTTGTTGACTTGTTGACTTTTGTTGACTTGTTGACTTTGTTGACTTGTTGACTTTTGTTGACTTGTTGACCGGTTGACTAGGCTTGACTAGTTGACCATCATGATAACCATGGTTATCATTTCATGCCAAAGACTTTTACTTGCTTGCTCTTTTGAGTAAAATGAGTGCATGACATGATAAGGTTATGGTTGCTTCTAACCATCACATAAGACTTTTTTGATATGATGAGTTATGATCACTTTGGATTATGAGAGGGTGAAAGACAAAAAGAGTTGCTCATTCTTTCTTGCTCATTCTCTCTCTTGTTCTTGAGCTCTCCTCTTGCTCTCACCCTCAACCTCTTGCTCCCTCTCTTGATCTATGGTTCTCTTGTCTCATGAGTTGAGAATCAAGAACCATAGATAAAATCCCATTCTAAATCATCTCTACTCATTCTAGTTCACTAGGTTTAGCAAACCAAGTGAACTAGTTTCTTCAAAGAACGAAGAAGGAGCTAAAGGTTGGAGCTTTCAAGTGGATCTATCTTCGGCGTACGGAGACAACGAGAAGGAGCCATCGAACCACCATCGGAGCTCGAAGAGAAGGAGTTCAAGTTTAGGTATAACCATCTTCATCCGAGTAGCTAAATATCTTTAGCTTAGTATGCTAGTTTTAGTTTAGGTAAAGATCCCGACCTAGCTTAGTCCATGTTGCCTCTTGCGTTAAAATTTTGATTTTATACCGTTTCCGCCTCCCCGTAAGAACCGGGGGTCGCAACGTGGACTTACAGTGGTATCAGAGCCTAACTAAACTTAAACTAGCTTGGTAGTGAAGTGTAACGAAGTTCGGAACCGGAAAAATCCAAAAACCAAACTTTTACAAAAACTGAGTTTCTGTTGAAATTTTTTTTGGCTCAAAATGAAAAACTTTACACTTGTAAATTCGGCTCAGGGTTTTGTGTGAACACCCAAGAAAAACGATACAGTAATTCGTCCAAACCGCCGCCCTTCCGCCGCGCGAGCTAGGCATCCGCCGCGGAAGCGCCGCGCTTTGTCGTCTTCTGTGCATCGTTTTTCGTGCAGTGTGTGTCTGTGTTGGTTTTGGGATTTTTGAAATATATTATATGTGCCCAGATTTTCCAGAAAAGAAATTTCCTTTTGGGGTCCTATAATTCCGTATTTTTTTCCGAACTTCACTGTACTTTGACTATGATGGTTATATCTGTGATGTTTGCATGTATTGAACGTCGGCTAATCGCTATAAGTCGATTGGTCGGGGTTATACATGATCTGTGTTTGATGCTGGAATGTGTATATAAATATGTTGGATTGTCGCGGGTGAATAGCCGGGGGTTGTGAGACGAGAGTTTTCTTTTCTTGCCATTCATGTAAATTTGTAAATTGATGTAATAATTATTTGTATGGCCGCACAACCGGGTCGGGGTTGTAGCCGTCATTGTATAATTTCTTTTTACTGTTTTTGCTCCTAGGATAGACCCATGGAGGGGTGCACAAACTACCGGGTATGCCGAAGTGTCGAGTGGCCTACTCATGGAGATGAGGGAGGTTGCTACGCTTCGGGTACTTGGCGGGTAGTTTGCCGCACCCGTAGGGGTCTTGGGTGGGGTATTGGCTATTCACCGCGACCGTGTAATCTGTTTTTGTTACAGGCTCGTACAAATTACAGATTCCTAGTATATCCAATGTATTTATCTGTGATCTGAAATGTTTATCATTGCAGTATATCTATATATGATATTATTTAGGCGTTGCTTATGTTTTACAGACGCGCTAGCCCAGCCCCCGCTCTGTCGTTAGTTAAGTAACCTAACGGGTAATGACGGGGCCCCGTGGCGAATGCGAATGGCATAAGCGTACGTCATATTTTGGTTGTTTTCTGTCGTTAGTTAAGTTTTTGCTTTGCACAGTGATATATATGATATATCCCGCACCTCATTCGACGAGGAAAGGACCGGCGGGTACTTTATTTAATCATACCAGCCCGGGTATGGTCGCCCAGTTCTAACAATTTGCCCAGCCACTTCATTTGCCTGGTGAACTCTTACCTGTTGAGCAATATAATCATCCAGGACGTACTTGGAAATAGTTTCCTCCTTGGCTGCTGACAGAGCCGGCAGAGGGTTTGATGACTCTCTTCTGTCATCTTCAATTATTACTGGAGGATCTTCGGCTGGGGGATCCGGCTGGATCATCATGCCCACCATATCTTGGAATAGAAGGGCCATTCGTTTTATATTGGTTGCTTGTTCAGCAGCCTTTTTGTCCTTCTTCTCAAGTATTCTCCGAAGGAATTCGGCATCAGTTTCTTGCTCATGGCGTTGCTCCGAGGATGCCTCTGGGCTTTCTTTTGGTCCTGTGAGCGTGGCCATAGCAGTCATCATCTCCTGGAGCTTAAGCTGCTGCTCTTGGGCTTTTGTCACAGATCGCGTAAGCGGTCGATGACCTGTGGAAATACGACTATCCTCTTTTCTGGATGCCATTTAGACGGTATGCACCACCATGCCCCCAGACTTAGGGCGTTTGGGCTCAGTGTCTTTGGCGTTTGTCGCAGGCATGGGGATTTTCTCCGGCCTTCTCCTCTTATGAGCGGTCGAAGTTGAGGGGGCCGTTGCAGTGGGCACCCAAGTAGCCGTTGTTTTCTGCGGCTTAACAGGATGGTTTTCTTCCTGTCGGGCCTTCTGCTTCTTCTGCCGACGGGGATAGTCTTGATCGATCACTGACTCCTGGACCCGTCGCTATACTTTGTAAATTTTGGAGGATAGCCCTTGAGGGGGCTGCTCCGGCTTTATTTCTGTAACGGTCTCCACTGATGGCGGAGATCATTTCAGTACGGCGGTGGGCGAGTTCCGGCGCACCTTATTTAGCAGCTCAAAGCTGTTCCCGGTTGGAACAGCAGCATTAATTTCCACCGTGGGAGATGATGGAGTTAGCCCAGAAGGGGAGTTGCCCCCAGCCTTCCTTACTCGGCGTCAGTGGCAACGTCGAGCGTGTCGAGTTGTTGGTGTTGGCTCGGCGATGGGGACGGCTTTGTCTTGCCCCCTGTCCAAGTGAAGGGTTGTTGCTGGCATCAGCCTCTTAAAAACTGATGTCCGTTGAGAAGCCGTATCCAACCGGTCAAAAACAGATTTCTGAACGGGAGCGGAAGTGGGAGTAGTCAGTCTTGTAAAGACTGACCCTTTGGCAGGAGAAGCCGCCTTAACGACTTCAGGAGCAGGGATGGCTATTTTCTTTGGGATGGCCACTTCGTGGCGGGCCCATCTGAGTTCAAGCTCAGCCTGGTGAAGACCGAGGAGTTGGCGTTGAATGACCCGCTGAGAGGGGCCGTGGTAGCTGCAAGCCGATGGAAGACCGACTTCTTGGAAGCTTCTGGTGCGGGCATAGGAACGTTGAAGCTTACTAGGGGGAGCATGGTCCCGAAAAACAATTCTGTGGTGGCTTGGGTGACCTGTTCCACTGGCATTACGAACAGGGAAGCCACCTGGGGCCCATAAGGTACACCTCCAGGTGAGGCGGAGCGTAGGTTGCAGTTGCATGTGGAACACTTCGAGCAGGTAAACGCCATTGATCCTTTGCTTTCTGCACCAAGCAAAACACCAAATCTTAGTACCTTGAAACCTAAGGGCAACCATTGGCAAACCGCGATTCGTTCACAAACACGACACACGAAGTGTGGAGTGGAAAGAGGAAAAGGTCCCACCAGGCATGCCAGAATCTGTTCCCCTCCGAAAGACGGCAAGACAGACGTCTTGCCTGAAATTCGGGGCAGATGCTAATTGGTGCTATCTGTCCACCTCTCCGAAGATGCCAAGTTGATTTATGGCACCGTGTATCGAAGGTTTAAACGGATGCGGCCGATGTAGCAGACTTCATCAGATTCCCCCTCGCATGAGGGGTTTTTGATTGTGGGGACGCTCTTCCCTGCAGGCGCAAGCCCCTGCAGTTAATTACGCTACCGCATTGCGGTAACAACTTTCTCCTTCTCCAGATGGTCACCTCGTATCGTGGGTATTTGTTTTGTGTTTGGTTGCCCGTGGATTGTATACGGAGACTAAGTTATGTTGTCACCTGTAGGGCGTGGATTAGTCCAAATCCGTATTTTCTTAGATTTGGGTTTGGGGGGTTGGGTTTAAGGATACATTAGTCTCATTTAAGACTAAGATCAACTTAAACGTATGTTAAGGATACGCCAGTCTAATTTTAGACTAAGATCAACTTAACAGGATCGTTTAGATCCAACAAAAGATCAATTGAGCTCTATTGCTTAGTTTAGGGACATTGCGGTCGATTGCCAGTTTAGGGACATGGTGGTCCAATATTAGTTTAAAGACATCGCGGTCGAGGTTAAGGACATCATAGTCCATAAGTTTAAGGACCTCATAGTCCGATATTAGTTTTAAGACATCACGGTCAAGGTTAAGGACATCATAGTCCATGAGTTTAAGGACCTCACAGTCCAATGTTAGTTTAAAGACATCACGGTCGAGGTTAAGGACATCATAGTCCATGAGTTTAAGGACCTCACAGTCCAATGTTAGTTTTAAGACATCACGGTCAAGGTTAAGGACGTCATAGTCCATGAGTTTAAGGACCTCACAGTCCAATGTTAGTTTTAAGACATCACGGTCATGGTTAAGGACATCATAGTCCATGAGTTTAAGGACCTCACAGTCCAATGTTAGTTTTAAGAAATCACGGTCAAGGTTAAGGACATCATAATCTATGAGTTTAAGGACCTCACAGTCCAATGTTAATTTTAAGACATCACGGTCAAGATTAAGGACATCATAGTCCATGGGCTTAAGGACCCCACAGTCCATTAAATGTGTGGTTGTCTGGACCCGTCACCTCTTTGAAGAAGTTGAGGAATTACAACGACAAATATCAAAGGAATGACGAGATGTACGCTCGAACCAGGGTGGATTGAATGATCTGTAGTCTAATTTGGAACCAAGATCAATTAATTATATTATGAGCACACTGGCTCAGTTAAGTCTGAATTGAGGACTTATGGCCAACTTGGGCTAAGTCCAATTAAGTTTGAAGTAATGGCTCTTTGTTAGACCATTAGACATTTGTCTGGGTTCAGTTCACATTATTTAGCAATGCTAAACAGGAATTTGAAGGCTTTTATAACATCTTTATCTCTGATTTCCTCAATTTTGAGATTCAGTTGAAGGGGAGACTTTTGCCTCAGGGAAATTAGCCAATTTGGCTAAAAGTAGTGTTAAACACTAAAGAACAACAGTGTTAAACACTGGAGACAGAACTCTCAAATTAGTGTTAAACACTTAGAAGACAATCAGTGTTAAACACTGGAAATATAGAATCCCAAATTAGTGTTAAACACTAGAAAATAACAGTGTTAAACACTAGAAATAAGGTTTTTAAGTTAGTGTTAAACACTAAAAGATAATCAATGTTAAACACTAGGAATAAAGCTCACGAATTAGTGTTAAACACTAAAGAAAAAGGGGTCACGTGTGGACACGTGAGGGCGCCTAAAGGTGGGGTCAGATCCCTTTTAACTTCGCTCTGCAATTAAGTGTTAAACACTTTTTCTTTATATTTTATTTTGAGCATCACGTGTTGGCACGTGACGGGGATTTATGTGCTGACTGTTAAAGCGTTTGCCAAGGGGTCACGTGGTAACACGTGAGAGCGCCCAGAGCCTCTATTTCTTTTGCTTTTTCTTTCTGTGTTTCGGGGGTCACGTGGGAGCACGTGAGGCATTGCCTCAGAGCTCTCTCCCTCTCATTTCTAGGGATCTTTTCAGGGGTCACGTGGGGACACGTGACCTTGGTTCTTCGCATGCTTTGAAGATCTTTTAATTCTCTTTATCTTTTAAGAATTAAATTCTTTGTAGGGTCAAACCCTAATTATGGTTTCTAGAGGAATTAAATTCCTGTTATGAAAAAATTAAATTCTTATGTAGTGTTAAACCCTAATTTCATTTTAGGAGGAATTAAATTCCTGTTAATCTGAGAGAATTAAATTCTTAATTAGGGTTAAACCCTAGTTTTGTCCATCTTGAAGGAATTAAATTCCTATAATTTTAAGAGAATTAAATTCTCAGATAGGGTTTAAACCCTAATTTCATCATGAGGGAATTAAATTCCTGTGAGTTTGGGAGAATTAAATTCTCATGTAGGGTTAAACCCTAATTTTGTTTTGGGAGAATTAAATTCTATAAACTCAATTCCCCCTCTAAGTTTTGGATCTGCATGGCAGGATCTCAACCCGATGAGAATTAAATTCTCAACTTATGGGGAGATGTGCTTCTGCAGATCTTCAACCAGAGGAAGAACTAAGTTCTTTGCAAAAGAGTTGAACTCTTAGATCTTTGAGAATTAAATTCTCTATTTGAAGTTTTGATCCCCTTTCTTTTCTCACCTAGGGTTTTTTCTTATCGAGAATTAAATTCTCCTTTCTTTTCTCTCTGAATTTTTAAGATGCCAAAATTCTCTTTTTTTTCAGTTTTCCTCTTGGCTCCTATTTATAGGAGAAGAAAAAGAATCAATTTGTTTGATCAATCTTTGATTGAAAGATTTTGTTTGTTTTCATAATTAATATGATCCTTTAGATCATTCAGTGAATTTTATTCGCCATTGGATTTTCAATGTACAGATATTCCGTTTGTTATTTCGGTGAGATTTGGGGAGATCTTTCCTTGTTTGGGATTTTTCCATAATTGGTGATTTTTTAATCACCCTTGGATTTTTAGTCCAACGGTTCCCTCTAACTTTTTCCATTTGGAAAGATTTAAAAACTTTTAGAATTTTAATTCTATTAAACTGTGAGGCTTTTAAAGCCGGTCACGTGCTGACACGTGACCCTTGGTCACGTGTGAGCACGTGACCACTGATCACGTGTGAGCACGTGACCCCCAATTGAGTCCTTCCCTCAGCTCTCATTTACGCTGCTGTTTTAACCGTCACGTGTCAACACGTGACCATTGGTCACGTGTGAGCATGTGATGCCTTACCGAATTATTCCCTGATTTTTTAATCAGGGAACTGGGATGTTTTATTCTTATTGTATATCATTTTACTTATATCTTGTCTTGTACCCGATTTCGGGACTAGTTTTTACAAAGGAGGTGCTGCCGAAATTTTTAAGAAAATAACTCAAACTTTAATGATTTTTACTCGAGTTTTCTAAATGTTTTAAACCAATGTTTTCAACACTCACTACTTTTCATGGTTTGATTTCTAGGTTTCGGCTTACTTGATTGCGTTGCGCCTGTAGACGTTACGTGGTTAAGTGCCGGTCACGAGCCAAACTTTGGGCCGTGACAATATCACTTCCTATCAAGAGCGTGTCATCTAAATACCAGGACATCACTCCTTACTACCTTCTTACCAGGTCCATCTGTTGTTCTGATGAAGTCAAACTATGACTGTCACATCAAAAATAGACGATTTATCTCCGTTATGCTTGCTTTACTTTATAAATAGACATAAGCTACTGGCTTACCACGCTTCCGCTGCTCCCACTGACTATAACAACCCTCTGACAGAGTCATATACACGTACACTTCTAAAACTAATTTAGAACGGCGTTATAGTCATCCACCTGTCAGATCTCATAGTCTAGGACAGCAGTAGTGGGAAGCTTGGGTCATCAAAACCTTCTTGTCACGGTCCTTGAGAAAACCGAAGTACCTCTCGGGTGGCTGAGGTTACCCACCAAATCTGCGGAGTGGCTAATAAATTGTCAAAACCAATTGAATCCTCAGGTTCTACTAAATTTTCAGTAACCGTTTGTGGTTCTGAAATGACTTCCAGTTCTATCATACTCCCATTAATATTTTCTGAAAAGAATTCATTTTACTAAAACGGGTGGCGAGTCAAGAACAATATAACTTTGATCTTCCAAATGGTAGAATGTTAACCCTCTTCGAAGCCGGGGATAACACACAAACTGCCATTACTGAAACGTGCCTTGAATTATCCAGATTCTAGTTTTAAGCATAAGCCGGACTACTCCGTATACCTTAATATCGTTAAGATATGAATCCATTCTATATCTAATATAGAAACAAATGCACTAATTTAATTGAAACTAGATTCAAAATCTAGCTGTTTCCAGTGCATATCGACTAAATGGAAGAAGGCCAAGCAACATTACTCATCACGGAGCGTACTCATGGATAAGTAACCTGAAAGAGAAATAAGTTCTCAAATATATTACTTACGACGGAATACCTAGCACAAGTATCTACAACTTCGATTACCTTGAAGAATCCTAATACTTGCAACATATGATTCTCTACTTTATTCTTATACATATAACTTCTCAAAATTTCGACCTTGTATTTCAACGAAATGCGTGTCTAAAACCAGAAAAGTCATAAGTAAACGGAATATAGTACGAGTACAAACCCTCTTGTCCTAATGGACATCGGACAACATACAATACTTTGTATAAGTTCTCTAAGTTTAATAACCCAAACCCTATGCGTCGTAGGTTGAAAACTGTGTCCTAGTTAAGAAGAATTGCACTGTTTTTGAATGCACCTTACCTAACCATCAACTGATATAGGTAAATGTCATAAACATAATTTCAAAAAGTTATATCTCACTTTATAAAATAAACGTACAGATATATCAGTTTGAAACTGGTGCATAACAACGGATATTCAAAACTAAATATTTGCCGTTAGGCAAAACCCAAGCAATTTTATCAAATATCACCAATTACAAAGAATTCTGATATATCGAGGATCTAATCACCCAATTCCCAATATTCTGCTCCCACTTAGCATCTGTAACGCCATACATATATGAGAATCAAGTTTAGTAAATACATACTCTAGAGTCAGAATCTAATTGGGAAAATATTTTTCAATTAACACCGCATAGTAAAACTGAAACATGAAAATGTTTTGAAGGGGTGGCCAGGTATTCCTCGTAATGCCTCTTCCACTATCCAGATTCATGACAGTAACCGTATATTTTCTTGCCCTCACTCCAATCCCTTTATATATCTTTACTTACCTTCTATACACCACATTTAAGTTAATTGGTTTTCTTCTTTCCCTACCTTTCGGCACCAGCCTAAGATTTGGAAGAAAACTATCCGATAAGCATAATAGGTGTACTCTCCTAATACTAAGAGCTCTCGCAACCTAAGAAAAGCTAGAGAGAAAAGACAACCGAATAATCCTATTCAATTTCACCCGAATCGGAAACCATCCTCAAACTGAAACAAGTTCCTTTCGAGTTCGTATGTAACTATACGATGGCATATCCAAGCAATATGGATTTTCGTAGTGATACGGAGTGTTCTGAAGAAAAGCAAAGGGAAAGTAGGAGTGGCAGGGGTATACGCGGTTTCGTCTTGAATAATAGTAGTCGCAATTTCCTTTGCCCTTACTATAATCCCTTTATATGTCTTTATTTCTTACCTTCTGTACACCACACTTAGGCTAATTGGTTTTCTTCCTTCCCTACCTTTCGGCACCTGCCTATGGTTTGTAAGAAGACTATCCAATAAGCGTAATAGATGTACTCTCCTAATACCAGGAGCCCTTACAACCTGAGAGAAGGTAAAGAGAAAAGACAACCGAATAATCCTATTCAATTTCTTCCGAACCGGAAACCATCCTTGAACTGAAATAAGTTCCTTCGAGTTCGTATGTAATTATACAATGGCATATCCAAGAAATATGGATCTTCATAGTGATACGAAGTGTTCTGGAGAAATGCAAAGGGAAAGTAGGAGTGGCAGGGATATATGTGACTTAATGACAATCCAAAAGCCAAAGTGTGTAAGAAGGTTCGGTTAACTTGGTTTATGAGTTTTAGTTTAAGGACAGGTCATGGTCGCTGCTAAAGAGAGAGAGAAAAGAAACACTCAGCATTCACTCTAACCTAGATCAAATTGGTTAATCACTTTATCTAATCAGGATGGCTCCCACTGTTTCCTCGAATTCTTCTTCAAACCCTAAAAGGAGAATTAGTCGGGATCATCTGAAAATCACCCGAGGAGTAACACCTACTCATCAGTGGGAATCAGTGTCCAACTATCATCGTATGATAACTTGATGGAAGCCACTCAAGTCAACACACTCCAGAAGGTATGCGCATGCCTGGCAAGTTTCCTTTATATTTGAAACCTCCGATATGGTTTTTACCCCTAAGACCCAAGTGACCTTGTCACAGTTAACAAAGGTCCTAGTCAAGTTCAACCCGTCATTATTATGATTGCATTAAACCCACCCGCACAAGGCCTTGAGACGGTCAACAAGGCCGCACGACTGTCCTAACCAATCACATTGCATGCTACAAATAAGCGCCATTTAGCTACCGCACATTACGCCTTAACACAGTCAACAAACGCGGTACGAATACTAAGTAGTACTTGTAAGAAATGATGGAGGGCTATGACTGGTTATTGGCGAAAAACCTTTAACGTAATGAACTTAATATCGTTGAAGGAACTCGAATGGTTTTACAAATATATAATGGTGTAAACTTTTGCTAAAGAGGTCAATCCCTGTGAAGGGATCTAGGCTCTTTCCTCGTCGAGTGAGGTGCAGGATATTCCTAATTGAATACCACGATGCAAAACAAAAGAATCGACTATAGCGAAGTTATTATAATGACGCAAACTTTTGCCCAAGAGGTCACTCCCCATAAAAGGATCTCGTCTCTTGCCTCGTCAAATGAGGTGCTGGATATTCATGACCGAATACCGCTTTGCAAAGTAAAAATAAACGTCTGTAATAACAGATTTCAAAAATTGGTTCCAATAACATCATTTAGGTTTATTTTTTTCCTTGCATTAATCATAATTAACGCGGTCCCATCAATTAATCCATATCACACCAGAAAAGAACAAAAATACAATGTACGTATATGCCATCCGTATTCACCACGGAGCCCCGTCATGCACCGTTAGGTTACTTAACTAACGGCCGAGCGGGGGATGGACTAGGGCGGATGCAAAACATATACAACATCTACTAGTATATATAAATATATATATAACATTCGTCTCAGGCAAGATATAAGCAACATCACAGAAAATCGATAAGCAACACAGAATAACGAATAATCTAGAAGCCCCGGGTTTCCTTTGAGCCGCAAATGAAACCCGACGTTCCCTGGTCGTGTGGATAGCCTGCACAATGTATAACTAAGACATTTATGGGTGCGGCAAGTTATCCGCCAATCTCAGAAGTGAGACAACCCTAATTAACAAAGTGAATGGGACACCCAGCACTTCGCGGAATCCGGTACCTTGAGCATCCCTCCATGGGTCATCCTATACCCCCTACAAGTGTGGCGAATAGCCCGCCAATTATAGAGTGATGCCCCCTCTGTCTCAACGCCATGAGATGCGGGTCCGTTGCCCTCTAGAACCCGGCTACTTGAGCACTCCACCGCGGGGTAATCCTAGTACAGAAAAGAAAAGTATATATACAATGGCGACATCGACCTCAACCCGGTCGTGCCCCAATAAAATAATATACAATCTGGCAGAAACGGCTGTCCACATGCCGGACGCTTGCCCCGTAATAATGAATATACAAATTAATCTGAAATGTACTACTACCATTGCACTATAGGCTATCCAACACGACAATCCATCCACAATAATCAGCACAACACAGAACATCAACGTGAATATCATGTTCGCAAACCCATCTGATTGAACATATAGCAATTAGTCGGGTTATACCGCTCAATGATATTCACGGTCGCAAAAACAAATGCTCAGAAAAACACAAATTTAAAATTTCGATCGATTAAATCTTTCCGTATTGGCTCCCAAAGTACAAACCAGTACACAAACAAATCTGGGCCAAAACCAAATATCCCAAAAATCATATTACCATAAACCAGAGCCCCCAAAAAAATTGGGGCACTGTAGCCAAAAAAGGGCCGCGGTTCAGCCGCCGAATGTGACATTTTGCTTCTGTTCCGTGGTCGTTTTTTGGGATTTGGTGCCCAAATTTTTTTCTTAGCTCTAGTTTTGCCTGCACATAATTTTAATACAATCAGAATTTTTTTTGAATAACTTTGAAATTCGAACAGCAAGCAACAGTTTTGGAAATACGATTCGAAAAATTCCATCGATCAATATTTTAAACTTATGCAAACTAGCTAGTAAAGGTTTATGCGGTGGCTATGATACCATGTTGGGGTTTTCTAGCGACCTGGCCATCTACTGTGGCCGATGCGGAACAAAAATGGTGTTTAAAAATTTTGGCACTAAAAAACCCGTCCTAAAATCGAATCATAAATCTAAACTAGCTATAAAAAATAGAAGTGTTATACCGAATGATTTGTGTCCTTCGGTCTTCTACCCTCTTTTTTTGGCTCCTTGAGGTCTCCTCGATCGAGCTTGGCCGTCGTTCCTCCTCCGTCGAAGATGATCCATCCGAGAGATGTAGCTCATAGCTCTAGCTCCACACTAAGAATCTAATGAAGCAATTAGGGACTCTAGGTTTCTAATCTAGAGTGCCTAGAGATGTAGTGAATTTCTCTAAGTGTGTATTTATCTCTCTTCTACCCTTAATTCTCAACACATGAGATGGTAGGGTAGAAGATGAAGAAGAAGGAGGAGGAGCTCAAGAAAGATAGTGAAGAGAGAGATAACTAAAAATGGTGAGAATAAGAAATACTATAAGAGAGAAAAAGATGAAGCATGGTTTTGTAAAACATATTTTTCAATAAACATTTAGCAACCATACTTGAATAGTTTGCACAAATGAATTAACAATTCATTTGTCAACACTATTCAAGCATGGTTCTCACCATTCTCACCTCACTACTTTTAAACATCATTTCCATTTAAATTAATAAATGGATAATCCAAAATGAGGTGTCCACTTTCTAGAATATTTTCCGTATAAATACAGAATACACTATACATACCCGTATTCGTACCAAAATACGAATATCCAAAGAGATAGAATAAGATAAAGAATATAATGCTAGAATATACATATCGAAATACATATACGTAAATTATTAAATCAAAACCTGATTTAATAATCCGGCTTAAACCCGAGCAGGCTAGTATTATCAACCGTCCGATCAAAAGTCTGGGTAAGTAGTACAATCATTCGATCGGAGCCCTGCATGTATCAAAATACGGCTACTACATCATTTTGCCTGAACCAGGGAAACCCTCTGTGTGGGACTCTAAAGACTCGTCAATACGCTGACAGTGGGTTTAACCAAAAGCACGTCAGCGGCACTGGCTGTGCGTAATGGCTACCCAAGTATTGAGCAAAAGGAAGGCCGACGAGCAAACTCATCTGAACCCCTACTGAGCCTGTCTGTGACAATCTCTATACAGTCCGGTCTGTTCGTCTAAGAGTATCGCATATCAGGTCTAAGGAGATGGATAAAGTCAGATCCCTAATAACGCGATATTTCATGTCGGTGTGAAGCCCATCACCCACTGAGAAACTACGGATCCAAATCAGTAATTTTCTTCTATCTTAGCTAAGGATTTCTGGTGATGGTCACCCGTGCACAGCGCGATATCAACCCCCAATACCGGGAGAGACGAATCCCCGACGATCCGCTCACTGCCTCTATGTGGCTTCACTCAACTAAAACCTATTTGCACGACTCCTTTGAGCCGTGGTAGGATAATAATCAAAGCATAGTGGGAACTCACACAAGACAAATGATGATCTCAGATCGACAGACTAACTTGTAATCATGTCACCTGAGAACTACTATCTGACAATAGGTATAATACTTCTACCATGTTCCCAGCGAGTCCGTCCAGTGTAACTCATAACCTAATGAGTACCTGTATACCATCTTAGGTGACTAACTGACACCAATGGCTAGTGAGACCGGCCACCGCCCCTCGTCGGGGTCTCGATAAGTATACACTAGTCTACTCCGGAGTATCGATGCCCAGTCTCGATACTCTCTCGATTAGGGACATTTAAGGATGTGCTTATAGACCGCCTAACACCCACGTAGATGAGCGTCATCATAATGCTGGCAGTCTAGCAAGAATCTTATGGGCTTTATTAATATGTAATAGTGATCTTTAATACCATATAATATATGTACATGATGATAGAGACAAACCAGATTGCATCTATCATCTCGAGTAAGACTGTTCTACCCATATAGATCCTCTCTTAATCATCACAATCGTAGGCATGCGACTACAATAATTGACTTGAGTGCACTATTGCTAACACCCCCTCCACCGGCCTCCCCTCTCTGTGTTGGCCCACCACCAAACCCGACTCCGATCTGCCCTCCACTCCGCCTTCCCCCTTCTCCCCTCTTCCTCCACCCGATCCGGCCTCAAGCCGCCTACAAGCCCCCTCCTCTCCGAACCCGGCTCTGAGCACTCGATCCTGCTTCCGATCCGCCCTCCACTCTGCCTTCTCCCATCCTCCTCCACCCGATCCGGCCTCAAGCCACCTCCGATCTCATGCGTCCTAGCCGGCTGGTGCCTCCTAGTCCCCTCAGCTCCGGCTATGAAATTCAGGTGAGTTTTTCTCTTAATTTAGTTAATTTGTTAATGTTTTGTTAATTTTTTTAGGGTTTATGATTAATTTTTGGGTTATGGTTAAGGTTAATTTTAGGAATTGGGTTAGGGTCATAATAAAATTTGTTGTTAGGGTTATGGTTAGGGTTAGAGTAAATTTTTAGTTAATTTTAGTGTTAGGGTCGTGATTAATTTTAGGAATTAAGTTATTTTGATGGTTAGTTTTAATATTAGGGTTAGTGTTTGGGTTATTAGGGTTAGGGTTATGGTAAATATTTTGTTAACTTTATGGTTAATTTTATTTGGGGTTAGATTTAATTTTTAGGTTTGGGTTAGGGTTAGGGTTAACTTTAGGGTTAGGATTAGGTTAGTGTATTTGTTGAAAATTTTAGTTAATTTTAGGTTTAGGGTTTGGGTTAAGTTGTTAATTTTAGTTAATTATAGTTAGTGTGTGTGTGTGTGTGTGTGTGTGTGTGTGTGTGTGTGTTGTTATTTATAGAGAATGAGAGCATATGTAACTAAAAATTTGTATGCTTGTAGGGTTGACGTCGGCATGATTGCTCCTGTTTGTTTGCTTCTATATACATCAGTCTTCGGTATACGACTTTATCACTTTTAATTCATAAGTACTAAACTTAGCTTATGTCACCATACCTAAATTAAGTCACCAATTAAACATTAATTAAACCGAAAACATAAATAATTGACATGCCATAAACCAATTAGCTATATACATGATTTCTTATTTCATTTAATTTTTTTGTATGGACATGTGTTTGTGTGAGAGAGAGAGAGAGAGTGAGACCTACCTTTATGTAATTTTCGTTACATGGATGCGTGTTTATTTTACTGAATGTAGATGCTTTGTTAATAATATTAATTGTTTGAGCAATTTACTATTCAAACAGAAAATTTCAAAACCCCTAAACTGAATACTTAAATAATCGACGATACTTAAACGATAACCATCAAAACAATCTAATTAAGTGCATGATACTCGATGATGACAAAAAGTAAACCGATATATATCGTCATCGAGTATCTCACAATGAAATAATATCGCGACTTAAAACCCGTCTATCAGTTATATACGTACGGTTATCTTCGTGATATAAAACTACGCGTGTGTTGTCAATCTCGAATGATAATCGTTCTTCATTAACAACTATCTCATAGTTTATGCTACAAGAATATTTATAACAACTCCATTTTTAATGTACAAAGAATTGATTTAAATTCAATGTATACTTGGAGTATTTATTGCGACTGATATCTCTTTAAATATTTATTTCACTCCATAATTACAAGAAGGAGCTTGTAGCTCATTGGTAATATCTTGCACTGCTGAACCAAGCCACCGGAGTTCAAATCCCATGCCCCACATTATTTTTGTATTTATTTTATTTTAATTTCTTTTGGAAGTCAACAGTAAAAAGGCTATAACTCCCAAAATATGTACTGGACAACAAAAAGTAAATATACCAAATTGTACCCCCGAAGAATCCTCGGCCATTGGAACCCTGACTTGGCCCGACTCGGCGCCGTCGGCCGGTGAATCGGCCGACTCGGTCCGGCGCCGCCGGCCGAACTTGGCCGTACGGCCGAGTCACCAACAGAGAAAAGTTGGGTCTTGACTTGGTCAACCCTCCTGCACACTTATTATACCTGGATCGATTTTAAATTTCCCAATAAATCCCTTTTAATCCTAGGTTTAATGAGTTTTAATGATTTTTTATATTATTTTTTATATTTTTTTATTAAAAACCCTAACCCTAGCCTAACCCTATGTAAACCCCCCATACCCTCTACCCTTTCATCACTTTTCCTAAGTCCACTCTCTCAAAATTCCAAGAGAACTTGGTACGTGAGAAAATGAGCGAAAGGCGAAGCGCTGACGAAATCGACGGCGAAATCCCGGCGATCGTACTAGGACCTCTTCACGACGTTTCGACGCACCGGCAAACCCACTACCTTCCTCTCACTCTCTAGCGTTGTCAAAACCCGTAAGTCTCTCTTTTCTATCTTTCTATTCTTTCATTAAAATACGACTTTTCAAACCCGACGGAAATCGGAACAAACCGATTTCCGATTCGGTTTTCTATCAAATCTCACTTATCACTAATTTCATAATGCTTAAACATCTTCATGTTGACTACTAATCACTTAAAAATTAATTTGAACAAGTTTTCACACATGAAATGATAACTTTTGCAATATACCGTATTTTCGCACTTAAATACCACCATGTTTAGTTTATCATATTTAACCCCTAAACTTTTCTATACCTTAAAGTAGATCACGAGGTAATGACCTACCTCCACACACACTCATATGTAATCTTAACACGCTACCTTGAAAACTTAGAATACGATAAAACAAGATTTTACATTAAAATACCATTTTCTTTATAAGCCTTTCCTAAAAGTTCTAAGTTGTATACAATTTTAATGCAATATCTTTTAATAGGAAATACGATAAGTTATGGATATCGATCGTTTATCTAAATCTGACTTAGTGGTGTCTAGGCAAGTGTGTCTAAGGTAAGTAGTTACTTAATTAGGGCCACTACTTGTAGTGGAGAGCCTCCCACTTACCTGGCACTTACCTGGCCGCAATTGGCGGTGAAGAGGCGATTTGAGGCTTCTAATGACTTATCGTTTAGACCATTTAGAAATAGGCTAGTTGGCTTAGGAAACCCTAGAATCTAAAATACGGAAATTTACACCCTTTTACAAATAAATACCTTATCTTTATAAAACCGTTTTCTAAACGATTAGTATTTATTAAATCTTTGCAAAGTGCCACTACAACCCACCTTTGGGGAACTCGTTAGGGATAGTACGGTTTATCGTGCACCCTCGGGCTTAGTAGTGTGAGATTCAGACCTCAGCAAGGAGCATTCGGTCTCGAAAGATTTAAAATACGACATTTAAGAAAAATGAGATTTTTGGAAAATAAAATATTTATTAAAAATTATTCTTGTATAAACATATGTATATTTATCATTTGAACACCTATTTTATTATAAGATAAAGTTTCCACCTTTTTCTAAAAATTACAAGATTAAAAGTTACATTAAAATACCATGAATTTCAAATAAATCAATATTACAAATTAATACCTTTATTTATGTAATTAGGATATTTTCACTAGAAATATCACAAAATAAAATCACACTCATTATAACAATAAAGATGAATAATAAATACTTGAGGTGTATCTTGAAAACTATACAAAAATATTTTTACATAAAACCCCCTCAAATTTTATAAATTACAATAAGGACCCTAACAATTATAGAACTTCGACTTACATTTCTTTTAGTCTGACTCGGGTTTGAGTCTGATTATTTCTGACTTGAATATGATTCAAGTCAATCTATATTCTTTAATATTCCAACTCAATATGAATACATGAATCCCAGAATCCAGTTAACAATCTATGCAACTTGACTGAATCAAACCATGGATATACATCCATTATTCCGTTATTCCATTTACCTGATTATGCAGTTACAATCTGTTTACTGATATCATGGTTTTGGGCAGTCATCCAACTTACACAATACAATACAACACGACAATACTATCAAAACACTACGGGGTTTAAGGGGTAGATTGGTATGGAAAGTGTTAAAGGTGGCACAAGGTGGTCAGATTAAGACACCTAACCTATATTCCGTTGCTGTTGTACCGTGGCTTAACGGTTCCTTGTACATTTCGTTTGCCCTGGTCTCTAGCATATAGAGACCCCTCTCGTATACACTGGCATCCTTCTGTACCAAGCTACAAACAACAGCGTTAACACAATATTCTATAATATTTTACAATCTCTTTAGAAAATATCTTTTATTCTGTCTTTTCTAATTCTTCTTAATCTTTGGGACTTACCAAGCGACCTGTTCACCGACGACATTTTCTTTCTTTCTTCTTTGAATGTCGTCAGGTGCTTTGGACCCAGCAGTGATCGAGCCTACCGGTGAAGACTTGGAGCAGTTTCACGAAGACCCTGAGCTCTAGACATTGTACCTTGTTCTATTCAGTATTTTCATTTCCTGTTATGCTATTGTTTAGACATCGCTTTTCATTTCAGTTGTATTTACTTTTCATGCATTGTACAAAAGAATGTTATTAATAAAGTTGCTGTTATTTCTATATCTCTTGTCTCTTGTGATTTACTTTATATTGCTTAGATACGCTTAGCGTATGTACTTCTAAGTATATACGTAGCGGACCTCGTCGCGTCCTCTTCGCCGTACACTAGGAAGCGGGGCGTGACAATATTAGTCGCACTATAACCGATAGATTTGTCCCGCTTTGGATAAGTTAAAAATATATAACATATACACTTCCCTGCATACTTATACTTTTTATTCGTTTTGAGATGCTTTTCATCAGTACATTTCCACTGGTTTTCCATGAACAAATATAATTGAGATGATCATCTCAATACTATTAGTATTGAGATATTTATCTCTTCTATTGCAGTGTACTCGGAGAACAACGGGAAGGTGTTGCCGAAATTTTCTTTAAGCGAACGAAAGCATAAGTGCATACTGGCATGCTTCCGGAGAGTTTAGGGTATGTTTTTGACGATACCTTTTTACTATTTTGTAGCAACTTAATAAATAACATTTGATGTAACTGCAGGAGAAGAGCGAGCGAGGCAAAGCATCCCGCGTTCAGCTGCACGATATTTCTAGGGGAAGGGGTAAGAGTTCCCAACAGGTTTCTGTCGAACACGTAAATACCATATTTGATATTAATAATTTAAAAAATATTTTAGAAATTTATATGTCAGCTTTCTAAATGTAATATGCTGTAAGAAAACCATGGTGGAGCGCCCTTAGATCGGATCGAAATCTATTGGGCTCAATCTGTACGGGACAATGGCGCGTCTGTATCGATTGAGGCACATAAGATATAAGTAAGACTCCACTTACGCCGTGCTTCTTAATTTTTTCAGATTAATTATTATGTAGATTTTAGAACGACAAAAATACATTTCTTCTATAAACAGGCGGTGATGACGGTTGAGAGAGATCGGTTAATCTAGACGATGGAGGCGGAGCAGGAACACCCAGTTGATGACGCGGAGAGAATATTCATCATAGATACGACTTTCACGGCATTTGGGCCGGATCATCACGGGAGAGTACAGTGCATCTTCTCGAAGATTTCTCCACGTCAGTATAACGCTCCATTCCAGCCAACCAGGCATCCACCTCCTAGCTTTCAGCCAGTAGATGACTCGGGATCGGAGATGTCGCGACAGACTAAGGCCCTTAGGATTAGAACCTCTGTGTTTCATGGATCTCCTCAGGGTCGGACGCCGGAATATAGCGGTTCCTCACGCTGATCGACCCCCGTGCCTGATGCCACTTCCGCACCCGCTCCCAGTGCCGATGCTGCTCCCATTGTCGATCTATTTGCTGGTTGGACTCGCCAGCAGAGGCTCCATCTTATCGCCATGTACGTCCAAGATGGAATACCAGTACCTCCGGTAAGTTCGATAACCCTTACACACACACAAGCATACACGCGCGCACTCACACACAAGCATATCACACACATACACACATCACATACATACATATACACACGCACAAGCATACATAAACACACGCATCTACACACACATATACAATAGCATATCGCATACATACACACATATGCATAAATCACATAAAAACACACAAGCAAGCAAGCGCATACACACACATTTACTTAATTACTATAAAATATCCATACTAAATCATGTATTTTAAACTTTTAATCGCAGGGGATTTATCCCGGAGATCCATGAGCGCCTCCTTTGTGATCGACTCTCCCTCCCCGTATTCTTTCTCCTTTATGATTTCATTTCATACTTTTGTAAATCCATGATGTTAGGATTGTAATTGGACGCGTAATATTTATTGTAATCGTATTTGGATAATTTATATTTGAATGTAATGGACTTTTTATTAGAATCGATATTTGAATGGAATGAATTTTGAATTAGAATCGATATTTGAATAGAATGGAATCGATATTTGAATGAAATGGATTGGATTTAATTGGATTTAAAATTTTCTATTCTTTTTAAATTTTTTTTATAATTTATACTTATTTCGACACGTCAGACGTGTCGAAATAATTAAATTTCGACGTGTCTGGCCCGTCGAAATAATATTTAATTTATTTTAAATTTATTCAGAAAATATGTTATAATGTAAAATATTTTGTTAATTGTGACGATTTAAAGCTGTCGAAATAACATTTATTTCGACACTGCTATATAAACGTGGAAATAAATTTTATTTTGTGATGCATCTTTACCATGGAAATAAACTATTGCGATGAATGTTATCCGCGGCTTCTTAAGGGTCCCGACGAAAAAAGTTTATTTCAACATTTATTTAGCGTGGAAAAAAACTATATTTTCCTGTAGTGACCCCATAAATTCGCATTTAAGGCCGAATTAAAGATTACAGTATTGACCATTTCGATTAATATTCTATTTTTGCGTTTCACGGTTCCATTTTGTTGAGTTGTATATGGTGTAGTGGTAATATATACAATACCTACGGATTCATAAAATCGGTCTATGTCAACATACTCGTCACCTCTACAGACTTTAAAGTCTTGATTTTGGTGCTAAGTTGATTTTCAACTTCCTCTTTATAAATTTAAAACTATTTAATGTATGATCTTCATGACTTAATAAGTAGATATAAGAGTATTTTGAAAAATTATCGATAAAGGTAAAATACTTTTTACCAGCTCTACTTAAAATTTGATTCAAATCACATAAATCACTATGAATTAATTCTAAAAGTATGGATTTTCACAAATCAATTTTATGAAAAGGTTTTTTGGTAATTTTAGATTGAATAGATATTCCAACACTTATCAATATTTTTATTAGAAAATACAGGAATAAGACCTAAATTAATCATGTCATTTATGCGATAATAATGTACATGCCCTAATCTATCATGTCATAAAGGAAATGAATCAACAATATAAACCAACCCAGCATATTTATTAATTAGACTCAATTTGAACATCTCATTACATACATAACCTTTTCCGACAAATATTACACTCTTGATAATTACAACTTTATCGGACTCAAATACAACTTTAAAACCATTTTACTTAGCAAACTTACAAACATTAAATTCTTATGAATTTCTGGAACATACAACACTTCGGTCAATCTTATTGACTTATCCGAAATGAATTTTAAATTAATCGTTCCAATGTTTTTAACCGTTGCAGTCGATTCATTGCCCATGAAAAGTTGATGGCCATAACTTCCTTTCTTGAAAATTGCAAACATAGATCTATTATTCATTACATGCCTAATGGAACCGGAATCAAGATACCAATCTATGTCACTTCCAACTACATTGATTTCAGAAATCAATGTATTGAATCCATCCTTGGCTTCCAATTTCTTCTCTATTTTGAGAAATAGACAATCATTCCAAAAGTTAGATAATTTATAAAAAATTGCATGAATATAAAATGTATTAATAAAAACGAAGTTTAGATACTTGTTACCTAAAAGCTTTCTCTTCCAAATCTACAATTCTGTGCTTTGAGTCAAATGCTTTCCATAAACCCTCTTCATATTTTGACACAGTGGGAATCAGAGTAATGAGTACGTAGTCCGGTTTAACAAGTTTGAAACTTGTCATCTTCATCGTTGATGTTTTCGGTACCTTCGATGAACACGGAAATTTGCTTTAAATTGTTGTTGCACGAGTTGAATACAATGGCTAAAAAACATAATAAATTGAGTTGAGCCACATAATCACTATTTTAAAGCAATTTTCGCTCTTTACAATACAATAGGGGTTTATGTGAATTGCTTACAGGATACAACAACCCAATCTTGTGTTTCAATCCTCTGCGTTGCACTTGCAAAGAATGCTCCGAAAACTTGATCTTTTGAGTACCGAAAACCAAAAAGAGAAGAGAAGAAAATAATTATTATTGTCTCTATGGAATAAAGAAAACAAGTTGGTATAAATAAAATTTGAAAGGATACAAATGGAATCCTTTCACCATTTGAATTCAAAATTTAAATCCAAATAACTAATTATAACTCCCATATTACCTATAACTTCCATAACCACCCCTCCAACAAAATGGGAGGGAGACTTGCCTCCAACAAAATAGAAGGAAGATTTGAATTCAAATAAGTTTGACCATGGTCAACTATAAAAAACCAAAATATTGTATTGAAATTACTTATATCATATAAATAATATATCAATATAAAACATAAGTACCCTGAGATGTGGGCGGTATCGAAAAATCTCTACCATAATGCAAAAGGAAAAGGGTCCCTGATGGATGTTGAGATCTCCCTCAGATACTGTCCTTCGTCGATCTGGTAGCGGGCGTTTTGGACGGTTGAGATTTGATTTGGCTATGATTGAGCGTGCGGATCTCAATAAGTTGTATCTGGTATGGAAGCTGAGCTGCCTGCAAAGAAGTCCCGGGGTGGTTGTACCACCGAGGACCCTGCGACGATCAAGTTAGAGTCGAGGTATATTGGCAGAGTAGTGGCTTATTGGAATCAAAATTGTGTTACCTGAGTCGTTTGAGAGAGGTTTTTTTTATAGTGGTTGTATGGAGCGAGCAGGTGCGAGATTTTCGCCGTCAGTTATGCCCCTAACGTTACGCCTGCGTGAATGATAGGATCCTTCCATTAATAGCGTGGGACACGGGACGTGGGGCGGCGGTTATCTCGCTTTGGCAAGATACGCAGAGCCATTGTGGAAGCTCCAAGGATCTGCGTTCTCATTTGATCGGGGAGAGCTGGGGAGGCTTAGCTCGGCGGAAGGCTCGGAGACGAGCCGGGAAGCCGAGGAAGCTCGACACGTCAGAGGCTCGGAAATGACCAAGGAGACTGAGAAGGCTCGGAGACGAGCTGTTGGTAGTTCCTAGGTGAAGGTGGAATGTATTCAGGGAGGTCTTCTGGAAGGTCGAATACATGCCTCGAGAAGGGGATCCCGAGGAATGTTCCTGATACAACTCATTTATTCCACCCCCGTGGCCTTCGGGACACGTCATCCACCATGTGTCGTAATCTGAGGAGACACCACTTGTGAGCATCATCATTAGCCCCCCACTCTCGTTCTGACCTATTCATGGGTCGGGAAAAGAGTAGCATATTCAGTTTTTCTTTTGTTCATTTTGGCGCCGAGGAATCATAATGCGGATCGCCCGGGAATGGCATGGCTTTGGTGGTTACATCGTTTTGATCTTTGGGCCCACATGCCGTCTCATCGTTCGCCTGAAGTTTCGCGCATATCCCCGATAGCGTCAGCGGATCAATGAAATGATCGCGCTTTAAAGAGAGTGCGCCGTTTTGCTCATTCGTCTGTTCGGCTGCAGGCCACGTGTCTGACGTGGGTTGGCGGATGCGACAAGCTGTCGCTGTCACCTGCAATCGAAGGGACGTCCCTAATGGCCGATCACCACGTGGAGCTCTAACGGCTGGGAGGCGCGACGCTTCATTTTGGTGGGAATTGATCTAGGCCGTTGGATGCTTTCTGTGGAGTGTATAAATAGGGTGGGACCTCCCTAAGGCCAACACTTCTATTATAATATACTTTCGTTGTCAAAGATTGTCCGACACTCTTTCCTTTTAGATCGGATCACCCGTGATTTTTCTTCGGCCAGCCCATTCCTTTGAATCGGGTTAGATGTCTTCATCTAAGGAGTCTGTAGAGATAGTTAGGGTTGAGTCGGACGATGAGTCTCCAGTTGTTGGAGCCGAGTCCAGAGGGTCTTCCTCCTCTTCGGCTTTAGATAGCCAAGAGGGTTCTTCTTCTTCTTCGTCCTCTGTGTCGGGTTCACCCCCGAGAGTCAGGGCCACCCCTGTCATCCGCCATCAGGCGGCAACAAGGGCTCCCAAGGTGTGCATCGGGAACGCCCGCGATGCGCCCTACATCTTGAAGAATGTGGACGAGCTTACCGAGATCCGGACTCGATTCCATATCCCCTCTAACTATTCTCTTCGTTTAGCTAGAGAGAGTGAGTGGGTGAACCAGATGCAGGGCAAGGAAATTACCCTGTATTTGGAAGCATTCCGGGCAGGAATGCGTCTGCCCTTCCCAACCGAGGTATGTGGGGTGCTTCATTGCTTCCATCTTGCCCCGGACCAGCTAGCGCCGAACTCGTGTAGAATCCTCCTCGGGTTTCTGGTCTGATTGAAACTTGAAAATATCCTCTTCAGTTTGACCCTCCTAGTTTCCTTTCTTTGTTATAAGAATCACCCTGGCACCAGCAAGGATGAGCCGAGCTGGGTGTATTTTTCATTCAAAAAACGTAAGGGTGGGATGGCCGGGTCGGGGGTAGTAGTCGTCCCATCTTTCATTCTTGAATAGAAGGAGAAGTTCATATTCGTCGGCCCACCTGAGGGCGAGAATTGGCCTGTGCCTACATAGTGGCACAGGGCCGACTGCCTGAGGGTGAAAGCGTCATCCTCACCCGAAGTAAGGGTGGTGTCTTTATGGGAGCCGATCCAGCGAGCCGATGTCTTGCTTTTCGAGCAAGCTCTGAGCTGGGCTGGGTTCAGCCCGACACGCTATCTGGGTAAGTCAGGGTCATAGACGATCTATTTTGACTTTGATAAATTTTCTTTGCCCTTTTCAGCGTCGCTAACTCTCTTTCGTGTATTCTCCTTTTTGCAGAGCAAATGGACCGATCCAAGTTCTTAGCTGCCATGGCCGTGAAGGCAGGAAAGAAGACCGGGGGTGCAAGCTCGTCTCGTCCCAGTCAGATCTTGGCCCCGAGGCCTACCCCGCCAAGCAAGCCCTCGGCCGCGTCACCCCAAGTCCCTGAAGAGAGCCGCGGGGGGCGGGGGGGTGCCAGAAGCATGCACGGGATCTGGCGCCCCGGGCGAGGGAGGAGGAGGAGGAGGAGGCCGAGCCCACTGACGTTCCCCTAAAAAGGCACAAAGGGACGATTTCTGGGGCGCCTTCTACCAGGATCCCAGTATAGGATGGGGACTTCTGCTTCGAGGTTCCCTCCAGGATCTCCGTCACCGACGGCTTACTCTCTAACATGGAGCAAGCAGCTAAGGGCAAGATTCCCCGTGGGACCCTGAAGGCCTAAGTGGCCGCCATCGCTCAGGAGGCGGTTCAGGTCGGTATCCGTTTTCCTTTAAGAATTTTCTTAAGTATTTTTTCTCGGTTTGAACTTTTATAAATCTTTTTGCTGCTTTCCTCAAGTCCTCCACCACTATGCCCTCATTGTCAATATGGAATCCAAGGAGATAGCCCCAGCCATGAAGAAGGAGAGCGAATCGTCCTCGTAGGAGGAGGATATACGCCTTCATCTGTAGTAGGCGAAGGAGAAGATAGCCGCCCTCGAAGCTCGAGTGGTCGCCAAGAAGCTGACGAATTCCAAGTACAAAGAGTCTCACCGACTTCTGAGTGAATCCAACCGGGCCATCCAGGCTAAGTTGGAAGAGGTTGGCAACCTCTATAACACAATGAAGAAGTCGAGGGATGCCAGCAGGAAGGATGCTTGGGTGGCGTTCGAGGCGGTGAAGCTTGCCAAGGTCCGAGAGTTGAAGTCCGTGGAGAGGTATAAGGCGTCTGACCAGTTCTACGCTGACATCACCGATGCCTCAGCCATCGTATGGAACGAGGCCCTCGACGCCGTCAAGGCGTCAATGCCGGAGTTTGCCGACGGTGAGCTCCGCGCTAAGTACCTGCTCTCCGAGGACGTGCCGCAGGAAGTGGGCGCCGAGGTTGCTGCAAGGGGCGAAGCAATCCAAGAGATCGAAGCCCCGGCCCCCTAGGGCGGTGTCGAGCAGGGCGAAATCCCGGCGGAGCCCACGGCCTGAGCTATCTTCTCTTAGGAGTTTTTGTTTTTCTCTTTTTTTTTAAAAAAGATTGTAAGCCTCCGGGCATTTTGTAAGGCTGAGGAGCCCAAAATACATTGCATAAATTTGAAATATAAATAAAGTTGAGTTTATTTTCCTCTGCATAAATGTCTGTTTTCTGCGTGAGTATTTTAGCTCGTCAGTCTTCTCCTCCCGCGAGTGTTTGGTCGTAGGTCTATGCCAGGCTTTAAAGGTGACGATCATGCGTCGAGTGTAAGTCGAATAATAGCCAAGTGCCGGAAGGTCGTTACGGTACCCTCCCACTCCCCGGAGTTGAGATGGCGATCGTTCATTTAGGATGAATCAAAAGATATCCCATGGCTAGGAAGGTCGATATCAGTCCATACCTAGGAGTCGAGGTGACGACCACGTGTTTTAGCATATGCAGAAAATCATTCAAGTTAGAATAGGTCGGCCATAACTGATTTTTCCTCTATGTGGGTCCTAGATCGATGTCTTCGTAGGGTAGGAATCTACCCCTCGGAGATTAGCCGAGCAGGAATCTGCACGGTGGCCTCTGTAGGAGGTCTTTAGATCCTTAGCGTTGATGGGTAGGAAGCTACCCGCTAGGGATGGACCGGCCAGGGGAACTGCTCGGTAGCCTCGTTAAGAGGGCTTTAGATCCTTAGCGTAAATAGGTAGGAAGCTACCCGCTAGGGATGGACCGGGCAGGAAAGCTGATCGGTGGCCTCGATAAAAGGGTCTTAGATCCTTAGCGTAGATGGATAGGAAGCTATCCGCTAGGGATGGACCGGACAGGAAAGCTGCTCAGTGGCCTTGAGAGGAGAGCTTTAGATCCTTAGCGTAGATGGGTAGGAAGCTACCCGCTAGGGATGGACCAGGCAGGGAAGCTGTTCGGTGGCTTCATTAAGAGGGTTTTGGATCCTTAGCGTAGATGGGTAGGAAGCTTCCAGCTAGGGATGGATCGGGCAGGGAAGCATCTCGGTGGCCTCGTTAAGAGGGCTTTAGATCCTTAGCATAGATGTGTAGGAAGCTACCGCTAGAGATTGGCCAGAAAGAAATTGCTCGGCGACCTCGTGATGAGGGTTTTCGATCCACAGCATTGTTGGGCAGGAAGCTACCCGCTGCGGATTAGCCAGCATGAAATTGCTCGGCGGTTTCGTGATAAGGGTCTTCGATCTACAGCGTTGTTGGGTAGGAATCTACCCGCTGCGGATTGGCCATCATGAAATTGCTCGACGGCCTCGTGATGAGGGCTTTCGATCCACATCGTTGTTGGGCAGGAAGCTACCCACTGTGGATTGGCTAGCATGAAATTGCTCGGCGGCCTCGTGATGAGGGCTTTCGATTCATAGCGTTCTTGGACAGGAAGCAACCTACTGTGGATTGGCCAGCATGAAATTGCTCGGCAGCCTCATGATGAGGGCTTTCGATCCACGGGCAGGAAGCTATCCACTGCGGGTTGGCCAGCATGAAATTGCTCGGCGGCCTCTAGACGAGGGCTTGGGATCCACAGCGTTGTTGGGCAGGAAGCTACCCACTATGGATTGGCCAGCAGGAAATTGCTCGGTGGGCTCTTGGTGAGGGATTTAGATCTGCTACTTATACGTGCATCCGAGCTTCCTTTACTTGAGTGAAGGGCGGGCTATTGCTTGACGGGCAGAAAGCTACCCATCAGCCTTGCGGGATGTTTTTAGCATGGAAACAAAAAGAAGCGGTTTAGATCGCAGGGAAGTAAGAATCTTTATTATTAAACAAAATACAGTTTCATTGATACAATTTAGCCTCTCTTGTGTTGAATGACCGGATTCAGCGGCAGTCCCTGTTACTTGGACTCGGGTCAGTCAGTGAAAACCATGATATGCCCGATCGTTAATTCTTCGGGAGGGATTTGGTCTTTTTGATCCCGCTCTGCCTGCCGCTTGTCCCGTAAATATTTCGCTAGGTGGCCCGGGCGGATTAATTCCTCCATGTAATCACGAAGCAGCTTGTAGTTCTCAGTCGGGTGACCTTGCATCCTGTAATAGGCATAATACGGGCTGCGGAGACTCTTTCCCGCTCTTTCGGTAACTGGTGGGAGTTTGAAGAACCTCTCACTCTTTGCTTCCTCCAACAGCTCGGCTTGCGAGATATTCAAAGGAGTGTACTCCTGGACCCTCGGAGAGTAAGGTATTGGGCGGTCAACTTTCTTTTTCTCTTCCCTGCTCCTTTTCTTCTGGTTGGCTTGGTCGCCTCTGGGAAAAGAAGACTCCAGATATCACATATAAACCCACAAATTAACAGAAGAAGACCAAAGAAATTTGAAGCAATGAAGACACCAATCAGCCGCGGAACCGCAGCCGAGTCCGGCCGAGTTGCCGCGGATCCGCGACCGAGTTGTGAGCTTCAGTGTTGGGAACTCTATGGAAGCTTCATTGCAATGTCTTAGCTTGCTTATGGCGCTTCGTTGTAATAACTTCATTCTGGAAACTTCTCTATAACAACCTAGCTTGTTGAGGAAGTTTCATAACTACCTAGCTTATTCTAGAAGCCTCTTCATAACTACCTAGCTTATTAGGGAAGCTTTTTTTTAAAAGTAATGATTACCTTTATTATTCAACTTCAAATTACAACTTCTTCAATCCGAGATTACAAGAAGAATTGCACTCGATCACTCCCTTGAAGAGGTAATTTCTCCGTCGATCTTCGCTTTGGTCGATCACCTGAATCTTGGATCTATCGAGGATCGCATTCTCGTTGATGACAATCGGTTTCGCATAAAGGAATCTTGAATGATCTCACTCGATAAATTTCCCAATGATTCTTGATCTTGAGATTTGGTGGTCCTTGAAATTGGATCTAAATTGTTTGTGTGATTGTGTACAAAATGTGTACTAAAAATTCAACAACCTTTTTAATGTAGGCTTAGGTCCTTTTTTATAGCCCCTAATCAAGCTTCCCCAATAAACTAGGTAGTTATGAAGAGGCTTCTAGAATAAGCTAGGTAGTTATGAAGCTTCCTCAACAAGTTAGTGTTTCCCCCAATCAGAGCAAAACTCTGTTTGAATTTTAAAATTCAAAAATTGAAGCAACGCTTCAGATCTCTTGCGCTCTGCGCTGCGTGCCACGTGTCAAACATAGGCGCGCTAGCGCGCGCTAGCGCAGTTGCGCTGCACGCCGCGTGTCAAACACAAGCGCGCTAGCGCAGTTGCGCTGCGCTCTGCACTGCGCGCCACGTGTCAAACGTAAGTGCGCTAGCGCCAATTGCACCAGCACTGGAATTTAAATAATAAATTATTAATTAATCAGAATTAAAATTCTAGAAAGATCTTTCCAATCTTATTAAAATAAGAAGATTGTCTTCTGTAAAAACAGAGGCCTTAGGATCAAAAGATCCAACGGTGGGGAAATATCCCCAGATCAATCAGAGAAACATCTCTGCAACTAACTTAACAAATCAATCGGCCCTATATAAAGGCCCCTAGACTCCAACTCTCATAGATATATAGAAAGAGAGAGAAAAACCCTCTGTAAAGAAGAAGAGCAAGCTCTTAAAGAAGAGGAGATTTCTTTTCATCTTAAAGGTAAAAAGAACTATGTTCTTGAATAATAGAGATGAAATCATCTCGAAAAAAGAAGAATCATCTTCCAAAAAGATCAGAGATCTAATCATAAAATAAGATTAAAAAGAAGTAATTTACTTCATTAACAGATCTTTTGATCTACAAAGGCACAACCTTTTGATGAGAATAAGAACCTTGGTTCTTGGATCTTGAGGCAATGTCACTTTTGAAGAACAAAAAAAAACTTGTCATTTGATCTTAAATTGATCAAAAATGCGCTCTGCGCTATTGGACAGTGCCTTGCACTCATGAACTAAGCCCTTGCGCTCCTTGGACTGGCGCTCAGCGCCAAAACCTGCCACGTGTCAACCAGAGACATAATCTGCGCTTTGCGCTTCTAAAAACATAGCACTGCGCTCATGGGCTGGCGCTCAGCGCCAAGCACGCCATGTGTCATCCACTGGTGCGCCAACAGACTAGCACAACGCGCTCATACACCAAAAGCGCAATGCGCCAATAAACTAGCGCTCAGCGCGACACGTTTCCTCCTCGTGTGCGCTATCCAACAAAAGCGCAATGCGCTCTTTCCTTGGCACAAAGCGCCTGACGCGCCACGTGGCGCACTGTCAGAACATATTTTGTTCTGATAAATGCTATGCATAATTAAAAGGGCCGAGCCCAAATAAAGGCTCAATAGCCAGAACAATAAAATGTTCAACTCATATCAACTGAGCCCATATGCTCATAAACCTTCAAACAGACTTTAGTCCCAAAATGGACTATAGATCTCCCAACCAAGATTGGTTCAAGGGTACATCTCTGAACTCCTCTGATATTTGTCGTTGTAATCCTTCAACGTCTTCAGAGAGGTGATGGGTCCTGACAGCCATACATTCCACGGACTATAATGGACCACCATGTCCTTAAACTGGCAATCGACCGAAATGTCCGTAAACTAAACAATAGAGCCCAAATGCTCTTTTGTTGGATCTAAATGATCCTGTTAAGTTGATCTTAGTCTGGAAATTAGACTAACGTATCCTTAACAAACATTTAAGTTGATCTCAGTCCAAAATAAGACTAACGTATCCTTAAACCAAAACCCCAAACCCAAATCTAAGAAAATACGGATTTGGACTAATCCACGTCCTACGGGCGACAACATAAATTAGTCTCCGTATACAATCCACGGGCAACCACAAACAAAACAAACACGCACGACACGAAGTGACTATCTGGAGAAGGAGAAAGTTGTTACCGCGATGCGGTAGCATAATTAACTGCAGGGGCTTGCGCCTGCAGGGAAGAGCGTCCCCACAATCAAAAACCCCTCAAACGAGGGGGAATCTGACGAAGTCTGCTATATCGGCCGCATCCGTTTAAACCTTCGATACATGGTGCCATAAATCAACTTGGCATCTTCGGAGAGGTGGACGGATAGCTCCAATTAGCATCTGCCCCGAATTTCAGGCAAGACGTCTATCGCATCTCTGCCGCGTCTTTCGGAGGGAAACAGATTCTGGCACACCCGGTGGGACCTTTTCCTATTTCTACTCCACACTTCGTGCGTCGTGTTCGAGAACGAATCGCGGTTTGCTATGGTTGCCTGTGGATTCGAGGTACTTAGATTTGTTCTTGCTCCGTGCAGAAAGTAGAAGATCAATGGCTTCAAACTGCACTCATTGCAACAACTCCCACTCCATCCTCACCGGAGGAGTGACCTACGGGCCTCAAGCGGCCTCCCTTTTCAAGATGCCAGTGGAACAGGTAACTCAGGCCACCACTGGGCTGTTCTTTGGGACCATGCTCCCACCGACGAGCTTCAATGCCCTAATGTCGTCGCAAGAAGCTCCAAAGAAGTCGGTCTTTGATCGGCTTACAACTACCGCGGCCCTTCTCAACGGGTCGCCCAAGTCCAATGCCTCAGCTTTCAGCAAACTGGGCCAAAACTCATGTGGGCCCATGAAGAAGCCTGCAATACCAGAAAAGGTTGTTCCGAGAAAGATAGCCATCTCTGCTCCTGAAGTCGTCAAGGCGGCTTTTCCTGCCAAAGGGTCAGTCTTCACAAGACTGACTATTCCGGCTCCCGTTCCTGCTCGAAGGTCTGTCTTTGACAGATTGGATACCGCTACTCAAAAGACGTCAGTCTTCAAGAGGCTGGCACCAGTGGTGCCTCATCTAGACAGGAGGCAAGACAAAACCATCCCCATCGCCGAACCAGCCCCAACAGCTCGACACGCTCGACGTCGCCACCGGCACCAAGTAAGGAAGGCAGGGGTCAACTCCCCCTCTGGGCTAACTCCACCAGCCCCAACGGTGGAAGTCGATGGTGCTGTTCCAACCGGGAACGGCTTTGAATTGCTGAACAAAGTGCGCAGGAACTCTCCTACCGCCGTATTGAAAAGATCTCCTCCACCGGTGGAGAATGTTACAGAAAAGAAGCCGGAGCAGCCTCCTCAGCGGCTGTCCTCCAAAATTTATAAAGTCTGGCGACAGGTCCAGGAATCGGTGATTGACCAGGACTACTCTCACCGGCCAAAGAAGCTTAAAGCTCAACAAGAATAGAGCCATCTCGTGGTAACACAGAAGATGTCATCCGTCTGGGTGCCCACTGCAACGGCTCACTCAACGTCAACAACTCAAAAGAAGAGGAGGCCAGAGAAAGCCCCTACGACTACGGCAGGTCTTAAAGAAGCTGAGCCCAAACGCATCAAGTCTGGGGGCATAATGGTGCATACTGTTTACATGGCTTCAGGAAAAGACGAAAGCTGCGCTTCGACGGGTCACTGACCGCTCACCCGATCCGTGACAAAAGCCCAGGAGCAGCAACAGAAGCTTCAAGAAATGCTAATGCAAATGGCCGCACTCACCGGACCAAAAGAAAGCCCGGAGGTATCAACAGAGCAGCGTCACGAACAAGAAACTGACGTTGACTTCCTACGCAGAGTTCTCGAAAAGAAGGACAGAGAAGCAGCAGAACAAGTGGCTAATATAAAACAAATGGCGCTTCGCTTCTAAGACATGGTAGGAATGATGTTACAGCCGGATCCTCCAGCTGAAGACCCTTGTTCCCACCAAAAATTTCTGCACAAAAGAGTCCAAGGTATTAAATGGCAGCGATACACTTAAGAAAATGCGAACCAGTATCTTCCGGCCTGTATTTTGATAAACTCCTGAAGTAGGAATAGATAATCTGATGGTATTGAAAGCATCTCGAGAAAACCTTCGATTTGATAGATTATGGGCCTCATAATTCATCCAGGATCAAAAGTTATGAGCAAATGTCTATGCACATGTGATCTAAGGAAGAAGATGCGAACCAGTATTTTCCGAGCTGTATTTTGACAAACTCCGGAATGAGAAACAGCTAAATTTTATATTATCGAAAGTATCTCGAAAAATCCTTCGATTTGATATATTATGGGTCTCATAATTCATCCGAGATCAAAAGTTATGAGCAAATGTGTTATGCACGTGTAATATAAAGTAATACTCTACTACATGGGGAATACATTTTTAGTCCCACATCGGGAAAAGGAGAGATGGCTTCTCTACCACTCCCATATAAATAAGAGGGGATACCTCTTAGAAAGGGTAGAGTTAAATCCTCAAAGGATTCAATACTCAAAGGAGCTTAGTTCTCCATAGGAGCTTAGTTCTCCATATATAGAAGCCCTGCTTCTCCTCATAATGCGCATGTGCGCTACGTGCAACGCACGTGTGCCTGCCACGCGTGCACCACGTGCAACGCACGTGCACACCACATGAGAACATTTAATAATATTAAAAGGAGCTTAGTTCTCCATATATATAAGCCCTGCTTCTCCTCATAATGCGCATGTGCGCTACGTGCAACGCACGTATGCCCACCACGCGTGCACCACGTGCAACGCACGTGCGCACCACATGAGAACATTTAATAATATTAAAAGAAGCTTAGTCCCCAGATATAGAAGCCCTGCTTCTCCTCATAATGCGCATGTGTGCTACGTGCAACGCACGTGTGCCGCCATGCGCACACCACGTGCAACGCACGTGCGCACCACATGAGAACATTTAATAAAATTAAAAGGAGCTTAGTTCTCCATATATAGAAGCCCTGCTTCTCCTCATAATGCGCATGTGCGCTACGTGCAACGCACGTATGCCCGCCACGCGCGCACCATGTGCAACGCACGAGCGCACCACATGAGAATATTCAATAAAAGGAGACTCGTTCTCCATAGGAGCTTGCTCCCCCCATAATGCGCATATGCGCAAGCTCCATATGCGCTACGTGCAAATATGAGCGCCCAACCCGTGCGACGGACGTGCGCCCAACACGTGCGACGCACGTGCGCGAACGCAAAGAAGCCTTTTTCAGCAGCGCGGAGCTTAAACTCCAGCCTGTTCTTCCCCCCTAATGAGTGAGACATGGTTCAAAGGGTACATCCCTCCACACCTTCGATATATGGCACTGTAATCTCTCAGTGTCGTCGGAGAGGTGGTGGGTCCCAACGACCAATGATCCTTCTTTCTAAAAAAAAAAAAAAAGAAAACACACAGAGAGATATTGAGAACTTCTCTAAAAATTTTGAGAAGAGCTCGAAGAGAAAAAAGGTAAATCTTTAGAAAATAAAAAAGAAGAATTTTCTTCTAAAAATATCAAAGATCTAAGAACAAGATCAAGATCTTCAATTAAAGAGGAAAAAGATCAAAAAGATCGAATCACAAAAAGATAAAAAGAAGTATTACTTCACAGATCATTTGATCTATAAAGGCATTGCCTTTTGATGAACCACTGGTTCTTAAAATTTGAGGTAAAACCTCTCTGTAAAACAAGAAAAACTTGTTTTTTTAATCCAAATATTAAACAGTGCCTTGCACTTTCAAGGTTTGCACTGTTGCGCTCCTTGGATTGGCGCAAGCCACCAGGGAGCGCCACGTGTCGGCCCCAGAACAAACTGCTCTATGCACTTCTAAAACAGAGCACTGCACTTTTAAATTGGCGCAAGTCATCAGAGCGCGCCACGTGTCAGCAGCGCGCTAGCGCAACGCACTGGCGCAGCGCACTGCGCTAACAGACATGCGCTTACCAGAGCGTGACACGTGTCACCCCCACATGAGTTTGCGCCTTGCGCTCCTCAATTGGCGCAAAGCACCTAACATGCCACGTAGGGCACTGTCAGAATATTAAATACATTGCATTATTAAAAGGGCAGAGCCCAATAAAATAGTCTATCAGACCAAGATAAAAAATACTTTGCATTATTAAATAAGGGACAGAACCCAACTAAAAAGGTCTAACAGGCCTAATAAAAATGCAATGCATTATTAAAAAAGGGGCAGAGTCCAAATAAAAGTCTAACCGACTAATTTAGATGCTGTGCATCATTTCAAAAAAGGGGCAGAGCCCAATTAAAAATGTTGAACATTTTCAACTGGACTTAGCCCAATACTGGCCATAAGTTCTCAAATTAAATTGAACTGAGCACAACTGCTCTCTCAAATCAATTTACACCTGGTTCAAGGGTACATCTCTGAACTCCTCTGATATTTGTCGTTGTAATCACTTAACGTCGTCAGAGAGGTGACGGGTCCCGACAACCACACATTGATACGGACTGTGGCGTCCTTAAACTCACAGACTAATGCGTCCTTAAACTCACGGACTAATGCGTCCTTAAACCAGTATTCGTCCCTAAACTGGCAATGGACCATTATGTCCCTAAACTAGAACAATAGAGCCCAAATGCTCTTTTGTCGGATCTAAATGATCCTGTTAAGTTGATCTTAGTCTCAAATTAGGCTAACGTATCATTAACAAACGTTTAAGTTGATCTTAGCCTCAAATATGGCTAACACATCCTTAAACCAAAACTTTCAAAACAGGCTTTAGTCCCAAATTGGACTATAGATCTCTCAACCAATTTTGGTTCAAGGGTACATCTCTGAACTCCTCTGACATCTGTTATTGTAATCTTTCAACGTCGTCAGAGAGGTGACGGGTCCCGACGGCCATACATTAAATGGACCACTATGTCCCTAAACTGGAACAATAGAGCCCAAATGATCTTTTGTCGGATCTAAACGATCCCGTTAAGTTGATCTTATTCTCAAATTATACTAACGTATTATTAACAAATGTTTAAGTCGATCTTAGCCTCAAATAGGGCTAACGTATCTTTAAACCTTCAAACAGACTTTAGTCCCAAATTGGACTATAGATCTCCCAACCAACTTTGGTTCAAGGGTAAATCTCTGAACTCCTCTGATATCTGTCGTTGTAATCCTTCAACGTCGTCAGAGAGGTGACGGGTCCCGACGGCCATACATTCAATGGACCACTATGTCCCTAAACTGGAACAACAGAGCCCAAATGCTCTTTTGTCGGATCTAAACGATCCCGTTAAGTTGATCTTAGTCTTAAATTAGACTAACGTATCCTTAATAAATGTTTAAGTTGATCTTAGCCTCAAATAGGGCTAACGTATGTTTAAACCTTTAAACAGACTTTAGTCCCAAATTGGACTATAGATCTCCCAACCAACTTTGGTTCAAGGGTACATCTCTGAACTCCTCTGATATCTGTCGTTGTAATCCTTCAACGTCGTCAGAGAGGTGACGGGTCCCGACGGCCATATATTCAATGGACCATTACGTCCCTAAACTGGAACAATCGAGCCCCCAAATGCTCTTTTGTCAGATCTAAACGATCCCGTTAAGTTGATCTGAGTCTCAAATTAGACTAACGTATCCTTAACAAACGTTTAAGTTGATCTTATCCCCAAATATGGCTAACGTATCCTTAAACCAAAACCCAAAACCAAATTTAAGAAAATACGGATTTAGACTAATCCACGTCCTACGGGCGACGACATAAATTAGTCTCCGTATACAATCTATGGGCAACCACAAACAAAACAAACACCCACGACACGAAGTGAAATTCTGGAGAAGGAGAAAGTGGTTACCGCGATGCGGTAGCGTAATTAACTGCAGGGGCTTGCACCTGCAGGGAAAGGCGTCCCCACAATCAAAAACCCCTCAAGCGAGGGGGAATCTGACGAAGTCTGCTAAATCGGTCGCATCCGTCTAAACCTCCGATACATGGTGCCATAAATCAACTTGGCATCTTCGGAGAGGTGGACGGATAAAACCAAATAGCATCTGCCCCGAATCTCAGGCAAGACGAACCTATGCGGTCGCGTCGCCGTCCTTCGGAGGGGAACAGATTCTGGCACGCCCGATGGGACCTTTTCCTCTTTCCACTCCACACTTCGTGTGTTGTGTTTTTCCCGCGATCAAATAATCGCGGTGTGTGTGTTTTTGGTTGCCCTTAGGGGAGTGGATATTGAAGCCGGCATTTCGTCTCTATGAAGAATGGCGTTTGCTCCCACCCTAGCAACTCAGGCTCTGTCATATCCGGCGGAATCAAGTATGGGTCACTTGCAGCCTTAAATCTCTGCAATCCGACTCTTCAAGAAATCAACGGGCTCCTTTTTGGGTCGATGCTCCCACCTCCCACCCTCGGTGCCTCAACGCCGATGGAGGAAGCCCAGAGGATGTCTGTCGTCCACAGGTAGGCTCCCCAAGCAGCAGCCTTGCCGACGGAATCGGTCCTCAAACAACTGGCACATACCAAAGGCCAAGGTCGATGCAGGGGGCAGAATATTCAAGCTCTTCAAGAAATCAATGGCTTCAAACTGCACTAACTGCAACAGCAACTCTCGCTCTGTCCTATCTGGAGGAGTAACCTACGAGCCCCAAGCGGCCTCCCTTTTCACTATGCCAGTGGAGCAAGCAACTCAAGCCACCACTGGGCTATTCTTCGGGACCATGCTCCCACCAACGAGCTTCAGCGCTCCTGTACCATCGCAAGAAACTCCCAAGAAGTCGTTTTTCAGCGCTCCTGTGCTTATTTACGCCTTTCTTTGCATTATACTATATATAAGCACACACAAAAATTGTGATAATAAAAGAGTAGAAAGTGAAAAATTATATTTAAAAGATAGGAATAGTTTAAGAAAAACAAGAAAGTTAGATGTTTTCTTAAATGAAACTAGTAATAAGTAGTTATGAGCAGTTGTCCCAAGAGTTAGTAAGATGAAGGAAATTACTAATCTGAGGATAAAAATAAGCCTGAAAAATAGTTCATATTCTGAAAGCCAAACATTTGAACGTTGATACCCTATTATACGCACTTACACACATCTTGAAACTCGGGATAGTAGAGAATACCTTGAAATGCTCTTTTCTAAAAGCCAAAATATGAAGAAAATAAAAGTGGAGAATAAAAGATAAAATGGTGAAAAGAAAAATGAACACTAGTTTTGTTATCACCGAGGTAGCAATAAAAAAATATAGCGAGGGTGCTTTATCACTTAGTGCCTTAGACCAACTGGTTTGGGAGCCACTGCTAAGCCGTAGGTGTTGCAAGACGAGGAAAAACACCTAATTAGCAAGCACATGAGTAATCAGTCGGTTAGTACCTCAAGAAGTATTAACGGTCACATGAAGAATGTGTGAGAAAATTCTATCTAAATATCTATTAAAAAGTACTAAGGTAGATGGACAAGAGTATGATTGCTTGAATTGAATTCTCTGAGTGTAAGGATGTCCAGTTCACACACATAGAGGTATATGATCAATGTTTGGAAGAAAGGTAGGAATGAAAGCTAAAGGCGATGTTTTATTGAGGGATAATGTGATTTCTAACATTTTTCATGACCATTAAGATAGGGCTCATAGCAACTGAAAAACTGGTATAGTTGAAAACTCTTATTTTCAAGTTCTTTTTTTTATAGTTCTTATCTTCATTTAACTTTCACCATCTCTCTTTTATTATAGGATTGGGTGTAATCCGCTGAAAACCCTCAGGAGACAACACTCCTCCTACTAGGGATATACTACTGGCGCCGAGTAAGGAAGGCTGGGGGCAACTCTCCTTCTGGATTGACTCCGCCGGCTCCAACGGTGGAAATTGATGCTGCTGTTCGAACTGGGAACAGTTTTGAACCACTTAGGAGGGTACGCAAGAACTCTTCGACGACCGTGCTAAAAAGATCTCCTCCACCTATGGAGAGCGCTACAAGGGTGAAGCCGGAATAGCCCCCTCAATAGATGTCCTCTAAAATCTACAAGGTCTGGCGTCAAGTCCAAGACTCGGTAATTGATCAAGATTATCCCCGCCGACAGAAAAAGATGAAAGTTCAGCGGGATGAGGCCCGTCCTGTCAAGCCACTATTTGGGTGCCCACTGCAACGGCCCCCTCAACTTCGACCGCTCGCAAGAAAAGAAGGCCGGAGAAAATCCCTGAGTCTGCGACGAATCGGAAGACCACTGAACCTAAACGTCCCAAGTCTAGGAGCATGGTGGTGCATACCGTCTATATGGCATCCGGAAGAGGATAGCCTTATCTCCACAGGTCATTGACCGCTTACGCGATCAGTGACTAAGGCCAAGGAGCAACAACAGCAAAAGCTCCAAGAGATGCTAACAGCCATGGCCGCACTCACGGGACCGAAAGCAAGCCCGAAGACATCCTCGGAGAAATGCCGTGAGCATGAAACTGATGCTGAATTCTTTCGGAGAATACTTGAGAAGAAGGACAAAGAGGCCGCGGAACAAGCGGGCAATATAAAACAAATAGCCCTTCTGTTCCAAGACATGGTCGGGATGATGTTACAGCCGGACCCTCCAGCTGAAGACCCTCCGATCATTGTTGGAGACGATAGAAGCGAGACATCTAATCCTCCTCCGGCTCATTCAGCAGCCAAGGAGGAAACCATTTCCAAGGCCGCTCTGGATGACTATATTGCTCAGCAAATACGAGCTCATCAGGCAAATGAAGCGGCTGGCCAAGTCGTTAAAACCGGGCGACCATATCCAGGCTGGTATGACCAAATAAAGTACCCGCCGGAATATACGATCCCCAAATTCCATGTGTACAAGGGTACATGCAATCCCCATCAACATGTCGCTCAGTTCAGGGCTCTATGCGGCAATACTGGAGGCGACGACAAACTGTTGCTTCGCCAATTCGTCGGCAGCCTAGCAGAAACGGCCTTCGAATGGTATTCGGAGCTGCATAACGACTCTGTCAAAACATTTGCGGAGATGGAGCTGCTGTTTACACAAAGATTTGCAAGCGCCAGCGAGCGTACCCCGATCACCGCATTGATTAACGCCAGGGTAAGGCCAGGCGAAACATGGGTTCAATACGCAATACGATGGCGGAATCGATGGTCGAAATGCTAGCAACGCATCGAGGAAGCACTAGCGGTGGACATGTTCATGGGCATTCTTGATCCGCAAGCGACCATCTCACAATTCATGATGTTCTTCAAGCCAACTACTTTCCAGGCCTTGATCGACAAACTGGCCCAAATGGACCAGATGGATCACAGACCGTCTCCTCCAAAGCCAGACCCTCGAAATGAGAAAGGAAAAGGGAAAGCGATCGTCGTCGCCAATACTCAACAACAGCCGAGCAACTCAAAGCTGGTGGTTCGCCAAAACAACGTGCGTCCACGCCCATCCCTCGAGGAGAGACTGGGACGTCCTTACTCATTTCCTCAGAATAAAACAAGGAGACTGTTCAAGCTGGCAGTGCGCAACAGACTCATCAATCTGCCGGATTCAAGACGTCCGTCGCAGCCAAACGACGTCAATGATCCCAATTACTGCCCTTACCATCAAACAGTAAGCCATCCAATTGAAGATTGCTTCGTTTTCAAAGGCTGGATTGAGGACCAATACCAACAAGGGAAGTTCGCATTATCCGAAAACCGGAAGGTGAACCCGCAACAACCTCATGCCCCTAAAAAAGAGGACATGCCGGGGGCATCGTGCTCTTTTATAGAAAAAGATCCATGGGAGGTCGCTCTTTCAACCAAGACGAAAAGAATGCTGAAGAATCTTCACACATGCCCAGCCATCAGGTGGAAAAGTCGGCCAGAGCCCGAGGTCATTGATGGGATACTGAAACCACGCCCAATACCGAGAATTGATAGCAGCAGGCAAAACACCCAGACGCAGCCGTTAAAGTCTTCGAAGAAGAAGGAGAAGACCCAAAAGCCCACGAATTTAGATGACAAGCGCACGGATCTGCAAAAATATGTTGACGTACTGGAAGAATATAATCAGAAGGTGCGGACCCCAGTCACACTCCAAGAATTCCTCAGCCACGTCCATGAGGACGGAGATAATGACAAAGACTCGTCGGATGAACCTGAGGATTATGTGGCAAGCTGCCATGTGATCTCTCACTTATCGATAGACGATAAAGAAGCTCCTTGCACCGAAAGACGGGGGGCAGGTCCTGAACCAGAACTTCTATGGCCGTCAGACGAAATGATCGACGCCTTCCTGAATGAAATTCATCTAAAAAGTAAAGCCGATCGGGAGCATGAGATGGCCATATTTGAAAAGGCCAAACGCCGGCGACTGGACAAAAGGGTCAAAACACTCCCACCAGATCAAAGTACATCCGCCGCAAATGAAGCAGGATCAAGACAAGGAAACGATTCGCCAAAGCCATATCGATGGGGATGAGGCTGCCCTCTTTCAGAGAAAATTCTCCTGGTGGTATACATCTTGATGAAGCGGAAGTACATCCTAACTTCTGCTTATATCATCAGAAGATCGCACATCCTACTGAGAACTGCAACTCCTTTAAGTGTTGGTGGCAAAGGTATGTCGCTCACAGGCAACACTTCAACAGGACAAAGCGTGAAGCTTGTAGACAGCAGAAAAATGCGACAGATGAGCGTAAAAGAATTGCCGGCATTTGTCATAGGGTTGATCCCGAGGGACCGCGAGTTCTCACATTCGGGAGCGACTCCGACGAAAAAGTAGCCCTCGGCCCTCTCTTCAAGGAATCCATCTCTAAAACGAAAGAATTGAGGAGTTGCGAGAACATTCAGCCGTGCAATCGCATGCTACCCGGAAAGAATCTCGGACCCGCAAACAAGAGATCGAACTAAAAGGATAAAGGGAAGGAAAAAACGTCCTTCGTCGCCAACGCTCAACAACAATCGAGTGACCCTAGGCCGGTTGTTCGCCAAAGCAACGAGCGGCAACCCCTCTATGAAAAGTTGAAACGACCTTACTCATTTCCCTGGGATGAAACAAAGAGGCGGTTCGAACTAGCAGTGCACAACAGGCTTATCACTCTACCGGAGCCGAAACACCAGCTACAACTGAATGATGTCAACAATCCTAATTATTGCCCTTACCACCAAGTATTGGGCCATCCGATCGAAAACTGCTACGTTTTCAAAAACTGGGTTGAAGACCAATACCAACAGGGCGAGTTCGTGTTGTCCGAAAACTGGAAGGTGAGCCCGCCACAACCACATGCTCCAAGAAAGATGGATATGTCGGGGGCATTATGCTCATTCATAGGGAAAGTCCCATAGACCGAAAAGTCAGTAAACTAGAGATTCGCCTCAAATACGGCGATGACAGACCGAAACGTCCTTAAACTAATGATGGACCACTACGTCCTAAAACTAGTTGACGACCGAAACGTCTTTAAACTACTACCGCAGCATCCTCAGGCTGACGAGATAAAAAAAAGAGAATAAAAAAAATTTTAAAAAAAATTTTAAAAAAAAGACGGTATGTCCATAAGCAAAATGGGCACGGATGAAAACCCGAAAGGGCTCCGTGAGTAAAAACAGCAGGGCTACCGGCGAGTGTTCGTGAAAATCCGAAAGGGCGCGACCTCGTTAGAAAAAAGAATAAAAAAAAAAGAAAAAAAGAAAAAAAGAAGAAAAAACGGTATATCCATATGCAAAATAGGCACGGATGAAAACCCGAAAGGGCTCCGTGAGTAAAAATAGCAGGGCTACCGGCGAGTGTTTGTGAAAACCCGAAAGGGCGCAACCTCGTAAAAAGACACTTACAAGGTCCTCTCGACCTTATAAGGAGAAACCACCCGCGTGAGATCCTTACGACTCACAGGGAAGCAACACACTTAGGGATCCTCACGATTCCTAAGGAGAAATTACACTTGCGAGATCCTCACGACTCGTAAGGAGAACTCTCTTATGGGACGCTCACGGCTCATAAGATTTGAAAGTCTTAAGTTACAGAGACCTGAACCTGTTCTTAAGCAACTCTCACAACCTTCGATATTGCCCTGCAAGTGGCTCAATACTGACCCTTGTATACAATCCACGGGCGCGAATAAACATTTCCCTAACCAAGTCCCACCCGTGACTGGGGATATGTCATACGGTGAACAACCCTTATAAGTCCTCTCGACTTATAAGGAGAAAACCCTTTTGTAAGATCCTTACGACTTGCAGGGGAACATGCACTTAGGAATCCTCACGATTCCTAAGGAGAAAACACACCTACGAGATCCTCAAGACTTGTACGGAGAAATACCTTTGTGAGACCCTTACGGCTCATGAAGTCAAAAGCCTTAGTCGACGGGATCCTAACCCTGTTCGCTAAGCTACCTTTGTTCGACATCGACAGAGGCAAATGATGATTCGCTCCTGGCAATATCCCAGTTGTAGCGATACTGATGCCTAAACCGGTATCAAATTCCAAGTCCTGTCATGGCAAATGATGATTCGCTCCTGGCAATATTCCAGTTGTAGCAATGCTGATGCTGAGATTGGCACCAGATTCCAAGTTCCACACTCGCGATAAAAAATCAGCAAGCTAAAAATGCATATGAAATAGCCGAAATGATGAGGCAACTCGCAATAAAAAGCAGCAAGTGAAAATAAAATAAATAGGCGAAATGATTGGGCAACTCGCAATAAAAAGCAGCGAGTGAAAATAAAATAAATAGCCGAAATGATTGGGCACTGCGAAAAATAGCCGAAATGATTGGGCAATCGCGACTTTCGCGATATAAAAGCTGAAATGATAGAGCATCGCGGAAAAGAAATAAAATGAAAAATATATAATGAAATTTATGCCCTACAGGTGATATCACATCAATCCATGTATACAATCCAGGGGCGTAAACACAAAAGGAAACATATCTTCCCTCCCCATGCTCCATCAGAAGACGGAGTCAAGTCTTGACGGCAACTCATATAAAGCCCGAAAGACAATAAGAGATCATGTCACCCCAGCGTGGAGTGATCACCACTTCGACATTCGTCTCTACACAACAGACGAAATGTCACTACAGCGTCCCTTCTCCAACGGGACTCGGACACACCACAGCATGCGAAGCGAAGGCCAAATTCCTAGCTTCATAGTCTTGACGGTAACTCATATAAAACCAGAAAGACCACCAGAGATCATCTCAACCCCGAGGAAATCAGTGTCCTCGGCAAAATACTTTGACTCGGGGAAACTAGCGTCCTAGATGAGAGCTTCTTGATTCGCGTCGACCCGCAGAGAAACCAGTGTCTTTGCAGGAATACCTCGACTCGTCTCAACCTCGAGAAAACCAGTGTCCTCGGCAAAATACTTCGACTCAGGGAAACTACCATCCTTGATGAGAGCTTCTCGATTCGCGTCGACCCGCAGAGAAACTAGCGTCTTTGCAGGAGTACCTCGACTCGTCTCAACCCTAGGGAAATCAGTATCCTTGGTAACCTCCTCGATTCAGGGAAACCAGTGTCCTTGACGAGAGCACCTCGATTCGCGTCGACCCGCAGGGAAATCAGTGTCTTTGCAGGAATACCCCGACTCGTCTCAACCCCAGGGAAATCAGTGTCCTTGGCAACCTCCTCGATTCAGGAAAACCAGTGTCCTTGACGAAAGCACCTCGATTCGCGTCGACCCGTAGAGAAACCAGTGTCTTTGCAGGAGTACCTCGACTCATCTCAACCCCAAGGAAATCAGTGTCTTGGCAAATACCTTGATTCAGGGAAATTAGCGTCCTTGATGAGAGCTTCTCGATTCGCGTCGGCCCGCAGAGAAACCAGTGTCTTTGCAGGGATACCCCGATTCGTTTCAACCTCGAGCAAACCAGTGTCCTCAGCAAAATACTTCGACTCAGGGAAACTAGCGTCCTTGATGAGAGCTTCTTGATTCGCGTCGACCCGCAGAGAAACCAGTGTCTTTGCAGGAGTACCTCGACTCGTCTCAACCCCAGAGAAATCAGTGTCCTTGGCAACCTCCTCGATTCAGGGAAACCAATGTCCTTAACGAAAGCATCTCGATTCATGTCGACCCGCGGGGAAACCAGTGTCTTTGCAGGAATACCTCGACTCGTCTCAACGTCGAGGAAATCAGCGTCCTCGACAATCTTCTCGATTCAGCGAAATCAGCATCCTTGACGAGAGCATCTCAATTCGCGCCGATCCGTAGAGAAATCAGTGTCTCTACAGGAATATACGACGCCAATAAAGTAGAGCCGTGGAAAATTTCCCGGTTCCATGACTCGACAGTACATCAATGACCGAGAGTCAAACCCCTGACCCCGTGAAAGGCGGATAAGGGCAACTTCACCCATCACTTGCGAGTCCTCACGACTCGTAAGGGAGTAAATTCTCTTATGAAATCCTTACGGCTCTCAAGAGAAAACGCACTTAGGAATCCTCACGATTCCTAAGGAGAAAATACACCTACGAGATCCTCTCGATCCGTAAGGAGAAAATTCTCTATGAAACCCTCACGGCTCATAGAGTTGAAAAGTCTTAGGTGGCAGATCCTACCCCTGTCTTCTAAGCCATCACTACCTTATAAAGGATTCAAGATGAATTGTTATCTACCATCTATGGGCCACACTTGCCAAAGCTACATGCCACTGAAATGGAGAAGTTACTCATGAGCATATAAACTATTTCACGCCAGGGTAAAACATAAATAAATAGAAGGGTGTGGCTCATAGAATTGAGAGTTTGGAACTATATCTTTTAAGAGTCGAGATTTGATTCAATGATAAATGATGACGCTTGTGTCCGCTCGTTATCTTCTCAGAACAAGATTCTGAAAGTTATATACCAACCCGAAACTGGTCATACGCTATGCATTACTCTGCACTACTTCACCCACGTATATACTTACGTAGGCAAAGTAGTGGGGGGCATTTGTTCCCGCCAAAAATTTCTACGCAAAAGAGTCCAAGGTATTAAATGGCGGCGATACGCTTAAGGAAATGTGAACCAGTATCTTCCGGCCTGTATTTTGATAAACTCCCAAAAGAGGAACAGCTAAATTCTGATGGTATTGAAAGCATCTCGAAAAAACCTTCGATTAGATATATTATGGGCCTCATAATTCATCCGGGATCAAAATTTATGAGCAAATGTCTATGCACATGTGATCTAAGGAAGAAGATGCGAACCAGTATTTTCCGAGCTGTATTTTTACAAACTCCGGAATAAGAAACAACTAAATTTTGATGGTATCGAAAGTATCTCGAAAAATCCTTCGATTTGATATATTACGGATCTCATAATTCATCCGAGATCAAAAATTATGAGCAAATGTGCTATTCACGTGTAATCTAAATTAATACTCTACTACATGGGGAATGCATTTTTAGTCCCACATCGGGAAAAGGAGAGATGGCTTCTCTACCACTCCCATATAAATAAGAGGGGATAGCTCTTAGAAAGGGTAGAGTTAAATCCTCAAAGGATTCAATACTCAAAGGAGCTTAGTTCTCCATATATAGAAGCTCTGCTTCTCCTCATAATGCGCATGTGCGCTACGTGCAACGCACGTGTGCCCGCCACGCGCGCACCACATGCAACGCACGTGCACACCACATGAGAACATTTAATAATATTAAAAGGAGCTTAGTTCTCCATATATAGAAGCCTTGCTTCTCCTCATAATGCGCATGTACGCTACGTGCAATGCACGTGTGCCCGCCACGCGCGCACCACGTGCAACGCACGTACGCACCATATGAGAACATTTAATAATATTAAAAGGAGCTTAGTTCTCAATATATAGAATCCCTGCTTCTCCTCATAATGCGCATGTGCGCTACGTGCAACGCGGAATAGCCAAACCCACACCCCTAGACCCCTACGAGAGCGGCAAACAACCCTACCAATTCTAGGGTTAGGAGACCCGGACTCGACTCCTCGAGTTGGTCTCCCACTGGACCCCAGAACCCGGTTACTTGTGCTCCCCTCCTTGGTTCTATCCTAGTGCAGAAAAGTAAATAATATACAAAAGGTGACATCTTCCGCAACCTGGAAGTGCCCCAATAAAAGAATATTACATACAGATTTTTACATAAATGAAAATGAAAAACACTCATCTCACATAAAAACCCCCGGCTATTCAAACACGACGATCCAATATAACATATCCAGCAACACATAACATCACATGTCATCAACGTAAGTAAATATGCGCATCCCAATTGTCGTTGGCATATAGCAACGAAACCGGCGATATCACATATTACACTTACGGTCACAGAAAAGAAAGTGTAAAACTACAACAGTTGGAATCCGCAACACACATAGATATCGCATGCCTAATCAAATGAATTCCTTAGACATCGCATGCCTAACAATTATAAACCCCGCATTTTAGTCTCAAAATCGAAAACACTTTTCAACATCAAGTCGGGCAATTCAACAAGATTCCCGACATCCTGATCGAATGCTCGTCGCAAACTTCAGTAGGCGGCCGCACCCCCGACGCCGTCGACAAAGTGCACCAAGGCGGAACACCGCTGCCGCAAGCACCCGAACGGATGCTTTCGGCGACGGGGTTCTCCTACAGTCACTTGGTCGGGGCTATGGAGCGAGGCTGTCTATTAAGTTTACCCGGCGAGTATCCGCGTACGCTACGTGATTGCGACGGACTTTTGATCACATCAAAATTCCGTGGCAACTGATCAAGTGAGACTAAACCGCTAGATTTATAACATTCATTCAGTTATCTCATAACTTATTATGAATTCCAATTATTGTATCACATTCCGGATAAGATAGAAAACGTTAAACTTTCCGATCAAACAATCGAACACCCAAGTTTTCCCGATACAGCTCAACTCATGAAATAAGTTCAAAGACATTCACTTCGTGCCTCAGTACCAACGGTCCAACCATAGAAGGGTCAAGCCAACGCCTCACATGTGGCACGCCGTACTGCCCCAAACCCTAAGGTTCAAAGGGCAGTTCAAGACGGTCACATAATCGAGTTAAGGTTTGTTGTCTTCTAGAGGAACCATCGCGTTACTTGCACTACTTAGAACGTCATTAAACTACGGAAAAATCCAACACTTGGAAATTTCCCGACAGGGGAAAAATTGGGTATTTATATCCGGTCGAACTTTTTAACATATTCAAAAATATCTGGAAAGCCACATAGACAAAGTCTGATAATCCGATCGAATCTACAATTCCCAATACAACCCCAGACTACTCAACTCTTGAGTCAAATTAAAAATTCCCAGAAAATACAGCAATAAAATTTAAGAGTTACTGTGCAAAAATTACTTGGAGAAGGGACAAAGCCGCCGCGGAACCGCCGCATTAGGCATGCTAATGCCGCGGTACCGCCGCAATGTTGTGGAATCATGGGTACGGGCTTCACAGTAATTCTTACAATTACCTGCTGAATTTTCTGCATATTTTTAATGTGGAAAAATCCCCGAAATTGAAAAATGTACAGAGAGCAATTTTGGGTTTAGGGTTTCGGTTCGATCGGGTTTCAAACTTCGTCTACGCATCGCCTAAGGCTCTAGCTAGGCTCTGATACCACTGTAGGGTTCCTAGGCACACTAAGGAGGTCTCACAAGGCATCAACCATGCCAATTTCAAATTTTACGGGTGCCGAGAAACCCTAATACGGATCGTTAACTAGATATATAGGCGAACACATGCAACTAGTTAACAATTTAACTAAAAGAACGGAAATACAACCTTTGTAGATCCGGTCCTCCACCTCCATAGCTCCGCAATGAAGTCTCCTCGCTGTCCAAATGGAAACCCAGGCTCTAGCGTCGGCTTCATCGGAGAAATGGGCGGGCAAGGTCGTCGGCTTCGTGCCGAAGATGATCTACGTCGAGGCATCACAAGATCAAGCTCCCACTTCACCAAGTCATGAAACTTGTGAAGAAAACACCTTATACTACTTGGCAAGAGGTAGAGGATGAAGAAATAGGAAGTGGGTTCACTTTAGAATTGGATTTCTCACTCATTTTCTCAAGTTGCCATTGATGGAGGCAAGCTTCTTCTTGTGAAGAAGAAGAAGAAGAAGATGAATATATTATGATAAGTATTTCCAAAATAGAAAATAAATGAATACTTATCATAATCCAACCATGGTCAAGTGTAGAGAATGAACTAGGGTTTAGTGGAATGGTTAGGGTTAAGCATGAGACAAATATGGTCACTTAGTCAAAGCTTCATGAAGCTTCAACTAGCATCCAAAGAAAGCCACCATTCATTTATTTTTCAAAATAAATAAGCAAAATAAATAAATGATAAAGAAAAAGAAAACCCTAACCATTACACAACCATGGTTTAAACTTTACACAAACTCAAGTTAGCTTGTATCATCAAACATGACACAAACTTGTGTACAAAAGTATATCACATATACATTGTGCACTTCAAGTGAGAAAATCCCTTTAAAATGAACCAATACTAGTTAATGCAAAGTAATATATCAAATATATAATTATGCATTAAATCATTAAATCAACTCTTGATTCAATGATCCGGTCATGTCGCACACAACCGACTAGTATAAAATGTATCGATTTATCGAATCAATCCTTGATTCGATAACTAGGTTATATCGCATACAACCATATCGATACATTCATCGCGAGAATGAAATACGGTATCACATACCCGCATTATTCTCAGTCCCGCACATATCTCATATGCGCTCCTATTTCGTTTCGCTTGAGCCAGGAAACCTCTGTGTAGGACTCTAAAGACTCGTCAATACGCCGGTAGCAGATGATGATCATATCAAACACCCACAAGCCGCAAGCGGTCTGCTGAGCGATCAGAAGATCGACGAGCAAGCCCGCTCACACTCCTGTGAATCCAACCAGTAACACTTACCGTACAGTCCGGTCTGATCGTCTGATATGTCGCATATCTCGCCTAGGGGTGGTAAACGTCAGACCCCAATAGCTTGATAAGTCGTGTCGATATTAGGTCTATAACAATTCGAGAAACTACTGGTAACACTTACCAGTAAATCTCAGCAACCCGGGCCAGGGATTTCCGGTTATAGCCAATCGAACACAGCGCAACATCAACTCCCTATACCGGGTGAGACGAATCCCCTCCTATCGCTCATTGCCTCCATGTGACTCGGGACTGTACCCAAAAACCACCGTTTTGCACACCCTCTTGGACGTGGTAAGATGGAAATCAAAGCACAGTAGGAACCACACAAGACTCTATGACGATCTCGGGTCAAAAGACTACTCTGTACCAGTGTCACCAGAGAACCGCCATCTGACGTAAGGTATAATACCATCTGGGAGTTCTCGGCGAGTCCGTCCAGTGTAGCCAGTCTCCACTGAGCACCCGTATATCATCTCTGATGTCAAACACCAATGGATATGGGATCATCCATCGCCCATCTGTATGGGTCGAGAAGGTATACGCTAGTCTACTCTGGTATATCGATGCCCCGTCTTGATATACCCACGACTAGGGACTTTGAAGGATGTACTTATGGACTACCATGTCCCCACTAGTATGATCCGCATCATAGTCCAGGTAGTCAAGTACACATCCTAAGGGCTTTACCAACATGTAACAGAGAGACAATCAGTGTACACGTTAAGGTAAAGATCAACCAGATAGCATACTATCATGTCGAGCAAGAAAGTCCTCCCTATATACGTCCTAGCATCCACTACAATATACATCATATGTACAGTAATGGCCTCTAGGGCATACATATAACTAATATGACGGGTCCCGACAACCACACATTGATACGGACTGTGGCGTCCTTAAACTCACGGACTAATGCGTCCTTAAACCAGTATTCGTCCCTAAACTGGCAATGGACCACTATGTCCCTAAACTAGAACAATAGAGCCCAAATGCTCTTTTGTCGGATCTAAATGATCCTGTTAAGTTGATCTTAGTCTCAAATTAGGCTAACGTATCCTTAACAAACGTTTAAGTTGATCTTAGCCTCAAATATAGCTAACGCATCCTTAACCAAAACTTTCAAAACAGACTTTAGTCCCAAATTGGATTATAGATCTCTCAACCAACTTTTGTTCAAGGGTACATCTCTGAACTCCTCTGACATCTGTCGTTGTAATCCTTCAACGTCGTCAGAGAGGTGACGGGTCCCGACGGCCATACATTAAATGGACCACTATGTCCCTAAACTGGAACAATAGAGCTCAAATGCTCTTTTGTCGGATCTAAACGATCCCGTTAAGTTGATCTTAGTCTCAAATTAGACTAACGTATCCTTAACAAATGTTTAAGTCGATCTTAGCCTCAAATAGGGCTAACGTATCTTTAAACCTTCAAACAGACTTTTGTCCTAAATTGGACTATAGATCTCCCAACCAACTTTGGTTCAAGGGTACATCTCTGAACTCCTCTGATATCCGTCGTTGTAATCCTTCAGCGTCGTCAGAGAGGTGACGGGTCCCGATGGCCATACATTCAATGGACCACTATGTCCCTAAACTGGAACAACAGAGCCCAAATGCTCTTTTGTCGGATCTAAACGATCCCGTTAAGTTGATCTTAGTCTCAAATTAGACTAACGTATCCTTAACAAATGTTTAAGTCGATCTTAGCCTCAAATAGGGCTAACGTATGTTTAAACCTTCAAACAGACTTTAGTCCCAAATTGGACTATAGATCTCCCAACCAACTTTGGTTCAAGGGTACATCTCTGAACTCCACTGATATCTGTCGTTGTAATCCTTCAACGTCGTCAGAGAGGTGACGGGTCCCAACGGCCATACATTCAATGGACCATTACGTCCCTAAACTGGAACAATCGAGCCCCCAAATGCTCTTTTGTCAGATCTAAATGATCCCGTTAAGTTGATCTTAGTCTCAAATTAGACTCACGTATCCTTAACAAACGTTTAAGTTGATCTTAGCCCCAAATATGGCTAACGTGTCCTTAAACAAAAACCCCAGAACCAAATCTAAGAAAATACGGATTTGGACTAATCCACGTCCTACGGGCGACGACATAAATTAGTCTCCATATACAATCCACGGGCAACCACAAACAAAACAAACACCCACGACACGAAGTGAAATTCTGGAGAAGGAGAAAATGGTTATCGCGATGCGGTAGCGTAATTAACTGCAGGGTCTTGCGCCTGCAGGGAAGAGCGTCCCCACAATCAAAAACCCCTCAAGTGAGAGGGAATCTGACGAAGTCTGCTAAATCGGCCACATCCGTCTAAACCTCTGATACATGGTGCCATAAATCAACTTGGCATCTTCGGAGAGGTGGACGGATAAAACCAAATAGTATCTGCCCCGAATCTCAGGCAAGACGAACCTACGCGGCCGTGTCGCCGTCCTTCGGAGGGGAACAACCCTCCGATCATTATTGAAGACAATAAGGGGAGACATCGAACCCACCTCCGGCTCTTTCAGCAGCCAAGGAGGTAACCATTTTCAAGGCCGTACTGGATGACTATATAGCTCAGCAAATACGAGCTCACCGGGCGAATGAAGCGGCTGGCCAAGTTGTCAAGACTGGACGACCCTATTCGGGCTGGTATGACCAAATAAGTTACCCGTCGGGATATACGATCCCTAAATTCCATGTGTATAAAGGGACGGGGAATCCACATCAACATGTCGCTCTATTCAGGGCTCTTTGCAGCAACACTGGGGGCGATGATAAACTGTTGCTTCGCCAATTCGTCGGCAGCTTAGTGGAAACGGCCTTCGAATGGTATTCGGAGCTACCTAACGACTCTGTCAAAACATTTGCGGAGATGGAGCTGCTCTTTACACAAAGATTTGCAAGCGCCAACGAGCGCACACCGATCACCTCATTGATCAACGCCAGGGTAAGGCTAGGCGAAACGTGGGTTCAATACACAATACGGTGGCGAAACTTATGGTCTAAGTGCGAACAACGCATCGACGAAGCACCTGCGGTAGGCATGTTCGTGGGCACTCTTGATCCGCAAGCGACCATCTCGCAATTCATGATGTTTTTCAAGCCAACTGCTTTCCAGGCCTTGATTGACAAGTTGGCCCAAATGGATCAGATGGGTCATAGACCATCTCCTTCAAAGACGGATCCTCGGAATGAAAAGGGGAAAGGAAAAGCAACTTTCGTCGCCAATACTCAACAACAGCCGAGCAACTCAAAGCTGGATGTTCGCCAAAGCAATATGCGTCCACGCCCATCCCTCGATGAGAGGCTAAGACATCCTTACTCGTTCCCTCAAGACAAAATGAGAAGACCGTTCGAGCTGGCAGTGCGCAACAGGCTCATGAATTTCTTGGATCCAAAACGTCCATTGCAGCCAGGCGATCTTAGCAATCCTAATTACTGCCCTTACCATCAAACAGTAAGCCATCCAATCGAAGATTGCTTCATTTTCAAAGGCTGGATTGAGGACCAATACCAACAAGGTAAGTTCGCATTATCGGAAAACTGGAAGGTGAACCCGCCACAATCTCATGCTCCTAAAAAGGTGGACACGCCGGGGGCATCGTGCTCTTTTATAAAAGAAACTCCGTGGGAGATCGCTCTTTGAACCAAAACTAAAAGAATGCTGAAGGATCTCCAAACGTGCCCGGCAATCAGGTGGAAAAATCCACAGGGACCCGAGGTCGTCGAGGGAATGCTAAAACCGCGCCTAACTACAAAATCTGGTGGTGATGGTCAAAGCGCTCGCACCCGTCCGTCAAAGTCTTCGAAGAAGAAGGAGAAGACCCAAAAGCCCGTGAAGTTTGATGACAAGCGCACGGATATGCAAAAACATATTGACGTACTAGAAGAATATAATCAGAAGGCGTGGACCCCAGTCACACTACAAGAATCTCGGACCCGCAAACAAGGGATCGAACAAAAAGGATAAAGGGAAGGGAAGAACGGCCTTCGTCGCCAACGCTCAACAACAATTGAGTGACCCTAGACCGGTTGTTCGCCAAAGCAACAAGCGGCAACCCCTCTATGAGAAATTGAAACGTCCTTACTCATTTCTCCGGGATGAAACAAGGAGGCTGTTCAAACTAGCAGTGCGCAACAGGCTTATCACTCTACCGGAGCCGAAACCCCAGCTATAACTGAATGATGTCAACAATCCTTATTACCGCCCTTACCACCAAGTATTGGACCATCCGATCGAAAACTGCTACGTCTTCAAAAACTGGGTTGAAGACCAATACCAACAGGGCAAGTTCGCGCTGTCCGAAAACTGGAAGGTGAGCCCGCCACAACCACATCCTCCGAGGAAGATGGATATGCCAGAGGCATCACGCTCATTCATAGGGAAAGCCCCATGGACCGAAAAGTCAGTAAACTAGAGATTCGCCTCAAATACGGCGGCAGTGGACCACTATGTCCTAAAACTGGCTGCAGCCCGAAACGTCCCTAAACTAACGATGGACCGCAATGTCCTAAAATTTGCAAATGACCGAAACGTCGTTAAACTACTATCAACCCGCGGCATTCTCAGGCTGACGTGGTAAAAAAACGGTATGTCCATAAGCAAAATGGGCACGGATGAAAACCCGAAAGGGCTCCGTGAGTAAAAACAGCAGGGCTACCGGCGAGTCTTGTGAAAACCCGAAAGGGCGCAATCTCGTTAGAATAATAAAAAGAAGAAGAAAACGGTATGTCCATAAGCAAAATGGGCACGGATGAAAACCCAAAAGGGCTCCATGAGTAAAAACAGCAGGGCTACCGGCGAGTCTTGTGAAAACCCGAAAGGGCACATGCTCGTTAGAATAAAAAAAAAGGAGAAAAGAAGATGGTATGTCCATAAGCAAAATGGGCACGGATGAAAACCCGAAAGGGCTCCGTGAGTAAAAACAGTAGGGCTACCGGCGAGTGTTTGTGAAAACCCGAAAGGGCACAGCCTCGTTAAAAGACACTTACAGGGTCCTCTCGACCTTGTGAGGAGAAACCACCTGCGTGAGATCCTTACTACTCACAAGGGAGCAATACACTTAGGGATCCCCACGATTTCTAAGGAGAAATTACACTTGAGAGATCCTCACGACTCGTAAGGAGAATCCCCTCATGGGACCCTCACGGCTCATAAGATTTGAAAGTCTTAAGTTACAGAGACCTGAACCTGTTCTTAAGCAACCCCCACAACCTCCGATACTGCCCTACAAGCGGCTCAATACTGACCCTTGTATACAATCCATGGGCGCGAATAAACATCTCCCTAACCAAGTCCCACCCGTGACTAGGGATATGTCCATATGGTGAACAACCCTTATAAGTCCTCTCGACTTATAAGGAGAAAACCCTTTTTGTAAGATCCTTACGACTTACAGGGGAATATGCACTTAGGAATCCTCACGATTCCTAAGGAGAAAACGCACCTACGAGATCCTCACGACTTGCAGGGAGAAATACCTTTGTGAGACCCTTACGGCTCATGACGTCAAAAACCTTAGTTGACAGAATCTTAACCCTGTTTACTAAGCCACCTTTGTTCGACATCGACAGAGGAAAATGATGATTCGCTCCTGGCCATATCCCAGTTGTAGCGATGCTGATGCCGAAATCGGTGTCTAATTCCAAGCTTGCGGCAGAAAGCCAGCAAGCCGTACATGCATACGAAATAGCCGAAATGATGGGGCAACTTGCAACAAAATCAGCAAGTAAAACGAAAATGTAAGCGTGCAAAATAGCCAAAATGATTGGGCAACTGGAAATAAAAAGCAGCGAGTAAAAATAAAACAAATAGCCGAAATGATTGGGCAACTCGCAATAAAAAGCAGCGAGTAAAAATAAAACAAATAGCCGAAATGATTGGGCACCGCGAAAAATAGCCGAAATGATGGGGCAATCGCGACCTTCGCGATATAAAAGCTGAAATGATAGAGCATCGCGGAAAGAAATAAGATAAAATAAAAGTGAAATTTATGCCCTACGGGTGAAATCATATCGATCCCTGTATACAATCCAGGGGCGCTAACAAATAGAGGATCATATCATCCCACCAGGCTCCATCAGAAAGAGTGCCAAGTCTCAACGGTCACATCTGCATTCCAGAAGACCAACAAAAGCGTTCCTCCTTATGCCAGCAAGGCATGGAAGCGACATCACTAAACGGAGCCATGGCAAAGTCCCTAGTTCCAAGTCTTGACGGCTTACAAACAACCTAGAGACCACCTCAGCATTCGTCTCGTTACCGCAGACGCAATGTCAACAACGACGTTCCCTCGCAGTCCAACAGGATGCAGATGCAACGTCAACGAAAGACCCCATGGTCGAAACAAAGCGGAGTGATGGAAAAATCCCAGCTCCACCTCACCACCGCGACATTCATCTCGATACAGCAGACGCAATGCCAGCAAAACGAAGCGGAGGCCAAATTCCTAGCTTCAGGGTCTTGACGGCAACTCATATAAAACCGAAAGACCATCGGAGATCATCTCACACCAGCATGAAGTGATCACCACCTCGACGTTCGCCTCGACACAAGAGACGAGATGTCACTACACCGTCCTTCCTCCAACAGGATTCGGACACGCCAAAGCAAACGAAGCGAAGGTCAAATTCCTAGCTTCAGGGTCTCGACGGTAACTTATGTAAAACCTGAAAGACAATCGAAGATCATCCCACACCAGTGCGGAGTGGTCACCGCCTCGACGCTCGTCTCAATACAGCAGACGAGATGTCACCCCGGCGTTCTTTCCCCAGCAGGATTCAGACGCGATAATCAAACAAACGGAGTCACGGCAAAATCCCTAGTTCCAGACCTTGACGGTTCACCAGCAACCTAGAGACAACCGCGACATTCGTCTCGATACAGCAGACGCAATGCCAGCAAACGAAGCGAAGGCCAAATTCCTAGCTTCAGGGACTTGACGGCAACTCATATAAAACCTGAAAGACTATCGGAGATCATCTCACACCAACGCGGAGTGGTTATGACTCATCGGGGCTCTCCAAAATGAGCCTAACCTCAAGTAAAAAGCGGCATGGCAAAATTCCTAACGCTTGCTCTTCCGACGGTCAAACTGCCTAGGAGGATTGCTTGAAGACGTCTTGTCCAGCCTCCGAAGGGATCAGAGACATGACAGTCGCAAGGCTACTTTAACAACAAGGTTGCCTATCGAGGAATACATCAGCCGACGCGACGGTACGATGGACAAAACCCTAGTACCACAGACCCTAACGGACCTCTGTCGTAAAGAGCAGAGGTTAACTGTGACGTTAGGATATTCTTGCGAGAAATGCTCGATTCGTCTCAACTCGTGAGGTAAAGCCTTAGGCAGCGGGGATTAAAAAACCTATTTCTTAAGCACTAGGGCCCTGCCAGTCGGTCCAAAATGGACTCTTGCATACTATTCACAGGTCACACTCTTCAAAGTCGAATCTCGACAAGGAGGGAAACAACCGCTTACGGGTCCTTTCGACTCGTAAGAGGGAAAATTCTCTTATAAGATCCTTATGACTTATTGTAATACCCAGCACCTTTTTATACGTCTACACCGTATTTTCATTTTACTTATAAAATTTATTTATAATTATTTATTTATGTTCAAAATCCTATTAAACCCAGATCTTATCTTTCATTCCCTCCGGCCTAAGCCGTTTCCCTTTCATTGAAATTAAACCCCATTTTCTTTCCTACACCCAAACCCAAACTATATTATTTTAACCCAGACCATTCCTTTTCTTTAACAAATCCCCACTGGCCCGGCCTTCTCCATTTTTCCCTTTTATATTAATTTTCCTTGGCCCACAAATCTCCTCCAGCTCACAGAGAATCACTAAAAAGGAAATCTTTTTATCTAAAAACCTCGGCCCTCACCATCACCCAGCACCCTTAAACCCACATCCAAGCTTCTCACACCCCTGCCGTCGATCATCCCCCGATCATCACCGCCGACATCACCCTCGCCTGCCTTCCTCCCTCTCTCCTCTCTTCCTCCACTGCCCCCGAGCGCCTTCGCCTGCACCCACTCCCCTGCACCCACTCACCCGCACACCGAGCCCCTGCATCCGAGCTCGACCACCCCTGCCCGGCGCCGGCGAGCTCCTCGTCTCATCGTCGACCGCCCCATCATCATCATCATCCTCAGTTCTCTTTCTCTCTCTCTCTCCTCCTCACTGTCTCTCTCCCCCTGCATTCTCTCTCTCAGTACACTCTCTTTCTCTCTCACTTCTCTCAGCTCTCTCTCCCTCTATTCTCTCCCTCTCTTTCTCAGGCTATTCTCTCTCTCTGAATCCCTCTCATCCCTCTCACTGCATACCCCTCTCTCTCTGCCTACTCTCTCTCTCTCTCTGCCTACTCTCTCTCTCTCTCATTTCTCCCTCTCTCTCTCTAGCACTTTCTCTCTCTCCCTCTCTAAACCTTACCCTTTCCATTCTCTTTCGACCAACACCACCACACGACATTGCCCGAGCCCGCAGACACCCCGACGACGCCCGAGCCCCCACTGGACGTGAACAGACCCGAGCTCACCCGGAGCCGTAACCGTCGTGGTGCTAGTTCGTCGCGCACCCGTGCTGTACCTCACTGCCGTGTACTCCCAGGCAAGTTTTTACTTGCTTACATGCTATTTACTTATTGTACAATCACTAAATTCACAGATTATAAAGTTACAAATTTAAACCAATTATGTGCCATATCTCTTCGACGCGTGTTCCCAAAGAAAATACTTCTCTAAATTGACGGAACTGGATTTATTACTTGGGGCCTCGCTGTGATGAACAACGTGTGCAAGTTTCGTTGGATAATTTGATCGTTTATGACCAAAACGACTACCCCCAAGTTTAATCGTAAAACTGTAATTTTATTGCACCTGAAAACCGTTAAATTCACCATAAATCTTATACATAATAGAATGGTGCGTTCGAGGGCTCAAATCGAAACCGACTCGACGAACTTTAACACTATACTGGTTTCCTGGTATTTCTGTACTTAAATTATGATGATATTCGTATCGGAGTGCGACTCTGGACTGCAGTCCAGAGCGACTCAAATTGTTGCTTGCTGTTCCGTAATGGGTACCACAGGATTTCCTTAACTCGTAGGATGCGGAACTCTGCTGTTTATTATAGGGGAATCTGTTATCTAGGCAACACCATTGGTTTCATTCTGTTCTGTTATCGTTTGATATTTAATCTGTAATTTAATAGATCGGGACGCATAACAGTCCCAACAGAATCAGAACTGACATATGGGTATTAAATAGTGTATATCTTCTGACGTACAGACGCGATCGAAGATCCGTCTATTGCGTTGAAAAACCTTACTGAAAACCCTAGATTTCATTCAACTGTAGCATCGCTAAATTCTGATCTCAACTGGGATTAAAATGCGTTGCGAAACGGATTTCTGATTCTGAAACCGGATTTCCAGCCGCGAGCGCTTAAAATGAAATGGTTATAATTATTGATCCCGGAACCCGATTGGCTTGAAACCAAATTTGATGGATGGACAACTGAACATACTAATTACTACCTGTTTATCGTTTCGCTAAATTATATATGTACGTTTCATGATAAATCGTGCCAGTGATAAAATACTGTTTTTATGACACCTTAATCGTGCTTATATACCGTTCACGCATCATATCATACCTATATCATTGTAGTGATAACCTAGTGATATCGTGCATTTACCCAGTGTTAGTTCTAGCGATGATTGTGGCAAGTATGTCAGTGTTCGTGTATCCGTGATTAAGTGAAAGTGATACGTACTTGTACACAATCAGTGACCTTATTGTTCTATTGCATTGTCGACGTTTGTGGGATGCGTGTACGTGTGACTATAAGTGGTATGGGACACTTATGGAAGCGCTTGCACGGGTGTCACAGATAAGGCATCCGACACTGCCATTTATCTTAGGTATTAGTCGGGACGTACTTGATGGAGGTCCTGCCTCCAGTTCTCGCGCAGACTTGTCACGGATCGATTAGTATTTAGGGTTATGGTTAGCGTTTGATGTAGGCCACGGGGTGTGGGGTAGTTTAAGTGTGAGTTCAACATGATCTTGGGAGTCCCATGCCGGCTTATATATTTAGGGAGATATATGGAAATTTACAGGGTATGTGATATACACCGTGATATACATGTTACATGTTGGGCCCGTGGTCCCTTGCCCTTGGGTTCTACCTTTGGGTGGAGGACACTCACGAGTAGTTGACTCTCGCACTTGGACTAACGTTAGGCTTAGTGACATGTACAGTGAAACTTAGAGACTGATAGGGATACTGGCATTTACATACCTTATATACTGTGTTGACATACGTGACATATCGTTCTACTGCTTTACTGCTCCGCTGCATTGATTACTGCACACTCATATTCATGCTGTCATTGATTACTGTTATTCATATCTATTATCACTGTTAGAACTGTCACTTGATTTTATACATATTATATTGCTATTGTGTCGCTCTGACGACCTGAGTATGTATGCTCAGTGAGAGGAGAAGATTTAGCCTGGACCAGAACTAGACGTGCAACACAGACTTCTTGACTTGCCATTCCGAGTTACAATCGTTTGTTCCACTTCAGGTCAGTTTATATTATTGTTCCTTTTAGTTACTGCATTTCTCATTACCTGCGCATCTTTTACTGTTTACCATGAAAAACTAGAAGCCGAAGTGTGACTACGGCAGGACTTTTCCCTGACCGTAGGAGCATGGCTGGCCTTGTCTACCCCTCGTATTCCGTATTTTGGGAAGCAGGGCGTGACATGGTTTAGTTGGTATCAGAGCCAGGTTTTGCATCGATTGGGATTGCAGTTTTCCGTGTAGAGCTTGACAATCTAAGATATCCCTCAGTCTAGCTTGTAAACTTGATATTCTTGATTCATATTCGCATTGAGCGTTCTGCTATCCATTCACTAGGGTTTTAGGTAACTTGGCAAGGTTTCGTGGTTGTAATTGTGAACTACATCACGATTACACTACCATACTCTGTTAAAGTGACTTGGAGTCGTACGGTTTGTTCTCCACTTATAATAAATTCAGCACCTCTGATATTTTTGAATCCTTGTCCTATCCGTATTATATTTTGATTCGTATATCTTGTGACCTATATCATCCTCAAAATCATTGTTTCAGGATCATGTCTTTCAACGACTCTTCCTCTATCTCCACTCCCCAGAATCAGACTGTTGAAATCCTTAGTGTGCTGCAAGGTCTAAAGGAAGCGCAGGAGCGAACAAATGACTTGTTGGCTGAAGGACTGAGAAGACAGGTGAATCAGGCATCAGCGGCTGTCTCCAATCACAAAGGGATCCCCGTTAGACGAGGAAAAGAGAAGAAGATGAAGCGTCAACAGAAGCATCAGAAGACCCCATGCTGTGGATATTGTAAGAGGCCAGGACATCTTCAGAGGGATTGTCGCCGCGCCCAGGGGAAATGTCTGATTTGTGGATCCAGCAAACATCTCATCAACGGTTGCCCGGAAAGGAAAGAACTACAAGGAGGAAACTCGTCCACACTCCCCACTTCTGCCAAGTGAGGATTATCACGTAGTTCGGACTTCGACGATAAGGCGGACCAAACGCAGGATTCAACTCACGCGACGAGAATGCAATGTTATAGCAGTCGAAGAATGATTTTTCATGTTATCTACTTTCAGTAATAATATTGTCATTTCTACGAATGTTTCTTTCCGTTTGAAACCTTGTATCCGTTGAACTTTTAGTTGAATGCAATAAAATTTGAATCGTAATATATGTATCATTCTCTTATCATTTCCCTTGTTCATACTATTCAGTAGCATAACATTTTAATCTTGATTTTACAATTCCTGCCACCGCATATCTTTCCATACTTCGTACACTTGGCCATTTTCCTTATTCTTTCCATTGTCTAATCATGACACTTTTCTTTCAGGCCATGGCCCACCCTGGAGCTGCGCCGCATCTAGATGAGGATACACAGTCATACGTTTCCTTAGATCACACACTGACGAGTTCTGATGAGGAGGTCAAGGGTCCCCAGGTCGACTTCGGAAACAACGATTCAGAGGACGAAGAAGCAGCCGTCCCAGAGTTTAACGTGATAGCTGATTCCGACGAAGAAGAAGGAGATCCCGAAGAGAACCCGATAGAGGAAGACCCGATAGAGGAAGAACCGATGGAGGAAGATCCCGGTGAAGACCCGATAGAAGAAAATCACATGGAATCGGACCTCGATGAAGAAGCTCCATCCGAGGAAGAAGGACCAGAAAATCAAGGCCCTGCTGTGGAAGAACTTCCAGTGGCGATGCCTGCGAGGCGATATAGAAATGGACGCCCCTACCTGAGTGCGCGAGCCTACCGCAACCTGCTGAATCTCCACAACCGCGACTGACGGAATTTCTTTTGATGTCGTCATTCTGGCCAAATAAAATGTGTATAGTTAGGGCCACTTTTCGCCTTTGGGAATGCCTTGTTTCAAATTTTCTTGAATGAAATGAATCTTCTGTATTCATAAACCTTTTGATTATTGGTTCGCTTGATACTTGTTTATTGCCCATATCTATTTATTCTTCTGCTGAGTTCCTGACTGTCCACCCCTACTCATTGTATAGTTTTCACACTCGTTTCAATTAGAAAGTACCGCACCATGATCCTTGGAATGATGCACCATTCATCCTTCGGCTGTACCCTGTTTGAGATCCTTCTGGGAGGAGGACCTTCCTTATGAATTACCGAGTTCATTAACTTTTTGAATTCTTGATTCATAGGATTTACCGATCGTTAGTCTCCCCCATATTTTTCCTTGTAGTCCTTTTGTTGCTCACCATTACTTTCTGTGCTGACCCGATCCCAATCTCCTTAATCTTCAGCCTAAAGCCGCCATACTCCAACCTTTGAATGATCCACATTTTCTTGTAATCATTACCCTAGCTAGCCCTATACATTTTATGTGTTTCCCTATTACCCTATATATATATATATTTAAGGACTTTATTATTCGAAATTTGGTATCATTATCTTGTATTTGTTGAAGAGTGCGTATTATTGATTACTTAGCTTTTTGTATCTCAAAGCACACTACTATTATCTTTATTTTCAATAGCGCAACCTTACACCGCGCATATTTTGTTCCATATTTCTTATTTTCACTATGTGAGTTTCTAAGTATTCGATCGATACATTATTCTAAAATGTTTTAACCTACCGACTGATTTTCACCGCTTTATTGTCGTTACTTTATTTTTGGGTTTTGTGCCTATGATTACTATTATAAATGATTGTGCCTTACACTTATTTTTCTGCCGTATTACTTTCGTTATACTTATACGTGTACATATTTGAGTCTCGATTTTACTGAACCCGCCTTGATTATTTTGCTCGTTATTGTTACCTATATTCTCGTAGTTGCTCTTATAGTGTTCCTGCATTATACTTATTAGACCTATCTTTCGTACATGGTTCTTACATATATATAAGTACCTTCAGATTTTGTCTAACCGTTTTAAGTAAATCCACATATATTAGTGTTCGATATGATGACTCTTCGCTTATTATTTTATAACTTGTTGTTTCTTTAAATTTCGAGGACGAAATTTTTGTAAGGGTGGTATGATGTAATACCCAGCACCTTTTTATACGTCTACACCGTATTTTCTTTTTACCTAGAAAATTTATTTATAATTATTTATTTATGTTCAAAATCCTATTAAACCCAGATCTTATCTTTCATTCCTTCCGGCCTAAGCCGTTTCCCATTCATTGAAATTAAACCCCATTTTCTTTCCTACACCCAAACCCAAACTATATTATTTTAACTCAGCCCATTCCTTTGCTTTAACAAATCCCCACTGGCCCGGCCTTCTCCATTTTTCCCTTTTATATTAATTTTCCTTGGCCCACAAATCTCCTCCAGCTCACAGAGAATCACTAAAAAGGAAATCTTTTTATCTAAAAACCTCGGCCCTCACCATCACCCAGCACCCTTAAACCCACATCCAAGCTTCTCACACCCCTGCCGTCGATCATCCCCCGATCATCACCGCCGACATCACCCTCGCCTGCCTTCCTCCCTCTCTCCTCTCTTCCTCCACTGCCCCCGAGCGCCTTCGCCTGCACCCACTCCCCTGCACCCACTCACCCGCACACCGAGCCCCTGCATCCGAGCTCGACCACCCCTGCCCGGCGCCGGCGAGCTCCTCGTCTCATCGTCGACCGCCCCATCATCATCATCATCCTCAGTTCTCTTTCTCTCTCTCTCTCCTCCTCACTGTCTCTCTCCCCCTGCATTCTCTCTCTCTCAGTACACTCTCTTTCTCTCTCACTTCTCTCAGCTCTCTCTCCCTCTATTCTCTCCCTCTCTTTCTCAGGCTATTCTCTCTCTCTGAATCCCTCTCATCCCTCTCACTGCATACCCCCTCTCTCTCTCTGCCTACTCTCTCTCTCTCTCATTTCTCCCTCTCTCTCTCTAGCACTCTCTCTCTCTCCCTCTCTAAACCTCACCCTTTCCATTCTCTTTCGACCAACACCACCACACGACATTGCCCGAGCCCGCAGACACCCCGACGACGCCCGAGCCCCCACTGGACGTGAACAGACCCGAGCTCACCCGGAGCCGTAGCCGTCGTGGTGCTAGCTCGTCGTGCACCCGTGCTGTACCTCACTGCCGTGTACTCCCAGGCAAGTTTTTACTTGCTTACATGCTATTTACTTATTGTACAATCACTAAATTCACAGATTATAAAGTTACAAATTTAAACCAATTATGTGCCATATCTGTTCGACGCGTGTTCCCAAAGAAAATACTTCTCTAAATTGATGGAACTGGATTTATTACTTGGGCCCTCGCTGTGATGAACAACGTGTGCAAGTTTCGTTGGATAATTTGATCGTTTATGACCAAAACGACTACCCCCAAGTTTAATCGTAAAACTGTAATTTTATTGCACCTGAAAACCGTTAAATTCACCATAAATCTTATACATAATAGAATGGTGCGTTCGAGGGCTCAAATCGAAGCCGACTTGACGACCTTTAACACTATACTGGTTTCCTGGTATTTCTGTACTTAAATTGTGATGATATTCGTATCGGAGTGCGACTCTAGACTGCAGTCCAGAGCGACTCAAATTGTTGCTTGCTGTTCCGTAATGGGTACCACAGGATTTCCTTAACTCGTAGGATGCGGAAATCTGCTGTTTATTATAGGGGAATCTGTTATCTAGGTAACACCATTGGTTTCATTCTGTTCCGTTATCGTTTGATATTTAATCTGTAATTTAATAGATCGGGACGCATAACAGTCCCAACAGAATCAGAACTGACATATGGGTATTAAATAGTGTATATCTTCTGACGTACAGACGCGATCGAAGATCTGTCTATTGCGTTGAAAACCTTACTGAAAACCCTAGATTTCATTCAACTGTAGCATCACTAAATTCTGATCTCAACTGGGATTAAAATGCGTTGCGAAACGGATTTCTGATTCTGAAACCGGATTTCCAGCCGCGAGCGCTTAAAATGAAATGGTTATAATTATTGATCCCGGAACCCGATTGGCTTGAAACCAAATTTGATGGATGGAAAACTGAACATACTAATTACTACCTGTTTATCGTTTCGCTAAATTATATATGTACGTTTCATGATAAATCGTGCCAGTGATAAAATACTGTTTTTATGACACCTTAATCGTGCTTATATACCGCTCACGCATCATATCATACCTATATCATTGTAGTGATAACCTAGTGATATCGTGCATTTACCCAGTGTTAGTTCTAGCGATGATTGTGGCAAGTACGTCAGTGTTCGTGTATCCGTGATTAAGTGAAAGTGATGCGTACTTGTACACAATCAGTGACCTTATTGTTCTATTGCATTGTCGACGTTTGTGGGATGCGTGTACGTGTGACTATAAGTGGTATGGGACACTTATGGAAGCGCTTGCACGGGTGTCACAGATAAGGCATCCGACACTTCCATTTATCTTAGGTATTAGTCGGGACGTGCTTGATGGAGGTCCTGCCTCCAGTTCTCGCGCAGACTTGTCACGGATCGATTAGTATTTAGGGTTATGGTTAGCGTTTGATGTAGGCCACGGGGTGTGGGGTAATTTAAGTGTGAGTTCAACATGATCTTGGGAGTCCCATGCCGGCTTATATATTTAGGGAGATATATGGAGATTTACAGGGTATGTGATATACACCGTGATATACATGTTACATGTTGGGCCCGTGGTCCCTTGCCCTTGGGTTCTACCTTTGGGTGGAGGACACTCACGAGTGGTTGACTCTCGCACTTGGACTAACGTTAGGCTTAGTGACATGTACAGTGAAACTTAGAGACTGATAGGGGTACTGGCATTTACATACCTTATATACTGTGTTGACATACGTGACATATCGTTCTACTGCTTTACTGCTTCGCTGCATTGATTACTGCACACTCATATTCATGCTGTCATTGATTACTGTTATTCATATCTATTATCACTGTTAGAACTGTCACTTGATTTTATACATATTATATTGCTATTGTGTCGCTCTGACGACCTGAGTATGCATGCTCAGTGAGAGGAGAAGATTTAGCCTGGACCAGAACTAGACGTGCAACACAGACTTCTTGACTTGCCATTCCGAGTTACATTCGTTTGTTCCACTTCAGGTCAGTTTATATTATTGTTCCTTTCAGTTACTGCATTTCTCATTACCTGCGCATCTTTTACTGTTTACCATGAAAAACTAGAAGCCGAAGTGTGACTACGGCAGGACTTTTCCCTGACCGTAGGAGCATGGCTGGCCTTGTCTACCCCTCGTATTCCGTATTTTGGGAAGCGGGGCGTGACACTTATAAGGGAAAACGCACTTAGGAATCCTCATGATTCCTAAGGAGAAAATACACCTACGAGATCCTCTCGATTCGTAGGGAGAATAGACTTTGTGAGACCCTCACGGCTCATAAAGTTGAAAACTCTTAGGTGACAGATCCTAACCCTGTTTTCTAAGCCATCGCCACTCTACAAAGAGCCTAAGACTGACAGCTATACGCTGTCTACAAACCCCACTTGCTAAAATCGCATGGAAAACAACACAGCTAGAAAGAAGAAAGTAGAGAAATGACACAAAACATTATGAAGAACGTGTATCTTTTATTCATGAATTCGATTGAGTACAAAATATATCGTGTTAAAGAAACAAATACATTTTATTCACAATTACAAATGATACAAAATTTTCATGGAGAAGGAAGCGTCTTCAACAAATCCGCAAGCTGCTCTCGCATTTCTTTCAGCCGCCGCGGCTAGCTCCGCTTCGATTCGAGTCCTTTGTTGCACGCATGATGAAATCTTCTCATCAATTTCCCATTGCACAGCTTCGCGACTCTGCGTAACCCGCTCAATAGAATCAAGCTTCCGTCTCAATACCAACCCGTTTGAGATACATCGTTGAAGGTTTTCAAAAATGGTGTTCAGCTGGGCGGTATTAGCCGCAACCTCAGTGCGTAGTTGGGCAAATTCAGCAGCAGTCGCCTCACGTTTCTTTCGCTTAAGGGTTGCCTCTCGTTCGAAATAGCGAAGGAACGGAACACTTTGCTCAACCCATGCGGTCCGTTGGGAGTTCAAAGCCTGGGTCTCGGGGGCAGGACGCATAAGTTCAAGCTGATGCAGACAGGCCTCAATCTCCCTGCAGTGATTAACCCAAGACTCGACGATGCCTTCATTATGGAAATTTACAAGCGTCGCCAGCATCGGATTGACCTCGGCAGCGAAATCTGCGGCAGATGTAGGAGCTTCTGTGTCAAGCTCCTCGACGCATCCGCTCAGCATACTCAGACTCATCGTAGCACCCTTTGAGGATGGACGTCTGGAGAATGGGCCTGCCGGCATCATAATGCGAGACTCGAAAGGGACCGGAGTCGAAGCGACAGCTGCAAAACAAATCACAATCAGATGACGGATCTAGAAATATAAGAGATTCATGAACAATGGAATTTACTATACCAGCTGCAGCAGGTGGCAAAGCCGGGAGGACCAGGGGCGCAACTGATCTTACATCTCCTCCTTCAATCGTAGCACTGTAATCAGGGCAAAGAAGAATCAGAAATAATTTCATTATCGGTAAAAGAAAGAGCATTAATTGAAAGCTATATTCACCAGCGCCACTGGATGAAGCAAGCTCCGACGGGAAGGAGAAGTGGGGATGCAGCACTTGGTACAGGTGGTCAAAAAGGACTCCTGTAAAGATGCGATAGTACAACGTCAGTACATAAATTAGGCAGCCAAGATAAGACTGGTGGGTCACAAATCCATACCTTCCAGCATTTGCGACGGTGCGAGAGAAGGAAAAGAAGTGGTCACCGTCAGAGCGGTAACTGACGGCGCTCTCTCGGGTAACGTGGCATCAGCACTAGCCGCACCTGCGTTAGAAACAAGATAAATCCTGTCGGGAAGGATTGCAAAGCAAAAAAGGGAGGACGGTAACCCAACAATTTACCTGATGACTCGCCAGCCGAAGCCGTGACGAGGGCGTCACTTGATGCAACGGTGGCGTCCCCCTCCTCCATTGGGGTGGCCTCGCCTCCCGTTGCCTCATCCCCTGACTCCACAGGAACCGTCGTCACGCTAGCGACTCTAGGAGACGACAAGGAACCGTAGGCAGGGAGAGCGATAATCGGAGCAGTGCCTAATTCTTGAGAAAGAGCGGCCGTCTCGTGCTCAGCAATCATGCCCGTTTCGCCCGTTACCACCTCGGGCTCAGCGGTCACGGCCATCTCGTCTACCGCTGCCATAGGCTCGTCCGTAGCAGCCATTTCATCCACTGCTGCCTCAGGCTCAGCCGTAGCAACCGTCTCACCCGCCGCCCCCTCCGGCTCGACATTGGCAGCCTTCTCGGGCATAGCAGTTGTGACTGTCTCGCCAGCCACTATCTCGGACCTGGCAGCTATGGTTACATCACCGGCCATCGCCTCGGGTTCAGCCGCTACCTCCTCTACCGTCCCCTCAGGCTCGACGGTCGCCGCTGCTCCTCCAGTAAGACTCGTCCCTGCAGGACAAGATATATAAGAGCTGATAGTTTAAAACTTTGATAACAAAGCCTCAAAAGCACATTACCTGAGACGGATTTACCATTGGCTTCCCGAGATGCACGCGCCGCCCGTCTATGAGCAGTAGACAAGGAGACCGGGAGCTCCTCTGAAGGAGTAGCAGCGGGAGTAACGGCGCTTGAGCCCGCTCCCACAGCCAGAGCAGCACTACGCTCCCTCGCTGCGCGCCTCAGGCGCTTCCTTTCCTCCCGGGCCGTCATGACAGACCTTTTGGAAGCCTCCTTCAGCAAGGCGTCGTCATTCGCATTCAGGGTTGCCTCCAGAACCGTCAAGGCATCCATCATCGGCTTTTTAAGTAGGGCCTCTTGCGGTAATCACGAAGAGGCCGGGACTTCGGTAGCTGGCCCGGGGAGAATTCCCGCATCAACTTGTAAGGCAGGTCTTGTGGTCCCTGCAATGAGATAAGGAAAAGGTTAGATTGGCCATAAAAAGGAGAATGAAGACTCAATGAGCCGAGACGTACCAATGCCTAATAGAGCGCGTTTCCTCTCTTCCTCCTTGAAAGTCCTGAGGGAAGCCGCCAGAACCTCCTCAGTGGTGAAGCCTGTTACACAAAGAAGAATGTCAGTCAAGACATGACAATAAAATATAACGCAATGACAAGAGTATGACTAACATTTACTTGATTGCGCAAGGGCGGCTATTTTTGCTTGGTAGCTCGCAAGTTGTGCAGAAGCAGCAACAACAGCGTCGAGATCAGTGTTTTCTGGCGCTATGAAGAAACCCTCATTGGTTCCATACTCACTTAGGCCTTCGGTAAGAGGGGCCTGAGGCTCTAGGCCGAGTACAGCATCAAGAGAGAGGACCGACTTCTTCTTCTTTCTCTGTGCGCGAGCCCCGGTCGCACCCAAAATCAGCTTACGCTTCGTGGGCATTTTGGGACGGCGGGTCCCAATGTTCGAGCCCACGCCGTATTCGGGAGAAACCACGTTTACCGTCTCCACGGGAGCACGGGGCGCTGATGGCACGTCTACCGCCTCCACGGGGTCACGGGGCAATCCACGCGGAGGGCTTAACACACGTGGAGGCTCGACTGTAACGACTTCTCTGAACAAAGGAGAGACAGTGGTCCGTTGCCTCAGAGGGACTTTACGATCGCTGGCAGAAGGTGCACGTTTGCGATCGAGTAACAACCGCCTTTCTTCTTTAATAACGGCACCCGTCGAATGCTGATACCATGCCGTATACACATTAAGAATCCGCGGAATGCAACTCGGCTCGCTGATAAAGAAGTGTGAACCCGTATTCAAACGCATGAAGTGATGCAGCGCGCTCCTCATCCCCTCTTCAGTAGCAGTGGGCTCCAACAGAAAAGTCTCCATCGGCACTCCTTGGTTATAGCTCAATTGTTGGGCAAAACGATGCGGATTATATCTCATGAAAAGCGCCGCATCATTTTGCCTAAACACCAGGATGCGGATTATATCTCATGAAAAGCGCCGCATCATTTTGCCTAAACACCAGGAAGCCCGGTCTGATAGAATATAAATGGAGGGTCTCCCGAGCTGTCAGAACTGAGGCTTCGTCTTTGAAAATATCCTGCAATAGCCGCACCCCTGTGGTAGACTCTTTTCCGATGGTTAACACCTTGTCGGTAAAGGTCATCCCGTTTCCAACCATGCGGGGACGAAGGAGCAAATCTCTAGCATCCCGCGGTGACAGATTTACAATCGAGGCGCCGACTAATCGTATAATCCTAGGAAAGCTGCACTTGTCATAGAACGAATGCCTTTTGTGGATACCAAAAACGCCATGTGCATGTAGCTCGAACCATGACATAAAGTAATGCATTGAGAAGATCACATGCGGTACTCCAGGTTCATTAGCATCCGCCGCTTGACTGAGGCCGTGATACAGGTGGGCTAAGCCGGCGACCCCGACGGCCACTTTTACCCCAATAGTCATCCGGTGAGCCGGGTAAAAGACAGATGGCCTCATACGGCGAAGGTGCATCGGGAGCGCGAACCAGCTCAACCATAGCCCAAGGAATCCCAGAAAGAATGATTCCTCATCCATCTCAGGGACTGCAATCTCTGCAAAAGGAACAACCAGAGAGTTGGGAAGGAAGAAACCCTTATGATTTATCTCCGTCACTGGCAGGTTGTCCAAACCTATGCCGAAAGGGTCGTCAAGCGTAGCGAATTTAACGGCTTCCTTCGAGAAGACTTGTGGGTGAAGGAAGCGAGCGATGAAATCCTCGAAACTAACCCCGCGGCTCCCAGATTCAAGAAAAAGGCGCTCGTAGATATCCAACACTTTGATCAAACTGGGAAACTGGTGTTGAACAGCATTCACCGGGGTAAGGCCCATTATCACTGGCTTGGCACCGAAAACATATTCGTCCATAGGAAGCAGCTCCTCATAATGCTCCCCTATGACCGGTAAGCCAGAAACTTCTGCAAATTTCTCTAAGAAGATCGACACTTCCCGATCCAGTGAAAGGAAGGTGTGAGTAGGGATATTCCACTGCTCCAAAAAGGCCTTAACCCACCAGGTGGGAAGCGTAGGATACTGGAAAAGAGAAACATAAACGGCGGTATACAAACCAAGCCTCATCAACTGCGATTTCTTCGTTGACAGAATGTAGCGGGCCCATTGCAGATAACCGGCAGGTTGATGAGGAATCAGACCTGTGTTATATGGCTGCCCCCATGGCCGCGCCTCGCCTTGACAAATACGGCGTCCCAAGCTATCTAAAACCATGGGAGGCTGAAAGGGAATCGAAGCCATGGCAGGCTGAAGAAGGCCTTCTGAGGTCCAATTGACCATCTCCACGGCGTAGTTCACCAGGGGTGAGTTGGCGTAATGGATCGCCGTGACGGGCTCCGAGGGTACCGCGCATGAAAAACTTTCTCGACCCCTGATAATCTGATTGTACCATGACCCCCAAAGGTGAAGATTCTTATGTTCTGGATCATGGTCTCTGATCAAAGCTAAGACTTCCCGGTCTACGGGTGCTCCAGGAAATCCTCCCTCCAAGCGAACGAACGGGAATGAAGCATCGAAAGACATGTTGCCTGCAAAAGGGGCGGAAAATCAATTAAAAAAAATCCCGACGCTCGGTACTTTAAAATTTGTACCACGCTGCAATGCAGTGGAAAGGGGACCAGCAGGGGACCCACAAAATCTTGATGACCATGCATCAATTAATAAGACAGCCTCATCATTGGATGAGACTGTCAATTAATAAGGAAATCCTCAAAGAATATTCTCATTAAATGAGAAATCCATCGAGACAAGGAGAAAATCTCCCTTTCAGAGCAAAGCTCTGTCACAGAGTGACACTTGTCAAACTCTGGTCACGAGAGAATAAAATTCCTTAAAGAGCCTAGCTCTGTAATGATGATGGAAAATCCATCAAAGATTATTGAAAATTAATTCTTAAGAATTAAAATTCTGGGATCTTAAAGATCCATGAAAAAAACTCTTAAGAGTTCTTCATCAAAAGATCAAAAGATCTAATACATTGTCAAAAGAGCAGAGCTCTGACCCATGGGCTAAGAAACCCTGAAATAAGATCTCTTTAGATCTATAGGTTCTTGAGAGCAAAGCTCTGTTTTATGAAAACCCAAAGGGGTTTTCTTTAGATCAAAAGATCTATGAAAGCAAGGCTCTGTTAATTAAAATTAATTTAATCTAATTTAATTTTTACCTAAAAATTTTCTAGAGTTTAACTCTTGAAGTTCTTGAAAATGAGAGAAAGGCTCTGAAATTAAAATTCTTGAGAAGATGATAATCATCTGAGGACTAAGGGTCCTATTTATAGGCGCTAAAGCGCCTCCTCAACTTCTGAGTCGATTCAATGGCTCAGATGTTGCCACCGCTGCACTCACGTGTGCGCTACGTGAGCGCAACGGTGGGGGGGCATTTGTTTCCTCCAATCAGAGCAAAGCTCTGTTTGAATTTCAAAATTCAAAAATTGAAGCACGCTTCAGATCCCTTGCGCTCTGCGTTTCGCGCCACGTGTCAAACACAGGTGCGGTAGCGCAGTTGCGCTGCGCTCTGCGCTGCGCGCCATGTGTCAAACGCAGGTGCGCTAGTGCCAATTGCGCCAGCACTGGAATTTAAATAATAAATTATTAATTAATCAGAATTAAAATTCTAGAAAGATCTTTCCAATCTTATTAAAATAAGAATATTGTCTTCTGCAAAACAGAGGCCTTAGGATCAAAGATCCAACGGTGGGGAAATATCCCCAGATCAATCAGAGAAAGATCTCTGTAACTAACTTAACAAATCAATCGGCCCTATATAAAGGCCCCTAGACTCCAAGTCTCATAGATATACAGAAAGAGAGAGAAAAACCCTCTGTAAAGAAGAAGAGCTAGCTCTTAAAGAAAAGGAGATTTCTTTTCATCTTAAAGGTAAAAAGAACTATGTTCTTGAATAACAGAGATGAAATCATCTCGTAAAAAGAAGAATCATCTTCCAAAAAGATCAGAGATCTAATCATAAAATAAGATTAAAAAGAAGTAATTTACTTCATTAACAGATCTTTTGATCTACAAAGGCACAGCCTTTTGATGAGAATAAGAACCTTGGTTCTTGGATCTTGAGGCAATGCCTTTTTTGAAGAACAAAAAAAAACTTGTTCTTTGATCTTAAATTGATCAAATGCGCTCTGCGCTATTGGACAGTGCCTTGCACTCATGAACTACGCCCTTGTGCTCCTTGGACCGGCGCTCAGCGCCAAAACCTACCACGTGTCAACCAGAGACACAATCTGCGCTTTGCGCTTCTAAAAACAGAGCACTGCGCTCATGGGCTGGCGCTCAGCGCCAAGCGCGCCACGTGTCACCCACTGGTGCGCCAACAGACTAGCGCAACGCGCTCATACACCAAAAGCGCAATGCGCTAATAAACTAGCGCTCAGCGCGATACGTGTCCTCCTCGTGTGCGCTATCCAACAGAAGCGCAATGCGCTCTTTCCTTGGCGCAAAGCGCTTGATGCGCCACGTGGCGCACTGTCAGAACATATTTTGTTCTGATAAATGCTATGCATAATTAAAAGGGCCGAGCCTAAATAAAGGCTCAATAGCCAGTACAATAAAATGTTCAACTCATATCAACTGAGTCCATATGCTCATAAACCTTCAAACAGACTTTAGTCCCAAAATGGACTATAGATCTCCCAACCAACATTGGTTCAAGGGTACATCTCTGAACTCCTCTGATATTTGTCGCTGTAATCTTTGAACGTCTTCAAAGAGGTGATGGGTTCCGACAGCCATACATTCCACGGACTACAATGGACCACTATGTCCTTAAACTGGCAATCGGCCGAAATGTCCGTAAACTAAACAATAGAGCCCAAATGCTCTTTTATTGGATCTAAATGATCCTGTTAAGTTGATCTTAATCTGGAAATTAGACTAACGTATCCTTAACAAACGTTTAAGTTGATCTCAGTCCAAAATGAGACTAATGTATCCTTAAACCAAAACCCCAAACCCAAATCTAAGAAAATACGGATTTGGACTAATCCACGTCCTACGGACGACAACATAAATTAGTCTCCGTATACAATCCACGGGCAACCACAAACAAAACAAACACCCACGACACGAAGTGACCATCTGAAGAAAGAGAAAATTGTTACCGCGATGCGGTAGCATAATTAACTGCAGGGGGCTTGCGCCTGCAGGGAAGAGCGTCCCCACAATCAAAACCCCCTCAAACGAGGGGGAATCTGACGAAGTCTGCTACATTGTCCGCATCCATTTAAACCTTCGATACATGGTGCCATAAATCAACTTGGTATCTTCGGAGAGGTGGACGGATAGCTCCAATTAGCATCTGCCCCGAATTTCAGGCAAGACGTCTATCGCGTCTCTACCGTGTCTTTCGGAGGGGAACAGTTAGATTGTTATAGAGAAGTTTTTAGAACGAGTTTGTTACAATGAAGCGTTCTCAGCAAGCTAAGACGTTGCAATGAAGCTTCTAGAGAGTTCCCGACATCGAAGCCCATAACTTGGCCGCGGATCCGCGGCGACTCGGCCTGACTCGGCCGCGGTTCCGCGGCCGATTGGTGTCTTCATTGCTTCAAATTTCTTTGGTCTTCTTCTGTTGATTTATGGGCTTATATGTGATATCTGGAATCTTCTTTTCTCTTCTGAATTTCTGCCAGTATTTAACTCTTTGATTTCTTATATTTTATCGGCGAATTTCTGATTCCGATATCTGATCTGGGCTAATTTTTGCACAAGATCTCAATGAAGAATGTTAGAGATATACAATATTATGCGTGAAATAATAAACATACAATTTCCTTCAAAAATGTTGATTATAATGTATAACACATGGTAATTGATATTTTCCAGACGAACTTGTAATATGTGTTATATTTATAACAAATATCCTTAGATGATTAGAAAAGTGAGGAAATTGTTATATTAAAAATTGCAATAATTTCGACTGAACAGTTCACCTCTGACTCGAGTTGGATTTCCCGCTCAGTCCAAGCTTTTACTTCGGCCATGGTCTTAGGTTGCAGTAATGCAAAAGAGCGGAACCACTCTTTGTGCCTAAGATCCGACCTTAGTGCGCTGATTACCGTTTCATCACGGTGCTCGAGAATCTCCAGGAGGGCGTTGTAGAAGCGAGTGACATACCCCTTGAAGGATTCCTTGTCCCCGCACTTTATGGTGAACAGGTAATCAACCGTTCTCTTCTGTCGTCTGTTCCCAACGAAGTGACTGAGGAACTGGGTGGCCAACTCATCGAAGGTCGAGATAGAGCGTGGTGCCAGCCTTCGGAACCAGTGCCGACCAACCTGGATTAAGGTGGTGGGAAAAGCGCAGTATTGAGCTGCATCTGAGTTATCTTGGAAGCTCATGCCCGCTATGAATGCATCTAAGTGATCTTTCGGGTCGGACTTCCTGTTTGAGCGTCACCTTCGGTAGCTTGTTCTTGGATGAGACACGTTCGATCAGCAATTCCTCGGCGAAGGGCTTCGTGAGAGAATCCGCAGAATACCTAGTCCTTTCGCCGGACGGATGGCCGTCTCGTTGTATGCCTTCGATATTCTTTTCGAGGGCCTCGAGTTGGTGGTGGTAACCCGAGAATTCAGCACAGTCGGAGTGGCGACTGTCCCCGCTCCTGGTTTGCACGGCGGTGCGGGTTCGATTCCGCTCTGTCAGATTTCTCGGATCCTCGGGCGAGGTTCTTCTCGAGTAGTCTCGACGTGCATCTTCGCGGTCTTGACGCGAGTGGGTGCATCGATCATGCCTAGAAACAGGCGAGCTGACCGACACCTCGTCAGAGGGTGTGAGCGTGCGTCGGACTTCGGGGCGATGGTCCAGTCTTCCCCGAGATCGGGGTGTGGAGCCTTCCGGAGCCCAGAGGGTCATGGAATCATGGCTTGCGCGTAGGCCGTAGTTGCCGGAGGTGGCACGCCGGCGCTCGGTGACGCTGAGGGGAGAGTGGGCATTGGCCCTTCTGCGTGCGTCGTTGTCTCAGGGGGAACGGTGACCTGGTGAGCAGGGCCCGCCGCCTGAACGCGAACGACGGCGTCCACCATCGACGTGAGTCTGTCGATTCGAGCCGATAATACGTTGATGAGGTTTGGAGAGACCGCTAATGTCTCCGTTGTGGGGGGCGTGGCGGCTCGTGTTGGGATCATCACGGCTTTCACTTGCTATTAGGTCGAGGGCGGAAGATCAACTTCGATGAGTGGAAGAAATTTTTGATTCGTTTCCCACAGACGGCGCCAACTGACGGAGGTTGAGATCTCCCTCAGTTGCTGTCCTCCGTCGATCTGGTAGCAAGCGTCTTGGACGGTTGAGATTTGATTTGGCTATGGTTGAGCATGTGGATCTCAATGGGTTGTATTTGGTATGGAAGCCGAGCTACCTGCAAAGAAGTCCCAGGGTGGTTGTACCACCGAGGACCCTCCGATGATCAAGTTAGAGCCAAAGTATATTGGCAGAGTAGTGGTTTATTGGAATCAAAATTGCGTTACCTGAGTCGTCTGAGAGAGGATTTTTTTTATAGTGGTCGCATGGAGTAAGCAGGTACGGGATCTTCGCTGTCAGTTACGCCCCTGACGTTATGCCTGCGTGAATGATGGGATCCCTCCATTAATGACGGGATACGCTCATTAATGGGGGGATGCACCAGCGTGGGACGCGGGACGTGGGGCTGCGGTTATCTTGCTTTGGCGAGATACGCGGAGCCATTGCGGAAGCGCCAAGGATCTGCGTTCTCGTTTGATCGGGGAGAGCTGGGGAGGCTTAGCTCGGCGGAAGGCTCGGAGACGAGCCGGGAGGCCGAGGAAGCTCGGCACGTCAGAGGCTCTGAGACGAGCAAGGAGACTGAGAAGGCTCGGAGACGAGCTGTTGGTAGTTCCTAGGTGAAGCTGGAATGTATTCAGGGAGGTCTCCCGGAAGGTCGGATACATGCCTCGAGAAAGGGATCCCGAGAAATGTCTATGATGCAATTCATTTATTCCACCCCCGTGGCCTTCAGGACACGTCATCCACCACGTGTCGTAATATGAGGAGACACCACTTGTGAGCATCATCAGTCCCCCAATCAATCAATTGATAACTTGAATTTTTCTCATGTTAACAATAAAATGAAAAAAGAAGAGGAAATTACATATCAATATTATTAAATAATATCCCCTCCACCGCATGACAACTTCAAAATTATGATATAGTTTAGAGAATACATTTTATATTCTAGTATGTCTTCACATGTCGAAGAATCATATTTAATATGCATCCAGAGGGAACCGAGTCTGAATTTCTCAAATACCATATGAAATATCCATTCCATCGCGCATAAACTCCAAACTTACATTGAATATTGGCAAAATACATTTTATATTCTGAAAAATATTAACTACTCCCTTTTCTCACTTTGACACAAATAATCATTTCACTATTACAAAAATCCCGAAACTAGAATATTGAAATAAATGAATAATCATCATCATCTGTGTAGCTAAAATCAAATATCTTCCAACTTAGATTGCAATGGAAAGACTAGTATATCTATGACTAAATATCTAACCTAACTCTTATAAACACCTTTTCCCCCCAATCAACAATTTAATTTTGTAGCACACATACATAAGTTAGCACAATTTGATATATGAGTTGATTAAGATCCTACCTTCAATTTCATGGAAACAGACTATGTAATCAAACATGGCAGCATGCATTATTATTTTTTTAAGAGACCAAACAAGCTTTCATGTAGCACATATTTTGCCTTGCTACATATAGAAGGTATGGAAACTTTATGAGGATGCCACTGAATTGCCTCCGAGTCATCTAAAGTAGAACTCAATGCATTATGATTCCTGAACAAAAAGGACAAAGTTCTATGATAGGGGTGTCAACCTGGTCGAATCGTGTCAATCCTAACCCGATCTGTTTAGTAATTAGATGAGTTTCGTTAGCCCTAACCTTGTCTGTTCCGGACCGGGCCGACCTGACTGGATTCGGCCTGGTTGACACCCCTCAATGCGTGATAATTAATCAAAAATGATGAAGTCCTAAAATAAAAGAATTTATTCAATATATGGGATGCAATTCATCCGGATAGAAGCAAGAAAAAGATGACATTTTTTGGGCACCTCTTAAGCAGCTATGTGTGGAGCCCATATTATTATTTCTCTTTCTTTTATGATTGGATAGATATCCACGATACACGAAAGAATTATTTTTAAAATAGGGCCGTCAATCTGGTTGAATCGGATCAATCCTAACATGATTAGATCCGTAATTGGGTTTCAATAACATGATCCCGTTCCTGTGATCAAATTAATGGTCGATCAGTTATTAAATTTTAATAAAAAAATCCTCTCTCTCTTTCGACGCACGGTATACTATTGTGTTATATCGACGATTCCATTTAATTGATTTTAAAAACTTGTAGAATAGATAACCTAAAAGTACAGATTTTAGGATACACATCACATACATACAACTCATTATTTTACACTTGTGTCTATTATTCACACTCATGTAATCATTGCATTCTATCCCGGTTATTAATATTATTTTGATATTTATGACGCACTGACGTCTGAGTTTTGCATGGCCCAGTTCTTTTGATATTGTCGCAGGCAGATCAGGAGTGATTTAGCAAGCAAGCCGAGCAGTGAGGAGCTAAATATTTAGTTTTAAAGATGCTTTTCTTTTACTTCCGTAGTTTTATTTTATCGATATGATCCCTTAAGGGACGTGTTTCAGATATTATTTATTGGATCTTGATTCGTTTCCGCTATTTGCGTATCTTGACTTTTATTTACTGTGGCAGATAGATATGTGTTAGTTAGATTTTATTTATTGTTTTTGATATCCGATTGACAGCTGTAATATGATTATAGAGGGATTATTCATAGCCATAAGTAGTATGGTTGGCTCTGTCACGTGCCGTATTTACGTATCTTTGGAAAGCAGGGCGTGGCAAATAGTTTGTACTTTGTATGAATTGGTTAGATATAACATGCTACTATGCAGTTATCGCTGGAAAAATTTCTAGATGGTTTTTAACAAACACTTTGAAGCCCGTGGGATTTTGACAGCGGAAAAAATTGCTTGGTTTTTTTTGACAATTTACCCATTAATTCTTTTATTCTCTTATTCATTTTCGGTACAATGAAGGGTGCACATATTGACAATTGGGGCAACAAACTAATGGGTTTTTGGTCATGCGGATATCTCCGACCTGAATATATAACCCTAATTCAATCAGGTTAATTGTGGGGCCGAGTCTTGTTGACCTACCCATCGTATCATTTACCCAACTATATCATGTTCAAATCCGGTTCAGGTCGATTACGAGTCAAGCTATCGAGCACATGTACTTTTGGCGCTCCTATCTCAAAATGAGCTGAAATTTTCTTAAAAGGAGAAGAAATTAGAAGAAGAAATTGGAGTTGCCAAGAGTAATAAACTTTTCAAAGGAGATAGGAAAATGTGGAAAAATCTGACCGTTGGATTGACGATCGAAATTTTGTATCATGTTCTACACGACAAAATATGTATGTGAAGAAAAAATTAGACGATTTGGAATGTCGTAAGTCATGCATCAAAGGTATGCAATGTATACAACTTTTACGATATTTAAATAACTCCATTTTGCGATCGCGATATCCATGCCTTAGAAATATCTAAATCATTTTGATTGACACGTAGAACAAGATGTATCGAGCCGATCGTCATTTTGATTGATGGATGATGGTCGGATTTTTCCATCTTATTTTAAGAATCTCATGTTACCATCTCACCATATCGCTGTCCTGCCCTTTATTTGGATTTAAATTAGCCCGTAAATTTCATATATAATATGTGGAAAAATATGTTATTCAAATGGGCCCGTGTTATTTAAATATATTTGTTATTGTCACCATACAAAAGCTTATTAAAAAATATGTTATTCAAACGGGCCCGTGTTATTTAAATATATTTGTTATTGTCACCATACAAAAGCTTATTAAAAAAGACATTAGTGAGCATTTCAGTGAGCATTTCGACTGTTGTGTGAAAACCCGAAAGAATGAAGCTAAGTTTTAGTTACATTTTTATCGGTTATAATCCAACTATGAGTTTTGATGTTGAGATTAAAACAAAAAATATCTCAAAAATTCTTGTGTCCCACAATCATTTTTAGATGAGCATGTATGTTCATTTTTATTTATTGGACTACTATCGGAGTCATTATATTGCATGGAAATGGAAATGTTCATTTTTATTTATTGGACTACTATCGGAGTCATTATATTGCATGGAAAGTTTGTTTGGAAAGTTTGTTTTTATATATATATATATATATATATATATATATATATATATATATATATATATATATATATATATATATATATATATATATATATATATATATATATATGAGAATAATGGAGAAAAGAGGCCGTAGGAGGAAATTTCCTCCTATGGCGTGAAAATACAGCCTTCACCAATTTTTTCGACGATCGGCCCCCATCATCTTCATCGTTATCATCGAAGATGTGGGTACAGAGGCCGTAGGAGGAAATTTCCTCCTATGGCGTGAAAATACAGCCTTCACCAATTTTTTCGACGATCGGCCCCCATCATCTTCATCGTTATCATCGAAGATGTGGGTACACCAAATTTCATGTGATTCTACAACTTTTCACCGTTGATTTAGCAATGTAAAAAGTTCTATTGTCGGTAAACCGTTAATTTTGAACCCACTAAATCAACGGTGAAAAAGTTGTGGAATCACATGAAATTTGGTGTACGCACATCTTAGATGATAACGATGATGATGATGTGTGCCGATCGTCGGAAACAATGGTGGAGGTTGTATTTTTTCCATGCCATAGGAGGAAATCCCCTCCTATGGCCTCTTTCCTCCATTAATCTCTCTCTCTCTCTCTCTCTATATATATATATATATTTCCGCGATTTCTGCACAAAATCCATTCTATGATCATTTATGGGCGAAGTTTTCACCCCCAACAAATCCACATGCCGAATTATTTCATCCACTAATGTTAATTACTCCATTATATATTCTCATCTAAATCATATCTCAAATATTTTCTAATATCAAACGCCTAAAATTCTAATTTTTAGAAGAGATCATCTTGATAGAAACACCTAAGATAGGAAGTTGACAAGTCATTATCCACATATATCTTCATTTGTCCTGGTGTATGAGTATCTTGAGTACATTTGCAAATCATGGCATGAACTTGTATAATTCATGATCTTTGATTTGCTAAGATAGTGAAATCTTGATATTATTCTAAATAAATAGATTTTGTTCTTGCAAATTAACATGATAACCACAGCTGGCAGCACATGAGGGCACATGACATGATTATTGGGAAGAATTAATATTCTTTAACGAGGGAAACCATGGTGCAAATATACCTCATAAGAAACACTTTCTCACTAATCATATTTTAATTTATTCTGATATTTACATCGAGATGCATCTTGTGTAGAGGTGTTAAGAATGACCAGCGACCCGTTTGATCCATGGACCAATCTGTAAAAGACGAATCACGGGTCAAAGATTTACTACCAGTTGACCCGACCAAAGGTTCACGGGTTTTATCCGGCCATTGAAGATGAAGCTGAGGATAAGAAAAGTGGTGGCGCTTCCCAATAACAATTAGAAGTCATCCAGCATTAATTTTAAGTGAAGGTTTTTTTCACTTAGAATTTTTTCATTGCTCATAGGACTTTGTTTGTGATTTTATTTTTAAATTTGTGCTCTTTTATATATATATATATATATATATATATATATATATATATATATATATATATATATATATATATTATGTTTTCTTTATGTAATTGCTATGATTTAATAAAATCATTTGGACTTTAATTACTTTTCAACTATGTGTTATTAAGTTACCCATTAACTTGCTCATGGATGCATGGGTTACTCGCACACCCGCATGATGTATAAGTATTGGATGATGGGAACAAAATTTAACACTGTTTAACTCCGGGTAATTATATACTCGTATTCATTTCACGCATCGCTAGCAATGGCTCGCTGCCGGGTGGTCCGACATGGGAGTTTGACACCTCTAATCTTGTGTCTTCTTACACAGTTTGCACAAAGGAGGGTTGATTTGCTACATGTAATACAATATTACTTTTGAAAGAAAATTACTTGTGCAGATCTATTTGCTTATATCCTTGCATCTTTTTGGAATATTATTAGTAATTTTTAGTCCAAATTCCTATAATTGGTCGGGGAAATAATTGTTGTAAAAGCTGTAGGATTTGATATTACAATATCTAAATTGATCTGCGATCGATAACATACATCTTCGGTATTTAATTATTTATACGCAACATGTAATGCAGCTAATTTGATAATTTGATGTGTTAAAACATGCAGTTGAACGCCCCAATTCTTATTTCTACATGTTAGTAGTTTGAATATATTGGTTGCATTTGTGTGTGGGAAATAGTCCAACATCGGATGGAGAGACGAATACCCAAGTCTTTATAATAGTTCCCAATATTTAAGTAATAACTTGAATAAAGTGAATAATGAGTCAAGTGTGCCTGATTTCTAGCAGGCTTATAACATTTATTTACTATCATCTTTGATGACGCACTTGGGCACTTAGTAGTTGACTTAGTAAATATTTAGATTCATAATTGACTTTAGTAGTTGACTTTCGATGGGAGCAACTACACCAGATGGAAAGACAAGATGGTGTTCTTGTTGACCGCCTTGAAGATATTTTACGTTCTCGATCCATATTTTGAATTTAAGATGTCTGATGACTTAGTAGTTGACTTAGTAAATTTCAGATTCATAATTGACTTAGTAGTTGACTTAGCACACATAGTAACATTTTGAATTACTATGTGTCAAGGTTCATTTCCAGAACCAAGATTTTATCAAACTGGATCGATTCAATGGGAGCAACTACACCAGATGGAAAGACAAGATGGTGTTCTTGTTGACCGCCTTGAAGATATTTTACGTTCTCGATCCGAACTTGCCGCCAATTCCAGATTCAGTGTCAACTTCGAATGATGCCGAGAGTGCCAGAACAGAGAAAAACAAGCGTGAAGAAGACGAACTAGTTTATCGCGGTTACATTCTCAATTCCCTCACCGCTCGTTTGTATGATCTTTACAGAAATATGAAGACACCAAAGGAAATCTGGAGCGCCCTTGAAACAAAGTACAAAAATGAGAAGAAAGGTACGGATAAATTTCTAGCGCTTAAATATTTTGAATTTAAGATGTTTGATGACATGCCAATCATGGATCAAGTGCATGAATTACAAATTCTCGTCTCTAAACTGAGCGAACTTGAAATTAAAGTCCCTGATTCATTTCAAATTAGAGCGATTCTATCTAAACTTCCTCCTACTTGGAATGAATACAGAAAGAAAATTCTGCACTCTCCTGAAAGTTTTACCATAGAGCAATTTCAGACTCATCTACAGATTGAGGCAGAGAACCGTGCACGTGACATAATTTTTCTTAGTTCTAAATCTAACTCTAAAGTGAATCATATCAGTAAAAATGGTCATAGAAAATTTCAGAACAATTTCAAAGTCCAGAAGAAAGAAAATTTTAAGAAATCTAATTTTGCAAAGAACAAGTGGTCTTGTTATAACCGTGGAAAGAAAGGTCACTATATTAAAGATTGCAAATTCAGAAATACCGGGAAAAAACTTGGTTTCGGATTAGAAAATAGCAACAAGGCAAATCTAATAGAAATTGAAGTCATAGAACTTGTTGCAATGGTTTCTGACATGCAGATAGGTATGATTACGGAATTGCATATGGCTGCGGTAACTAGAACTGCGGATTGGTGGCTGGATTCTGGCGCAATCATCCATATATGCAATAATAAAGCAATGTTCAATACCTACACGGATCAAAAAGAACCTGAAGAGGTGTTGATGGGAAACCACGTTTCGGCCAAAGTGCTCGATAAAGGAAGTGTTGAATTGAAGTTTACATCTGGACAGAAACTTACTTTGCTTAATGTATTTCATGTTCCTGATTTGAGGAAAAATCTTGTATCTGCAAATCTGTTGTGTAAGAGGGGATTTAAAATTGTTCTAGATTCTGACAAAGTTGTAATATCGAAGAATGGTATATTTGTAGGAAAGGGATATTCCTGTGATGGCATGTTCAAACTCAGTATTAATGAAATAAATTGCGTGTTTGCTTATGTTGTTGAGTATTCTTTTTCCTTGTGGCATGCTAGACTATGTCATTTAAATTTTCGCTCTTTAAAGTATATGTCTAAATATGGTTATATTGCATGTCAAAATGATCATAATAATAAATGTGAGATTTGCGTAGAAACAAAAATGACTAGAAAACCCTTCCCTAAAATCCAAAGAGATACTAATTTATTAGAACTTGTTCATTCTGATATTTGTGAATTAAATGGTCAATTAACTGGAGGAGGAAAAAGATATTTTATAACCTTTACTGATGATCATTCTCGTTTTACATATGTATATTTATTAAGAACAAAAGATGAAGCATTTGAGAAATTTAAAGAGTATAAGTCAGTTGTAGAAAATCAGAAAGATAAAAGGATTAAAATCCTTAGAAGTGATAGAGGGGGAGAATATTTTTCTGATTCTTTTTCTCAATTCTGCGAAATGCATGGTATTATTCATCAAAGAACTGCACCTTATACGCCTCAACACAATGGATTAGCCGAAAGGAAAAATAGGACCTTAGTTGAAATGGAAAATGCTATGCTTTTAAATGCTAAATTACCTTTTAATTTTTGGGGTGAGGCGCTTTTAACAGCATGTTATATTCATAATAGAATACCATCCAAGAAAACTCATGTTTCACCATATGAAATTTGGAATGGTAGAAAACCCAATTTAAACTATATTAAAGTGTGGGGGTGCATAGCATATTATAAAGTGACTGATCCATATAAATCTAAATTAGGGCCGAGAGGCATAAGAAGTATATTTGTTGGATATGCACAGAATTCTAAAGCATATCGACTTCTAGATTTAAAATCAAATGTCATAATTGAGTCGATACATATTGAATTTTTTGAAAATAAATTTATGCATGACAATGTTGATTCTAATTTGTATAATGATGAAAATGCAGTAACTTCTAAGAAAATTACAAATGAGAAAAGAAGAGAAAGTAATGAAAATATTGAACCAAGAAAAAGTCAAAGAATCAGGAAAGAAAAATCTTTTGGTCCTGATTTTATTGATTCGCGTTCAATAGTCTTTCTCGTTGAAGGAGATAGAACCAAACTGCTTAACAAAGTACCTATTCTACTTAATATAGAAGATGATCCTAAAACATTTAGTGAAGCAATGTCATCAAGAGATACTGCATTTTGGAAAGAGGCTATTGATGACGAAAAGGACTCAATAATGTCTAACAATACTTGGATATTGGTTGACTTGCCTCAAGGATCTAAGCCTATAAAGTGTAAATGGGTATTTAGAAGAAAACTAAATACAAATGGCTCTATACAAACTTTCAAAGCAAGATTAGTGGCTAAAGGATTCACACAAAAGGAGGGCATAAATTATTTTGATACTTATGTGCCTGTGGCTAGAATAACATCCATTAGAGTTTTTATAGCTTTGGCTTCAATATATAATTTATATGTGCATCAAATGGATGTAAAAACAGCCTTTTTAAATGGTGAATTAAATGAGGAAGTATACATGGAACAACCCGAAGGTTTCATACTTCGTGGAAATGAGAACAAAGTTTGTAAATTAACTAAGTCGCTATATGGTTTAAAACAGGCCCCTAAACAATGGCATGAGAAATTTGATAAAGCAATAATATCAAATGGTTTTAAGCATAATAGTGCGGATAAATGTGTATATTCCAAATTCAATCAGAATTATGGGGTAATCATGTCTCTATGTAGATGACATGTTGATATTTGGTACAAATATGATTGGAATAAATGAAACAAAAATGTATTTAACTTCAGTATTCAAAATGAAAGATTTGAATGAAGTAGATACTCTTTTAGGAATAAAGGTGAAAAAACATAGTAAAGGGTTTGTGCTAAACCAATCTCATTATATAGAGAAATTATTAAATAAATTCCAACATCTTAATATTAAAGAAAGTGTTACTCCGTATGATCCGAGTATGAAATTAAATAAGAATTGTGACAATGTAATTGCACAATTAGAATATGCTAGCGCTATTGGAAGCCTTATGTATGCGATGCATTGTATAAGGCCTGATACAGCTTTTACAGTATGCAAATTGTCACGATACACCAGTAAACCCAGTACTAATCATTGGAAGGCCATCAGTAGAGTTCTTGGATATCTAAAAAGAACAAAAGAGTTTGGTCTATTTTATTCCAATTATCCTGCAGTACTAGAAGGTTATTCGGATGCAAGTTGGATCACAAGTGCAAGCGATAATAAATCCACAACAGGCTGGGTATTTACAATTGGAGGCGGTGCCATTAGTTGGGCCTCTAAGAAACAAACTTGCATCACACATTCAACAACGGAATCTGAATTTGTCGCTTTGGCTGCTGCCGGTATGAAAGTGGAATGGCTGAGAAATTTTTTATTGGATATAGAGTTGTGGCCACAACCAATACCATCTATTTCCTTGCATTGCGATAGTGAGGCGACTATGTCTAGAGCTTATAATAATATTTGTAATGGTAAATCTAGACACATTAGCTTAAGGCATGAATATATTCGAGAATTAATAACTAATGGAATAATTACCATAGTTTATGTGAGATCTGCAAAGAATTTAGTAAATCCCTTTACCAAGGCATTATCTAGAGATTTGGTAAAGAATACGTCAATTGGAATGGGACTTAAACATTTACAATTTGGCACCAGTAATGGTAACCCAACTTTAATTAGTAAAAACTAATTTTAATAGTTCAATGGGTAATAACAAGTTACTGTCATGTGCCTGTATTACACTAGACGTCTCATTCTTATATAAATAAGTATCTAGTGTTGTCTGTTAAGATAAAGAGGATGAGCAAAAGCTCTCAATGGAGTTATTTAATTTTTAAATATCCACAGTAACAGGGATATAATAAAGGAAACTCCACCTATATTAGCATAGAAGTGGTGCCGCTTCAACAAGAGATATGAAGTATTCTCTTGTAAATGCTTATGAAGTACAAAATTAGCACATGGCCATAATAGTGCTAAAGCAGTTATAAACCTCTTAGAAAATAAGATGAATATTGTGTGTGTTGTATTTCAAATTCTAATAATAAAAGTTTTGGTTTAATCTGCGGACACCAATAACTTTGTTAGACGATTGATATATATACACTAATGGAAGGTTTAAATCGAGAGATACCTTTCTTTATGCAAAATATTTGTCACGAGAGAGATGTGGTTGCAGCCAATATATACAAACTAGTGGGGGATTGTTAGTAGTTTGAATATATTGGTTGCATTTGTATGTGGGAAATAGTCCCACATCGGATGGAGAGACGAATACCCAAGTCTTTATAATAGTTCCCAATATTTAAGTAATAACTTGAATAAAGTGAATAATGAGCCAAGTGGGATTGATTTCTAGCAGGCTTATAACATTTATTTACTATTGTCTTTGATGAGGCACTTGGGCACTTAGTAGTTGACTTAGTAACAGAGTTGACATTTTGAATTTCAGATTCATAGGTTGTCTGAGCAGAACTAACGGTTGTGTCTGTTCAGCTCTTAATGGTCACAACCATTTAAACGGTTGTGTCTGTTCAAGTCTATAAATTATGTCCTACTCTTCACATTTAAGGCATCTTCTTCTCATTATCTTCTAAGAGAATTTCAAGGGCATTGTTGTATCTTGAGGGTGATTGCCTTCTACTGTACTCCCATAGTGGGGGCAATATCACCTTTCGGAAAGTGTATCATACACGCCTCAAACCTTTTAATTCTGTCTTAACCAAACTAAAACTCAACACTACCAACCAAATAGCCTTCGAGGTTGAAAAACTTTCGAGAAAGAAATTATAACAACTTTATATGGAAAATCAATAATGTAAACACTTAATTAACTTAATCAATATTCCTAACTACAACTTCAAAGCCTCAAATCCTGAGATTCTCATGACACTCTAATCATAAGAAGGCATTAATTATATGAATATGAATAACATATGGAATAATTGGTGGGCAGAAATTGTCTAACCTTATACTCCAATATTAATTTTTCTCTCAGTAATTTTTGATGGAAAAAATGGCTGCTCAATCATCAAGTGATGATATATAATCATTAGCTCATATTAATTTGAAGTGGAATACTTTATTTCGCATAATATTTTTCTTGTAGTTTATTTTTAGTTATGTCTTTCCTCAAATGGATTCGGATATTATGAATGTTAATAAATCAAACCTCTATTTATCTTTTTTTTTTCTTGCACTTTGATCATGAGGACGACTTACCAATGAGCAATAGCTTAGTTGGTATGGATGCTTTCCCTCTTGGGAAGTGTAACCCCTATACTCTAATACACATGTATTGGAATTCCAAGTATTGGCATTGATATGAAATCATGTATAAACTATTTAAATTCTTAAATAAATTAATCTGATACAGCCGGGGAGCTGAGGAAAGGACTTGGTAGACTCGGTTAATAGTTTTGGAAATCTTTATTATGGTACCACATGTTAAGACCCAACCTAGGGGATCAGGGTAGTGGCTGCACTACCGTCCATTTCGGTTTTTGTTACAGCTCGTGCTAATTAGGGCCAGCCATGGCTGTCTGGATAGCTTGCTACCGTCCAGTTCCTATATTTTCTTCAATGAATAACTTTTACTAGATTTTATATTTTTTTTATTTTATACTTATATTTTCTGAGCTGTAATACCATTATACGAGCGTCTAGCGGTGCGTCATGGGTCAGCACCAGGGGTCAGGAGTCTTGGTCCCGGATATGCACGGGATACTTTTCATTGTTATTTGCTGGCTATCAGGGATTTTCACAAATATGAGAGTAAACTATTTAATAACTTGATGCAAGCTGCGCTACTACGTATACTCTGGTGCTGGGATGAGGCAGTGCCAGAGTATATGTGAGGCAGTTCATGCTCACAACTTAATGAAATAATAACACTCGTATTATCACTTGATACCTGATTTTTCTTGGCCAGTGTGAATTTCTGTTAATGACTTAATACCGGTTTATTACTGTACATTGATACTTGATACCGACATAATTCTTTTGTTGACTTGACTAGCGGTTTATTGGTGAATGGAAATTAAGGATACTCATAAATTTGGATAATACCCACGTTATGCCATTTGTGATCGTGTTTCTTAGATACTGAATTGTAACGACCCTGATTTTACTGTACGAAAATTTTTAAAGTCAATGTACAGAATGGAGTTTGCAAGCTTGAGTAATAGTTATAAATTTAAATTGTTTAAGAACAGTAGGAAATAACTTGTAGCTCATTGGTAATGTCTTGCACTGCTATGATATAGCTCCTGTGTTCGAATCCCATTAGCCACATATATATTTTATTGATTTTTCTTTTAAATTTTTTGGATGCCCAAAAGTTTATACGTGCAATACACGTAAAATTAAAAGTCATAGAAAATTAAACATATGCAAAATGCTAATAACAGCGACTAGGACACGTGGTAAGAATCCCAGCACCCAACGCTTCAGTCCGACCGGTGAGATCGGCCCCCAGACCGGCACCGCCGAGCATCCCGTAGGTAATGGCCTCCGTGTTTTGCACACAACACCCCTTGGCCTGCCCCACTACCCCTGTTCTATTTGATTTCCCTCAAAATTAACAGAGAATTAAAATGAAGGTTTTAATCCAATTTTAAATGCTTTTTAATTCTTTCTTCAATTCCAAAATCCTAATTTTACACTATAAATACAACCCCATATCCTAGCCCTCTTCATTCTGAAATTTATTGCCAAAATTCTCAAAAAATTTCTAAGTCTAAGAAGAGTACAAGTAGAGTTAACCCTAGGTCAATTTCCGGCGAGCATTCGAGACGATTCCGGCGACCCCGTAACTACATAAAGGCTATCCTTCTCTTCCTCTACGTCTCCTCTATTTTTTTAGCAAGTAAATCTCACCTCCTCCCTTCTCTTTCTACCATAAAAATTCTTCTTTTCAAAACATGTCGGTAAGTGGGTTATACCGACATTTGTTTCTAAAACCTTTGAAAACCATAACTCTTCTTAAGAATCATTTGTACTTATGTATATACCTTATTTGTAATCATTTAACAAATATTTAGAAACCAACTTCACTCTAAAACTCCATATTAAATAACTTTAATTAAGTTTTCACGTTTAAATACCATAAAGTTTGCATATGACATTTTTTAATTGTTTTGCTTAATATTACCTTTAGAAAACCTCACGAGATAATGACCTACTTTTCATATACACACATATTGACATAACACGATTATCTTGAAACAATATTTTTGTGGTGAAATACGACTTTTCATCAAAATACCTTAAATTATTAAAAATTCGGATTTCTTTAAATTGTGTTACCTAATTATTTGCGATTATGCCTCTACAACCCATTTTGGAGAATCCGGTTTGGATGGTGCGGATTATCGCACATTCTCGGGATTAGTAGAGCGAGATGCAGACCTCCTCACGGAGCATACGATCTCGATGGAATTTTAATATAATTTTTAAGAAAAACGAGAATTTCTATTTAATAATAAAAATTTATTTTTAATAATTATATAAATATTATCAAACCACATATTTTAAAGATATTATTAAACTCCATATTTTCTAAACAAAATAAAAGAATTACAAGTTTCATGAAAATACAATCAAGAATCAATACAAGTCAAATTTTAAACTAAAATACCTTGAACTATTCAAGTTTCACCAATATACTTTATTCATTAAAAATTTACATCCATGAAAACCATAAATAACATAAATAAATACTTGGGGTTTATTTTGAAAGTATACTAAAAATATTTTTATAAAAACCCCTCAAATTATATTAAATTACAATAAGAACCCTAATAAATATAGGTTTAAGCGGGACCAATTCCTGTCGGACAAAATGGGTGCTTGCCTATTTAAGGTAGAAAACTAAAACGGGGTTATCAATGGTAATTTTCTTAGAAAAAAATACAAATCCTGTCGTCCATGTGCATCAGTTATCGATAACACCAAAATCTAATTCAGGATCCAAATCTGTTTAATTGTCTGACTTAATCTGAGTCTCAGTCTAATCTGAATACAATCCAAACATGAATCCCATCATAACTCTAATTCAACATGAATCCAATATACCAAATATGGACACTTGAACTTGAATATGAATACCAGAACAATATCAAATATGCAACATAACTTGACTTGACCAAACCATGACTATATCTTGAGCTTGACTATATGACTACCGTTTAGATCCTGAATCAGTTTACATGAACAAGTTATACCATAGTCTCGGTAAGTTTGATAACTACAAATCAATACAATCAATACAATATACACTACAGGGTTTTGACGGGTAGATTGGTATGGAATGTGTTAAAAGTGGCACGATGATGGTCACTAAAAGACACCTACATGAACATCCTATGCCACTGTCTCGTGGGATTTGACGGGGACTTGTACTTACATGTTACCTTCATCCACGGAGCAAATTGGACTCCTCTCGTATATACTGACACATTCTGTACCAAGTTACAAACAACTACGTTAACATAACAAACACATATTTTACCTATTCTATTCTCTTTACCTATCTATTACATTCTATCTTTCAGGACTTACCGAGCACTAGCTCGCTGATGACATTTCTATCTCTTCTTTTTTTGGAATGTTGTCAGGAGGACCCGACTCTCAGGAGATCGAGCCCAGCCAGAACGATTGGAGCAGTTTACAGAGGAGGCAGACTTTTAGGCCTTACTTGTACTATTTTCTTTCCAGTTCATATGTCATTGTTTAGGCATCACTTTCTATCATTGTACTTTACTTTTCAGTTGTATGTAAAGAATGATTATTAATAAAAAGTTGCTGTTTATATTACATCTCTTGTCATTTTTGTGCTTTACATTTATATTGCTTATTTACGCCTAACGTACTTATTTCTGAGTAAATACGTCGCGGCCCGCCACGTCTACTTCTCCGTACACTGGGAAGCGGGGCGTGACATGAATACTAGTTATCGAATACTAATTCTTGGATACTGAATCTAAATACCGAATATTGTTTCTTGTATACCGTTTATCATGTTTATTGGACACCGTTTATCATGTTTACTGGATACTGCTTTGTCACGACCCGAAAATATTGTTTGTGACCGGCACTTAAACCACGCCACGTCTAAAGGCGTAACGTAATTCAAGTAAGCCGAAACCCAGAAATCTAAACCTTTTAAAAGAAAATAAAGAGGTGAAGTTTTGAAATAAAGGTATGATGAAATCAAAAGTTTTCTTAAATGCATAAGTAATGGAACATGAAAATGCAATTAAATTTTACTGGTTAAAAAACATGTTTCGTCTTTTAAAAATTTGGGCAGCACCTTCTTTGAATATGTTGATCCAAAACCACATATACAAGATAATATAAAAGACATCCCAAGCGGGAGCTAGCTCTTCGCCAATCGGCGGAATCACAACCACGCAATACAGAATATATGTATATGATGCCCAATGGCGAAGATCAACACAAAGAATAATATAAAGCAAGACATCAAACCCACCAAGCGAACATATAACCTATCGCTCAAGTCTCGCAACTACAAGTCTGTCTAGGTCTTACTAATTATATAAATACTAGTTTCTGATTTGATGGAGTTAACTAAATACAACAGGAATAATAAATACAAGAGGGGTGCGATCCAACATGTACCACCTACCAAAGCAAAACACCCGAATGCAGCTATGTGCCAGCGATGCCGCTACTGATCCATGCGGTCAACCTGTAAGAACTGTGGCACAACTGGGGTGAGTTGCTAACTCGTGAGTAGAAAATATCATCAGGTAGAAATCGAATAAAACAACGATTCCTAGGTCAACTATATCATAAAGGTAATACTATGATATGTAGGGTGACCGTATCTGCATATGTACCAACAATATAATCAATGACTATCAGCATGTGGCTAATATCTACGTGTCCATCAATGACACAACAACATCATGCATGTAAATATCATAAAGCATATGCATGTAAATATGAGGATACCAACTATCGTATGTCCATCAACGACACATCAAAATCATAGAACCTGAGTGTCCAACATCGACATTCGAAACATCATGAAACCCGTGTCTAGCATCGACACGTAAATGCTCATATCTTAGGCGCCGCATCCTCAGATCGGCCCTCAGACGCCGCATACTCTGGTCGGCCCTCATATCCATCTCACTATTCTGGTCGGTATCCTCCGGATAACCGCCGAGTCCAAATATTATCACTGGTAGGTAGTGCTTCCCTGTCAGGCTCACCATCTAACTATACGAGTCTTCTTGCCCCGGGGTACCTCACCGGGTCTACCATGTGCCCGCAGACGGTGCCTACCGCTTCTCGAATCGGGTTTCACATGCCAATCTCAGAACCGAGAAAACACATGGTGGACTTCTTGAAATATCATATCAAGAGAAACCGGGTTTTTAAAACAATATATACTTCCTTTGAAATAACCACGATTCTCAAATTCATAAATCTCATGAAAACAATATCTAAATACATATAATCGTAAAGCATGATGTATGCAAACATATAGAAGAAATGTGAGCATATCTGTATATCATGCAATATGGAACAGTGATATGACAATATCAGTATATCATGCAATATGGAACAGTGATATGACAATATCAGTATATCATGCAACATATCATAATGATGTGAGCATAGCAAGTATATCATGCAATATAGAATAATGATGCGGCAATTCTACTGTGTAAGTGACATAGCAATTATCGATGATGAAATGTGTGAGTCGGCCAATCTGTGTAAGTGTAACATACGTATTATCGATAATGGTGTTGGTGAACTAGCACAGGTATATGTAATGCAATGAGAATGACATGAACGTAGTGTAAGGTACATCGTAAATGAAATGCTATAAGCATACGCATCTAATCTAACATCTACACATGAACCATATGATCAGTTTTTAAAAGATGCGAATCGTAGTTTTGAAAGTAGGGGCTATGGTGATTTTAAGGAAAAGACATTATTTGAAAATCCGTAACGTCCCTCAAGGTATCTATTTAAGAGATGCATACGATTCTTCAGTTTGGAAAAATGTATGGTTCGGACGACACATTTACGTCGGCTATTTAGTCTTATAGTATCCAATATAACAATATCATCGAACATCATCCTCAAATCACGAGCGCGGATCATCCATTCGGTAACTCACATCGCGTACGGTAATTCTTCGTACGTTGACAGTTAACAAAAATAGGGATCTGTCGACCTATACGACAATGAGGGTACGGATCTCAAGTCTCGTACGGCATATCACTCATTATTCTCATAAATATGGATATATCTCAAGCCACATCCGTATCAAATCTCATATCCTGTTATTTGCATAAATGTCATATCTTATTATATATAACGTTCTCATAACATGCCACTATAAATCTTATATCAATCGTATCCGCTCGTATCATCTTATCTCATCATATTGATATCTCAAATCTCGTCATCACGTATTAATCATATCATATCAGTTCTAACTATCCTTTTAACCATATCCTTAGTTTCCTAATATAGGTTTCCTTAACCATATCCTATATATCGGTTTCCATTAAAATTTGCGGGGGTGCTATACGCCATCCACCCGACTTCTCCCGTAGATATAAATCTAGTCACCTTGATCCTTACTTGCCGAAGTCGATGACGCCATGCTCCGTCGTTTCAGAATCCACGTGAAGGTACCTACAATAAATACATAGTCGCAATGCTATAAAAATCAAGTCCGGAAAACCAATGCGGCACGCGGTGCGCTTATAGGTTAGAACCTATAGCCTACGCATACAAAACAACCAATTATCCCTCATCGTTGACGTACAAACATCTAACGACCAAATACAATATCAATACCAAAACCCAAGTTTCAGAATCGCAAAAACACGAAAACAGTAACCTAGGAAAATCACTCCCAGATTTCACCCTAGGCCAAACCAGGGAATTTTGCATACAGGGTTAGTCTAATTAGAAGATATAGGAGCTATGGACAAAGCATCACACAGTTTCACCATGACCAGACCGCAAATTGCGGCCTGGGAAAAGAATGGGGGCCTCGGGTCTTGGGGTTAGCTTCTAGATCACCTGCTCACCTCTCTGTGTTTGCTAAATAAATTTTAGTGTCTCCAGGTTACTCCAGATTCCCATATACATTCACAAACTGTCAATTAACTGATGTCGGAAAGTTCTATGTTCGTGTTTGGGTTCTATTTTCTGTTCTAGGTCATAAAAACATCACTCAAGTCTTGTAACAGCCCCTAAATATCACCAAATCCACACAAACACCCAAACCCTTCTCTAGATTTCTAAGCATCACTAATCTAAACAAGTTTAACTCTAAACTAAGCTAGGATGCTATTAAACTCAAAACTAAACTAGGGTCTAGAATTATACCTCATTTGGCAACTCAAGAAAAACCCTAACTTCCTAAAGTCTTCAAATTCCAACTTTGCTTGGTCCAATGTGTTGAGGATGAGGTGAGGATCAGCTTTTGTGAAGGAAGTATATGGTTTTGATGAAGATTTTGAGATGAGTCATGAGGGTAGAATGAGGAAGCTTGAAGATGAAGAAGGAGAAGAAAAATGATGGGGGGAAAATGAATGAGGCAGCTCTCTCTCTCTCTCTCTCTTTTCTTATTCTCACTCTCTTACACTCATGTCTCTCTCTCTCTCTCTTCCCCCTCCAATCATTCTCCTTTTAACCCCTTTCTCTTTTTCTCACAAAAATATACATAATACCCATAAAACAACACAAATGCAACAACATGCAACAAAATACAATATGACATGGTGCATTAGCCATGGGAAAAAGTAGAAACACGGATTTGGCCTAATCGCGATTAGTAGTGCACTAATCGGGTTTAATTTTTAAACTGCATATAATTAATTATAAAATTGCCAAATCCAATAAATATATTTTTAAATGAATAAATCATTTTAATCTCCAATTATTTCACAAATATTGGTATATATTTATACCATTTTACGAAAACCCTAATTTCGCAAATCGGGTAGTTTTCGCGAAATATATTATTTTAATATTAAATTCTAAAAATAATATTTTATATTTTCTGAAATGTTACAATCTTCCCCCTTTAAATAAATTCGGTCCCCGAATTTAAATTTAAACCCCCAAAACTAAAACATTTCAATAATCAGTTAAAATCACAGGGCTCCGAAATCACGGAAGGTATAGAAATACCACAGCGCATCGCGTGCGCCTGAAAACGAGTACGAAACTCAAAATCGAATTCCGTCAAGCGTCATGCAAACCATCGGATTTGCACGCATATCATCGGAGTTATAATGGAGATACAGATCTCGAAATTCAACACTGAAATCCAATATACACTAGTCAAATACTATAATACATATATAGTACGCATCCTTGAAAATATTCTAAAAACTGAATAAAACTCATGCAAAATCTTTTCTGAATCGCCATGTGATGCGTAACTCACGGCACAAGTGACGGACATTCATTGTAAGGTAATAAATATATGTTCATATAGGTTTTGGTAAAATATATGTTCCGCCCTTTTAAAAATATCCCGAAAGCTTTTCCTTTATAAACGTTCGTGTCGCTCGCGGACATGTAGGAAATAGCGAGACTAGAGCTCCTTTTTGAAAACCTCTTATTAAACTTTTAATGCACGCAAAGTACTCAGGTACTGTTCTCAGATCAGTCCTGTTCGGCTACTATATAGTATAGTGCCCATCATGAAAACAAGGTGCTCAAGAGCAAAATCAGCCTCAAAAGACGTATCCAACAATCACGTGCGCTTGATACGCACGGAAATCAAATCCAATAAAAGTGCCACAATATGCACGAAAGCAAAACTAGATGCAACAGTTGTGCACGAAAGTATCTGTTCAGTGCAACGGGTGTGCACAACTATAACATCAAGTGCATCTATAGAGCACGAAAATCTCAAACCAGTGCAACTAATATGCATGAATGAAAATTCCAATCAAGCGCATCTGGTGGGCAAAAAATCACATCTCATATCGCGTGCCCAACATGCGCAAAAATCCAAATCAAGTGCATCCGTCATGCACAAATGAAATCTAAATCAAGTGCATCCAACATGCACGAATAAAATCGCATCCAACATGCACGAATGAAATCTCACTCAAGTGCCTCCGATGCACACAAAATCCAATACCAAGCGCCTAATATGCGTTGTTTCCCCCAATCAGAGCAAAGCTCTATTTTGAAATTCAAAATTTAAAAATTGAAGCAACGGTTCAGATCCAGCCACGTGTCAAACACGGATGCGCTAGCACCAGGTGTGGTGCGCCCTAGGCAGTGCACCTCCAATCAGAGCAAAACTCTGTTTTGAATTCAAAATTCAAAAATTGAAGCAACGCTTCAGATCCAGCGCTAGGCGCGCTGCGCGCCACGTGTCAAATACGGATGCGCTAGCGCCAGGTGCGCTGCGCCCTAGGCAGTGCACCATTTGTGCGTTAGCACTAGGCGCGCTGCACGCCACGTGTCAAACACAGGTACACTAGTGCAGGCTATGCTGCGCTCTGAGCAGCGTACCACGTGTCAAACGCAAGTGCGCTAGCGCAAAGTGCACTGCGCTCTGAGCAGCGCACCACGTGCAAAGCACGGGTGCACCAGCGCTGGAATTATAAAATTCCCCACCGTTAGATCAAAAGATTTAATAATAATAATAAATTATTAATTAATCAGAATTAAAACTCTGTTATGGAAAGATTTTTCCAATCTTGTTAAAAACAAGAAGATTGCCTTCTGTAAAACAGAAACCCTGGGATCAAAGATCTGACGGTGGGAAACATCCCCAAATCAATCAAAGAAGGATCTCTTTAACTGATTTAACAAATCAACTTGCCCTATATAAAGGCCCCAAGACTTCAAGTCTAATATAGAGAAACCCCCCTATAAATTTTGAGAAATTCAAAGAAAGAAGAGTAAGCTCTCAGCAAAAGAAGATTATTTCTTCAAGGTAAAGATGATGAACGGTGAACACAGAGATGAAATCATCTCATAAAAAGAAGAATTATCTTCTTAAAAGATCATATATCTATAAAGACCAAGGTCTTTCATAAAAAAGATCAAAAGATCTCATCATATAGTAAAAGAATAACATATTCTTCACACAGATCATTGATCTATAAAGGCAAAGCCCTTTCGAAAATAAGAACTGTTGTTCTTGAATCTTGAGACAAAATCTATTTTAAAATAACCATAAATTTGTTCACAGATTATAAAAATTGATCAAATGCGCTTTGCGCTATTGAAATGCGCATTGCGCTCTTGAACAGCGCTTCTGCGCTCTCTGGACCGGTGCTCAGCACCAAAATGCATCACGTGTCAACCACGTATGCAACTTGCGCTTTGCGCTTCTGAAATAGCGCACCGCGCTCATGGGCTAGTGCTCAGCGCCAAGCGCGCCAAGTGTCACTCACGTGTACGCCACTAAACTAGCGCAATGCGCTCATGAATTAGCGCTCAGCGCTCATAAACTAGCGCTCAGTGCTCATAATCTGGTGCAAAGCGCCAAGCGCAACACGTGTCTACCATGTGTGCGCTACTTAGCAAAAGCGCATTGCGCTCTTTAACTGGCGTAAAGCGCCTGGCGTGCCACGTGTTGCGCTAACAGAACATAAATTGTTCTGATGAATGCTTTGCATTCAATACAAGACAAAAAAAGTGTCAAGATCTAATACTCAGCATTATTAAAAGAGCCAAGCCCAAATAAGGGTTCAATAGCCAGAACAATAAAATGTTAAACATTCATTGGACTTAGCCCAATATTGTCCATAAGTCTTCAACTTATATTTAATTGAGCCCATCTGCTCACGAATATTTTAACAGATCTTAGTCCCAAATTGGACTACAGATCTTCCGACCAACTCACACCGGTTCGAGGGTACATCTCTTTACTCCTCTGATATCTATCGTTGTAATCCTTCAACGTCTTCAGAGAGGTGACGGGTCCCGACAATCACGCATTTCACGGACCGTGGGGTCCTTAAACTCATGGACTATGATGTCCTTAAACTATATAGACTATGACGTCTTTAAACTATGGACTGTGGGGTCCTTAAACTCATGGACTACGATGTCCCTAACCTCGGACTGTGGGGTCCTTAAACTCACGGACTACGATGTCCTTAACCTGGACTGTGGGGTCCTTAAACTCACGGACTACGATGTCCTTAACCTGGACTGTGGGGTTCTTAAGCCCATGGACTATGATGTCCTTAACCTTGGACCACCATGTCCTTAAACTGGCAATCGACCGCAATGTTCCTAAACTAAACAACAGAGGCCAAACGCTCTCTTGTTGGATCTAAACGATCCTGTTAAGTTGATCTTAGTCTAGAAATCGAATTAACGTATCCTTAACATACGTTTAAGTTGATCTTAGTCCTAAATGAGACTAACGTATCCTTAAACTCAACCTCCAAACCCAAATCTAAGAAGATACGGATTTGGACTAATCCACGCCCTACGGGTGACAACTTAAATTAGTCTCCGTATACAATCCACGGGCAACCAAACATAAAAACAAACACCCACGACACGAAGTGACCATCTGGAGAAGGAGAAAGTTGTTACCGTGATGCGGTAGCGTAATTAACTGCAGGGGCTTGCGCCTGTAGGGAAGAGCGTCCCCACAATAAAAAAATCCCTCAAACGAAGGGGAATCTGACGAAGTCTGCTACATTGGCTGCATTCGTTTAAACCTTCGATACATGGTGCCATAAATCAACTTGGCATCTTCGGAGAGGTGGACGGATAGCACCAATTAGCATATGCCCCGAAATTCAGGTGAGACGTCCACTGCGTCTTCGTCCGTGTATTTCGGCGGGGAACAGATTCTGGCACGCCCGGTGGGACCTTTTCCTCTTTCCACTCCACACTTCGTGTGTCGTGTTTGCGAACGAATCGCGGTTTGATATGGCTGCCCTTGGGTTCGAGGTACTAAGATTTGGTGTCTTGCTTGGTGCAGAAAACGAAAAATCAATGGCGTCTACTTGCACGTAGTGTTCCAGCTGCAATTCCAACTCGCGTTCCGCCTCATCTGGAGGCATAGCTTACGGACCTCAGGCGGCCTCCCTGTTCACAATGCCGATAGAACAGGTGACGCAGGCTACCACCTGTTTGTTCTTCGGGACCATGTTCCCACCAGTGAGTATTAACATCCCGCTGCCGCAAGAAGCGCAAAAGAAGTCGGTCTTTGATCGGCTCACTACTACCACGGCCCCTCTTAACGGGTCGGCCGATATCAAGCCAATAGCATCAGTCTTCGATAGGCTGAGCCTGAACTCAAATGGGCCTGTCAAGAAGCCCACGGTACCTGAAGCGGCCATCCCGAAATGGATAGCCATTCCTGCTCCCGAAGTCGTCAAGGCGGCTTCTCCTGCCAAAGGGTCGGTCTTTACGAGGCTGGCCACTCCGGCTCCCGTTCCTGCACAAAGGTCTGTCTTTGATAGATTGGATACTGCTACTCGATACACGTCGGTCTTCAAGAGGCTGGTACCAGCAGCGCCTCACCAGAACAGGAGGCATGACGAAGTCACCCCTAAAGCTGAAACAATCCCAACGGCTCAACACGCTCGACGTCGCCACTGGCGCCGAGTAAAGAAAGCTGGGGGCAGCTCCCCCTCAGGGCTAACTCCACCAGCCCTAACGGTAGAAGTTAATGCTGCTGTTTCAACTGGGAACAGCTTTGAATTGCTGAACAAGGTGCGCAGGAACTCTCCTACCGACGTACTGAAAAGATCTCCTCCACCCATGGAGAATGTTACAGAAATGAAGCCGGAGCAGCCCCCTCAGCGGCTGTCCTCCAAAATTTACAAAGTCTGGCGATGGGTTCAGTACTCAGTAATTGATCAAGATTACTCTCGCCGGCAGAAAAAGGTGAAGGTTCAGCAGGAAGAGAACCGTCCTGTCAAGCCACAAAGGACGACAACTACCTGGGTGCCCGCTGCAACGGCCCCCTCAACGTCAACTGCTCAAAAGAGAAGGAGGCCAGAGAAAGCCCTTGTGACTATGACAGACCACAAAGACGCTGAGCCCAAACGTCCCAAGTTTGGGGGTATGATGGTGCATACTGTTTATATGGCTTCCGGAAAAGAGGAAAGCCGCGCTTCGACGGGTCACCGACCGCTCACCCGATCCGTGACAAAAGCCCAGGAGCAGCAACAGAAGCTTCAAGAAATGCTAACGCAAATGGCCGCACTCATCGGGCCAAAAGAAAGTCCGGAGGCATCATCAGAGCAGCGTCATGAACAAGAAACCGATGCTGACTTTCTCCGCAGAGTCCTCAAAAAGAAGGACAGAGAAGCAACAGAACAAGCGGCTAATATAAAACGAATAGCGCTTATCTTCCAAGACATGGTCGGGATGATGTTACAACCAGAACCTCCAGCTGAAGACCCCCTATCATCATTGAAGATGACAGAGGGGAGACATCGAACCCTCCTCCGGCTCTTTCAGCAGCCAAAGAGGAAACCATTTCCAAGGCCGCTCTGGATGACTATATTGCTCAGCAAATACGAGCTTACCAAGCGAATGAAGCAGCCGGCCAAGTCGTTAAAACTGGGCGACCATATCCAAGCTGGTATGACTAAATAAAGAATCCGCCGGGATAAACGATCCCCAAATTCCATGTGTACAAGGGGACAGGCAATCCTCATCAACATGTCGCTCGGTTCAGGGCACTTTGCGGCAACACCGGGGGTGATGATAAACTTTTGCTCCGTCAATTCGTCGGCAGCTTGTCAGAAACGGCCTTCGAATGGTACTCTGAACTCCCGAACGACTCCGTCAAGACTTTTGTGGAAATGGAGCTATTATTCACCTAGCTATTCGCGAGTGCTAGTGAACGCATCCCGATTACAGCATTGATTAACGCTAGGGTGAAACCTGGAGAGACATGGGTTCAATACGCAATAAGATGGCGGAATCTGTGGTCGAAATGCGAACAGTGCATCGAAGAAGCGCCGACGGTAGGCATGTTCGTGGGTACTCTGGACCCTCATGCAACTATTTCCCAATTAATGATGTTCTTCAAGACGACCACTTTCCAAGCCTTGATCGACAAACTGGCCCAAATGGACCAGATGGGTCATAGACCGTCTCCTCCAAAGCTAGAGCCGCGGAACGAGAAGGGAAAGGAGAAAGCGATCGTCGTTGCCAATGCTCAACAGCAGCCCAGTGGTCTGAGACAAGTTGATCGCCAAAATAATAGAACTCGATCTATCGAAGATAAAATAAGACGCCCTTACTCGTTCCCTCGAGACAAGACGAAGAGGTTATTCGAGCTAGCACTGCGCAACAGGCTCATCACTCTGCCGGAGCCAAGACGCCCAGCGCAACCAGGCGACATTAGCAATCCTAATTGTTGCCCTTATCAACGAATGTTGGGCCATCCGATCGAGGATTGTTACATCTTCAAAAACTTGATAGAAGATCAATACCAACAGGGAAAATTCGTATTATCCGAGAATTGGAAGGTGAACCCACCTCGGCCACACACTCCCAAGAAGACGGATACACCGGGGGCATCATGCTCTTTCGTAGAAGAAACTCCATAGGAGGTCACACTTTCAGCCAAGACAAAAAGAATGCTGAAGGATCTCCAAACATGCCCGGCGATCAGATGGAAAAATCCACTTGAACCCGAGATTATCGAAGGAATGTTAAAACCGCGTCCAACTCCAAAAATCGGTGGTGATAGCCAAAGCACTCACACCCAGCCGTCAAAACCTTCGAAGAAGAAGAAGAAGAAATCAAAGAAGCTCGTGAAGCCTGGTGACAGGCGCACGGACCTACAAAAGCAGATTGACGCGCTGGAAAAGTATAACCAGAAGGCGCGGACTCCAATCATGATCCAAGAATTTCTCAGTCACATCCTTGAGGACGGAGATGATGGAGAAGGCTCGTCGGATGAATCTGAAGGTTACATAGCAAGCTGCCATGCGATCTCTCACTCGTCGATAGACGATGAAGAAGCTCCTTACACAAAGAAACTGAGGGCAAATCCTAAACAGGGACTTCCAGGGCCATCAGACGAAATGATTGATGCATTCTTGAACGAAGCTCTTTTGAAAAGTAAAGCTGATCGAGAGCGTGAGATGGCCATATTTGAAAAGGCCAAACACCGGCGACTAGACGAAAGGATCAAAACACTCCCACCAGATCAAACTACCTCCGTTGCAAATAAAAACAGGTACAAGACGAGGAAGAGGGTCGCCAAATCCATATCGATGGGAATGAAGCTACCACCCTCCGAAGGAAATATTCTTGGTGAAGCGGAAACACATCCTAGCTATTGCTTATATCTTCGAAAGATTGCGCACCCCACAGAAGAGTGCAACGCCTTTAAAAGATGGTGGCAGGGATATGTTGCTTACCGGCAACATTTCAAGCGGTATGAAACGCAAAACTCGTCGGGAGCAAAGAAGTACGACCGAGGAGCGTAAAAGAACTACCGGCAACTGTCGCATGGTCAACGCCGGGGGATCGCAAGTTCTCACCTTCGGGAGCGACTCTGACGAAGAAATGACTCTTGGCCCTCTCTTTAAAGAGTCCACCTTGGGAAAAGAGGAAGAACCGAAGACCTGTGAAAATATTCAGCTGCGCAACCGTACGCTGCCCGAAAAGAATCTTGGGCCCTCGAACAGTGGGTCAAATAGAAAAGACAAGGGGAAAGAGAAGGTCCCTGAGGATATCATCCTAGAAGATCAAGTCGTCAAAGAGCTGACAGCCAAGGACCCACCAAAGAAAAACAAGGTGGACTACAACGTTCTCACACACTTGAGGAAGATGCCCTCGCAGCTCAGCGTTCTCGACGCCTTTCTGTTATCCAAAGAAGCAAGAGATTCTTTGATCAAGGCACTGCAGGAGCCCGAGCAATTCCAAGCTTACCTCGCCAAAGAAAAGATGAAGGACGATCTAGAAGAAGTACACACAGCCGATATCACCTTCGGCGACAAAGATCTCCTCCTTGGGACATGTGAGCACAACCGTCCCCTATATGTCTCCGGATACTGTCATGACATCAAGATAGGTAAAATCTTGGTCGACAATGGGTCCTCCGTCAATCTCCTTAACGTAAGGGTGCTAAAGGAGATATGCATGAGCGTTCAACACCTTGCTCGTGATAAGATCACCATCTCCGAATTTGACTCCCAGTCATCATGGATGCTTGGGTCTGTGATATTGACGTTACGCTTTGGGCTGCTTGTCACCGATATCAAGTTCTACGTCATTGACGCCAAGACATGCTATAACGCTTTACTCGGCCGGCCTTAGTTACACGAGTACAATATCATCCCCTCTACACAACATCAGTGTATGAAATATTTTAAGGATGGTCTCGAGTATGCTGTGACAGGAGAGCTAAACCCATTCTCCATGAACGAAGTTCGCAAGTACGAAGATGCAAAATACTTCTTACCAGATTTTGAGGACACGGAAAGATGTCACAAACCGAATAACAAAGCTATCACCACTATTCCGGTCTTCGGGAGTGATACCGAGGAGGAAGAATAGATAGTTTACTCAGGTCCGCCCCAGTGCAACAAGCCTGGACCGTCCACTCCTATGTTGATCTTCGACAGCGACTCAGAAGATGAGGTCAATGGCATATTCTCTGCTCGGCCATCAATACAAACCTTCGCCGATGAAGATCAAAGTTTTCAAGTTTCCATGGTTCCACCCAAGCATCATAAAGAACTAGACATGCTTGATATCTATAGTGTGGAAGAACTGCAGACATTCTACGTCCCTCCCACGCGAAAAGGTGAAATGGCGATCCTATTCTACCGATCCGGGGAAACCAAAGTGGAGAAAGAAATATGGCATGGTGCGGATTCTACACTTGACAGGCTCCAGCCCATCCGTTTGCCCAGATATTACACAGACAAACTAAAGAGACTCTTGAGACGCCAAGGTGTACCCCATAAGCAAACTGCGCGACAAGCACGATTCTATAACAGGATCTGGAACGTTCCCGGAACTCAACGGAAGTTGCCCAACGGAAGAATGGAAACGATCGGGCTTGGGTATGTTCAATCCAAGAAACGGGAGCTACTCCGCGGCTGCTACGTCATACACGACTTTGATGAAGAAGGAGATGCTCTGTGGAAAGATACTAACCCTGAACCAGAAAGAGCTCCCGTCGTGAAAATGCCCAGTCCGTCGTTCAAAGAACAAATGGACAAGCTTATAAGGGAAGCAGGTCAAAAGGTTCGAGACGATCATAATCGCGAAATGGCCATCTACGAGAAAGCCAGGACGCAACGCCTCCTTCAGCAGGCTGTGAAAAATGAAAATGCTCCTCCTTATCAACCCGTTGTACAAAAGGACCGACGCAGAGGCAGAAATAAACCAAAGAACGGGAAAGGTGTTCGACGGCGATAAAGCGGGTCCAAGAAGCTATGCGATCGGGAATCGAGCAGTCCGGATTCGTCTCTTATGAAAAAGAAAGGTCAAGCATATTCTTTTCCCCAAGACAAGACAAGGAAGATATTCAATCTTGTCACAAAACATCAAATGATTATCCTCCCGGAGTCCAAGCACCCCGAGCAGGCAGGCGAAGTATCTCACTCGGACTATTGCTCCTATCACAGGGCGATAGGACATCCTCTCAAAGACTGATTCACATTTAAAAACTGGGTAGAAGACCAGTATCGGTAAGGCAGGTTCGCTCTATCTAGCAGCTGGAGGGTAGTCCCGCCGCAGAAGCATGAACCCAAATCCATGAGAGTAGAGCCGGATCAACATCGGTCTTGGAAGCGATCTCGTACCTGTCACGTGATAACGCTGTTGGAAGAGGAACCCGAGGATATAGATGATTTTCCCGGGTGGTTCGAAAACAATGATGACGAGCTGATCTTAGAGTTTCCACCGGCGCCAAAAGAACTGGAAGATGGAATACATACTATTGCATATAACCTCAAGAAAATTGATTTGGGGATGGCAAGTGACCCGCGGCCGACGTTCGTCAGTGAGCTGTTGTCTGAAGAAAGGGTGGCTACGCTAAAGGACGTGCTTATGCAGCATAAAGATTGCTTCACATGGAACTATTCCGAGATGCCAGGATTAGATCCAGATATTGCTGTGCACAAATTAGCGATATCTCCGGACGTCAAGCTGGTTAAACAAGCGCCGAGAAGAATGCGGCTCGAGTTTGAGATGAGCATCAACGCCGAGGTCAAGAAGCTAATCGACTTCGGCTTCATCCAAGAGATTCAATATCCTGACTGGATCGCCAACATCGTCCCAGTGATGAAGAAGAATGGGACGGTACACATATGTGTGGACTTTCGGGATCTCAACAAAGCTTGCCCAAAGGACGACTTTCCAGTACCGGTCACCGAGCTGATGATAGATAACACGTCCACTCACGATGTCTTCTTCTTCATGGACGGATCGTCAGGATACAATCAGATAAAAATGCATCCCGAAGACCAGAAGCATACCGCTTTCCGGACCCCTTTGGGTATATTCTGCTACAAGGTGATGCCCTTCGGTCTAAAGAATGCCGGCGCCACCTATCAGAGGGCCATGACGAAAATTTTCGACAACCTCATACATGAAATTTCCGAATGCTATATCGACGACCTCATAGTTAAAAGCAAATCATACGAGGAACATTTAGAGTATCTGAAGATCGTGTTTCAGCGCCTTCGGCAATACAACTTGAAGATGAACCCTCTCAAATGCGCGTATGGAGTTTCCTCGGGCAAATTCTTAGGATTCATCGTCCGACACCGAGGCATCGAGATAGATCCGTCAAAGATCAAGGCGATTATGGAAATGTCTCCGCCAGGGACTCTCAAGCAATTGCGGTCTCTTCAAGGGAAGCTCGCGTATATCCGGCGATTTATAGCCAATCTCTCAGGCAAGTGCCGTCCTTACAGTCACCTGATGAAGAAGGGAATCTCGTTCGTCTGGGATCATAAATGTCAAAGCGCACTGGACGAAATCAAACAATACTTACAGAATCCTCCAGTGCTAGCCGCTCCGGTCAAAGGAAAGCCTCTTATTCTATATACAACCGTCCTTGAAGGTTCCTTAGGCACATTATGGGCATAAGAGAGCGACCAAGGGAAGGAGAGAGCCCTCTACTATTTGAGTCGGGTTCTCCTGGGGGCAGAAAGCAATTACTCTCCTATTGAAAAACACTGCCTGGCGTTGATCTTCGCAATAACGAAGCTCAGACACTATGCATTGGCACATGAGGTCCATCTCATATCAAAAGTGGATCCCCTCAAATATTTGATGTCAAAGGCCATATTGATGGGGCGGCTCGCTAAATGGGCCTTGCTCTTGATGGAATTCTCGATAACTTATCGGCCTCTTAAAACAGTGAAAGGCCAGGTCATCGCCGACTTCCTCGCTGAGCATCCGATACCTACCGATTCTCCTTTGAATTGCGAACTGCCAGACGAACATGCGTTTGACACGATCGACGGGGGTGATACCCGGTGGGAACTTTATTTTGATGGAGCGTCTTCCATGAAGAAGCGCAAACAAAGCACGCCCATAATCAAATCAGGGGTAGGCCTCATCTTCGTAACTCCACAAGGAGAGATAATGCGTTTTTCCTTCTCCTTAACAGAGCCGAGGACGAACAACGAAGCCGAATACGAAGCTTTGATAGTAGGTCGTGAGATCGCCATCGACATGGGAATTGAAAACCTGCTCATATACGGAGACTCCCAGCTGGTCGTTAGTCAAATAAACGGCGACTACCAAACGTGCAAGCCAGAGTTGGTATGGCGAGAGGGTGTAGCAACTGTTGACCCAAATTCCCTCTTGCACCTTGGAAAGCATACTGCGTGCGGAAAATAGCAAGGAGGATGCATTAGCCAAGCTCACTAAAGAACTGGTTGACGAAAACCTCGATGACGTGAGGATCGTTGTGCAAAGCCGTTGAGTTCTCACACCGGCAGAAATATCTCCGGAGTCATCCGAAGAGAAAGGAGCGACCGAGCAAACGACTCTATAAATAAAAGACCAGGAAAAGGCTAAGGATTGGAGAGAAGTCTTTATAGACTACTTCAAATCCCGTCGAACGCCTGAAGATGCGTCCTCGAAATATCAGCTTATGAAACGAGCTCTGTCTTTCTCCTTCGTCAATGATACTCTGTATAAAAGATCATTTGATTCTCTGTGGTTAAGATGCTTGGGACCTGAAGAGGCAAAGAGAGTCGTCCAAGAAACTCACGACGGACTCTGCGGTTCTCACCAAGCCGGGCTGAAGATGAAGCTGAAGATCAAACGGATGGGTTATTATTGGCCCACGATGATCCAAGACTGCCTCGAATACGCGAAGCAGTGCTATTCGTGCCAGATTCATGGGGACTTTATCCATCAGGATCCAAATCTACTACATTCAACAGTGGATAGCTGGCCGTTCGAAATGTGGGGGACTGACATAATCGGCCCCATCGAACCAGCATCGTCCAGACGACATCGATTCATTTTGGAGACAACTGATTACTTCTCCAAATGGGCAGAAGCAGTACCACTGAGGGAAGTGAAGACGGAGAATATCCTCCATTTCTTCAAGACACACGTCATTTATCGGTTTGGAACTCCGAGACGGATCATCTCCGATAACGGGCCAGCCTATAGAAGCCACAAGATCAGCCGCTTTACACAACAGTATAACATAGACTGGAGATACTCCTCAGTCTATAATCCCCGAGCTAACGGTCTAGCTGAGGCTTTTAACAAGACCTTGACGAAGATCGTGAAAAAGACGGTGTCCTGAAATAAGAAGGACTGGCACGAGAGACTGCATGAAGCTCTCTGGGCGTATCGAATTACGTTCAAAACGGCCACGAATACAACGTCGTACGCATTGGTATTCGGTACAGAGGCAGTACTCCCCCTCGAGATAAAGCTACCCTCTCTACGAGTGGCAGTTCACTACGAGCTAACGGACGAAAAGAATGCTCACCTTCGGCTTGAGGAGCTCGATGCCCTTGATGAAACCAGGCTCATGGCGCAACAAAATATGGAGGCTTACAAAGAAAAGATAACGGGCTCATACGAAAGATTGACAAGGCCGAGTACATTCCGCCAAGGCGAACTCGTGCTAGTGGTCAAAAGACCTATGATCCCCAATCGTTCCAAACGGGGAAAATTCGAGCCGAACTATGAAGGCCTGTATATCATAGACAAGGTCTACCAGGGTGGGGCCTATCTACTCATGGACACGCATGGCGAAAGACCTTTCAGGCCAATAAACGGTCGCTTCCTAAAGAAATACTACGCCTGACGAGTCACGGCTTAGGTCAATGATAGATGACGACGACTATGTCCGCTCATTATCTTCCTAAGCCCAAACTCTATAAGTAGTAACCGGCTAACGGACCAAAATGTCTTTAAACTAATATCGGACCGAAACGTCCTTAAACTAACAATGGACCACTATGTCCTAAAACTAGCTGTTGACCGGGACGTCAATAAACTACTGTGGATTGCAATATCCCAAGGCTAATACAAAAAAAAAGAATAAAAAAAAGAGAAAAAAGAAAAAAAGGTATGTCCATAAGCGAAAAGGCACGGATGAAAACCCAAGAGGGCTCCGTGAGTAAAAACAGCAGGGCTACCGGCGAGTTTTGTGAAAACCCGAAAGGGCGCAATCTCGTTAAAGGACACTTGCAAGGTCCTCTCGACCTTCTGAGGAGAAACCACCTGCGTGAGATCCTTACGACTCAAAAGGGAGCAACACACTTAGGGATCCCCTCGATTCCTAAGGAGAAATTACACTTGCAAGATCCTCACGACTCATAAGGAGAACCCTCTTACGAGACCCTCACGGCTCATAAGATTCAAAAGTCTTAAACTACAGGGATCTGAACCTGTTCTTAAGCAGCCACCACAACCTCCGTTACTGCCCTACAAGCGGTTCAGTATTAACCCTTGTATACAATCCACGGGCACGAAAAAACATTTCCCTAACAAAGTCCTACCCGCGACTAGGGATATGTCTATATGATGAACAACCCTTGTAAGTCCTCTCGACTTATAAGGAGAAAACACTCTTATAAGATTCTTACGACTTATAACTGATCATACACTTAGGAGTCCTCACGACTCCTAAGGAGAAAACGCACCTACGAGATCCTCACGACTCGTAGGGAGAAATACCTTTATAAGACCTTTACGGCTCATGAAATCAAAAAGCCTTAGTCGACAGGATCCTAACCCTGTTCGCTAAGCCACCTTTGTTCGACATCGACGGGGGAAAATGATGATTCGCTCCTGGCAATATCCCAGTTGTAGCGGTGCTGATGCCGAAATCGGTGTCTAATTCCAAGCTTGCAGTAAGAAGCTAGCGAGCCACACATGCATACGAAATAGCCGAAATGATGGGGCAACTTGCAACAAAATCAACAAGTAAAAAATGTATGCATGCAAAATAGCCGAAATGATTGGGCAACTCGCAATAAAAAGCAGCGAGTAAAAATAAAATAAATAGCCGAAATGATTGGGCACCGCAAAAAATAGCCGAAATGATTAGGCAATTGCGACCTTCGCGATATAAAAGCTGAAACGATAGAGCATCGCAGAAAGAAATAAAAAAAAATAAAATTTATGCCCTACAGGTGATATCACATTAATCCCTGTATACAATCCAGGGGCGCAAATAAAGAAGGAATCACACCTTCCCTCCCCAGGCTCCATCAGAAAACGAAGCCAAATCTCGACGGTTCAGGGATAGCCTAGAGATCATCAACATCGTTCCTCTCCATTCCAGCAGGATTCAGAGGCTGCAATCAACCCTGGAGCTACGACAAGGCCCCTACTCCAAATCTCGATGGTTCCCAGACAACCTGGAGACCACTTCGATATTCATCTCATTACAACAGACGCTACGTCATCCACATGACCCCGTCGTGGAAATACGTCATCCACATGACCCTGTCTCGGAAATACGTCATCCATATGACCCCGTCTCGGAAATACGTCATCCACATGACCCCATCACAGAAATTCGTCATCCACATGACCCCGTCACGGAAATACGTCATCCACATGACCCCGTCTCGGAAATACGTCATCCACATGACCTCGTCTTGGAAATACGTCATCCACATGACCTCGTCTCAGAAATACGTCATCCAAATGACCCCGTCTCGAAAATACGTCATCCATATGACCCCGTCGCGGAAACACGTCATCCAAATGACCCCGTCTCGGAAATACGTCATCCACATGACCCCGTCTCGGAAATACGTCATCCACATGACCCCGTCTCGGAAATACGTCATCCACATGACCCCGTCATGGAAATACGTCATCCACATGACCTCGTCGCGGAAATACGTCATCCACATGACCCCGTCTCGGAAATACGTCATCCACATGACCCCGTCTCGGAAATACGTCATCCACATGACCCCGTCTCGGAAATACGTCATCCACATGACCCCGTCTCGGAAATACGTCATCTACATGACCCCGTCGCGGAAATACGTCATCCAAATGACCCCGTCTCGGAAATACGTCATCTACATGACCCCGTCTCAGAAATACGTCATCCACATGACCCCATCTCGGAAATACGTCAACTACATGACCCCGTCGCGGAAACACGTCATCCAAATCACCCCGTCTCGGAAATACGTCATCCACATGACCCCGTCGTCCAAACACGTCATCCAAATGACCCCGTCTCGGAAACACGTCATCCACATGACCCCGTCGTCCAAACACGTCATCCAAATGACCCCGTCTCGGAAACACGTCATCCACATGACCCCGTCTCGGAAACACGTCATCCACATGACCCCGTCTCGGAAATACGCCATCCACATGACCCCTTCGCTGAAATACGTCATCCACATGATCCCGTCGCGGAAATACGTCATCCACATAACCGCGTCATGGAAATACGTCATCCACATGACCCCGACTCCAAAATACGTCATCCACATGACCCCGTCACGGAAATACGTCATCCACATGACCCCGTCGCAGAAATACGTCATCTACATGACCCCGCCTCGGAAACACGTCACCCAATGACGCCGTGAAATGCGGATATCGTCAATCTCATTAAACATTTACGGATCCTCTCGATTCGTAAGGAAGAAAACTCTCTTATAAGATCCTTACGACTTATAAGGGAAAACACACTTAGGAATCCTCACGACTCCTAAGGAGAAAAGACACCTACGAGATCCTCACGACTCGTAGTGAGAAAAGTCTTTATGAGACCCTCACGGCTCATAAAGTTGAAAAGTCTTAGGTAGCAGATCTGAACCTGCTTCCTAAGCCATCATTACCCCTCGAAGAGGCCAAAACAAGATGCTCACCCTATCATCTTCCGGCTATGCTTGCTAAGGTGACATGCTGATAACAAAAGAAAGAAGAAAGCAGAGAGATGACACAAGACATTGCGAAAGAAATGTATCTTTTATTCATGAATTCAATTGGGTACAAAATACATCATATGAAAGAATAAAAGAATGAATACATTTTATTCAAAATTACAAATGGTACAAAAAACAATTATTGAGAGGGAAGCGCTGTCAATAATCTGATCAGTCGCTCGCGCACTTCCCTTAGCCCCTTTTCTTGATCAGCTGCCGCGGCCAACTCTGCATTGACTTGGGCTCATTGCCGGAAGTAAGATGAAAGTTGTTCTTCGACGGCCCGCTGAGCTGCCTCACAATTTTGTGCATCCTTCTCGACGATATCGAGCTTCTGCCTCAGTGTTAACCCGTCAGAGATGCATCGTAGAAGGCCTTCAAAGATAACTTTCAACTGCGCAGCATTCGCATCAATCTGAGCATGCAGTCGGGCAGATTCGCTTGACGTTTCTTCACATTCCTTATGCTTTAAGGCCGCTTCTTGTTCAAGATGGCGGAAGTAAGAAGTGCTCTGCTCGACCCACGCAGCCCGTTGAGTGTTCACAGCCAGGACCTCTGGAGCAGGACGTCCGACCTTGAGCTCATGCAGGCAAGCCTCAATTTCCCTGCAGTGATTAACCCAAAACTCAACGACGCCCTCACTATGAAAGTTCACGAGCGTCGCCAGCATAGGGTTATCCTCCGCAGCAAAATCCGCGGCGAATGTGGGAGTCTCCACGTCAAGCTCCTCAATGTAGTCGCTCAACATGCACAGACTATTCGCAGCACCTTTTGAGGATGGATGTCTGGAAAAGGGTCCGGACGGCATTATGATACGAGACTCGAACAGGGCTGGAGTTGATGTGTCCGCTATAAAACAAATCACAATCAGATGTCGGCTCAAGAAATAAAGAAAATACACGAACAATAGAGTCTATTATACCGGCTGCAACAGGATGCAGAGCTGGGAGTACTGGTGGCGCAACGATAGCCTCGTCCCCTCCTTTAATTTGTAAGGCTACAAGTAATACAAAGAAAAATTAGCAATAATGTGACTGCCCGTTAAAGAAAGAACATTGTTTAGAAAAGATACTCACCGACACCAGCGGGCGGACTAATCTCTAACTGGAAAGAGAAGTGTGGGTGCAGCACCTGATACAGGTGATCAAAAAGGACTCCTGCAAGGACGCAGTAATGCAACATCAGTACATGAGTTATACAGCCTAAAAATAAGACTGATGGGTCATGAATCCGCACCTTCCAATATCTGAGATGGTACGAGAGAAGGTAGAGGAGTGGTCACCGTCAAAACAGTAATTGATGGCGCTGCCTCGGGTAGCGCAACCTCAACGCTCGCCATACCTGCATCAGAAACGAGATAAATACCGTCAAGAAAGATTGAAAGGGATTGCAGAATAAAAAAAAAGCAATGACCCAAAATCTACCTGGTGAGTCGCCGGTCGAAACCGCAACAAGAGCGTCACTTGATACAGCGACTGCTTCACCCTCCTCCATCGGAATGATTTCACCACCCGTGGCTTTATCCCCCGACTCTATGAGAATCGTCGTGATGCTCGCAGCGCCCGGAAATGACAGGGAGCCGCAAGCGGAAAGAGCCACGATTGGAGCAGTTCCGGACTCTTGAGAAAGGGTGGCCAGTTCAGGCTCAATGGTTGCCGCCATCTCATCCCCCGCTGCCTCGGGTTTGGCAACCATGGCTACCTCCTCTACCGCCACCTCGGGCTCAGCAATTGTAGCCATCTAACCCGCCGATACCTCGAGCTCGACAATGGTAGCCATCTCACCTACCGCCATCTCAGGCTCGGCGATCGTGACTTCCTCACCCACCGCTACCTCGAGCTCGGCAATTGTAACCATCTTGCCTATCGCTGCCTCGGGTTTGGCGATCATGGCTACCTCCTCTACCATTACCCCAAGCTCAATGGTCGCCGCTACTTCTTTGGTAAGACTCGGCCCTGCAAGAAACGATATATGAGAACTGAAAGTTAAAACTTTGACAACAGAACCCAATGTCACATTACTTTGAGTTGGTCTTCCGATTGCTTCCGGAGCCGCACGTGATGCCCGTCTGTAGGCAGTGGACAAGGCAGCCAGAGATTCCTTTGAAGGAGTAGGGGCAGGGGTAGCGGTGCTCGAACCCGCACCCGCGGCCAAGGCGGCACTACGCTCCCTTGCCGCGCGCATTCTACGCTTCCTTTCCGCTCGGGCCATCAGAGCGGATCTTCTAAACGCCTCCATCAATAGGACGTCATCGTTCGCGCCAAGGGTTACCTCTGGAGCAGTCAAGGCATCCGTCATCGGTCGTTTGAGTAAGGCCTCTTTCGGCAGTGCCGAGGAGGCCGAGACTTCGATGGCTGGCCCGGGAAGAATCTCCGCATCACCTTGTGGGATTGGCATTGTAGTCTCTGTGATAAGATAAAGAAGGGATCATATTGTCCATAAGAAAGGAGAATGAAGATGCAATGAGCCGAGACATACCAATGCCCAACAAAGCGCGATTCCTCTCCTCCTCCTCGAGGGTCCTGAAGGAAGCCGCCAGAGCCTCTTCAGTGGTAAAGCCTGTTACAGAAGGAAAAATGTCAGTCAAGACATGATAATAAAAATAAAAATTTAATGCAATAACAGAAGTTACGGCTTATACTCACTTGATTGCGCGAGGATGGACATTTCCGCTTTATGGCTTGCGGATCGCACAGAAGCTGCAATGGCGGCCTCGAGATCAGTATCTTCCGGCGCTATGACTAGACCTTCGTTGGTCCCATATTCGTTCAGGCCCTCGTTATAAGGAGCATGAGGCTCCAGGACGAGTACAGCGTCTAGAGAGAGGACCGACTTTTTCTTCCTCTTCTGCGAGCGAGCTCCAGTCGCAGCCAGCACAAGCTCACGCTTGGTGGGCACTTTGGGGCGACGAGTCCCGATATCTGAGCCCACGCCAGATTCGGAGGAAGCTACATTTACCATCTCCATGGGAGCATGGGGCACCGGTAGTACATCCGCCGTCTCCACGGGAGCACGGGGCACCGGTAGCTCAGGCCTGTCATCGGGGACTTCAATCACGGCAGCTTCTCTTGGCGGAGGAAGGACATTGGTCTGTCACTTCAAAAGGAGGTTTTGGTCACTAGCAGGGGGTGCACCCTTGCGGTCGAGTAGCAGCCGCTTCTCCTCCCTGATAACAGCACTTATTGCATGTTGATACCAGGCCACGTGTACATTAAGGGCCCTCGAGACACAACTTGGTTCGCCGATAAAGAAGCGAGACCCCGTATTCAAGCGCATGAAATGATGCAGCGCGCCCCGTATTCCCTCTTCGGTGGCAGCGGGTTCTACCAAGAAAGCCTCCAGCGGGACTCCCTGATTGTAACTCAGCTGCTGGGCAAAACGATGGGGGTTGTATCTCATAAATAGCGCCGCATCATTTTTCCTGAATACAAGAAAACCCGGCCTAATGGAGTACAAATGGAGAATCTCCCGGGCTTTCAACACGGAGGCCCCGTCCTTAAAAATGTCATGCAGTGACAGCACCGCCTTTGAAGTTTCATGGCCGATGGTCAAGACTTTGTCTGTGATAGACATACTATCTCCGACCGTGCGCGGACGAAGGAGCAAGCCCCTAGCTTCCCGCTGTGACGGACTCACGATAGAGGAGTCAACCAGCCGCATGATCCAGGGGAACTTGCACCTGTCGTAAAACGAAGGTCTTTTGTGGATGCCAAAGACACCAAGCACGTGGAGCTCCATTCATGAAGTGAAGTAATGCATCGGGAAGTTGGCAGGATGCACCCCTGGTTCAGTGGTATCCGCTGCTATGCTAAGACCGTAATATAAATGGGCTAACCCGGCGATCCTGATGGCCACTAGTATTCCGGCAACCATGCGATGCGCGGGGTAGAAGACGGAAGGCCTCATGTAACGAGAATGCATAGGGAGAGGGAACCAGCTCAACCATAGCCCAAGAAACCCAAGAAAAAACGCATCCTCGTCAATGTCCGGAGCGGCGATTTCTGACAGGGGGATGATCGCGACGTCAGGAAGGAAGAAACCTTTCTGATCAGCTTCCAGTATCGGCTGACGGTCCAAGCCAAAGCCGAAAGGATCGTCAAGTTTAGCAAACTTTTCGCCTTGTCGCGACAGAATCTCCGCCCGAAGAAAACGAGCAATGAAGTCCGCAAAGCTGCGCCCTCGGCCTCCGGATTCAAGGAAGAGGCCCTCATACATGTTCAACATCTTTATCAGGCTCGGGAACTGGTGCTGAATGGCGTTCTCTGGCGTGAGGCCCATCACTACTGGCTTGGTGGCAAAAACATATTCATCCAGAGGAAGCAACTCCTCGTAGTGCTCCCCCATGATCGGTAGACCGGAAACCTCGGTGAATTCTTCTAAGGAGATGGAGACCTCCCTATCCAATAGGAGGAAGGTATGAGTCGGGATGTTCCACTGCTCCAAAAACACCTTGATCCACCATGTGGGAGGTGCAGAATACTGGAACAACGAAGCGTAGACCGCAGGGTATAAGCCGAGCTTTAGCAGCTGCGATTTCTTTGCCGACAAGATATACCGGGCCCACTGCAAGTACCCGGCCGGATGACGGGGAGTTAACCCGATGTTGTAGGGCTGTCCCCAAGGGCGCGACTCGCCCTGGCATATGCGCCGCCCTAGGGTGTCCAAAGCCGCCGGTGGCTACATAGGTACGGCGGCGATCGAAGGTTGAAGGAGACCCTCCGAAGTCCAATTAACCACCTCCACGGCATAGTTCACCGGGGATGCATCTGCATACGGGATCGTCGAGATAGGCTTCGAAAGCGTCGCACAAGAGAAGCTTCGACGACCTCTGATAATCTGGTCGTACCATCTACCCCACAAGTGAAGTTTTTTGTGTTCCGGGTCATGGTCTTTGATGAGCGCAAGAACCTCCCGGTCCACAGGCGCCTCAGGGAATCCTCTCTCTGAACGGACAAACGGAAACGAAGCATCGAAAGACATATCTCCTGCAAAAAAAAGGACAGAATTCAACTGTCAGTGCTATAATTTAATTTTAAATTCTGACATTTGGTACTTTAAAATTTGTACCACACTGCAATGCAGTGGAGAGGGACCAAAGGGGGCCCACAAAATCTGGATGACAATTCATCAATTAATAATTAATAAAACAGCATCATCATTGGATGAGACTGTTAATTAAATGAGGAAATTCTCAAGAAAATTCTCATTAAATGAGAGATCCCTCAGGAAAAGGATAAAATCTCCCTTTGAGAGCAATGCTCTATGACAGAGTGACACTTGTCAAACTCTGATCATAAAGGAATAAAATTTCTCAAGAGCCGGCTCTGTAATGATGATGGAAAAATCAATCAGAAAAGCATTAATTAAAATTAATTTTTATGAATTAAAAAAAAATTCTGGGATCTTCAAGATCCATGAACAAACTCTTAAGAGTTCTTCACAAGAGATTAAGAAATCTACATGTTATCAAAAGAGCAGAGCTCTGATTCATGGGCTAAGAAACCCCAAGAAAAGATCTCTTTAGATTTATGGGTTCAGGAAAGCAAAGCTCTGTTAATGAAACCCTAAATGGGTTTTCTTTAAATCAAAGATCTATAAAGAGCAAGGCTCTGTTAATGGGTAAAACCCTAATTTATTTAAAAGTTTTAAACTTTACCTAAGTTCTGATAGAGTTTTGACTCTTAAAAAGTTCTTAAACAAGAGAGCTATGCTCTGTGGGAGAATGAAATTCTCAGAAAACAAGAAGAAGATGAAAATCATCTAAGGGACCAAAGGTCCTATTTATAGGTATTGAAACGCCTCTTCAACTTCTGAGTAGATCCAAGAGCGCAGATGCTGCCACCGCTGCACTCATGTATGTGCCACGTGAGCGCAACGGTGGGGGGGTATTTGTTTCCCCCAATCAGAGCAAAGCTCTGTTTTGAAATTCAAAATTTAAAAATTGAAGCAATGCTTCAGATCCAGCGTTAGGCGCGCTGCGCGCCACGTATCAAACACGGATGCGCTAGCGCCAGGTGCGCTAGCGCCAGGTGCGCTGCGCCATAGGCAATGCACCCCCAATCAGAGCAAAGCTCTGTTTTGAAATTCAAAATTCAAAAATTGAAGCAACGCTTCAGATCCAGCGCTAGGCCCGCTGCGCGCCACGTATCAAACACGGATGCGCTAGCGCCAGGTGCGCTGCGCTCTAGGCAGTGCACCATGTGTACGCAAGTGCTAGACGCGCAGAGCGCCACGTGTCAAACACAGGTGCGCTAGCGCAGGCTGCACTGCGCTCTGAGTAGTGCACCACGTGTCAAACGCAGGTGCGCAAGCGCAAAGTGCACTGCGCTCTGTGCAGCGCACCACGTGCAAAGCATGGGTGCGCCAGTGCTGGAATTATAAAATTCCCCACCGTTAGATCAAAATATCTAATAATAATGATAAATCATTAATTAATCAGAATTAAAACTCTGTTATGGAAAGATTTTTCCAATCTTGTTAAAAACAAGAAGATTGCCTTCTGTAAAACAGAAACCCTAGGATCAAAGATCCGACGGTGGGAAATATCCCCAAATCAATCAGAGAAGGATCTCTTTAACTGATTTAATAAATCAACTTGCCCTATATAAAGGCACCAAGACTTCAAGTCTGATATAGAGAAACCCCCCTATAAACTTTGAGAAATTCAAAGAAAGAAGAGCAAGCTCTCAGCAAAAGAAGATTATTTTTTTCAAGGTAAAGATGATGAACGATGAACACAGAGATGAAATCATCTCATAAAAAGAAGAATTATCTTCTTAAAAGATCATAGATCTACAAAGACCAAAGTCTTTCATAAAAAAGATCAAAAGATCTCATCACATAGTAAAAGAAGAACATATTCTTCACACAGATCATTGATCTATAAAAGCAAAGCCCTTTCAAAAATAAGAATTGTTGTTCTTGAATCTTGAGACAAAGTCTCTTTTAAAAGAACCATAAATTTGTTCACAGATCATAAAAATTGATCAAATGCGCTTTGCGCTATTGAAATGCGCTTTGCGCTCTTGAACAGCGCTTCTGCGCTCTCTTGACCGGTGCTCGGCACCAAAATGCGCCACGTGTCAACCACGTATGCAACTTGCGCTTTGCGCTTCTGAAATAGCGCACTGCACTCATGGGCTGGCGCTCAGCGCCAAGCGGGCCATGTGTCACTCACGTGTGCACCACTAAACTAGCGCAATGCACTCACGAATTAGCGCTCAGCGCTCATAAACTAGCGCAATGCGCTCATAAATTAGCGCTCAGCTCTCATAATCTGGCGCAAAGCGCCAATCGCGACATGTGTCAACCATGTATGCACTACTTGGCAGAAGCGCATTGCGCTCTTTAACTGGTGCAAAGCGCCTGGCGCGCCACGTATTGCGCTGACAGAATATAAATTATTCTGATGAATGCTCTGCATTCAATACAAGACAAAAAAAAGTGTCAAGATCTAATGCTCAGCATTATTAAAAGGCCCAACCCCAAATAAAGGTTCAATAGCCAAAACAATAAAATGTTAAACATTCATTGGACTTAGCCCAATATTGGCCATAAGTCCTCAACTTATATTTAATTGAGCCCATCTGCTCACGAATATTTTAACAGATCTTAGTCCCAAATTGGACTACAGATCTTCTGACCAACTCACACCGGTTCAAGGGTACATCTCTTTACTCCTCTGATATCTGTCGTTGTAATCCTACAACGTCTTTAGAGAGGCGACGGGTTCCGACAACCACGCATTTCACGGACTGTGGGGTCCTTAAACTCATGGACTATGATGTCCTTAAACTATATAGACTATGACGTCTTTAAACTACGGACTGTGGGGTCCTTAAACTCATGGACTATGATGTCCTTAAACTTTATAGACTATGACGTCTTTAAATTACGGACTGTAGGGTCCTTAAACTCATGGACTACGATGTCCCTAACCTCGGACTGTGGGGTCCTTAAACTCACGGACTACGATGTCCTTAACCTGGACTGTAGGGTCCTTAAACTCACGGACTACGATGTCCTTAACCTGGACTGTGAGGTCCTTAAGCCCATGGACTATGATGTCCTTAACCTTGGACCACCATGTCCTTAAACTGGCAATCGACCGCAATGTCCCTAAACTAAACAACAGAGGCCAAACGCTCTCTTGTTGGATCTAAACGATCCTGTTAAGTTGATCTTAATCTAGAAATCGGATTAACGTATCCTTAACATACGTTTAAGTTGATCTTAGTCCCAAATGAGACTAACGTATCCTTAAACTCAATCTCCAAACCCAAATCTAAGAAGATACGAATTTGGACTAATCCACGCCCTACGGGTGACAACATAAATTAGTCTCCGTATACAATCCACGGGCAACCAAACATAAAAACAAATACCCACGACACGAAATGACCATCTGGAGAAGGAGTAAGTTGTTACCGCGATGCGGTAGCATAATTAACTGCAGGGGCTTGCGCCTGCAGGGAAGAGCGTCCCCACAATAAAAACCCCCTCAAACGAGGGAGAATCTGACGAAGTCTGCTATATCGGCCGCATTCATTTAAACCTTTGATACATGTTGCCATAAATCAACTTGGCATCTTCGGAGAGGTGGACGGATAGCACCAATTAGTATCTGCCCCAAAATTCAGGCAAGACGTTCGCCGCGTCTTCGTCCACGTCTTTCGGTGGGGAACATGCGTAAAAATCTAACCCAAGCGTATCAGGTCCGTAAAAATGCCCAGTGCGGTAAAGCGCACGAAAAATGAACGTCAAGTGCAAACGCGCACAAAAACATTAATCTGTCAAAAAAATGATCAAAGACATAAATCGGGTGCAACCAAGGTACGGAGTATAAATCTAGTGCAACTAATGCACGAAATAACCATCCAGTGCAACAAATGTACACAAATATAAATCCGGTGTATCAAATGCATGAAATACAAACCCAGTGCATCCAGTGCACGAAATACAAATCCAGTGCATCCAGTGCACGAAATACAAATCCAGTGCATTCAGTGCACGAAATATCAAATCTGGTGCCACAATGCACGGAACTCATCAAAACTCAAATGCGTATAAAAAGAAACATCGGGTATACCATGGTGTATAAAATCATAAACGTGTGCAACTACATGCACAAAACACGTATCAATGCACTGCAAGCATATGTGAGCTATACCGAGTGCAAAACCAAATCGAGTGCGTACCATATGCACAAAATCAAATCAACTGTATGAAATCCACGAAATCATAAACACGTGCTACCAAGGCAAATAATCGACATCAAGTGCAATAGATATGCACAAATCGTAAACCAACACAACGGTGTATAAAATATATATCAAGTGTAATAACTATACATAAAATGTAAATACCCAGTAGGTGCAGCCATGGTGCACGAAAACAATATTATGAAACTCAATCATCAAAACTCAAATCCAAGCGATGTAAGCGTGATACTCGAATCACAAACGCAAATCGCAACAAATGAAATTGAGGTACACCTCCTACAATATTGAAAAATATCGGTGCGCCCAAAACTGGCAGAGCAAGAACATCCGCTTGCCTCCTGCTCACGGTCTGGCATCCTCTGTCTCTGGGTCCTCATTTTCTCTATGGATTACCAATCTCGCAGTCCATCGGCTCTTCGGCCCGGTCAGGTGTACTAACGGAAACAATTCCGCTCTGACACTCCTCTGGTCCTCTCTCAGCCAATTAGCATGACCACACGTAAAGCAACATGTCACCGGCGTCGGCCTCTGGCTCTCTGAATACACATGACACAACTGATCCTCGGTGCAAATCTTAGTGCAGCAGTGTCTTGAAAAGAACCTGCTCAAGGTCTCTTCCGATCTCGTCTATGCCGAGTTATACGGAGGCCGGTACTCTTACATAATCCTTTCTTGTTTTCTGGACATCTGCATCCTCAGCATAGCATTTCCTCGGGAACTGGCCATATCCCAACGCTTCGGTAAACCTATCATATCTCCAATCTCAACGGGGAGTAATAACAGCTCGTCAGCATCTCACACAAACCTCTTGCTCCACTCGTCTTTATTATCGTCCACTTCGACGTCACGTCATGTTATCTGCGTACTGCAATTGTTCTCGGCTACAGTCAATCCGGAGTCTCTCACACTAACTCGAAATTACGAACTCGGTATTTTCATCACTCTATAGAAGATCTCTAACCGAACACGTCCTCGGGAACTCGTCCCAACCATCGGAGGAATACTCAATACTCGTCCGTTCTCAATTAACTCACAACGCATCTGGGTGAGGTCCTCTATCCGAAACTGGTCAACTTACTGATCTCCTATCGGATCATCCGACAAACAACGTCCTCTCTGGGTCGATCTACTATAGATCTGAATAAGATTCTCTACACTGGAAATCTTCAACTCAACCGAGCCTGCGTCGGTGCATCAAATCTGACGAATCACCTTCGTCTCTCAACTCAGGATAGACTAGCTATCTACTGTCGCATCTCTGCCTAGAAGCTTCAGCGATCTCAGCTCGTAAGCTCTGGAAGCGGCATCCCATCAATCTCATCAATAGCTGGGTCATCTGTCTGCAAGGTAGACGACATCACAAATCTTTGAGATAAGCTGTACATCAACAGTCCTCTCACAACAGGCAGCCTTTATCAGTGGCCTAATCATACGGTGCAAAACTGAACACTCGCCTTAAACAAGAGGTCACAACACAAATACAAAATCGAGACGTTCTCATGTCACCAGAAAACACGATGGCCAGTCCTTATCCATGACAAGCTCGCCCTGAGCGCATCACTAGCAGCAGCTCAAACTGCGCTCAAACCATGATGACAGGAACCTCAAGTATGTATCGATGAAAACAGATCAAAGAAATGAAAGGAATCAACAGATCCAGAATGGATACATGATCATAAGGAGGAACGGAATCAGTGAGAGTATGATCATAGAAACGAATATAATCAAGGATCTCAAATGGATGTATAATCAAGGCGACAAGGAGAATCACAGATCTTAAAATATATACATCCTAAGGTTTCTTAAGTGGAGTATCGTATCGTAAATATGCCGCGGAATATACGTATGATACGTCACTCTACTCAAGCTACCTACTCCATCAATCAGGGTCAGCCTATGAAACGAAAGTTCGGGTCTAATACCCCATGTTCAAGTCTAAGTTCCGTAAGGTCAAGCCTAGGTTCCGAAATATATATACACCCTAGACTCCGCATAATCAAATATTGATTCGAACCAAGGTTAAACCTAACGCTCTGATACCAACTTTGTCACGACCTGAAAATATTGTTCGTGACTGGCACTTAAACCACGCAATGTCTAAAGGCGTAACATAATTCAAGTAAGACGAAGCCCAGAAATCTAAACCTTTTTATTGAAAATAAAGAGGTGAAGTTTTGAAATAAAGGTATGATAAAATCAAAAGTTTTCTTAAACGCATAAGTAATGGAACATGAAAATAGAAGTAAATTTTACTAGTTGAAAAACATGTTTCGTCTTTTAAAAATTTAGGCAGCACCTCCTTTGAATATTTTGATCCAAAATCACATATACAAGATAATATAAAAGGCATCCCCAAGCGGGAGCGAGCTCTTCGCCAATCAGCGGAATCACAACCACGCAAGACAGAATATATGTATACGACGCCCAACGGCGACGATCAACACAAAAAATAATGTAAAGCAAGACATCAAACCCACCAAGCGAACATATAACCCATCGCTTAAGTCTCGTAACTACAAGTCTGTCTAGGTCTTACTAATTATACAAATATTAGTTTCTGATTTAATGGAGTTAACTAGATACAACAGGAATAATAAATACAAGAGGGGTACGATCCAACATGTACCACCTACCAAAGCAAAACACCCGAATACAGCTATATGCCAGCGATGCCGCTACTGATCCATGAGGTCAACCTGCAAGAACTGTGGCACAACGGGGGTGAGTTGCCAACTCGTGAGTAGAAAACATCATCAGGTAGAAATTGAATAAAACAACGATTTCTAGGTTAACTATATCATAAAGGTAATACTATGATATCTAGGGTGATTGTATCTGCATATGTGCCAACAATATAATCAATGATTATCAGCATGTGGCTAACATCTATGTGTCCATCAATGACACAACATCATGCATGTAAATATCATAAAGCATATGCATGTAAATATGAGGATACCAACTATCGTGTGTCCATAAACAACACATTAAAATCCTGGAACCTGAGTGTCCAACATCGACACTCGAAATATCATGAAACCCGTGTCCAGTATCGACACGTAAATCCTCATATCTCAGGCGCCGCATCCTCAGATCGGCCCTCAGGCGCCGCATACTCTGGTCGGCCCTCATATCCATCTCACTACTCCAGTCGGTATCCTCATACTCAATTTGTGGGCAGATTCTATTTGGATTTATCCGTCCACCTCTTCGAAGATACTAAGTTGATTTATGGCACCGTATATCGGAGGTTTGGACGGATGCAGCCGTTGTAGCAGACTTCGTCAAATTCCCCCTCATTTGCGTGGGGATTTTGATTATGGGGATGCTCTTCCCTACAGGTGCAAGCCCCTGTAGTTAATTACGTTACCGCATCGCGATATCCACTTTTTCCTGCTCCGGAAGTTTACTTCGTGTCGTGTGTGTTTTTGTTTGTTTTGGTTGCTTGTAGATTGTATACGGAGACTAATTTATGTTGTAGCCTGTAGGACGTGGATTAGTCCAAATCCGTGTATCTTAGATTTGGGTTTGTTTTATTTAAGGACCGTTAATCTAGTTTGAGATTAAGATCAACTTAAATGTATATGAGCAGTTGGGAATCGGTTGGTTTTTTTTGTTAAGGATACGTTAGTCCAATTTGAGACTAAGATCTACTTAACAAGATTTTAGGATCATTCTTGTTTCAGATCCAATAAGAGAGCATTTGGGCTCTATTGTTTTAGTTTAAGGACGTTTCGGTCCGTTATCGCCATTTTGGAGGCGAAGTTTTAGTTTGAGAACATCTCGGTCTGTTGAGGTGAGGTTTTAGTTTAAGAACATCTCGGTCTGTTGATCACCATTTTGGAGGTAAGAATTTAGTTTAAGGACGTCTCGGTCCGTTGATCATCATTTTGGAGGTGAGATTTTAGTTTAAGGACGTCTCGGTCCGTTGATCACCATATTGGAGGTGAGATTTTAGTTTAAGATCGTCTCGGTCCGTTGATCACCATTTTGGAGGTGAGATTTTAGTTTAAGGACGTCTCGGTCCTGTTCCCGCCAAAAATTTCTACGCAAAGGAGTCTAAGGTATCAAATAGCAGTGACACGCTTAAAGAAATGCGAACCAGTATCTTACGGCCTATATTTTGATAAACTCCTGAAGGAGGAACTATTAAATTCTGATTGTATTGGAAGCATCTCGAAAAACCCTTCGATTTGATATATTATGGGTCTCATAATTCATCCGGGATCAAAAGTTATGAGGTATCACGTGTCCACACGTGATGGACCTTTAAAAACCTGCTGGAGGAGTTAAAAGATATAATAAAAACTCAGAAAAGACCCCAATGGGGCATCACGTGATCACACGTGACCATGGGTCACGTGCAGACACGTGATGGGCTCTTAAGGCCTCTAAAATAATGAATAGAATTAAATTCTAAAATCTGTTCGCTGATTAAAAATCAGATGTTACCTCAATGAGGTATCACGTGCTCACACGTGACCAATGGTCACGTGTTGACACGTGATGGTTAAAACAACAACATAAACAAACGGCTGTTAAAAGAACCAATTTAGGGGTCATGTGCTCATACGTGACCAAGGGTCACGTGCCAGCACGTGACAGGCTTTGAAAGCCTTACAGTTTAACAGAATTAAAATTCTAAATTTCTCTAAAATCTTTCGAAATAGAATTAAAATTCTAAAAGTTTCTAAATCTTTCCAAATGGAAAAGGATTATGGGGACCGTTGGATTAAAGATCCAAGGGTGATTAAAAATCACCAATTTATGGAAAAATCTTGGACAAGGAAAGATTTCCCCTAAATCTCACCGAAAATAACAAACAGAATATCTTTGGATTTAAAATCCAACGGTGAATAAAATTCACTGAATGATCTAAAAGCTCATATTAAATATGAAAACAAATCAAATCTTTCAATGAAAGATTTGCTAAACAAATTGATTCTTTTCCTTCTCCTATAAATAGGAGCCAAGAAGAGAAGAGAAGAGATCGACCTTGGAAAGAGAAGAAACAGAGGGAGGAGAATTTAATTCTCAAGAGAAAAAAAGAAAAGAGAGGAGAATTTAATTCTCTGCAAAAGAAAACCCTAGGTATGGAAAAGAGAGGCTTCAAAAGAGAATTTAATTCTCAAAAGAGTTTAACTCTTATATAAAGAAAAGAACTTAGTTCTTTCTCTGGTTGAGGATCTGCAAAGCGCACATCTCCCCATGAATTGAGAATTTAATTCTCATTGGGTTGAGATCCTGCCATGCAGATCTAAAACACAGAGGAAGAACTGAGTGTTGATAATTTAATTCTCACAGAATTATAGGAATTTAATTCCTTTGAAACAAAATTAGGGTTTAACCCCATATTTTAGGAATTTAATTCCTCCAAAATTATGACTAGGGTTTAACCCTACAGAGAATTTAATTCTTAAAGAAATAAAGAGACTTGAAAGATCTCTATGCACGTAAAGAACTTGATCACGTGGTAACACGTGACCCCCATTCTCAATGAGCAGAGAAGAAAAAACAGAACTTGATCACGTGGCAACACGTGACCCTTCCCCTCAATGATCAAAAGAGAACGAACAAGAATTAAGGTCACGTGTCCCCACGTGACCCCTGAAAAGATCCCCAGAAATGAGAAGGAAAAATCACTGAGGCAACGCCTCACGTGCTCCACGTGACTCCCGAAATACAGAGAGAAAAAGTAAAAGAAATAAAGGCCTTGGGCGCTCTCACGTGTTCCACGTGACCTCTTGGCAGACGCTCTAACAATCAGTGCATGAATCCTCCTCACGTGTCAGCACGTGATGCTCCAAAGTAAAATATAAAAGTGTTTAACACTTAATTGCAGAACGAAGAAAAGGGATCTGGTCCCACTTTTGGGCGCTCTCACGTGTCCATACGTGACCCCTCTTTCTTTAGTGTTTAACACTAATTTGGGGATTATATTTCCAGTGTTTAACACTGATTGTTTCTAGTGTTTAACACTAAATTGAAGATTATATTTCCAGTGTTTAACACTGATTCTCTTTTAGTGTTTAACACTAATTTGAGAGTTCTATCTTCAGTGTTTAACACCGTTGTTCTCTAGTGTTCAACACTACTTTCAGCCAAATTGGTTAATTTTCCAGAGGCAAAACTCCCTCCTCCAAATGAATCTCAAAATTGAGGAAATCAAAGACAAAATGTTGTCAGAGCCCCCAAACCTCTGTTTAACACTGCTGAATGATTAGGGGCTGAACCCAGACAAATGTCTAATGGTCCAAAGGGCCAATATTTCAAACATAATTGGACTTAGCCTAAACTGGCCATAAGTCCTCAAATCATCTTGAATTGAGCACATCTGCTCTTTCAACCAACTCATTGGTTCAAAGGTACATCTCTGAAATCCTCTGATATTTGTCGTTGTAATCCTTCAACGTCTTCAGAGAGGTGACGGGTCCCGACAACCACACATTAATACGGACTGTGGGGTCCTTAAACTCATGGACTAATGCGTCCTTAAACTAACATTTGTCCCCAAAACGGGAATGATGGACCACCATGTCCCTAAACTGGAGATGGACCACCATGTCCTTAAACTGGTATTGGACCCCCATGTCCCTAAACTGGCAATGGACCACCATGTCCCTAAACTGGAACAATAGAGCCCCCAAATGCTCTTTGTCGGATCTAAACGATCCCGTTTAAGTTGATCTTAGTCTCAAATATGGCTAACGCATCCTTAAACCTTCAAACAGACTTTAGTCCTAAAATAGACTATAGATCCCCCCAATCTATTTTGGTTCAAGGGTACATCTCTGAACTCCTCTGACATCTGTCGTTGTAATCCTTCAACAACGTCAGAGAGGTGACGGGTCCCGACGGCCATACATACAATGGACCACCATATCCCTAAACTGGAACAATCGAGCCCCCAAACGCTCTTTTGTCGGATCTAAACGATCCCGTTAAGTTGATCTTAGTCTCAAATTGGACTAATGTATCCTTACTAAACGTTTAAGTTGATCTTAGCCTCAAATATGGCTAACGTATCCTTAAACCAAAACCCCAAACCCAAATCTAAGAAAATACGGATTTGGACTAGTCCACGCCCTACGGGCGACGACATAAATCAGTTTCCGTATACAATCCACGGGCAACCACAAACAAAACAAACACCCACGACACGAAGTGACCATCTGGAGAAGGAGAAAGTTGTTACCGCGATGCGGTAGCGTAATTAACTGCAGGGGCTTGCGCCTGCAGGGAAGAGCGTCCCCACAATCAAAAACCCCTCAAGCGAGGGGGAATCTGACGAAGTCTGCTACATCGGCCGCATCCGTCTAAACCTCCGATACAGGGCACCATAAATCAACTTGGCATCTTCGGAGAGATAGACGGATAGCACCTATTAGCATCAGTCCCCAATCTCAGGCTAGATGACCATGCCGCGCCGTCTTTCGGAGGGGAACAGATTCTGGCATGTCCGGTGGGACCTTTTCCTCTTTCCACTCCACACTTCGTGTGTCGTGATTCGCGAACCAATCGCGGTTCGCTAATGGTTGCCCTTGGGTTTCGGGGTACTAAGATTTGGCGTTTCGTTTGCTGCAGAAAGCAAAAGGATCAATGGCTGGCAACTGTTCGAACTGCTTCAACTGCAAATGCAACCGACGCTCCGCCTCACCTGGAGGTGTAGCCTATGGACCGCATGCTGCTTCCCTGTTCATTATACATGTGGAACAAGTGACTCAGGCTAGCACCGGTCTGTTCTTTAGGACCATGCTCCCGCCAGTAAACGTTGATATCCCGCTGCCGAAGAAAGCGCAAAAGAAGTCGGTCTTCGATCGGCTCACTACTACCACGACCCCTCTCAACGGGTCGTCCAACTCCAACTCCTCGGTCTTCACCAGACTGAGCCTGAACTCCAATGGGCCTGCCAAGAAGCCCATGACCCCTGATGTGGCCATCCCGAAGAAGATAGCCATATCTGCTCCTGAAGTCGTCAAGGCGGCTTCTCCTGCCAAAGAGTCGGTCTTTACAAGACTGACTATTCTGGCTCCCGTTCCTACTCGAAGGTTTGTCTTTGACAGATTGGATACCGCTACTCAAAAGACATCAGTCTTCAAGAGGCTGGCACCAGCGGCGCCTCATCTGGACAGGGGGCAAGACGAAACCATCCCCATCGCCGAACCGGCCCCAACAGTTCGACATGCTCGACGTCGCCGCTGGCGCCGAGTAAGGAAGGCCGTGGGCAACTCCCCCTCTGGGCTAACCCCACCAGCTCCAACGGTGGAAATCAATGCTGCTATTCCGACTGGGAACAGCTTTGAACTACTCAACAAGGTGCGCAGAAACTCTCCGACTGCCGCGCTGAAAAGATCTCCCCCACCCGCGGAGAATGCTACAGAAACAAGGCCAGAGCAGCCCCCTCAACGGCTGTCCTCTAAATTTTACAAGGTCTGGCGACGAGTTCAGGACTCAGTATTCGTTCAAGATCACTCTCACCGGCAGAAGAGGGTGAAAGTTCAAGAAGAAAAGAACCGTCCTGTCAAACCGCAAAGGACGACAACCACTTGGGTGCCCACTACAACGGCCCCCTCCACGTCGACTATTCACAAGAGCAGAAAGCAGGAGAAAGTCCCCACGCCTACAGCAAATGTCAAAGACAGAAAGCCTAAACGCCCTAAGTCTCGGGGCATGGTGGTGCATACAGTCTACATGGCGTCCGGGAAAGAGGACAGCCGCACATCTACAGGTCATAGACCGCTTACGCGATCGGTGACTAAAGCTCAGGAGCAGCAACAGAAGATCCAAGAAATGATGAATGCGATGGCCGCGCTTACCGGGCCAAAAGAAAGCTCGGAGGCATTGTCAGAACAGCGTCACGAACAAGAGACCGACGCTGATTTCTTACGCAGGGTCCTCGAAATGAAAGAAAGAGAAGCAACAAAACAAGCTGCCAACATAAAACGAATGGCGTTTCTCTTCCAAAACATGGTCGGGATGATGTTACAGCCGAATTCCCCAGCTGAAGACCCTTCGGTCATTATTGAAGACGACAGAGGAGAAACATCGAATCCTCCTCCGACTCTTTCAGCAGCCAAGGAGGAAACCATCTCAAAAGCCACGCTTGATGATTACATCGCTCAACAAATACGGGCGAATGAATTGGCTGCGCAAATTGTTAGAACCGGACGACCCTACCCAAGCTGGTATGACCAAATCAGTTACCCGCCGGGATATACGATCCCTAAGTTCCACGTATATAAAGGGACAGGGAATCCACATCAGCATGTCGCCCAGTTTAGGGCCTTATGCGGCAACACTGGAGGCGACGACAAACTGTTGCTTCGCCAATTCGTCGGCAGCTTAGCAGAAACGGCTTTTGAATGGTATTCGGAGCTACCTAACGACTCTGTCAAAACATTTGCGGAGATGGAGCTACTGTTTACACAAAGATTCGTGAGCGCTAGTGAACGCACCCCGATAACAGCACTGATTAATGCCAGGGTAAGACCAGACGAGACGTGGGTTCAATACGCAACACGATGGCGGAATCTACGGTCGAAGTGCGAACAACGCATCGAAGAAGCACCTGCGGTAGGCATGTTCGTGGGCACTCTTGATCCGCAAGCGACCATCTCGCAATTCATGATGTTCTTCAAGCCGACCACTTTTCAGGCCTTGATTGACAAGCTGGCCCAAATGGACTAGATGGGTCATAGACCATCTCCTTCAAAGACAGAGCCTTGGAATGAAAAGGACAAAGGGAAAGCAACCGTCGTCGCCAATACTCAACAACAGCCGTGCCACTTAAAGCCGGTTGTTCGCCAGAACAATGTGCGACCATGCCCATCCCTCGAGGAGAGACTGGGACGTCCTTACTCGTTTCCTCAGGATAAAACGAGAAGACTGTTCGAGCTGGCAGTGCGCAATAGACTCATCAATCTGCCGAGTCCAAAACGTCCGTTGCAACCAGGCGATGTCAACGATCCCAATTATTGCCCTTACCACCAGACGGTAAGTCACCCGATCAAGGATTGTTTCGTCTTTAAGGGGTGGATCGAGGATCAGTACCTACAAGGAAAGTTCGCGCTGTTTGAAAAGTGGAAAGTAAACCCACCACAGCCGCACACTCCAAAGAAGACGGACGCACCGGGGGCAACTTGTCACGTGATCTCCCACTCATTTACGGACGATGAAAAAACTCCTTGCGCTGATAAACTGGGGGCAGAGCCTGAGCCGGAATTCGTGTGGCCGTCAGACGAAATGATCGACGCTTTTCTAGATGAGATTCGTCTAAAAAGTAAAAATGATCGGGAGCGCGAGATGGCCATATTTGAAAAGGCCAAACGCCGGCGACTGGACAAAAGGGTCGAAACACTCCCACCATATCAAAGTACATCCGCCGCAAATGAAAGCAGGATAAAGACAAGGAAACGATTCGCCAAAGCCATATCAATGGGGATGAGGCCGCCCTCTTTCAGAGAAAATTCTCCTGGTGGTATACATCCTGATGAAGCGGACGTGCATCCTAACTTCTGCTTATATCATCAGAAGATCGCACATCCTACTGAGGACTGCAGCTCCTTTAAGTGTTGGTGGCAAGGGTATGTCGCTCACAGGCAACACTTTAACAGGACAAAGCGTGAAGCTCATAAACAGCAGAAAAATGCGACAGATGAGCGTAAAAGAATTGCTGGCAATTGTCATAGGGTTGATCCCGAGGGACCGCGAGTTCTCACATTCGGGAGCAATTCCGACGAAAAGGTAGCCCTCGGCCCTCTTTTCAAGGAGTCCATCTCTAAAACGAAAGAATTGAGGAGTTGCGAGAGCATCCAGCCTTGCAATTGCACGATACCCGGAAAAATTCTCGGCCCTGCAAACAAAGGATCGAGCAAAAAGGATAAAGGGAAGGGAAAAATAGCCCTCGTAGCCAACACTCAGCAGCAATCGAGTGGCCCTAGACCGGTTGTTTGCCGAAACAACAAGCGGCAACCCCTCTATGAAAAGTTGAAACGTCCTTACTCATTTTCCCGGGATGAAACAAGGAGGTTGTTCGAACTAGCAGTGCGCGACGGGCTTATCACTCTACCGGAGCCGAAATGCCAGCTACAACTGAATGAGGTCAACAATCATAATTACTGCCCTTGCCACCAAGTATTGGGCCATCCGATTGAAAATTGCTACGTCTTTAAAAACTGGGTTGAAGACCACTACCAACAGGGCAAGTTTGCGTTGTCCGAAAACTGGAAGGTGAGCCCGCCACAACCACATGCTCCGAAAAAGATGGATATGCCGGGGGCATCATGCTCATTCATAGAGGAAGCCCGATGGACCACTATGTCCTAAAACTGGCTGTAGACCGAAAAGTCAGTAAACTAGAGATTCGCCTCAAATACGGCGACGGTATACCGAAACGTCATTAAACTAACGATGGACCACTATGTCCTAAAACTGGCTGTAGACCGAAAAGTCGGTAAACTAGAGATTCGCCTCAAATACGGCGACGGCGGACCACTACGTCCTAAAACTGGATATGGACCGAAACATCCTTAAACTAACGGCGGACCGCAATGTCCTAAAACTTGCAAATGACCGAAACATCGTTAAACTACTCCCAACCCGCAGCATCTTCAGGCTGACGTGGTAAAAAAAAACGATACGTCCACAAGCAAAATGGGTACGGATGAAAACCCGAAAGGGCTCCGTGAGTAAAAACAGCAGGGCTACCGGCGAGTGTTCGTGAAAACCCGAAAGGGCGCGACCTCGTTAAAAAAAAATAAAAAAAAGAATAAAAAAAATAAAAAATAAAAAGAACGGTATGTCCATAAGCAAAGAGGGCACGGATGAAAACCCGAAAGGGCTCCATGAGTAAAAACAGCAGGGCTACCGGCGAGTGTTTGTGAAAACCCGAAAGGGCGCAACCTCGTTAAAAGACACTTATAGGGTCCTCTCGACCTTGTAAGGAGAAACCACCCGCGTGAGATCCTTACGACTCACAAGGGAGCAACACACTTAGGGATCCTCACGATTCCTAAGGAGAAATTACACTTGCGAGATCCTCACGACTCGTAAGGAGAACTGTCTTATGGGACCCTCACGGCTCATATGATTTGAAAGTCTTAAGTTACAGAGACCTGAACCTGTTCTTAAGCAACCCCCACAACCTTCGATATGGCCCTACAAGTGGCTCAATACTGACCCTTGTATACAATCCACGGGCACGAATAAACATTTCCCTAATCAAGTCCCACCCGTGACTGGGGATATGTCCATACGGTGAACAACCCTTGTAAGTCCTCTCGACTTATAAGGAGAAAACTCTTTTGTAAGATTCTTACGACTTACAGGGGAACATACACTTAGGAGTCCTCACGATTCCTAAGGAGAAAACGCACCTGCGAGATCCTCACGACTCGTAGGGAGAAATACCTTTGTGAGACCCTTATGGCTCATGAAGTCAAAAGCCTTAGTCGACAGGATCCTAACCCTGTTTACTAATCCACCTTTGTTCAATATCGACAGAGGCAAATGATGATTCACTCCTGGCAATATCCCAGTTGTAGCGATATTGATGCCTAAACGAGTATCAAATTCCAAGTCTTGTCATGGCAAATGATGATTCGCTCCTGGCAATATCCCAGTTGTAGCGATGCCGATGCCTAAACGAGTATCAAATTCCAAGTCCTGTCATGGCAAATGATGATTCGCTCCTGGAAATATCCCAGTCGTAGCGATGCTGATGCTTAAACCGATATCAAATTCCAAGTCCTTTTACGGCAAATGATGATTCGCTCCTGGCAATATTCCAGTCGCAGCGATGCTGATGCCAAGATTGGTATCAGATCCCAAATCCCATACTCGCGAGAAAAAATCAGCGAGCCAAAAAAAAAGCATATGAAATAGCCGAAATGATGGGGCAATTTGCAATAAAATCAGCAAGTAAAAATGTATGCATACAAAAACAGCCGAAATGATTGGGCAACTCGCAATAAAAAGCAGCGAGTAAAAAGAAAAATAGCCGAAATGATTGGGCACCGCGAAAAATAGCCGAAATGATTGGGCAATCGCGATTTTCGCGATATAAAAAGCTGAAATGATAGAGCATCGCGGAAAGAATTAAAAAAAATGATGAAACAATGATTCTTTTTGCCCTGCAGGTGAGGTCACATTGACCCCTTTATACAATCCATGGGCACGAACAAAGAGGGAACCATACCTTCCCAACAGGCTCTATCAGAAAGCGAAACCAAATCTCGACGGTTCATAGACAACCTAGAGACAATTTCGACATTTGTCGCAATATTGCAGACACAATGTCAACAAGCGAAGCAAAAGAAGATCCCTAGCTTCAGGGTCTCGACGTCGATATCGACAATTTAGAGATCACCAACGGCGTTTCTCCTCATTTCAACCAGATGCAGACGTGACGTCAACAATCGACCTCAGAGTCGCAACGAAACGGAACCATGGCAAACTCCTTAGTTCCAAATCTCAATGGCCACATGTACAGCCTGGAGACCAACAACGGTGTGCCTCCTCATTCCAGCAGGACATAGATGCTACATCATCAAACGAAGCCACTGCATAGTCCCTAGTTCCAAATCTTAACGGCAATATCTACAGCCTAAGAATCAGCAACGGCGTTCCTTTGCAGTCCAGCAGGATGCAGATGCAATGTCAACGAAAGACCCCATGGTCGAAACAAAGCGAAGTGACGGAAAAATCCCAGCTCCACCTCAGCATTCGTCTCGTTACAGCAGACGCAATAACAACAACGGCGTTCCTTCGCAGTCCAGCAGGATGTAGATGCAACGTCAACGAAAGACCCCATGGGCAGCTAAGCGGAGTGACGACAAAATCCCGGCTCCACCCTAGCGTTCGTCTAGATACATCAGACGCAACGCCAAAAGCAAATGAAGCAAAAGGCCAAATTCCTAGCTTCAGGGTCTTGACGGCAAGTCATATAAAGCCTGAAAGACGATCGGAGATCATCTCGCACCAGTGCGGAGTGGTCACTACCTCGACAATCGTCTCGATACAGCAGACGAGATGTTACCCCAGCGTTCTTCCCCTAGCAGGATTCGAACGCGCCAAAGAAAAATGAAGCAAAAGGCCAAATTCCTAGCTTCAGGGTCTTGACGGCAAGTCATATAAAGCCTGAAAGACATTCGGAGATCATCTCGCACCAGCGCGGAGTGGTCACCACCTCGACGATCGTCTCGATACAGCAGATGAAAGGTCACCCCAGCGTTCTTCCCCCAGCAGGATTCGGACGCGCCAAAGCAAATGAAGCAAAAGGCCAAATTCGTAGCTTCAGGGTCTTGACGGCAAGTCATATAAAGCCTGAAAGACAATCGGAGATCATCTCGCACCAGCGCGGAGTGGTCACTACCTCGATAATCGTCTCGATACAGCAGACGAGATGTCACTACGGCATCCTTCCTCCAACAGGATCCGGACACGCCAAAGCAAACGAAGCAAAGGCCAAATTCCTAGCTTCAAGGTCTTAACGAAAGTCATATAAAGCCTGAAAGACAACCGGAGATCATCTCACACCAGTGCGGAATGATCACCACCTCGACGTTCGTCTCGACACAGCAGACGCAGCATCATCAAACAGCGGAGCCACGGCAAAGTCCCTAGTTCCAAACCTCTACGGTTCACCAACAGCCTAGAGACAATCGCGACATTCGTCTCGATACAGCAGACGCGATGCCAGCAAACGAAGCAAAGGCCAAATTCCTAGCTTCAAGGTCTTAACGGCAAGTCATATAAAGCCTGAAAGACAATCGGAGATCATCTCGCACCAGCGCGGAGTGGTCACCACCTCGACGATCGTCTCGATACAGCAGATGAAATGTCGCCCCAGCGTTCTTCCCCCAGCAGGATTAGGACGCGCCAAAGCAAATGAAGCAAAAGGCCAAATTCCTAGCTTCAAGGTCTTGACGGCAAGTCATATAAAGCCTGAAAGACAATCGGAGATCATCTCTCACCAGCACAGAGTGGTCATCACCTCGACGTTCGTCTCGATACAGCAGACGAGATGTCACTACAGCATCCTTCCTCCAACAGGATCTGGACACGCCAAAGCAAATGAAGCAAAAGGCCAAATTCCTAGCTTCAGGGTCTTGACGGCAAATCATATAAAGCCTGAAAGACAATCGGAGATCATCCCACATCAGCGCGGAGTGGTCACCACCTCGATGTTCATCTCGACACAGCAGATGCAATATCACCAAAAGGAGTCACGGCAAAATCCCTGGTTCCAAACCTCGACGGTTCACCAGCAACCTAGAGACAACTGCGACATTCGTCTCGATACAGCAGACACAATGTCAACAAACGAAGCAAAGGCCAAATTCCTAGCTTCAGGGTCTTAACGGCAAGTCATATAAAGCCTGAAAGACTATCGGAGATCATTCTACACCAGCGCGGAGTGGTTATGATTCATCGGGGCTCTCCAAAATGAGCCTAACCTCAAGTAAAAAGCGGCATGGCAAATTCCTAACGCTTGCTCTTCCGACAGTCAAACTGCCTAGGAGGATTGCTTGAAGACGTCTTGTCCAGCCCCGAAGGGATCAGAGACACGGCAGTCGCAGGGCTACTCGAACAGCACGATTTCCTATTGAGGGATACATCAGCCAATGCGACGGTACGACGGCCAAAACCCTAAGTACCACAGACCCTAGCGGACTTCTGTCGTAAAGAGCAGAGGTTAACTGTGACGTTAGGATATTCTTGCGAGATCTACTCGATCCGTTTCGACTCGTGAGGAAATTGATGTCTTTGCGAGAACTTCTCGATTCGTCTCGACTCGTGAGATAAAGCCTTAGGCAGTGGGGATTAAAAAACCTATTTCCTAAGCACTGGGATCCTGCAAGTCAGCCCAAAACGGTCTCTTGCATACTATCCACGGGTCTCACTCTTCAAAGTCGAATCTCGACAAAGAGGGAAACAACCGCTTATGGGTCCTCTCGACTTGTAAGAGGGAAAATTCTCTTGTGAGATCCTTACGACTCTCAAGAGAAAACACACTTAGGAGTCCTCACGACCCCTAGGGAGAAAATACACCTACGGGATCCTCTCGACTCGTAGGGAGAAAAGTCTTTATGAGACCCTCACGGCTCGTAAAGTTGAAAAGTCTTAGGTGGCAGATCCTACCCCTGTCTCCTAAGCCATCTCTGCCCTGCAAAGAGGTCAAGATGGACCATCTATGAGCCACACTTGCCAAAGCTATATGCCACTGAAATGGAGAACTTACTCATGAGCGTATAAGACTACTTCATGCCAGAGTAAGACATAAAGAAATAGAAGGGTGCGGCTCATGGAGTTGAGAGTTTGGAACTATATCTCTTAAGAGTCGAGATTTGAGTCAATGATAAGTGACGACGCTTGTATCCGCTCGTTATCTTCTCAGATCAAGATTCTGAAAGCGATACACCAACCCGAAACTGGTCATACGCCATGCATAACTCTGCACTACTTCACCCACGTACATACTTACGTGGGCAAAGTAGTGGGGGGCATTTGTTCCCGCCAAAAATTTCTACGCAAAGGAGTCCAAGGTATCAAATGGCAGTGACACGCTTAAAGAAATGCGAACCAGTATCTTCCGGCCTATATTTTGATAAACTCCCGAAGGAGGAACTATTAAATTCTGATTGTATTGGAAGCATCTCGAAAAACCCTTCAATTTGATATATTATGGGCCTCATAATTCATCTGGGATCAAAAGTTATGAGGTATCACGTGTCCACACGTGATGGACCTTTAAAAACCTGCTGGAGGAGTTAAAAGATATAATAAAAACTCAGAAAAGACCCCAATGGGGCATCACGTGCTCACACGTGACCATGGGTCACGTGCAAACACGTGATGGGCTCTTAAGGCCTCTAAAATAATGAATAGAATTAAATTCTAAAATCTGTTCCCTGATTAAAAATCAGATGTTACCTCAATGAGGTATCACGTGCTCACACGTGACCAATGGTCACGTGTTGACACGTGATGGTTAAAACAATAACATAAACAAACGGCTGTTAAAAGAACCAATTCAGGGGTCACGTGCTCACACGTGACCAAGGGTCACGTGCCAGCACGTGACAGGCTTTGAAAGCCTTACAGTTTAATAGAATTAAAATTCTAAATTTCTCTAAAATCTTTCGAAATAGAATTAAAATTCTAAAAGTTTCTAAATCTTTCCAAATGGAAAAGGTTTATGGGGACCGTTGGATTAAAGATCCAAGGGTGATTAAAAATCACCAATTTATGCAAAAATTTTGGACAAGGAAAGATTTCCCCTAAATCTCACCGAAAATAACAAACAGAATATCTTTGGATTTAAAATCCAACGGTGAATAAAATTCACTGAATGATCTAAAGGCTCATATTAAATATGAAAACAAATCAAATCTTTCAATGAAAGATTTGCTAAACAAATTGATTCTTTTCCTTCTCCTATAAATAGGAGCCAAGAAGATAAGAGAAGGGATCGACCTTGGAAATAGAAGAAACAGAGGGAGGAGAATTTAATTCTCAAGAGAAAAAAATAAAAAAGAGGAGAATTTAATTCTCTGCAAAAGAAAACCCTAGGTAAGAAAAGAGAGGCTTCAAAAGAGAATTTAATTCTCAAAAGAGTTTAACTCTTATATAAAGAAAAGAACTTAGTTCTTTCTCTGGTTGAGGATCTGCAAAGCGCACATCTCCCCATGAATTGAGAATTTAATTCTCATTGGGTTGAGATCCTGCCATGCAGATCTAAAACACAGAGGAAGAACTGAGTGTTGGGAATTTAATTCTCACAGAATTATAGGAATTTAATTCCTTTGAAACAAAATTAGGGTTTAACCCCATATTTTAGGAATTTAATTCCTCCAAAATTATGACTAGGGTTTAACTCTACAGAGAATTTAATTCTTAAAGAAATAAAGAGACTTGAAAGATCTCTATGCACGTAAAGAACTTGATCACGTGGTAACACGTGACCCCCATTCTCAACGAGCAGAGAAGAAAAAACAGAACTTGATCACGTGGTAACACGTGACCCTTCCCCTCAATGATCAAAAGAGAACGAACAAGAATTAAGGTCACGTGTCCCCACGTGACCCCTGAAAAGATCCCCAGAAATGAGAAGGAAAAATCACTGAGGCAACGCCTCACGTGCTCCACGTGACTCCCGAAATACAGAGAGAAAAAGTAAAAGAAATAAAGGCCTTGGGCGCTCTCACGTGTTCCACGTGACCTCTTGGCAGACGCTCTAACAATCAGTGCATGAATCCTCCTCACGTGTCAGCACGTGATGCTCCAAAGTAAAATATAAAAGTGTTTAACACTTAATTGCAGAACGAAGAAAATGGATCTGGTCCCACTTTTGGGCGCTCTCACGTGTTCACACGTGACCCCTCTTTCTTTAGTGTTTAACACTAATTTGGGGATTATATTTCCAGTGTTTAACACTGATTGTTTCTAGTGTTTAACACTAAATTGAAGATTATATTTCCAGTGTTTAACACTGATTGTCTTTTAGTATTTAACACTAATTTGAGAGTTCTATCTTCAGTGTTTAACACCGTTGTTCTCTAGTGTTTAACACTACTTTCAGCCAAATTGGCTAATTTTCCAGAGGCAAAACTCCCTCCTCCAAATGAATCTCAAAATTGAGGAAATCAAAGACAAAATGTTGTCAGAGTCCCCAAACCTCTGTTTAACACTGCTGAATGATTAGGGGCTGAACCCAGACAAATGTCTAATGGTCCAAAGGGCCAATATTTTAAACATAATTGTACTTAGCCCAAACTGGCCATAAGTCCTCAAATCATCTTGAATTGAGCACATCTGCTCTTTCAACCAACTCATTGGTTCAAGGGTACATCTCTGAACTCCTCTGATATTTGTGATTGTAATCCTTCAACGTCTTCAGAGAGGTGACGGGTCCCGACAACCACACATTAATACGGACTGTGGGGTCCTTAAACTCATGGACTAATGCGTCCTTAAACTAACATATGTCCCCAAAACGGGAATGATGGACCACCATGTCCCTAAACTGGAGATGGACCACCATGTCCCTAAACTGGTATTGGACCCCCATGTCCCTAAACTGGCAATAGACCACCATGTCCCTAAACTGGAACAATAAAGCCCCCAAATGCTCTTTTGTCAGATCTAAACGATCCCGTTTAAGTTGATCTTAGCCTCAAATATGGCTAACGCATCCTTAAACCTTCAAACAGACTTTAGTCCCAAATTGGACTATAGATCCCCCCAATCTACTTTGGTTCAAGGGTACATCTCTGAACTCCTCTGACATCTGTCGTTGTAATCCTTCAACGACGTCAGAGAGGTGACGGGTCCCGACGGCCATACATACAATGGACCACCATATCCTTAAACTGGAACAATCGAGCCCCCAAACGCTCTTTTGTCGGATCTAAACGATCCCGTTAAGTTGATCTTAGTCTCAAATTGGACTAACGTATCCTTAATAAACGTTTAAGTTGATCTTAGCCTCAAATATGGCTAACGTATCCTTAAACCAAAACCCCAAACCCAAATCTAAGAAAATACGGATTTGGACTAGTCCACGCCCTACGGGCGACGACATAAATCAGTCTCCGTATACAATCCACGGGCAATCACAAACAAAACAAACACCCACGACACGAAGTGACCATCTGGAGAAGGATAAAGTTGTTACCGCGATGCGGTAGCGTAATTAACTGCAGGGGCTTGTGCCTGCAGGGAAGTGCGTCCCCACAATCAAAACCCCCTCAAGCGAGGGGGAATCTGACGAAGTCTGCTACATCGGCCACATCCGTCTAAACCTCCGATACACGGCGCCATAAATCAACTTGGCATCTTCGGAGAGGTAGACGGATAGCACCTATTAGCATCTGCCCCGAATCTCAGGCTAGACGACCATGTCGCGCTGTCTTTCGGAGGGGAACAGGTCCGTTGATCACCATTTTGGAAGTGAGATTTTAGTTTAAGGACGTCTCGGTCCATTGATCACCATTTTGGAGGTGAGATTTTAGTTTAAGGATGTTTTGGTCCGTTGTCCATCTTGGGCGCACGTGTATTTGTTACGTGACGGGATGAACGACAATGATATGGGATGTACCCATTTTAGGGTGCGGTCTGATTTGAGGTGTATACATCAGTGCACCAAAAAGCTGTTGGTTGTTAGGACCTGCCACCTATATGAAGGCATTGAGGAATTATAACGACGTGGATCAGAGCCGTGGAAAGATGTACCCTTGAACCAATTCCCGTATTGGAGGGAAAAAGGAGTTAATGGTAAACTAAGATTTCCTCGGGAGGATGTGGGATGCGTATCGTTTTGGATATCATCAGTTGGAAGATCAATAGTCATATTTGGGACTAAGATCAATTTGGGAAAATATGAGTACAGAGGCTCGGTCGATTTGGAGATCAATGAAGTTTTGACCTCGGAAAGACTTAGCCAATTTGTGACTAGGTTTGGGTCTTCATATTTACCCTTGTAGTGCTAAGCACTGGTAAATGTAGTGCTCACGTGTATCCTGCATGAGTTATTAGACCAGTATTAAATACTGAACTTTGGAGGCGCTCACGTGTGAATCACGTGAGACGTCCCAAAGTGGCACTGTTCTTTGGATTCTATTCCCTTTTTGCATATAAGTGCTAAGCACTTGGTTCTTGTGGCGCTCATGTGTGAACACGTGAGGCGTCGCAAAGTTGGGTACTACTTTTTAGGTTTTATCCCCTTCTTTTTTTATATAAGTTCTAAGCACTTGATTGGAGATCGCGTGCAAAACACTTGACTGCCTTAGGAGGCATTTCTTATTCTTCTTTTAAGCGCTTGCGTGGGAAACACCTGTGGTCCTCGTTATAATGTTTAAACACTAATGAATCATCAGTTTTTCCTTCTGGGTTTTTGGAGATTTTGATCTCATATTAATGATCCTAGAATTTGGAGGATCTCATGTCTCTTATTTTGTAAGAATTAAATTCTTTGAACTCAATTCTTTCCCCTAGGTTTTGAATCTGCATGATAGAATCTTCCCGATGAGAATTAAATTCTCAACTTGTGGGGAGATCTGCTTCTGCAGATCTCAACCAGAGGAAGAACTAAGTTCTTGCATGAAGCGTTAAACCCTTAGAGAGGCAAAAGAGAGACAAAATGATCTCTAAGTTTTATTTTCTTTTTACCCAGAGTTTCAATGAAATAAGTCTTCTTCTGTGAGAATTAAATTCTCTGTTTCTTTTGAAGCTTTTCTTTCTTCTTCTCTCTCTTTTTTTTTAAAAGCTTCTGAGGGGGTTCCTTTTGTTTTCTCTCTGCCCCGATACTTGAAGTCTTTGGCTCTTTATATAGTGGAGAGAAGTTTAATTCTAAGTAAATATCTCATTGAGAGATTCTAATTGATTTAATTGGTTTCATAATTGATTTGGGGAATTTTGCCCATCATTAGATCTTTGATCCAAGGGTTTTTGTTTTACAGAACATATTTTTCTTGTTTTTTTAACAAGATTGGGGAAATATTTTCCCAGATGCAGAATCTTATTTTGTAAAAATAGTGAATTTTAATCATCATTAGAATTTTAATTTAAGGGTGTTCGGTTTAACAGAGCACAATCTTTCTTTATTTAGAAAGATATGGAAAACATTTTCCATCTCATAGGATCTTTGATCTACCAACTTTCTGATTAACAGAGAATTTCCCTCTTCATTAGAAAGCTTTATGTTTAATCACCATTGGATCTTTAATCCAACGATCCCTTATTGAGTAGAATTTAATTCTTTGAAGGGGGTGCCCTCACATGTTTAACACGTAAGGTTTATTTAGTTTGTCAGCTGTTTGATTGTAACGCCTATATGCTTTGCATATAGGCGCTCACGTGTTTAACACGTGAGGTTTATTTAGCCTATAGTTGTTCGATTTACAGCGCCTATATGCATTGCATATAGGCGCTCACGTGTTTAACACGTGAGTCTTATTTAGCCTATAGTTTGATTGCAGCACCTATATGCTTTGCATATAGGTGCTTACGTATTTAACACGTGAGGCTTATTAAGCCCGTCAGTTGTTTGATTTGCAGCGCTTATATGCATTGCATATAGGCGCTCACGTGTTTAACACGTGAGGCTTATTAAGTCTTTCAGTTGTTTGATTTGCAGCGCCTATATGCATTGCATATAAGTGCTCACATGTTTAACACGTGAGACTTGAATAGTAAGGAATTTTCTATCTTCCCTTTTTTATAAGGGAACAAATGCCCCCCAGCGTTGCTTTCACGTGGCTTGCACGTGAGTGCAACACTGTCTGCCCTTATAATAGTTGGATTGCCTAGGGGAACGGGGAGATGAACCGCTCCTCATCACGTCTTATAAATGAGAGGGCTTGGCTCTTGAAAGGGCCACCGTTTCTTCGCCTTCTTTCTTAGTCTTCTCTTGAGAATTTAATTCTCCTTTCAGAGCTTAGTTCTCTGCCTATTGAAATTTCAGAGTTAAACTCTGTCAGAAAGAACATTTTTTAGGTAAAGATCATGAACGACATTTTTCTCTTAGGAACAAGAAACCCTTTTCTTTAATTCATTTTATTGGATTTTAAATCCACCGCTTCTGGAACCGATCTTTTAGAGATCCAAAAAGACATAATCTTTGAGTAGTAAACCCCAATGTCTTCGAAGATCGGACATTTTTCCTCTGATCTTTGAGGATCTATGGAATTTTAATTCTATTTTTCATTTCCCCATCAGGGGGGTTTCTGGAATTTAATTCCACTGTTTAAAAAGGAATTTGATTGCTCATTACAGAGCTTAGCTCTGAAAGATCAAGAAGGCCTTTTGGGAATTGTATTCTCTGGTGTTCTTGAGTATATTTCCATTATAAGGTTTTACCCTTATTTCCACAAATTTGTACTTGTTGGATAATTTAACCGAATTCATTTTTCTTTGAGGATGCCCAGAGTTTGTTTAAACTCCAGTGTCTATTTAATGAGAATATTTTTTTATTTTCACAATGATTATCTTGTCTCATCATTGGTGAGCCGACATATTGATTTTGTGGGGTCCATTAGTTTTGCAGCCAATAATCCTATGAAACAAGCATCACGTTTATTTTATTTTATTTTATATTATTTTATTATTATTATTTTATTATTATATATATATATATTTAAAAATGGGTTTTTCCTTTCCCCTCTTATTTTAGGAATGATGGCCTCACTTCTTGACTTTCCTTACACTCGCTCACAAGACGCTTTTCCGCAGTCGCTATCAGATGAGGAAGTTATGGCGATGATTAGGGCGCATGAAAATGACCGTACGAGTCTTCTCTTATGGGGGGTGGGGTACGGTCATATCATCAGGGGCCGCCGTAGCTTTACCTGTGAAGTGCCAACGGAACCCATCCGCCCAATCTCATTGATGGAACGCCCACGAACTGCTTATACGGTGGAGGCGACTAATTGGACTCCTACGGGCCGGCTCAAGCCGTCAATGACCGGGATACCCAACTAGCCCCCGGTGGCTATTGATATTTTAGGACGCCGTATATGTCAGGGTGAAGCTTGACTCTGGGGGCAGGTGTATAAGGTAGGCGTTACCCCGCGCCATCCAGTGAGTTACTTTTCTTAGGCTCGATACATTCTCTCCGCCCAACGCGCACGGCTGCAGAAGGTTGGGTTGTACCAAGCAGTGTACGCATTATTATTCTATTATCACGCCCCTCACGTCTGGTGGGTTAAGGCTTTTTTGAACCAATGAAATCTTCCCACAAACACGTTCTTGCTAGGGGTTCGCGAAGTCTCGATCTCACTAAAGGAGTTTCGCGAAATTTCAGGGTTGCCGATCATGGGAGAGCATTACGAAGAGATACTGCCTCCTGATGAGTACGTGTTTGCTACGGTGCCCGCTATGCTTGACGGCCTGACGACTGAGAACGCCGTTCGTCACAAGCACCCAAGTCTAATCAAGGCCCTAGGTATCTTTGAAAAAACTTTTCGTGACATAGAAAGAGCAAGGTGTCACTTTTGACGCTTTTATTGCCTGCTTTCTCCGTGAGGATATCTTATCCAAGAAGGCTCCAAAATTCGTGAAAATTGAAGATCTCTTTGGATTCGGGTTGAAGAAACTGTCGGCCAAAGAAGAAGACCTGCCGTTGTTTTATATTCCAAACTCGTCGGCCGTGGCTTTTAATGCGATCGCAGCCCTTGGTATGGATGAAGAAACTTTCTTTGTCGGCTTTATCAGTCTTTAGCTCAGTTGGTTTGCCATGCCGATGCATCGCCGCTTTATGAGAGACTCCGTCTTTTATCCTGCTTATCGCATAGCTGGAGGAGCATGATTAGCTGTTGGCATCGCGGGGTTGTCGCATCTATATCACGGGTTAAGCGTTGCCGCTAATACTTCGAATCCGGGTACGAATACCGTAAATTTCTCCCTCCACTACTTCATGTCGTGGATCGAGATGCATGTGTTAGGAGCGTTTGTTGCGCACCAGCGACCCGATTTTTATGAATCATATACTTTCCCGCGGATCATGAGGTTGGTTGATGCTTCCGCTCCCAATCTGACCCAGTTAGGGGCTCTCCGCATACTGCTGAATCCATACTCAAATGAAGGCGGAATGGTTTTCAGCAATTGAGTCCTTTCTGCTCCAGCGGGGCTCGTTCAGCAATTGTTTGATTTGACGAAGGGCGGGGTTCCAGCTTTAAAGCCTAAGGAGATTATGCATCTATACTCGATCAGGCCGGGTTATTTGGTGTTCCGACATAATGACACTGTTTTTTCATGTTGTATAATCTGCATTGCTTCGCCCAGCAATTAGGCTACAACCAGGGCGTGAGCCATTTTTAGTTGAGCCTGCCCTCTCCCTGGAAGTTACTCGCGATATCATTCACCATTTCATGCGGTTAAACACTGGCTCTCTCTTCATGATCCCGGAGCCTGACTATCTTCCAAGGTTTGTGGGGTCCTTCAAAGGTTGGTATCGCCATCGGGTCGGCCCCGTCATTGCAGAGGAGAGACGGGTGCTTTTCGAGTGTAAAGCTCCCGTTCTGGCTCAGGTCACCAGCTCCCCATTGCGGCCGTGGTCGGTGGTTCGCCCTTCTCTAAGGGATAGCAGTTCGGTGCTTATCCCTAAAGTTGCAGAATTAGAATCAGCCCCTCGTACTGCTGGTATGCCGGTGCGTACTAGAGCCCAGGCGGAAGTTTCTGATAAAGCACCCGCGGTGGTGTCACCAAAGGGTGATACTTAGAGAAGTTGGACAATTGTTCATATCAAAATATTGCATTTTGTATTCCCCATTCTTATGCATTTTACAATAAAAACATGTGCTTTTGACGCATGTCTGCTACATAGTACAGGTTACAGGTTCTTGGAGCAAAAACAGTGAAAAAGACACAAGACGACACAAAAAGGGGATTTTGACCAACAAATAGAAGGATCCTAGTCAAGCCTAGACGAAGAACAATTCACAATCAACAAGGCAACGCAAGGTCCAAAATGTCAAGGCAAACGGTTAAAAGATCACTACAAGTTTTCACTGAAAGATCTGGAGAAGACCCAGAAGCAAAATGGATAAAAGAAATAAAGAAATAGAAAGCCCAAAGAACCAAGAAGCACCCCCCAAAATTCCACACATTGTTCTCTCTAATGGGCCGCGGAACCGCGGCTCAAGCCTGCCAATGTCGCGGTTCCGCGGCCGTCTAGTGCCCGGACTCGGAGGATTTTTTACCAAATGTTGTGGCGTCTCTGAAAAGTTGACCTAAGGGCAAATTTGTAATTGTAGACGTGCGAATCAAATGTAAACCTAGGGTTTCTATGTCCTATAAATAGAACCCAAACCATTGTATTTTCTCATGCCTCTATTCATCAATAAAATTCTGTTTTCTTTGAAGATTGGAGTGCATCAATCGTAAGTAGGTTATTTTTCTGCCCTAGTTCTAATTTTAATTCCTGCCCTAAGTAAATTCTTTTCTGGCCCTAGTTTAATTTAGTTTAGAATTTTATTAACTTGCAATAGATGTTTCATCTCTTTAATAAAAACAAAACAAAAATTATGTCTTTCTTAATTCCTTCAATGAGCGAGTAGTTTCCTCACTTGTTAGGGTTAGGAATAGGGAAGGGTTTGAAAGATGAAGATCTCTCATCTCTTTTCTTTTCCAATCTATTATGAACATTAAGACTCCATGCATACTTTCATCTTCCGCTCCCTACGGCACTCTACCCTCGAGGTAACGGTGATCCGTAGTATAAAAGACCGGAGTTGTAAGTTTTCCATGGAGGTTAGGGTAAAGGTTAAGAAAGGAAGGACAAGGATCTAGAGGAAGAAGTATCTTCCCAATCATCCTAATCCCCTTTATTAAAATTTACCATAACCCCTAATATGATATCTAAATTAAGGCATTGAAAAGAGGTGTAGATCTTTATTTACCAAACTTTACCTAAACCTAACCCTAGCAAGTTTCTAATCATACTATAACACAACTTCGTTTTTAGATCTAATTAAAAGACCAAACACCTTTTGGAATTAACTCGTAAGAACTTTAAGGAGATTTACAACATTCCTGTGGACCGACCCGTATTCACCGGCTAGCTTCATGCGACGCCGTTCTTGATTGCGGTAACTTATTTTTTATCGACAAAATCTCTTCCAATCAGCAATGTCGCGCCAAAGCACCAAGGGGGGAAGCTCTCCTCCGCTAGCGTTAGCACATGCTCCAAAAGGAGAAAGAAATCGGTCGCCGGCCTACTCGATACTTTGCTTGAATCCGAGCCCTTTATTCAAGACGAGCCGATATCTATGCAAGAGCCGGACGACGGTCTTCACTTTCCTTGTTCGTCTGCCGAGGAGGCCGCGCAGTTGGCCAGGGCTTTAAAGCGCTCACAAGATGAGATTGTAAACGTGGGCGTCTCGAAGAAAGCCTTCCCTCTGTTGTATTCTACGACGTTGACCCATCATTATGTAGGGTACACATGGGTCCTCTATTAATGGAAGAAGAATGGGCTCTCAAATAGCTCATCTCGGTTGTTTCTGAAGATGAGCTTATACCGAAGACGGGCATCCATTCACTTGCGATTGAAACCCGACGAGCGCATTTGATCAGAAAAGAACAACGGCTCGAAAAAGCCATACTTCATGCTTCTTGGCGTATTGGTATGCGTATTTTCGTGTTTTTCTTTTGGCGAGTAATTTGTTATATAAATTAACTCCATAAGGATCCGTGTCCTAAAAGAAATTTATAAATTTACAATAAGATTTATGAAGATTAAAATAAATTTAGACGATATATCGATTCTGGTAAGTTGGCTTGTAAACAATCATATTAAAATGAATTTATAAAGAATTTTATTAAAAAGATAGAACAATTGTAAAGTATTTTGTACAAATAAAACTTCTAATCATGAATTCTAATCTAAATATATATTTTCGAAATGCTTTTCCTTTCATAGTCACTATCTAAAAAGGCTTATTAAATTCTAGTTAAAAGAAAATAATGAAAATATATATGTCACGCTTCGCTTGCCAGTGTACGGGGAAGTAGACGTAATGGGCCGCAACGTATTTACTCATAAGTAAACACGTTAAGTGTAAATAAGCAATATAAATAAATACACAAGAATGGCAAGAGATGTAATATAAACAGAAACTTTTATTAATATCCATTCTTTACATTACAACTGATTTGAAAAGATAATGAACAATGATAAAAGTATTGCCTAAATAGTGGCATAGAAAAGAAAAGGTACGTACAACTAAAGATTAAAAGTCTGGCTCCTCTGTGAACTGATCTAAGTCATCTTGGCTGGGCTCGGTCTCCTGAGAGTCGGGTCTTCCTGACGAATATTCCAAAGAAAGAAAGAAACATGAATGTCATCAGCGAACTAGTGCTCTGTAAGTCTCGAAAGAGAGATAGAAATAGTTCAAGTAAAGAGAACATAACTGGTAATTGGTACAAGTATATATTTGTTATACTAATGTAGTTGTTTGTGACTTAGTACAGAATGTATCAGTGTATACGAGAGGAGTTCAACTTGCTCCATGGACTATGGTAATTGGAAGTACAAGGCCCCATCAAAACCCACGGGACAACGACACGGATGTTCAAGTAGGTGTCTTTTAGTGACCATCTCGTTCCACTTCTAATACATTCCGTACCAGTTTAACCCGTTAAACCCCGTAATGTATATTGTATAAATTGTAGTTATCAGACTTGCCGAGACCATGGATATAAATTGTTCATGTAAACAGTTTCAAGATGTATCAATTAGTCATGTAGCCAAGTCAAGTCATAGCCATGGTTCGGTCAGGTCAAGTCATGTTTGCATGTTGATATTGTTCTAGTATTCAGGTTCAGGTTCAAGTATACATGTTGGATTCATGTTAGATTTGGATTTATGTTTGGATTGGATTCATATTAGATTTAGACTCGGACTTGAATCAGATACTTTAAACAGAATTTTTATCCTGAATTAGGTTTGGGTGTTATCGGTAATTGTTGCATATGAAAGACAGGATTTGTGTCTTTTTCCAAAACAATTACCATTGATAACTCCGTTAAGTTTTTCTATCTTAAATAGGCAAGCACTCACTTTCTCCAGCTCCCTGAGGCTCAAGAGAATTGATCACGCTTAAACCCATATTTACTAAAGTCCTTAATTGTAATTTTATATAACTCGAGAGGGTTTTATGAAAAATATTTTATATACTTTCAAAATAAATCTCGAGTATTTATTTATATTATTTAGGATTTTCATGAATGTAACTTTTAAAATTTGAGCTATTTTAGTGAATATTAACTTAGCTTGAATAGTTCATGGTATTTAAGTGTAAAATTTGTATTTTGGATAACTTGAGGGTATTTTGGTGAAACTTATCATTCTTTTATCTTTTTAGAAAATATGGAATTTTATTATATCTTAAAAATATGTGATTTGATAATATTTATATATTTATAAAAATTAATTTTATTATTAAATAGAAAATGTCGTTTTTCTTAAAAATCGTATTAAAATCTTTCGAGATCGAATACTCCGTGAGAAGGTCTGCATCTCGCTTTGCTAGCCCAAGAATGTGTGATAATTCGCACCATCCAATAGCGGGTCCCCTAAAAAGGGTTGTAGAGGTATAATCGCAAAGAATTTTGATAATACAATTTAAAGAAAACCGGGTTTTTATAGTTTATTGTATTTTGATGAAATATTGTAATCGCCACAAAAATAGGTTTTCAAGAGTATCGTGCTATGTCAATATGTGTGTATGTGAGGGGTTGGTCATTACCCCATGAAGTTTTCTAGAGGTAATAGTTATCAAAAGAACTAAAAGTTGATATATGAAGTTCATGATATTTTCATGTAAAAGCTAGGTTTAAATTATATAACATGACGTTTTTAAGGCGAAAATTGTTTTTAATTATTAGTTTTCATGATTAATAAATATGGTGTAGGAATATACATGAAGAAAATATAAGAAAAATGGAATTTATAAGGTTTTAAAAGAAGATGTCGGTGTTAACTTCACTTCCGATATGTTTTATAAAAAGAGACTTTTTATATAGAAAGAGAAGAGGGGGGTGGGACTTCCTAGCTAGAAAGAGGGAGAAGAGATAGAAGAAAATGTGGAAGCTTTCGTGGCGTCGTAGGGTCATCGGAACTTGCGTAGATTCTCTCCAGATGTTGTCCTTGGGCTAACTCTACTTCTACTCCACTTGTATTTAGAAAAATTTGATAATTTTGGCTGGGGATTTCAGAATAAGGAAAGGCTAGGGTATGAGGTTCTATTTATAGTGTGGAATTAGGGTTTTGGAATTTAAAGAATGAATTAAAATGCATTTAAAATTGGATTAATTGGGAAATTGAATTCTCTGTTAAATTGCAGATAAAACAAACAGTGTAGGGGTAATGGGGGTAGGCCAAGAGTCATGTGTGCAGAGTATGGGGACTATTAGCAACGGGGGCCCGAAGCCGCCGGTCCAAATGACCATCTCGCCGGCTATCTGTGTGAGGGGAGATTTCGGATCATCGCCACGTGTCCATCTCAGTTCATACAACATTTTTTACATGTTAGATTTTTCTGACTTTTCATTTTTGTGTGCAGTGCACGTGTAAACTTTTGGACTTCCAAAAAGTTTAAAAGAAAAATTCAGAAAAATAATATGTGGCTGATAGGATTCGAACACAGAGCTACGTCACAACAATGAAAAGTCTTTATCAGTGAGCTACAAGTGTTTTCTTGTTGTTCTTAAATAAAAATAACTTTTAAATTGTGCTCAGTCTTGCAAACTCCTTTCTGTACTTTAAAAAGAAAAATTTTGTACAGAAAATTCAGGGTCCTTACAAGATAAATTTCAATCATGTGAACATGCATTTTTTGTTTTGAAAAAAAAGGTTCTATTAGGATTATCACAACCACAAAATTTCCAAGCTATCACCATGAGGCTACCAATAGAATTTGTTAGATTAGACAGACTAATGAAATTTAACCGCGTTAAAGTGCACAAATCATATTTGCTATACCGAAATTCTCAGATCACTCTGTGAGACGGGCGCCTTGTTTCGCCTCTACAAGGATCTGCCCTCTACCAGGATCTACCCCTGGTTATAGATAGATTATAGATTAAACTTATAAATGATATATTTCCATCCATATATATAGGACCTACAAGTGATAAATATGGTTAGGGTGGCTGCGGTCGTTATGGTCGCATGACCCAGCTCCTGAGATGGATCCTCCCTTAACTTAACCCGGGGCCCCATCCTCTTGTTCTACCCTTTAGTGCACACGATTGTGGGACTGCGGACACATCCCCATACTACTCATATATTCATACTAAAACTTTAGGGTGTTATATCTGTAATATTATAACTAGAGTTCAAGGAAGGCCATAAGTTGTTTTTGCCATTTTCTAAGAAGAAACTCAAAAAACATTGAAATTCTATTTCTAAACTTTAAAGATCTTCAAAGAAGATACCTATTCACCTTGGAGCTTGGAGCTTGAAAAGGAAAACTATACTTAAGCTTCACAATATTTATTAATTTATACATATTTTTTTATTATTTTATTTCTCATTTACCATGTGCATTGCACATGTAAATAAGCTCTAAGTAATACTCTCTCTGTTCACAATTACTTGTACTTTTAGGATGTTTTTTTGTCCTAAATTACTTGTCCTTTTATGACATGGAGGTAAATAATATAGAATTTATCACCACATTTATTATTTTGTTTTTGTAAAATATCTAAACCAACCTCATTTAAAAAGTATTGGTGCAAGGTTTCAAAGAAAATTTAAGAAGATGAGAAAACAACATTCATTTAATATGAAGGTAATTTAAGAAAATTTACTATGATGACAAATATTCTAAAAGGACTATAGATCGTACTTTAGATCATACTTTAAATGCCGTGCAAAAGTTTAAAAGGACAAGTAATTGCGAAAGGAGAGAATACTATATATTACTTCGGGTGGAATATAAAAATAAAATCTTTACTATTATAACTAGAATCCATGGGTTCTCATGTGGCATTTTGTTATTTCTTTTATCATAAAATCAAAAAATGTTGAAATTTCTATAATTTTTCTCTGAATTCTGAAGCATCCACTTCATTCTCTCTCTCTCTGTGCCCTCATGTACCTTGGAACTTGAACAAAAAGTTATAGATAACCCCTCATGTTTTATGAATTCATGCTACCTCCGTTTCATAATGGCAGTACATTTTTGCTTTTGCATACCCATGAAGAAAATTTAAACTTATGATTACATGAATGCAAAATACCCATTTTAACCTTATTAATGTTCATTACTTTCTTGGTATTTGAATAAGTATGAAGTTAATGAATTTGTTAAGCGTTAATCAAGTAGTAAAAATGTCTTGGTAAAGAAAAAGTTTCTTGATGCATCTAAAAGGACTAATATTTTAAAACAAAAAATAATATAAAAAAAAGAACTTGCATTTTGAAATGGAGGGAGATTAGGATAACTAAAAGAATCCCCTATGTCATAATAATAATAATACAATATATAACAATAATAAAAAACAAGAGATAAAATTGTTGGGGATGCACATGGGTGCGTGGGGACGAGAGCTGGAGAAGTGAAGCATCTTCTCTCCCTTTCTCTCTCCTCCACCAAACTTCTTTCTCTCTCATCGACAGCATAAAAGTGGTCTTAAATTATCAGAGCCTGCACCTGCTGCGTTTCCCACTTTGATTCAAACTTGTGAAATGGCCGCTCATTTTTTTTCCCTCATCAAATTCTATTTTCATTTTCACAGCTTTGTCTTCAATTGGAAAGAGCTTGTTACTTGGCTTGATAAATGCACTAATTAATCAAACTTCACTTTTGAGATGAATTATCAATATAAAAGTGAATTTTTCTCTTATGACAAGGATAACCAGATTTCTCATTTGATAATCTCAGATTATAAATTTTTCTTGCTAGTGGATGCCTGCAACTTACATTCTTCGTCGTTGACATAGCAAATCGTACTTGAGCTTTATAATGGCTTTGCACTTTATATTGTCGGGGAAGAAATGCCGATCACGATCCTGATTAAATCTTATCCTAATCCTGAATCTCCACCATTCCCAAAAGATGTATGCCGAGATTATCCCTTTCTACCGTCTATAGTCTAACTTTCTTCCTTCACTTTTTTATTTTTCTAAAATAGAAAAAGTTGTCATGAAATGTGCCAGTCATTGTGATTATGAGCCTAGTGTGGAGATGAGTCACATGCTTTGTGTCTGTCCTATGACCAATTTTAGGGTCATGCACTACAATAAGCTAAAAGAGCATTTGATTCAGATCCTTTTAGCTGTCATTGGACAGGAACAAATAGATATTAGCTGTTTGTTTTAGATCCGTTCCAATAAATGATGTGTGTTTAAACAAAAAAGTGGCGTTCGGTTGAGCGGACCGAATAAGGCAGGATAGAGAAAAGATAGTTCGGCCCAAATCATTTGGTGGCAAATCGGCTACTTAAGGAATCTGATCGATATGATCAAGGGAGTACAAAGGATTAGAATAAGGTCTTATGAACGATTTACAATCAATCAGAAGTCGGTGATTACGGAACTTAACTATCAAATAAGAGTGTAATTGATGCTCGAATCAAGGAAAATCTAGAGTTTTGAACTATTTTCCAACATACCATAGTTTTATAAAAGCCAGAGTTGAAGACGAGAAAACTAGATCTCTCTCAATTAGTCAACCAATTATCAATTTTCTTAATTATAGCGCTTCTCAGCCACCTTATTGTAGTTCATGTTACCTAGATTTCGACGACTAAAGCCATCTCCATAAAGGCCCAGTCGAGACTTGAGACGACCGGTCCTCCTCGATCGGATATGCCTCCACGTTCCTTTAAATCTACAGAAAGCGGAGCATGAAGATGAAAGAACGCCCCTCAACCCTCCTTTCGGCGCGCCAACACTCATATAGCGTCGATTGGGGTATGTCTGAAGGTGCCGATGGCTCGATTTGGGCTCTTATCACATGTCTACGAGAGGTTCAGATGCCCATTCTTACCCTCGTAACATGAGAATAGAACTGATCTTGGCCTCCGATCGTATCAAGCTTGGTGGTCACAATACAGGAGATTTAGACGTCCATTCCTGTTCTTGTGTTGTGATTCCGGGATTGGTCTCGATCTAGACGAGACGATCGGCCTTTTGCTTGGTTTGGAACTAAACGAATGAGCGATTTAAACGTCCATTCCTATGCTCGGGTATTGAGGGCAAGCCAAGCGGTGTGTCCGATAAAAAATTATTCGGCTTGAGGTTCGCGGTGTAGGAGATTTAGATGTCCATCCCCGCTCTTGCACTCGATCTTCAAGACGAGGTGATGATCCAAGGATTTGAGAGTTTATTTTTATTATCAGATCATATGTAACAGTAACTTAATTTTATCAATAATATGATGGCTGGATGACTTTTATCTTTGCTGTGCTATTTATAAATTCTATATATGCAATTAAGGGGCATATTTCTATTTATTTAAGGAAGAATATTCTCCCTTTCTTCTACCGATGGCTCATCCATCGAGGGAGACAATGCCGCGCTAATTATTTTTGTCTTTAGTGCAGATCCAATCCGGTACAAGCAAAGATCTTGATTTCCAGCACTTGTCGTTAGCGGAAAGAGCCACGCTGCGGAAAACCAAGTGGTCAAAGAAGATGAGTGACGACAGTAACAATCAGAGTGAAAATGAAGCACCTCCGAATGAAAGTGACTCCGCTGTGTCAAAAAGCGCTTCAAGATCAGAGAACCTTCCGCCAAACAATGATGAACCGCCGAAGAATCTCACCAACAGCGAACTGCTCGAAGGGATTAACCAGCGGATTGACTAGATAGCGGGCGCTTTTGGTCGCCAGATGATGGAAGTGAACCAGCAAGCTTTCCAAGCTTTACCAGCGATGTTGATCCAGGCGCAACAACTTTTGTAAGAAGCAGTGAATGCTACCAACAGAACTTCCAATCAAATGGTCGCGGCTATGGATAGGTTGGCGGCAGCCGCTGGGTCTTGGGGAAATAATCCACACTACTTCGGTGTCCCGAATCCGGCAGCTCTTACCGTCGGTTCTGTTCCAAACGCACCAAATACCAATCTCAATGGGCATGCGCAGCGTAATACCACCACACCGGGAATTCCCCTATTCCAGGAGCCAAACCACGCTTTCCCGAACCAAAATCATAGGGGAAATACTGCTCCTCCGCCCGTGTTCCAACCTTTTGCTCCAAACCAGATCGGGGCTAGGCCGGACGACGGACATGGATTTCCTCTTAGGGGGCAGACTTGGTACGCTCCGGCAGGCGGCTAGAATTTCGGTCGACAGGACCGCAACACACTGACCTAAGGACCGCTTAACGCGCCAGCTACAGAGTTTGGATGGTTCTGTAAGTCTACGGTAGCGCCCCAGCCGTCAATCCGAGACCAAACGTGGAACAAAAACTTTTTATAAAACTGGCGCTAACGTATCCTTTTACCCGGATCGTTCCATTAACCCTATACTAGCTAACTACAATGAAGTTAGAATGGCTATACCGATCGATCCGTGTCCTTCGGTCTTTAGCCATCATCCCAAGATCCTCGCTGCTTCTCCGATCTCGCTCGATCTCTGGTCTCCTCGTCGAAGTGGCACCACGTTAAGAAATCTTTTTACGGGCTCCCGCTTCAAAACCGAAGCAACTCGGACATGAAGTTTGCTATCCAACATGTCCAAGGTGAAGTAGAGAATGTGTGTGATAATTTTGTCTCAATACATCCATGGATTCTCAACACATGAGATGGTATGGATGCAGGTTGAAGAAGAAACCATGGGAGAGGAAGTTGTGAGCACAAAATGAAGCTAGAGAAGAAAGTGGCATTGCTTATTGTTGTGAGATAAAATGTGAGAGCTCTAATGATCTCAAGACCAAGCCCCACACTATATATGTCTGCCCTCTCTCTTCACATGTTAATCCCACACAATAATTAGTCAAGAGATTAGACATGGCACAAAAAATAACACCATGACTCATCAACGAAGCACATGCCACATTTAATGCTCTTGATCATGACTAGCACTCACAATTTCCACCTAATAAACATTAATCCAAATGGTTAGAACAATAAATAGAATGGTATCTTCTAAAGTAAACTTGTGACGGATCACAAGAATACCCATCATCTGTATATACATACCTGCATCCGCATTCCGACTGAATACGAATGCAATGAGACTAACGTAATCCAACAAATCTGATACTAGGATCCGGTTTAAACCAAAGCCCGCTAGTATGATCCGTCCGATCATGATCCGTATACAAGTGCACGTATATGATCGAACCCTGCCATAAAACCATACGGCCTCTACAACGTTTCGCCCGAATTAGGGAAACTTTCTTTGGGGGACTCTAAAGACTCGTCAATACGCTGCCAGTGGGTTTAACCACAAGCACGTCAGTGGTAGTAGCTGTACGTAACGGCTACCCAAGTATTGACCAAAAGGAAGGCCGATGAGCGAACTCATCCTGAAACCCTACTGAGCCTGTCAGTGACAATATCCGTATAGTCCGATCCGTTCATTTATGAGTATCGCATATCGGGCCAAGGGGGCTGGTAAACGTCAGACCCTTAATAGCGGTATAAGTCGTGTCGGAGTGTAGCCCAGAACACCCTGAGAAACTACTGGAATACCTACCAGTAAATCTCACTTGCTCTGGCCAGGGACTTTGTGTAATGGCTCTCCCGACACAGCGCGATCTCACCCCCAATACCGGGTGAGACGAATCCCCTGCCGATCCGCTCATTGCCTCCATATGGCTCGGGACTGTACCCAACTAAAACCTGTTTGCACGACTCCTTTAAGCCGTGGTAGGGTAGTAATCAAAGCACAGTGGGAACTCACACGAGACAAATGACGATCTTAGGTCGATAGACTAATCTGTACACATGTTACCAGGGAACTGCTATCTGACGATAGGTATAATACCAACTAGCATGTTCCCGGCGAGTCTGTCCTGTGTACTCATAACCCAATGAGCACCTGTATACAATCTTAGGTGAACCAACTGACACCAATGGCTTGTGAGACCGGCCACAGCCCCTCGTCGGGATCTCGATCCGTATACACTAGTCTACTCTCGGAGTATCGATGCCCAGTCTCGAAACTCCCACGACTAGGGACACTTTAAGGATGTGCTTATAGACTACCCAACTCTCACATATATGATCGCCATCATACTGCTGGTAGTCAAGCAATAATCCTAAGGGCTCTATCAACGTATAATAGTGATCTGTAATGTCACCTGAAACATGTACACGATGATAAAGATAAACCAGATAGCATACTATCATCTCGAAAAAGACTGTCCTACCGGTATAGGTCCTCCCTCAATCATTGCAATCACGTACCTGCGATCTAATAATTGACTTTGAGGGCATTATAGCCAACAATCTCCCACTTGCACTTAAGGCTAATTATTGCGATGCCGCATACTCACAGCCCGTGTGATACCGAACACCCAACTTCTCTACTGATCAGTCTCACAAAGTCTGTTGTGAAACTCTTGCGTTTGACAAATAGCCTCAGTGAGTGGATCCGCTCTGATATATTTTTCTATGTCTCTCTATAACTCAAGTTCGCGGAGAAAGCCATCTCCCGAATTGAGTAATACCTGTCTTAGAATATGTCTGGATATCTGATGGGACCCAGTTCATAAATGAACTCCAAATCCAGTAACCATCTTAGACTGTATCATCCACCGAATTTAATCAGTATCCTGCATCATGCCTCCCTCAGTATCCGCTTAGACCACCTGTCCAAACTATTGCCCCTCGTTAGAGGGAAAACTAAAACTCTGACAGTCACTCTGTCGTCCAGGTCACTTTGGAAGAGTGTAATGATAACCGCCTCCCGAAAGAGGCTGCCGTTATCATATCCCTAGAACATTTACTTATGTTCATAAACTGCTTCCGAATGTTTCTCCAAGATTTGATCAATATAAACTTATTGCAGCTAGTGCAAAAACAACATCTGGTGTGGTACTTGACATCTCATGATTGACTCAATTGCCTAAGCAAGTGATATGCCAATCATGCACATCCCTCTCCTCTTTAGTCTGTAAGACACCTTTAGAGAGGGTGACTCCATCACTTGCAGGTACACCATCATGCCAGGGTCGTCCATTCTAAAACAACTTTAGAATGCTGTCTAAGTACCCAGATTGGGACACTTCCCAAATCTAGATCTAAAACCATAGATCTAGTGACCAGAATGCATAATATTATATCCATATCCTATGTGGAGAAACCACTGTGTGACAACCACAGTATAACCGATTGTAGGATAGGAATTTTACTTCCTATAAAGTGCATGTCATCCAAATACCAGGACATCACACCCTACAACTTTCTTAACAGATCCATCTTCTATTCTGATGAAGTCAAAACCTATAACTTTCACATCAAAAATAGATGATCTATCTCCGCTATATCTGCTTTAGTCTATAAACAGACACAAGTTACTTGTCCACTACGCTTCCGCTGCTCCCACTGACTACAACAACCGTCTGGCAGAATTATATACACGTGCACTTCTAAAAGATAGTTTAGAACGACGCTATACTCATCCTCCTGCCGAGTCTCATAGTCTAGAACAACAGTAATGGCAAGTCTGGATAAACAAGAACCTCCCTGTCACCGTCCTTGAGGCTGCCGGAGTACCTCTCGGGTGCCTGAGATTACCCACCATATCTGCGGAGTGGCTAATAGAATGTCAAACCTGATTGAATTTTTAGGTCCTATTAAATTTTCAGTAATCGTTTACAGTTCTGGAATCACTTCCAGTTCTACCATACTCCCACTACTGTTTTCTGAAAAAGTCCATTTACTAAAACTGTGGCGAGTCAAGAATAATATCACCATTGATCTTCCAGATAGTAGAAAGTTAACCCTCGTCATTGCCCGGGTTAACCCACAAACTGCCATTACAGAAACGTGCCTTGAATTATCTAGAATCTGGTTTTAAGCATAAGCCGGACAACTCCATATACCTTAACATCGTTAATATATGATCCATTCTATATATAATATAGAAACAGAGTCACTGATTTAATTAGAACCAGATTCAAATCATGCAGCTGTCTCCAATGCATGTCAACTAAATGGAGAGAGGCTGATCTTCATTACTCAACTTAGGAGTGCATCCAATTATGAGTAACCTGAAAGAGAAGCAAGTTCTCAAAACCATTACTATCAACTGAATACCTCACACAAGTATCTACATCTTCGATCACCTTGAAGAATCCCGATACTTGCGACACGTGGTTCCCTACTTTATTCTTGTACCTATAACTTCTCAAAACTTGGACCTTATATTTCTACGAAACACGTGTCTAAAACTTGAGAAGTCTCAAGTAAACAGAATATAGTACGAGGACCAACCCCTCTGTCCTAATGGATATTGGACAACATACAATAGTTTGTATAAGTCCTTTGAGTTTAATAACTCAAACCCTGTGCATCGTAGGTTGAAAACTGTACTTGTGGTTAAGAAGAATTACACCGCTGTTAAATACTCCTTACCTAACCATCAACTGATATAGGTAAATGTCATGGACATAATTTCAAAAAGTTATATCTCATTTTATAAAATAAACGTACAGGTATATCAGTTTGAAATTGGTGCATAATAACGGATATTCAAAACCAAATATTTGTCGTTCGGCAAAAACCCATGCGCTTTCCTCAAATATCACCAATTACAACGAATCCCGATATAATGAGGATGATCACCTTATTCCCAATAACTTACTCCCGCTCATCATATGTAAAACCATATAGATGTGAGAATCATACCTGGTAAATACATACCTCGGAGTAAGGATCTGATTGGAAAATCGGTTTTCTATTAACAACGCATAGTGAAACCGAAACATGAAAATGTTTCGAAGGGATATTCGGGTATTCCTAGTAATGCCTCTTCCATTATCCAGATTCATGACTGTAACCGTATATTTCCTTACCATCTCTCCAAATCCCTTTATTTGTTTTTACTCATTACCTTCTGTACACCATCGTTAGGCTAAATGGGTTTCTCCCTTCCCTACCATTCGGCACCAGCCTATGGTTTGGAAGAAGACTATCCAATAAGCGTAATAGGTGTACTGTCCTAATCCTAGGAGTACTCGCAACCTGAGAGAAGGTAAAAATAAAAGACAACTGAATAAACCTTATTCCTATTTCTCCTGAACCAAGATCCATCCTCGTACCGGAACAAGTGTTTTCGAGTTCGTATATAACCATACGATGGATTTATCCAATAGAAGTGGATGTTCGTAGTGATACGGAGTGTTCTGGAGAAATACAAAGGTGAAGTAGGAGTGGCGATGAAATATGTGGTTTGGTCGTGAATGATAGCAGTTGCAATTTACTTTGCCCTCTTTCTAATCCCATTATTTGTCTTTACTTATTATCTCCTGCACACCACACTTAGACTAATTGGTTGTCTTCTTTCCCTACCTTTCAGCACCTGCCTATGGTTTGGAAGAAGACTGTCTAATAAGCGTAATAGGTGTACCCTCCTAATCCTAGGAGTACTCACAATCTGAGAGAAGGTAAAAGGAAAAGACAACTGAATAGTTCTATTCATTCTCTCCATCCTATTCATTCTCTCCAGAATTAGAATCCATCCTCGAAAAAGTTCCTTCGAGTTCATATGTAACTATACGATGGATTTATCCAATAGAAGTGGATGTTCGTAATGATACGGGGTGTTCTGGAGAAATGCAAAGGGTAAAAGAAGGAGTGGCAATGATGTATGCAACCCAGACAATCCAAAAGCCAGTATTTTAAGAAAGTTCGGTTAACTTGGTTACTGAGTTATAGACCATGGTCGGGCCATGGTCGCTGTCAAAGAGAGAGAGAAAAGAAACACCCAGCGTGCACTCTAACCTAGATCAGAATGGTTAATCACTTTATCTAATCAGGATGTCTCCCACTGTATCCTCAAATTCTCCTTCAAACCTGAAAGAAGAATTAGTCGGGATCACCCGAGGAGTAAACCAACTCATCATTGGGAATCGGGATCCAACTATCATCGCATGATAACGTGATAGAATCCACCCACGTTATCACACTCTAGAAGGTATGCGCATAACTGGCAAGTTTCAGTTTCTTTAGAAACTCCCGATGTGATTTTTACCCCATGCTCTTATGACCTTGACGAAGGCCAACATATCATAAGTCACATGCCAAGTTCTACCCGTCATTATCCAGGTTAATTTGAACCCACCCGTACACACCCTTGATGAAGGCCAAAATAGTAGTACGACTGTCCTAAACCAATGCATCTATCTATGCAACTGAAAAGTAACAAATAGCTACCATACACGATGCCTTGACGAAGGCCAACATACATAGCATGAATACTATGTGCTAAGCCCGTTCTAACTGTCCGATTGTCCCCTACCGTCTCGTCGGACCTGTATCCATTCTTCTCTGTTTTAGTGGATCCGGTGCCCACACTGTTTTTGCTAAACCCTTTCCCCTTGTCTGAAATGACAGAGGGCTACAAATGGTTTTTGGCGAAAAACCTTTAACGTAATGAACTTGATATCGTTGAAGGAACCGGATAGTTTTTTATAAATATATGGTGGTGAAAAACTTTGCTAAAGAGGTCACTCCCGGTGAAGGGATCTCGGCTCTTTCCTCGTGGAATGAGGTGCAGGATATTCTAACTGAATACCGCGATGCAAAACAAAAAGTAATCGACTATAGTGAAGTTATTATCCTAACGCAAACCTCTGCCCAAGGGGTCACCCCCGATGAAGGGATCTCGGCCCTTGCCTCGTCGAATGAGGTGCTGGATATTCATAACCGAATATCTCCTCCTTGCAATAACAATTTTTGAAAATTTGTTCCAACAACATCGAATAGGTTTGTTTTCCGTGCATTGATCTGAATCAACGCAGTCCCATCAATTAATCACACCAAAAAGAACAAAAATATGATGTACGTATATGCCATCTGCATTCGCCACTGGGTCCCATCATCACCCGTTAGGTTACTTAACTAACGACAGAGCAGGGACTGGACTAGCTGTTGAAATCGAAAATTGCACCCCGGTTGACCAAGTCAAAGTCAAAGTCAACCCCAAGCCAAGTGGGCCCATGCCCAGGTCGAGTCCGAACATGAAGCAGCTGACTTTCCCCCATGCCAAAATGAAATCATGTAATAAATAATTTTTATGTAATTTTTATGCATGAATGTAAAAAAAATGGGCATAAAGCCAAATTTTTGTAAGCCCATGGCTTATGTGCAAAAAGAAATAGCACATGAGACATGGGATGGGCAAAATGCCATTTTGTAAAGCCCAAGTGGCTATATATAAATATGTAAACCTATATAAGACAACATGATGATGAATAAAGGATAGACTTTTCATTCTCCAAAAATTAGGGCCTGTCCCTCTTTCTCCTTCCTCAAGGTTCTAAAACCTTCTTCCTTCTTTTAAATTAAATCAAGAGTTTTACTCTTCCTTTTCCAAAACTAAATAGTTTTTCACCACAAAATCCACAAAGAGGAGCTTGGATCTTCCATTAGATCTCAAAAGGGGAAGATTTTTAAATCTCACCCCTTTCTCCAAGATCCGGCCAAACGACAGGAAGAAGAAGGAGACCCATCTCCAGAAACCCCACTTTGGGGAAGATCCAGGGCTCAAGGGGAGAAGCCCCATCATCAGCCTCAAAATATCCTAGGAGTTTAACACCTCATATATATAAATATATACAAAATAATAAGTGCTCCTTTCTGGGAGTACAACTCCCATTGCAGGGACCAAGTCCCTTTTGCCTCCCGAGCGCCCACGTGCCTGGCACGTGAGACGCTAGCACCCAAAACGCTAGCGCCCTTATGCCCAGAGCGCTAGCGCCCGAGCGCCTACGTGCCTGGCACATGGGACGCTAGCGCTCAAAGCGCTAGTGAGCTTGCGCTCCGAGCGCTAGCGCCCCGAGCGCTAGCACCTGAGTGCCCACGTGCCTGGCACGTAGGGCGCTGGCGCTCAAAGCGCGAGCGCTCTTGCGCTCAGAGCGCTAGCACCCGAGCGCCCACGTGCCTGGCACGTGGGGCGCTGGCGCCAAAAGCGCTAGTGCCCGAGCGCCCACGTACCTGGCACGTGGGGTGCTAGCGCCCTTGCGCTCAAAGCGCTAGCACCCAAAGCGCTGGAGCTTTTTCTCACACATCCTTTGGATGCCCTTTCCTTTTATATATATATTGTTCCCCGCCGAAAGACGCTGGAAGACGCGATAAACGTCTTGCCTGAATTTCGGGGTAGAAACTAATTGGTGCTATCCGTCCACCTCTCCGAAGATGCCAAATAGATTTATGACACCACGTATCGAAGGTTTAGACAGATGCGGCCGATGTAGAAGACTTCGTCAGATTCCCCCTCATTTGAGGGGTTTTTGATTGTGGGGACGCTCTTCCATGCAGGCGCAAGCCCCTGCAATTAATTACACTACCGCATCGCGGTAACAACTTTCTCCTTCTCCAGGTGGTCACTTCGTGTCGTGGGTGTTTGTTTTGTTTTTGGTTGCCCGTGGATTGTATACGGAGACTAATTTATGTCTTCGCCCGTACGGCGTGGATTAGTCCAAATCCGTATTTTCTTAGATTTGGATTTGGGGTTGGGTTTAAGGATACGTTAGTCTCATTTGAGACTAAGATCAACTTAAACGTTTGTTAAGGACACGTTAGTCTAATTTTTAGACTAAGATCAATTTAACGGGATCGTTTAGATCCAACAAAAGAGCATTCGGGCTCTATTGTTTAGTTTAGGGACATTACGGTCGATTAGTTTAAGGACATTACGGTCCAATATTAGTTTAAAGACATCACGGTCGAGATTAAGGACATCATAGTCCGTGAGTTTAAAGACCTCACAGTCAAGGTTAAGGACATCATAGTCCGTAAATTTAAAGACCTCACAGTCGAGGTTAAGGACATCATAGTCCATGAAATGTGTGGTTGTCGGGACCCGTCACCTCTCTGAAGACGTTGAAGGATTACAACGACAAATATCAAAGGAGTGAAGAGATATACCCTTGAACCAAAGTTGATTTGGGGATCTGTAGTCCAATTTGGAACTAAGATCAATTTATTTGATTATGAGCACATTGACTAAGTTAAATCTGAATTGAGGACTTATGGACAATTTAGGCTAAGTCCAATTAGATTTGAAGTGTTGGCCCTTTATTGGACCATTAGACATTTGTCTGGGTTCAGCCCGTCATCAATTAGAAATGCTAAACAAGAGTTTGAGGGCTTTGATAACATTTTTGTCTTTGACTGAGAATTAAACATTATAGCTCTGAGTTTTACTCAATTTTGAGATTCAGTTGGAGGGGAGGTTTTTTGCCTCTGGAAAACATAGCCAATTTGGCTAAGATTGGCTTTAAAATAGTGTTAAACACTAGAGAACATCTGATGGTCACGTGTCTACACGTGATATATCTAAAACAGTGTTAAACACTGGAGACAAAATATTCAAAATAGTGTTAAACACTAGAAAGGAAAGGGTCACGTGGGGGCACGTGAGGGCACCCAGAGGTGGGGCTAGATCTCCTTTACTTTGTTCTCAAAACTGCAAATAAGTGTTAAACACTTTTAGTTTTCATAGCCATCACGTGTGGGCACGTGATGGGTACTCATGCATTGATTTATTAGAATGTTTATTAAGGGTCACGTGAGGACACGTGAGAGCGCCCAAAGCCAGCATTGCCTTTGCTTTTATTTTCTTTATTTTGGAAGTCACGTGGGAGCACGTGAGGCATTGCCTCCAAGCTGTTTCCTTCTCATTTTGGGGGATTTGTTCAGGGGTCACGTAGGGACACGTGACCTAGTTTTATTATTTCTTTTCTGATCACTGTGGATTGGGGTCACGTGTCATCACGTGACCAATGTTCTTTACGTGCATGGAGATCTTTCAAGTCTCTTTATTTTAAGAATTAAATTCTCTGTAGGGTTAAACCCTAATTATGTTTTAGAGGAATTAAATTCCTATGAATATGGAAGAATTAAATTCTCATATAGGGCTAAACCCTAGTTCTGTCTTGGAGGAATTAAATTACTATGAATTTGGGAGAATTGAATTCTCAAGCAGGGTTGAATCCTAATTTTATTTTAGAGGAATTAAATTCCTATGAAATTGGGAGAATTAAATTCTCATATAGGATTAAACCCTAGTTTTATCTTTGGGAGAATTAAATTCTCTAAACTCAATTCTCCCTCTAAGTTTTGGGATCTGCATGGCAGAATCTTCCCGATGAGAATTAAATTCTTAACTTGTGGGGAGATTTGATTCTGCAGATCTTCAACCAGCGGAAGAACTAAGTTCTTGTGCAGAAGAGTTAAACTCTTAGATTGAGAATTAAATTCTCCTTTTTGTTTTATGAAGTTTTGATCCCTTTCCCCTTTCTCACCTAGGATTTCTTTTCTTGAGAATTGAATTCTCCTTTCTTTTCTCTCTACTATTTTCCTTTTGAAAATTCCAAGATTCAAAAGTCTCTTTCTTTCTCCTCTCTTCTTGGCTCCTATTTATAGAAGAAGGAAAAGAATCAATTTGTTTAGTGAATTTTTCATTGAAAGATTTTGTTTGTTTTTTGTAACTAACATGATCTTTTTAGATCACTCAGTAATGTTTTTTCACCATTGGATTTTTAATCCAGAAGATATTTTGTTTGTTATTTTTGGTGCAATTTAGGGAAATCTTTCCTTGTATAAAGTCTTTCCATAAGTTGGTGATTTTTAATCACCATTAGATTTTTAATCCAACGGTGCTCCACTTTACAGAGCATAATCCTTTTTGTTTGGAAAGATTTAAAGAAATACTTTCCCAGTTAGGGTCTTTGATTTTCCTTAATTAGAATTTAATTATATTAACTCATAAGGCTTTTAAAGCCCATCACGTGTTGGCACGTGATCCCAACGTTTGACCTTTGAAATATTATTAGTTAAAGAGCTGAGGGACCTGTCACGTGTTGGCACGTGACCCTCTTTTATTCAGAATTTAATTCTGCCTTTTAACAGAGCTAAAGGACCATCACATGTCAACACGTGACCCTTGGTCACGTGTGAGCACGTGATGCCCTATTGGGGTCTTTCCTTAGCTGTTTTGTTACATTTTGTTTGATTTTAATTCTATAAAGAGATCACAGGAAACAATCACGTGTCAACACGTGACCCTTGGTCATGTGTGAACACGTGATACCTCATTGAGGTGTTTCCTGATTTTTATCAGGGAACAAATGCCCCCACAGCGTTGTTCTCACATGTCTGCATGTGAGTGCAACGCTGTCGCCTTTGTGACCGTTGGATCTGTCTAGAGAATAGGGGAGATGAAACGTTTCCCATCACATCCTATAAATACCAGCGTCTCTTCAGAAGTGCCTCCACTTTGCTCATCTTCTTCCTTGCTTACATTTTCCCTTTGAGAATTTAATTCTCTTTCCCAGAGCTTAGTTCTCTGTTTCGAAAATTTCCAGAGTTTAACTCTGTTAACAAAAGATTCCCTTTTCTCAAGTAATGATCTTGAATGGCTGAAGAACTTTGGTAGAAATCTTCGTTGGATTTTAAATCCATACCAAGGGTTTTTCCCTTTAACAAGAACCTATTTTTTTAAAGTTCTTTAAAAAGAAAACCACTCAATTTTTAAACAATAGACCTTTTAGGGTTTCTCTGATCTTCAGGGATCGATGGCGATGCTTGTCTTTTCTCTGGAATTTAATTCCATTTTAAAAAGCTTCGGCTTACAAAAAAATATTTCTGGGAATTTAATTCCCCTGTTCAAAAGGAATTTAATTCCTCTGAAGAAATTAGTTCTTCCCAGAGACCTTCATGGGGTTTTCTTGCCCTAAATTGTTTCTTTCCAACAAAAGAAAAGATTTGCAGTAGGGTTTTTCTGGGAATTTAATTCTCTTGTTCTGCTTGATTTTTGCAGAGTCCAAGATGGATTTCTTTTTTGGGAATGTGTAGGGTCATTTGAAATCTACTGTTCATTTATTGAGAATCTTCTTTTTGTTCTCATAGTAATTGCTTTGCCTCATCATTAGTAGGCCGCCACATTGATTTTATGGGATCCAAGTGTTTTGTAACCAATGGTCCCATAAAATGAGTCCTCTGTTGCTTTCTTCCACTATCTCTTTATATATGCCTTCATAAACATACACACACACACACACACACACGCGTGTTGGCTTCGCTTAACAGTTTCCCCTCCTTTTGTTTCAGGCACAATGACTTCCATTCCATACTTCCCTTTCACTCGCTCGGAGGCTGCCTTCCCTCAGTCACCGTCTGACGAGGAAGTGATGGCGATGATCAGGGCTCATGAGCCAAATCGCACCAATTTGCTTTTATGGGGGACCTGGTATGGTCACACCATCCGTGGTCACCACAGTTTTCTTTGCGAGATACCGACAGAGCCTACCCGTCCGTTTCTGCCGATGGATCCTCCACGGACCGCCTTTGCTGTGGAGATGCTGGACTGGACCCCCATGGGACGGCTTGAGCCTTCAACAACTGTTATTCCGAACCATCCGGTGCCGGCTATAGATATTTTAGGGCGCCGCATTTGCCAGGGCGAAGCCCAGCCATGGGGAAAGATTTACAAGATAGGGCTTACCCCTCGACACCCCACGGGCAACCTTCTCTGGGCCCGTTACATCCAGTCCGCCATTCGCGCGCTACTGCAGAGGGTCGGACTCTATCAGGCGATATATGCATCCATTTTCCACTACCAATCTCCCCATGTCTGGTGGGTTAAGGCTTTCTTGAACCAATGGAATCTTCCCACCAACACTTTCCTTCTAGGGGACCGTGAAGTTTCAATTTCTCTAGAAGAATTTCGCGAGATCTCAGGGCTGCCGGTCAGGGGGACACTTTATGAAGAATTACTGCCTCCCGATGAGTATGTCTTCGAAACCGAGTCTGCCATGCTTGACGGCCTGTCGACCTAGAACGCCGTCCGCCACAAGCGCCCAAGTTTGATCAAGACCCTGAGTATTTTTGACAAACTGTTCACGGAGTCAGAGGAGCAGGGCGTCACTTTTAAAAGTTTTATCGCTCTCTTCCTTCACGAAGATGTCCTATCAAAGACGGCTCCGAAGTTCGCGAACATTAACGTCCCCTTTGGGTTTGGTTTAAACAAGCGGCCGACTAAAGAAGAGGACCTGCCGCAGTATTACATTCCCATCATGCCGGCGGTATCTTTCGAGTCGATTGCAGCTCCTGGTATGGATGAGGAGACTTTCTTTGTGGGCTTCATCAGTATTTGGCTTAGCTGGTTCGTCATTCCCATGCATCACCGTTTCATGAGAGCCTCGGTTATTTACCCTGCTCATCGCATTGCTTAGGGAACGCGACTAGCTGTGGGCATTGCAGGGCTAGCGCATCTATATCATGGGTTAGACGCCGCGGCCAATACCTCAACTCCAGGCGTAGATGTGGTAAATTTCTCTCTTCATTACTTTACGTCCTGGATTGAGACGCGCGTGCTGGGGGCCTTTGCTGCGCACCAAAGACCCAAATTTTATGACGCTTACACTTTTCCACGACTCATGCGGCTGGTGGACGCTTCCGCTCCTGACCCGACTCAGTCTGGGGCTATTCGCGTGTTGGTCAATCCATATGCCAATACAGGCGGGATGCTATTTAACGACCGAGTTCTCTCTGGTTCCTCAGGACCGGTCCAACAGCTCTATGACTTGTCGAAAGTGGGGGCACCTTTTCTGAAGCCCAGGGAATCCATGCACCTGCATTCGATCAGACCAGGTTACCTGGTATTTCGTCAGAACGGTGCGGCCCTTTTTATGCGGTACAACCCACAACGTTTTGCTCGGCAACTTGGATATGACTAAGGCGTCCCCTTCGAGGCATTTACGGTGGCGCCTAGCCCATCGCCAGAAGCTGTTCGTGACGCCACTCATCACTTCATGCGGCTGAACACTGGCTCCCGCTTCATGATTCCTGAAGCTGATCATATTCCTCGATGTGTGGGGTCATTCACGGGCTGGTACCTCCATCGAGTCAGTCCAATTATCGCTGAGGACAGGAGGGTGCTTCTTGGGTATGGGGCTCCCACTCCAATTCACTCCACGGGAGTTCCGCCGCAATCGCGTGCAACAGTTCGCCCTCCCTTGAGGGATACCAGCGGCGTGCTTATTCCGGAGGCGACGGAAGTGAACTTAACTCCCACAGCTGGTATGCCACTACGTACTAGGGCTCAATCAAGGGCTAATAGGGTGCCAGTAGCAGTGTCATCGGCCGCGACGTCAACAATGGCCGTGTCGTCGTCGGTAGCACCGTCGAGCGAGGACATCGAAGGCAAAGTGGGTCAACGCCCTACCAAAGCTCCACGAGGAAGGAAACAATCGTTTTCGGCTTTTAGTTCTGGGCCGAAGAGGCAGAGGAAGACGGTCACTAATCTGCTCGACTCTTTAATAGAGCCTGAGCCTATTCTTCAATATGAACCACTAGCCGTGCAAGTATCGGACGGTGGTCTACTTTTCCCGGGTTCATCTGCCGAGGAAGACGCACAATTGGCTGAGGCTATAAGAAGTTCACAAGATGAATCCGAGAACGTAAGGATCCCAAAGAGGCCTTACCCTGCCGTCATCTTTTATGAAGACCCTCCATCGATACGGCGGCGATTCATAGGCCCTTTGGAAGAATAGGGTGATAGGGCCCTTAAGCAGGCCGTTTCGGCCGACGCCGAGGACGCGCTTTCATTGTGGACCGGTGTCCACGAGTCTACCCTCGGACCTCGGCGAGCACATCTCCTCAGGAAGGAGCGTCGGCTTGAATAAGCCATATTAGAGGCTCCCTTGCGCATCAGTATGTTCATGTATCTCCTTGTACTCTTTTGTATTGCTCGTGTACATATATATATATATATATATATCCTCATCTTCGTATAAACCTTGCAGGGACTTCGGCGATGGCGAAGGATCCGGATTTAAGTCACGCTTTGACTGTAGACTCCGCTAATATCCCCAATGAAACACTAATCAGTTTGGAGGGGGTCGATGCAACCGTTGCTCCTGCAATGGAGACTCTCTCGGTGACTCCCGCTCCCCAAGCGTCTGCTCCTCCGGGAGAGGCATCTTTGTTGGTCGCTGATCCGATGGATCTTACTGGGGGCGGCCCGGAGATTAGGGGACAGGTAGTCGAGGCTGCCGTCCTTCCACTGGAGCCTGCAGTGGCGGCCAATGCTCCTTGCTCGGAAGTCGTTACATTGGCCCGCATCCCCGATGATGCGTCTGGAGGCACGGAGGAGGTCGCCGAAGCTGCTATCCCTCCAACCATAATGGGAGAAGCATCGAAAGCAACCTTTTATATTTTACATTAATGATCTCTCCATTATCTGAACCCTTCTGTGTTTTCAGAGTTGCGTGGATTGGCGGCGTCTATTGCCAATCTGTCTCCTAGGAAGTCTTTTCAGCGCCTGTTGGAGATGGCCGCTGCGCAGGCGATATCTCCTCAACGCATCGTCCTCTCTTCCGGGCAAGGTCGGTGTCTTTTGCCCTCTTCTTACTGTGTTATTATTATTTCATATAATGACATTGATGTCTTTTACAGTTCTGGAAGCTGATGACGAGATTGAAATTCTTGACAGTCCTGGGGAGCCTTCAGACCCCTCTTGCATGACTGTGGGTAAGTAAAGTCTCAACGTCGTTCCATTCATTCTTTACTTATAAATTTCGCTGACTGTTTATAAATCTGAATAGCTCTGCCAGTTCTCACCACGCTGGAGTCTCGCATCGCCATGCCACCCGGCCCCTATGCTCTGCACGCCTCAGAACGGATGGCAAAGCTAAGCTTCCACTCCTTGTCAGCCCTAATTGAGGATCTTCGTGCTGGCAGTCTGATCACGGCTGAAGCATTTGCCGCTGAAGCCAACGGCTCTCTTCCCTTTCTTGCCACCTACCATAGTGAAACGTTGGTGCAAATCTGGGTTGAGTTTTGTCGGCAGGTGGAGGCTTGCTTGCATGTGCTCGAATGTACACGTCTTCCTTCGGAGGTTGTGGCCACAAAGGCGAGCTTGCGGGGTCTAATTGAGCGGTGTGCTTCGAACATGATATCATGTGAGAAAAGGCTCAGCCGCAAGTTTTCGGAGAGGGAGCTGGCTTCTAAAGCGTTGGGGGAGCTTCAAGCCAGCCTTACGGCCAAGACTACTAAAGTATATGAACTTTAGCGAGTGCTTCAAGAGGCTATCAAGGAGGTGGTAGCTATTGATAAGGCCGCCGTGTTTATTCGTGAAATAGTCGAAGCCTATAAGGTCACTAAAAAAGAGCTTGAAGGCCGGCTTGCCTCCTACCAGGCCCAACAGGCTCAAGCGGAGGCCCGTCTTTTGATGATACTAAATCATGAAGCCGAAGCCCAGCGAAAAAAGGGTGAACTGGCAAACCTGCTGAATCGCCCGCCGACCTGAAGAATTGTATATATATTTTTTCATTCTTTCTTTGTACATACTCCTGAATGAGAGTATATTTTTTGTTCTTTCATGAATTGTACTTTGTATTCATTTTGATTCATGAATAAAAGACATATTTTTCTTCACGATGGTGTGTGCCTTTTAGTAAATGTATTCTGTGGATAGTCTATCTCGATTTCTTTGCAGGACGATGATGGCTTAGGATTCAGGGTTAAGATCTGCTCCCTAAGACTTTTCGACTTTATGAGCCGTGAGGGTCTCATAAAGAATTTTCTCCCTACCGGTCGAAAGGATCTCGTAGGTGTAATTTCTCTTTAAGAATCGTGAGGATTCCTAAGTGTGTTTTCTCTTGCAAGTCGTAAGGATCTTACAAAAGAATTTGCTCCCTTACGAGTCATGAGGACCCGCAAGTGATGGGTGAGGTTACCATTATTCGCATTTCACGGAGTCAGGAGTTGCTCTGGATGCTTCCCACGAGGTCATAGCCGTGTTCTGCGAGGACCAGGCTCCGCTCTGGACGTTACCCACGGGGTCATGATTGACTTAAGCCGCGTTCCACGTAACCAGGAATTTTGCTCTGGATGCTTCCCATGGGGTCATAGCCGTGTTCTGCGGGGACCAGGCTCCACTCTGGATGCTTCACACGGGGTCATTGCCGTGCTCTGCGAGGACCAGGATACGCTCTGGACTTTTCCCACGGGGTCAGGATTGATATAAGCCGCGTTCCACGTGATCAGGAATTTGCTCTGGATGCTTCCCACGGGGTCATAGCCGTGTTCTGCGAGGACCAGGCTCAGCTCTGGACGTTTCCCACGGGGTCAGGATTGACATAATCCGCGTTCCACGTAAGCAGGAATTTTGCTCTGGATGCATCCCACGGGGTCATAGCCGTGTTCTGCGAGGATCAGGCTCCGCTCTGGATGCTTCCCACGGGGTCATTGCCATGTTCTGCAAGGACCAGGATCCACTCTGGACGTTTTCCACGAGGTCAGGATTGACATAAGCCGTGTTCCACGTAACCAGGAATTTGCTCTGGATGCTTCCCACGGGGTCATAGCCGTGTTCTGCGAGGACCAGGCTCCACTCTGGATGCTTCACACGGAGTCATTGCCGTGCTCTGCGAGGACCAGGATCCGCTCTGGACGTTTCCCACGGGTTTAGGATTGACATAAGCCACGTTCCACATGACCAGGAATTTGCTCTGGATGCTTCCCACGGGGTCATAGCCGTGTTCTGCGAGGACCAGGCTCCGCTCTGGATACTTCAAACGGGGTCAGGATTGACATAAGCCGCGTTCCACGTAACCGGGAATTTTGCTCTGGATGCTTCCCACGGGGTCATAGCCATATTCTGCGAGGACCAGGCTCCGCTCTGGATGCTTCCCACGGGGTCATTGCCGTGCTCTGCGAGGACCAGGATCCGCTCTGGATGTTTCCCGGGGTCAGGATTGACATAAGCCGCGTTCCACGTGACCAGGAATTTGCTCTGGATGCTTCCCACGGGGTCATAGCCGTGTTCTGTGAGGACCAGGCTCCGCTCTGGACGTTTCCCATGGGGTCAGGATTGACATAAGCCGCGTTCCACGTAATCAGGAATTTTGCTCTGGATACTTCCCACGGGGTCATAGCCGTGTTCTGCGAGGACCAGGCTCTGCTCTGGATGCTTCCTACGGGGTCATTGCCATGTTCTGCGAGAACCAGGATCTGCTCTGAACGTTTCCCACGGGATCAGGATTGACATAAGCCGCGTTCCACGTACCCAGGAATTTGCTCTGGATGCTTCCCACAGGGTCATAGCCGTGTTCTGAGAGGACTAGGCTCCGCTATGGATACTTCACACGGGGTCATTGCCGTGCTCTGTGAGGATCAGGATCCACTCTGGACGTTTCCCACGGGGTCAGGATTGACATAAGCCGCGTTCCACATGACCAGAAAGGGTTGACTTTATCCGCATTTCACGGAGTCGGGGTTTGACTCTCGGTTATCTGTGCACAGCCGAGTCATGGAACTGGGAGTTGCCGCGGTTCCGCTTTGCTTGATGTTGTGTCTGTTGTAATGAGACGAATGTTGAGATGATCTCCAGGCTATCTGTGAACCGTTGAGATCTGGCTTCTTCTTCTGATGAAGCCTGGGGAGGAAAGGTATGATCCCTTCTTTGTTTGCGCCTCTGGATTGTATACAGGGATTGATGTGATATCACCTGTAGGGCAAAATTTCATCATTTTTTATTTCTTTCCGCGATGCTCTATCATTTCAGCTTTTATATCGCGAAGGTCGCGATTGCCCAATCATTTCGGCTATTTTTCGCGGTGCCCAATCATTTCGTCTATTTGTTTTATTTTTACTCGCTGGTTTTTATTGCGAGTTGCCCAATCATTTTGGCTATTTTGCATGCATACATTTTTACTTGCTGATTTTATTGCAAGTTGCCCCATTATTTCGGCTATTTCGTATGTATGTATGGCTTGCTAGCTTTTTTGCTGAAAGCTTGGAATTAGACACTGATTTCGGCATCAGCACCGCTACAACTGGGATATTGCCAGGAGCGAATCATCATTTGCCTCTGTCGATAACGAACAAAGGTGGCTTAGTAAACAGGGTTAAGATCCTGTCGACTAAGGCTTTTGTCTTCATGAGCCGTAAGGGTCTCATAAAGGTATTTCTCCCTAGAAGTCATGAGGATCTCGTAGGTGCATTTTCTCCCTAGGAATCGTGAGGATTCCAAGTGCATGATCCCTTATAAGTCATAAGGATCTTACAAGAGTGCTTTCTCCTTATAAGCCGAGAGGACTTACAAGGGTTGTTCACCATGTAGACATATCCCTAGTCGCGGGTAAAACTTTGTTAGGGAAATGTTTATTCGTGCCCGTGGATTGTATACAAGGGTCAATATTGAACCACTTGTAGGGCAGCATTGGAAGTTGTGGTAGCTGCTTAAGAACAGATTCAGATCCCTGTAGCTTAAGACTTTTGAATCTTATGAGCCGTGAGGGTCTCATAAGAGCGTTCTCCCTACGAGTCGTGAGGATCTCGTAAGTGTGTTTTCTCCTTAGGGATCGTGAGGATTCCTAAGTGTGTTGCTCCCTTATGAGTCGTAAGGATCTCACACAGGTGGTTTCTCCTTACAAGGTCGTGAGGACTTTGTAAGTGTCTTTTTAGCGAGATTGCGCCCTTTCGGGTTTTTACAAAACTCGCCGATAGCCCTGCTATTTTTACTCACGGAGCCCTTTCGGGTTTTCATCCGTGCCCATTTTGCTTATGGACATACCGTTTTCTTTTTTTTATTCTTTTATTCTTTGTGTTAGCCTTGGGATGTTGCAGTCTACAATAGTTTATCGACGTCTCGGTCAACAGCTAGTTTTAGGACATAGTGGTCCATTGTTAGTTTAAGGATGTTTCGGTCCGTTGTTAGTTTAAGGACGTTTCGGTACGTTAGCCGGCTACTACTTATAGAGTTTGGGCTTAGGAAGATAGAGAGCGGAGATAGGCGTCGTCATCTATCGTTGACCTAGGCTGTGACTCGTCAGGCGTAGTATTTTTTCAGGAATCGACCGTTTATTGGCCGGAAAGGTCTTTCACCCTGCATGTCCATGAGTAGGTAGGCTCCACCCTGGTAAACTTTGTCTATGATATACGGGCCTTCATAGTTCGGCTCGAATTTCCCCCGTTTGGCGCGATTAGGGATCATAGGTCTTTTGACCACTAGCACGAGTTCGCCTTGGTGCAATGTTCTCGGCCTAGTCAATCTTTCATATGAGCGCGTCATCTTCGCTTTGTAAGCCTCCAGATTTTGTTGCGCTATGAGCCGGGTTTCATAAAGGGCATCGAGCTCCTCAAGCCGAAGGTGAGTATTTTCTTCGTCTGTTAGCTCGTAATGGACTGCCACTCGTAGAGAGGGTAACTCTATCTCGAGGGGGAGTACCGCTTCTGTACCGAATACCTATGCGTACGGCATTGTGTTCGTGTCCTTTTTGAACGTAGTTCGATATGCCCAAAGAGCTTCCTGCAGTCTCTCATGCCAGTCCTTCTTATTTTGAGACACCATCTTTTTCATGATCTTCGTCAAGGTCTTGTTGAAAGCCTCAGCTAGACCGTTAGCTCGAGGATTATAGACTGAAGAGTATCTCTAGTCTATATTATACTGTTGCGCGAAGCGGCTGATCTTATAGCTTCTGTAGGCTGGCCCGTTATCGGAGAGGATCCGTCGCGGAGTGCCGAACCGATAAATGACGTGTGTCTTGAAGAAATGGAGGATATTCTCCGTCTTCACTTCCCTCAGCGGTACTGCTTCTGCCCATTTGGAGAAGTAATCAGTTGTCGCCAAAATGAATCGATGTCCTCTGGACGATGTTGGCTCGATGGGGCCGATTATGTCAGTTCCCCACATTTCAAACGGCCATCTAGCCATTGTCGGATGTAACGGATTCGGATGCTGGTAGATAAAGTCCCCATGAATCTGGCACGAGTGGCATTGCTTCGCGTATTCGAGGCAGTCCTGGATCATCGTGGGCCAATAGTATCCCATCCTTTTAATCTTCAGCTTCATCTTCGGCCCGGCTTGGTGAGAACCGCAGAGTCCGTCATGAACTTCTTAGACGACTCTCTTTGCTTCTTTAGGTCCTAGGCATCTTAGACATAAAGAATTAAATGATCTTTTATACGGGGTATCATTAACGAAGGCAAAGGATAGAGCTCGCTTCATGAGTTGATGTTTTGAGGACGCATCTTTAGGCGTTCGACGGGATTTGAAGTAGTCTATAAAGGCTTCTCTCCAATCCTCAACCTTTTCTTGGTCTTTTACTTGTAGAGCCATTTGCTCGGTCGCTCCCTTTCCTCGGACGACTCTGGAGATATTTCTGCCGGTGCAAGAACCCGACGGCTTTGCACAATGATCCTCACGTCATCGAGGTTCTCGTCAGCCAGTTCTTTAGCGAGCTTGGCTAATGCATCCGCCTTGCTATTTTTTGCACGTGGTATACTTTCCAAGGTATAGGAAGGAATTTGAATTAGCAGTCGCTGTACTCTCTCGCCGTACTTTACCAACTCTGGCTTGCACGTTTGGTAGTCACCGTTTACTTGACTAACGACCAGTTGGGAGTCACCGTATATGAGCAGTTTTTCAATTCCCATGTTGATTGCAATCTCGAGACCTGCTATCAAAGCTTCATACTCGGCTTCGTTGTTTGTCCTCGGCTCTGTTAGGGAGAAAGCAAAGCGCATTATCCCTCCTTGTGGAGTCACGAAGATGAGGCCTACCCCTGATTTGATTATGGGAGTGCTTTGTTTGCGCTTTTTTATGGAAGATGCTCCGTCGAAGTAAAGTTCCCATTGGGTATCATTCTCTATTCTCTCCCCGTCGATTGTGTCAAATGCGTATTCGTCCAGCAGTTCGCAGTTCAAGGGAGAGTCAGCGGGTATCGGATGCTCAGCGAGAAAGTCAGCGATGGCCTGGCCTTTCACTGCCTTAAGGGGACGATAAGTTATCGAGAATTCCATCAATAGCAGGGCCCATTTAGCGAGTCGCCCTGTTAATATGGCCTTCGACATCAAATATTTAAGAGGATCCACTTTCGATATGAGATGGACCTCGTGTGCCAACGCGTAGTGTCTGAGCTTCGTTATTGCGAAGATCAACGCCAGGCAGTGTTTTTCAATGGGAGAGTAATTGCTTTCTGCCCCCAGGAGAACTCGACTCAGATAATAAATGACTCTCTCTTTCCCTTGGTCATTCTCTTGTGCACATAATGCGCCTAGCGAACCTTCGAGGGCTGTTGTATACAGGACGAGAGGTTTTCCTTTAACGGGAGTGGCCAGCACTGGCGGATTCTGCAGGTATTGCTTGATTTCATCTAGTGCGCTTTGGCATTTGTGATCCCAGACCAACGGAGTTCCCTTCTTCATTAGGTGACTGTAAGGACGACACTTGCCGGAGAGATTGGCTATAAATCGCCGGATATACGCGAGCTTTCCTTGGAGAGACCGCAGCTGTTTGAGAGTTCTTGGCGGAGGCATTTCCATAATCGCCTTGATCTTCGACGGGTCTATCTCGATGCCTCGGTGTCGGACGATGAATCCTAGGAATTTGCCCAAGGAAACTCCGAACATACATTTGAGAGGGTTCATCTTCAAGTTGTATTGCCGAAGGCGTTGAAATACGATCTTCAGATGCTCTAGATGTTCCTTGTATGATTTGCTTTTCACCATGAAGTCGTCAATATAGCATTCGACAATTTCATGTATGAGGTCGTAGAAAATCTTCGTCATGGCCCTCTGATAGGTGGCACCGGCGTTCTTTAGACCGAAAGGCATCACCTTGCAGCAGAATATACCCAAAGGGGTCCGGAAGGCGGTATGCTTCTGGTCCTCAGGATGCATCTTTATCTGATTATATCCTGATGAGCCGTCCATGAAGGAGAAGACTTCGTGAGTGGACGTATTATCTATCATCAGCTCAGTGACTGGTACTGGAAAGTCGTCCTTCGGGCAGGCTTTATTAAGATCCCGAAAGTCCACACATATGCGCACCGTTCTATTTTTCTTCATCACCGGGACGATGTTGGCGATCCAGTCAGGATACTGAACCTCTTGGATGAAGCCGGAGTTGATTAGCTTCTTGACCTCGGCGTTGATACTCATCTTAAGCTCGAGCCACATTCTCCTCGGTGCTTGTTTGATTGGCTTGACGTCCGGGGATATTGCCAATTTATGGACAGCAATCTCTGGATCTAGCCCTGGCATCTCGGAATAGTTCCATGCGAAACAGTCTTTATGCTACATAAGCACGTCCTTTAGTGTAGCCACCCTTTCTTCAGACAGCAGCTCACTAACGAATGTCGGTCATGGGTCACTTGCCGTCCCCAAATCAATATTCCTGAGGTTATCTGGAGTAGTGTGTATTCCATCTTCCAGCTCTTTCGGTGCCGGTGGAAACTCTGAGATCACCTCGTCATCATTGTTTTCGAAGCACCAGGGGAGGTCATCCATATTCTCGAGCTCTTCTTTTAACAATGTTATCGTGTGGCAGGTACGAGATCGTTTCCAAGCTCGATGTGGATCTGGTTCTATCCTCGCTATACACGTTGCTTTTGGTTCATGCTTCTGTGGCGGGCTTACCCTCCAACTGCTGGATAGAGCGAACCTGCCCTGTTGATATTGTTCTTCAACCCAGTTCTTGAAGGTGAAGCAGTCTTCGAGAGGGTGTCCTATTGCTTGGTGATAAGAGAAATAGTCTGGGTGTGAGACCTCGTTCGCTTGCTCAGGATGCTTGGATTCCGGTAGTGTCATCATCTGATACTTTACGACGAGATTGAATATCTTCTTTGTCTTATCTTGGGGAAAAGAATATTCCCGGCCCATCTTCTTCATAAGGGATGGATCCCGGCTGCTAGACCCTTGCTCGTGTGGCTTCTTAGACTTGCTGGGCTGCTGTCGAACGTTTCTTCCATTCTTTGGTTTATTTTTGCCTCTGCGGCGGGTCTTTTGTATGACGGGCTGGCGACGAGGAGCATTGTCATTCTCTGCGGCCTGTTGAAGGAGGCGTTGCGTCCTGGCTTTCTCGTAAATGGCCATCTCACGGTTATGATCATCCTGGACCTTTTGACCCGCTTCTCTGATCAATTTGTCCATCCGTTCTTCAAACGACGGACTCGGCATTTTGATGACGTAGCTGCCATGGACTCGCTCTCGTTTTTTGGATCGAACATATCCAAGCCCGATCGTTTCCATTCTCCTGTTGGGCAACTTGCGCTGAGTTCCGGGGACATCCCAAATCCTGTTGTAGAACCGAGCTTGCTGGGTGGTCTGTTTCAAGGGTACGCCTTGGCGCCTCAACAGCCTTTTCAAGCCTTCTGTGTAATATCTAGGCAGACGGATGGGCTGGAGCCTGTCAAGTGTAGAATCCGCGCCGTGCCAAATTTCTTTTTCCACTTTGGTTTTCCCGGATCGGTAGAATAGGATTGCCTTTTCACCTTTTCACCTGGGAGGGACGTAGAATGTCTGCAGTTCTTGCACACTATAAGTTTCAAGTGCATCGAGCTCTTTGTAATGCTCTTATGGAACCATGGCAAGTTGCAAACTTTGATCTCTGTCGGCGGAGATTTGTATCGACGGCCGAGCAGAGAATACAGCATTGACCTCATCTTCCAAGTCGCTGCCGAAGATCAACATAGGGATGGACGGTCCCGGCTTGTTGTATTGGGGTGGACCTGAGTAAACTATTTCTTCCTTCTCCTCAGTATCACTCCCGAAGACTGGAATAGTAGTGATGGCTTTGTTCTTCGGTTTGTGACATCTTTCCGTGTCCTCGAAATCTGGTAAGAAGTATTTTGCATCTTCGTACTTTCGGACTTCGTTTACGGAGAATGGGTTCAGCTCTCCTGTTACGGTATACTCGAGACCGTCCTTGAAATACTTTATACACTGGTGTTGTGTGGAAGGGATAATGTTGTACTCATGTAACCAAGGCCTGCCGAGCAAAGCATTATAGCATGTCTTGGCGTCGATGACATGAAACTTAATGTCCGTGACAAGGAACCCGAAGCGTAGTGTCAATATTACAGACCCCAGCATTCGTGATGACTGAGAGTCAAACCCGGAGATGGTGATTTTATCACGAGCGAGGTGCAGAACGCTCATGCAAATTTCCTTCAATGCTCTCACATTGAGGAGATTGACGGAGGACCCATTATCGATCACGATTTTACCTATCTTGATATCATGATAGTATCCGGAGACATAAAGGGGACGGTTGTGCTCGCATGTCCCGAGAAGGAGATCTTCATCGCCGAAGGTGATATCGGCCGTGTGTACTTCTTCCCGCTCGTCCTTCATCTTTTCTTCGGCGAGAAAAGCTTGGAATTGTTCAGGCTCCTGCAACGCCTTGATCAAAGAATCTTTTGCTTCTTTTGATAACAAGAGGGCATCGAGAATGCTTAGCTGCAAAGGTAACTTTCTCAAGTGTGCCAGAACGTTGTAGTCCACCTTACTTTTCTTTGGCGGGTCCTTGGCGGTCAGCTCTTTGACGACTTGGTCATCTAAGGCGATATCCTCAGGGACTTTTTCTTTTCCCTTATCTTTTCTATTCGTGGGCCCGAGATTCTTTTCGGGCAGCGTACGATTGCGCAGCTGAATATTTTCACAGGTCTTTAGTTCTTCCTCTTTTTCCGAGGTGGACTCTTTAAAGAGAGGGCCAAGAGTCATTTCTTCGTCAGAGTCGCTCCCGAAGGTAAGAACTTGCGATCCCCCAGCGTCGACCATATGACAGTTGCCGGTAGTTCTTTTACACTCCTCGGTCGTATTTCTTTGCTCCCGACGAGTTTTGCGTTTCATCCGCTTGAAATTTTGCCGGTGAGCAACATATCCCTTCTACCATCTTTTAAAAGAATTGCACTCTTCGGTGGGGTGCACAATGTTTCGATGATATAAGCAGTAGCTAGGATGCATTTCTGCTTCACCAAGAATGTTTCCTTCGAAGGGTGGCTGCTTCATTCCTATTGATATGGCTTTGGCGAACCTCTTCCTAGTCTTGAACCTGCTTTTATTCCCGGCGGATGTACTTCGATCTGGCAGAAGTGTTTAAACCCTTTCGTTCAATCGTTGGCATTTGGCCTTTTCAAATATGGCCATCTCATGCTCCCGTTCAGCTTTGCTTTTTGAAAGAGCTTCGTTCAAGAATGCATCAATCAATTCGTCTGATGGCTCTAGAAGTTCTAGATTGGGACCTGCCCCCAGTTTTTCTGTGTAAGGAGCCTCTCCATCGTCTATCGACGAGTGAGAGATCACATGGTAACTTGCTACGTAATCTTCAGATTCATCCGACGAGTCTTCTCCATCGTCTCCGTCCTCAAGGACGTGACTAAGAAATTCTTGGAGTGTGATCGGGGTCCGCACCTTCTGGTTATATTCTTCCAGCGCGTCGATATATTTTTGTAGGTCCGTGCGCTTGACACCAAGCTTCACGGGCTTCTTGGCTTTCTTCTTCTTCTTCGAAGACTTTGACGGCTGGGTGTAAGTGCTTTGGCTATCACCACCAATCTTTGGAGTTGGGCGCGGTTTCAGCATTCCCTTAATAATCTCGGGTTCCAGCGGATTCTTCCACCTGATCGCCGGACATGTTTGGAGATCGTTTAGCATTCTTTTAGTTTTGGCTGAAAGAGCGACCTCTCATGGAGCTTCTTCCACGAAAGGGCATGATGGCTCTGGTGTATCTGTCTTCTTGGGAGCGTATGGCTGTGGTTGGTTCACCTTCCAATTCTCAGACAGTGCAAACTTGCCTTGTTGGTATTGGTCCTCGATCCATCCCTTAAAGACGAAGCAATCTTCAATTGGATGGCTTACCGTTTGATGGTAAGGGCAATAATTGGGACTATTAGCCTCGCAGGGTTGCAATAGTCGTTTCGGATTCGGCAGATTGATGAGCCTGTTGCGCACCGCTAGTTCGAACAGTCTCTTCGTTTTGTCCTGAGGGAACGAATAAGGACGCTTCATTTTTTCATTATAGTATCGCCGTCTCTCTTCTAGTTGATCTGTCAGTTTTGGAGTACTGGGCTGCTGTTGTGTATTCGCAACGAATGTTGCCTTCCCTTTACCCTCTTCATTTCGTGGCTCCAGCTTTGGAGGAGACGGTTTATGACCCATCTGGTCCATTTGGGCCAGTTTGTCGATCAAGGCTTGGAACGTGGTCGGCTTGAAGAACATCATGAATTGGGAAATAGTTGCCTGAGGGTCTAGAGTGCCCACGAACATGCCCACTGCCGGCGCTTCCTCGATGCGCTGCTCACATTTTTACCATAAATTTTGCCACTGTATTGCGTATTGTACCCAAGTTTCACCTGGTTTTACCCTGGCGTTAATTAATGCGGTAATTGGGGTATGCTCGCTAGCGCTCGCGAATCTCGGCATAAACAGCAGTTCCATCTCTGCAAACGTCTTGACGGAGTCGTCTGGAAGTTCAGAATACCACTCGAATGCTGTCTCCGACAAGCTGCCGACGAACTGGCGAAGTAGCAATTTATCATCACCTCCGGTGTTGCCGCACAAGGCTCTGAATTGAGCGACGTGTTGATGCGGATTTCCTGTCCCTTTATATACATGAAATTTAGGGATCGTATATTCCGGCGGGTACTTTATTTGGTCATACTAGCCTGGATATGGTCGCCCAGTTTTAACAATTTGACCGGCTGCTTCATTCGCCTGGTGAGCTCGTATTTGCTGAGCAATGTAGTCATCCAGAGCGGCCTTGGAGATGGTTTCCTCTTTGGCTACTAAAAGAGCCGGAGGAGGGTTCGATGTCTCCCCTCTGCCGTCTTCAATGATGATCGGGGGGTCTTCAGCTGGAGGTTCCGGCTGTAACATCATCCCAGCCATGTCTTGGAACAAGAGAGCCATTCGTTTTATATTGGCTGCCTGCTCCGCAGCTTCTTTTTCTTTCCTCTCGAGCATTCTTCAGAGGAACTCGGTGTCAGTTCCTTGTTCCTGGAGCTGCTCCGAGGTCTCTGGATTTTCTTTTGGCCCAGTAAGTGCGGCCATTGTAATCAGCATCTCCTGAAGCCTTTTGCTGTTGTTCCTGAGCCCTTGTTATTGACCAGGTAAGCGGTCGATGACCCATAGAAGCACGGCTTTCCTCTTTTCCGGAAGCCATATAAACGGTATGTACCATCATGCCCCCAGACTTAGGGTGTTTAGATTCAGCGCTTTTACGGTTTGTCACGTTCACAGAGGCTTTCTCCGGCCTCCTTCTCTTTTGAGCAGTTGAAGTCGAAGGGGCCGTTGTAGCGGGCACCCAAGTAGCTGTCGTCTTTTGTGGCTTGACAGAATGGTTCTCCTCTTGCTAAATTTTCACTATTTTCTGTCGGCGAGAGTAATCTTGATCAATTACTAAGTCTTGAACCTGTCGCCAGAATTTGTAAATTTTGGAGGACAGCCGCTGAGGGGACTGCTCCGGCTTCGTTTCTGTAACATTCTCCACGGGTGGAGGATATCTTTTCAGTACGGCGGTGGGTGAATTCCTGCGCACCCTGTTAAGTAGCTCGAAGCTGTTCCCAGTTGGAACAACAGCATTAACTTCCACCGTTGGGGCTGGTGGAGTTAGCCCAGAGGGGGAGTTGCCCCTAGCCTTCCTTACTCGGCGTCAGTGGCGACGTCGAGCGTGTCGAGCCGTTAGGATTGTTTCAGCTTTAGGGGTGACTTCGTCATGCCCCCTGTTCTGGTGAGGCGCTGCTGGTACCAGCCCCTTGAAGACCGACGTCCGTTGGGCAGCAGTATCCAATCTGTCAAAGACAGACCTCTGAGCAGGAATGGGAGCCGGATTGGCCAGCCTCGTAAAAACTGATCCTTTGACGGGAGAAGCTTCTTTAGTGACCTCGAGAGTAGGAATGGCTATCCTCTTTGGGATGGCCGCTTCAGGTATCGTGGGCTTCTTGATAAGCCCATTGGAGTTCAGGCTCAGCCTATCGAAGACTGATACTGTTTGCTTGACATTGGACGACCCGTTGAGAGGGGCCGTGGTAGTAGTGAGCCGATCAAAGACTGACTTCTTTTGCATTTCTTGCGGCAGTGGGATGTTAATACTCACTGGTGGGAGCATGGTCCCGAAGAACAACCCAGTGGTGGCCTGCGTCACCTATTCTATCGGCATTGTAAACAGGGAGGCCGCCTGGGGCCCGTAAGCTATACCTCTAGATGAGGCGGAACGTGAGTTGCAGTTGCAGCTGGAGCACTTCGTGTAAGTAGACGCCATTGATCTTTCGTTTTCTGTACCAAGCAAGACACCAAATCTTAGTACCTCGAACCTAAGGGCAACCATCAGCAAACCGCGATTCGTTCGCGAACACGACACACGAAGTATGGAGTGGAAAGAGGAAAAGGTTCCACCGGGTGTGCCAGAATCTGTTCTCCACCGAAAGACGCGGGAAGACGCGATAAACGTCTTACCTGAATTTCGGGGCAGATGCTAATTGGTGCTATCCGTCCACTTCTCCGAAGATGCCAAGTTGATTTATGACACCACGTATCGAAGGTTTAGACGGATGTGGTCGATGTAGCAGACTTCGTCAGATTCCCCTCATTTGAGGAGTTTTTGATTGTGTGCACGCTCTTCCTTGCAGGCGCAAGCTCCTACAGTTAATTATGCTACCGCATCGCAGTAACAACTTTCCCCTTCTCTAGGTGGTCACTTCGGGTCGTGGGTGTTTGTTTTGTTTTTGTTTGCCCGTGGATTGTATACGGAGACTAATTTATGTCGTCGCCCGTAGGGCGTGGATTAGTCCAAATCCGTATTTTCTTAGATTTGGGTTTGGGGTTGGGTTTAAGAATACGTTAGTCTCATTTGAGACTAAGATCAACTTAAACGTTTGTTAAGGATATGTTAGTCTAATTTTTAGACTAAGATCAACTTAACGGGATCGTTTAGATCCAACAAAAGAGCATTCGGGCTCTATTGTTTAGTTTAGCGACATTGCGGTCGATTAGTTTAAGGATATTACGGTCTAATGTTAGTTTAAAGACATCATAGTCCGTGAGTTTAAAGACCTCACAGTCAAGGTTAAGTACATCATAGTCTGTGAGTTTAAAGACCTCACAGTCAAGGTTAAGGACATCATAGTCCGTGAAATGTATGGTTGTCGGGACCCGCCACCTCTCTGAAGACGTTGAAGGATTACAACGACAAATATCAAAGGAGTGAAGAGATATACCCTTGAACCAAAGTTGATTTGGGGATCTGTAGTCCAATTTGGAACTAAGATCAATTTATTAGATTATGAGCACATTGACTCAGTTAAATCTGAATTGAGGACTTATGGCCAACTTGGGCTAAGTCCAATTAGATTTGAAGTGTTGGCCCTTTATTGGACCATTAGACATTTGTCTGGGTTCAGCCCCTCATCAATTAGCAATGCTAAACAAGAGTTTGAGGGCTTTAATAACATTTTTGTCTTTGACTGAGCATTAAATATTATAGCTCTGAGTTTTACTCAATTTTGAGATTCAGTTGGAGGGGAGGTTTTTTGCCTCTGGAAAACTTAGCCAATTTGGCTAAGATTGGTTTTCAAATAGTGTAAAACACTAGAGGACATCTGGTGGTCACGTGTCCACACGTGATGTATCTAAACCAGTGTTAAACACTGGAGACGAAATACTCAAAATAGTGTTAAACACTAGAAAGGAAGGGGTCACGTGGGGGAACGTGAGGGCACCCAGAGGTGGGGCTAGATCTCCTTTGCTTTGTTCTCAGAACTGCGAATAAGTGTTAAACACTTTTAGTTTTCATAGCCATCACGTGTGGGCACGTGATGGGTACTCATGCATTGATTTATTAGAATGTTTATTAGGGGTCACGTGAGGACACGTGAGAGCGCCCAAAGCCAGCATTGCCTTTGCTTTTCTTTTCTTTATTTTGGAAGTCACGTGGGAGCACGTGAGGCATTGCCTCCAAGCTGTTTCCTTCTTATTTTGGGGGATTTGTTCAGGGGTCACGTGACCTAGTTTTATTCTTTCTTTTTTGATCACTGCGGATTGGGGTCACGTGTCATCACGTGACCAATGTTCTTTACGTGCATGGAGATCTTTCAAGTTTCTTTATTTTAAGAATTAAATTCTCTGTAGGGTTAAACCCTAATTATGTTTTAGAGGAATTAAATTCCTATGAATGTGGAAGAATTAAATTCTCATATAGGGCTAAACCCTAGTTCTATCTTGGAGAAATTAAATTACTATGAATTTGGGAGAATTGAATTTTCAAGCAGGGTTGAACCCTAATTTTATTTTGGAGGAATTAAATTCCTATGAAATTGGGAGAATTAAATTCTCATATAGGGTTAAACCCTAGTTTTATCTTTAGGAGAATTAAATCCTCTAAACTCAATTCTCCCTCTAAGTTTTGTGATCTGTATGGCAGAATCTCCCCGATGAGAATTAAATTCTCAATTTGTGGGGAGATTTGCTTCTGCATATCTTCAACCAGAGGAAGAACTAAGTTCTTGTGCAGAAGAGTTAAACTCTTAGATCGAGAATTAAATTCTCTTTTTTGTTTTATGAAGCTTTGATCCATTTTCCCTTTCTCACCTAGGGTTTCTTTTCTTGAGAATTGAATTCTCCTTTCTTTTCTCTCTGCTATTTTCCTTTTGAAAATTCCAAGATTCAAAAGTCTCTTTCTTTCTCCTCTCTTCTTGGCTCCTATTTATTGGAGAAGGAAAAGAATCAATTTGTTTAGTGACTCTTTCATTGAAAGATTTTGTTTGTTTTTTGTAACTAACATGATCTTTTTAGATCATTCAGTGAATTTTATTCACCATTGGATTTTTAATCCAGAAGATATTCTGTTTTTTATTTTTGGTGCAATTTAGGGAAATCTTTCCTTGTATAAAGTCTTTCCATAAGTTGGTGATTTTTAATCACCATTGGATTTTTAATCCAACGGTGCTCCACTTTACAGAGCATAATCCTTTTTGTTTGGAAAGATTTAAAGAAATACTTTCCAAGTTAGGGTCTTTGATTTCCCTTAATTAGAATTTAATTCTATTAACTCATAAGGCTTTTAAAGCCCATCACGTGTTGGCACGTGATCCCAACGTTTGACCTTTGAAATAGAATTTAATTCTTATCAGTTAAAGAGCTGAGGGACCTGTCACGTATTGGCACGTGACCCTCTTTTATTCAGAATTTAATTCTGCCTTTTAACAGAGCTAAAGGACCATCACGTGTCAGCACGTGACCCTTGGTCACGTGTGAGCACGTGATGCCCCATTGGGGTCTTTCTTTAGCTGTTTTGTTACATTTTGTTTGATTTTAATTCTATAAAGAGATCACAGGAAACAATCACGTGTCAACACGTGACCCTTGGTCACGTGTGAACACGTGATACCTCATTGAGGTGTTTCCTGATTTTTATCAGGGAACATATATATATATATATATATAAATATATATATATATATATTTATATATACACATACATACATACATACATACACACACACACACATACTCCACACTAAAAACACCTCCCCCGTTAGAAAAAATTTCTAACGGGGCGTTGCCCTGCATCCCGCAAGTGGGCTGCTAGCCCTCTTGACCTCCAGCCCGCAAGGGGGCTGCTAGCTGGACCCCCATAAAAACTCTGCGGGGCCTCCGATATATCCAAAACCCCTTTTAAAACACAACACACGCACGCTGCACATTGAGTTCGCATGACCAGTTTAACCCGTTAATCGGAGGTTCTCTCGCTCCAAACGCGAGGGGTAATTAACGGCAGCTTAGTCCGCGGCTGCCAGAGATTCAGATCCCCAAAATCAATAAACCCCAGCCTACCCTAGGAAGGGAGAATCTGTAGTACGCCTGACAAACACGCACGTATTCCCTTCTCAATGGGGTGACGAAAAACACCCTACACTAGCGTGGGTGTAAAACATATACAACATCTACTAGTATATATATCAATATATAATAATCGCTCCAGGCATGATAAAAGCAACATCACAGAAAGTAATAAGCATCACAGAACAATACAGATAATTTGGGAGCCCCTGGTTTCTTTTGAACCGTAAGTGAAACCCGACGTTCCTCTGGTCATGTGGATAGTCTGTGCAATGAAAACTTAGACCCCTACGGGCACGGCAAGTTACCCGCCAAAACCAGAAGCGAGGCAGCCCCCTTCAGAAAAGTGAATGGACCACCCAGCACTTCACGGAATCCGGTAACTTGAGCACCCCTCCTTGGGTCAACCTGTACCCTCTATGAGTGCGGCGAATAGCCCGCCAATTTTAGAGTGAAGCCCCCTCCGCCTTAAAGCCATGAGATGCAGGCCCGTTGCCCTCTAGAACCCGGCTATCCGTGCACTCCACCGAGGGGTAATTCTAGTACAGAAAAGAAAATATGTACAACGGTGATATCGACCTCAACCCGGTTGTGGCCCAAAAGAATAATATACAAACAGGCAGTAACGGCAGTCCACATGTCGGACGCTCGCCCCACGATATCAAATTTACAAATAAAACTAAACTGTACCAACACTGCACCTAAGCTATCCACCACGACAAATCCGCAACAATACAGCACAACACAGAATATCAACGTGAATGTCACTTTCGTAAACTCGTCTGAAAGGACATATAGCAATTAGACGAGTTATACCGCTCTAATGACATTCACGGTCGTAGATAGAAATGTATGTAAACTAATGTATTTAAAATTTCGATCGACAAAACTTCCCAAAGTGGGCCCCAAGTGCAAATCCAGCACTCAAAATAAATCTGGGCCAAAATAAAATATTCCAGAAACCACAATTCCATATAAAAGATACCCAGAAGAAAAATGGTGCACTGTGTCCACCATTCCGCCGCGCAACCGCGGCAAACATGATGGTTTGGCCGCGGTTCCGCTGTGCGATGGTAGGAACGTGCTCTTAAATTTCTTCTAGGGTCTTAAAAAACCCTGCACGATTTTCTGACATACCCAAAATAAATTTTAGACAACTTTAAAAATTCGGCAGAAACTTGAAATATGGAAATGCGGTTTTAGAAAATTCAGTCGATCGATATTTTAAACATGTTAAAACAAGCTAGTATGGGTTAATGGCATGGCTCTGATACCATGTAAGTCTACGGTAGCACCCCGGCCGTCAATCCGAGGCTAAACACGGAACAAAAACTTTTTATAAAACTGGCGCTAACGTAGCCTTTTACCCGGATCGTTCCATTAACCCTATATTGGCTAACTACAAAGAAGTTAGAATGTCTATACCGATCGATCCGTGTCCTTCGGTCTTTAGCCATCATCCCAAGCTCCTCGTGGCTTCTCCGATCTCGTTCGATCTCCGGTCTCCTCGTCGAAGTGGCACCACGTCAAGGAATTTTTTTACGGGCTCCCGCTTTAAAACCGAAGCAACTCGGATATGAAGTTTGCTAGCCAACATGTTCAAGATGAAGTAGAGAATGTGTGTGATAACTTTGTCTCAATACATTCATGGATTCTCAACTCATGAGATGGTATGGATGGAGGTTGAAGAAGAAACCAGGGGAGAGGAAGTTGTGAGCGCAAAATGAAGCTAGAGAAGAAAGTGGCATTGCTTATTGATGTGAGATAATATATGAGAGCTCTAATGATCTCAAGACCAAGCCCCACACTATATGTATCTGCCCTTTCTCTCTATCTTCGCATGTTAATCCCACACAATAATTAATCAAGAGGTTAGACATGGCACAAAAAATAACACCATGACTCATCAACAAAGCACATGCCACATTTAATGCTCTTGATCATGACTAGCACTCATAATTTCCACCTAATAAACATTAATCCAAATGTTTAGAACAATAAATAGAATGGCATCTTCTAAAGTAAACTCGTGACGGATCACAAGAATACCCCTCATCTGTATATACATACCTACATCCGCATTCCGACTGAATACGAATGCAATGAGACGAAAGTAATCCAACAAATCTGATACTAGGATCCGGCTTAAACCAAACCCTACTTGTATGATCCATCCGATCATGATCCGTGCATAAATGCACGTATATGATCGAACCCTGCCATAATACCATACGGCCTCTACAACGTTTCGCCCGAATTAGGGAAACTTTCTGTGGGGGACTCTAAAGACTCGTCAATACGCTGGCAGTGGGATTAACCACAAGCACGTCAGTGGTACTAGCTGTACGTAACGGCTACCCATGTATTGACCAAAAGTGAGGCCGATGAGCGAACTCATCCTGAAACCCTACTGAGCCTGTCAGTGACAATATCCGTATAGTCCGGTCCGTTCGTCTATGAGTATCGCATATCGGGCCAAGGGGGATGGTAAACATCAGACCTCCAATAGCGGTATAAGTTGTGTCGGAGTGTAGCCCAGAACACCCTGATAAACTACTGGATTACCTACCCGTAAATCCCACTTTCCCTGGCCAGGGACTTTGTTCAATGGCTCTCCAGACACAGCGCGATCTCACCCCCAATACTGGGAGAGACGAATCCCCTGGCGATCCGCTCACTGCCTCCATGTGGCTCGGGACTGTACCCAACTAAAACATGTTTGCACGACTCCTTTGAGCCGTGGTAGGGTAGTAATCAAAGCACAGTGGGAACTCACACGAGATAAATTACGATCTCAGGTCGATAGACTAATCTGTACACATGTCACCGGGGAACTGCTATCTGACGATAGGTATAATACCAACTAGCATGTTCCCAGCGAGCCTGTCCGGTGTACTCATAACCCAATGAGCACCTGTATACTATCTTAGGTGAACCAACTGACACCAATGTCTTGTGAGACCGGCCACCGCCACTCGTCGGGGTCTCGATCCGTATACACTAGTCTACTCTCGGAGTATCGATGCCCAGTCTCGAAACTCCCACGACTAGGGACACTTTAAGGATGTGCTTATAGACTACCCAACTCTCACATATATGATCGCCATCATACTGCTGGTAGTCAAGCAATAATACTAAGGGCTCTATCAACGTGTAATAGTGATATGTAATATCACCTTAAGCATGTACACGATGATAAAGATAAACCAGATAGTATACTATCATCTCGAGTAAGATTGTCCTACCGGTATAGCTTCTCCCTCAATCATTGCAATCGCGTGCCTGCGATCCAATAATTGACTTTGAGGGCACTATAGCCAACAGGTTCGGTGATGACTTTGATTCTAATGAAGAACCAGCGTACCGTCTTCATCCGAACTAATAAGCTTTCCCAATGTGCCTCAGCCGCGGGATAGAGAACCAGGGGAGTGCTATAGAAAGACCTATCTGGATCACTATTATCAAAAATATGAGTATTCGAGGGGTTTCAAAGTCCCCGACTTCACGCTATTCTTAGGTGTAAACGGCCAATCGGTTGACGAGCACATTGCTAGATTTACCATTCGGTGTAAGGAGGCTTACATCTTTGGAATGTACAAGCTCCGATTGTTCGGTGGATCCCTCACTGGGGTAGCATTCGAATGGTATCGAAATTTGATGCTGGCTTCTATCCAAGACTGGCCGACTATGGAGCAGAGCTTCATGGCCCAGTTTATCACGGTTATTGTCGATGTGGCAGTGGCAGATATTGCTAGGATATACGAGAAGAACAATGAGCCGATAGAGGAATTCGTTGCCCAGATGTTGACGGCTAAGAACAAATGTCGGGCAGCCTAACATGATAAGGAATACGTGAAGATGGCACAAAGGAACTTGCCCCACGATAACAAGAAACATTTCGTGGGTATGAAGTTCGAAAATATGAGCAATTTGGTGAACCACGTGGCACCTTACGAACGTATGACTTGCGATGAAGAGACAAAAATTTATTCCTCAAGAAATTTCGGGTTCAAAAACAAGTTCGGCGTGACCATTGCCGAGATCCAAGAAGGAGAAGAAATTGATCTTGATGCCGAGATCTAGGCTAACGTAAGTATTGCCGAGTTCCTCTCAAGGAAGACCTACACCTATTCCATGCCCAAAGAATTTATGGATTCGGCGCCTAATGTTAAATATAGGTGCCCTGAAGGAAATTATTCTAATTGTACATGGATCTATATTGATAGAACATTCTTTCTCGACATGATTGTATGCTATCTGGTTTGCTTTATCATTCATGTGTATATATTTTACTTGCTATTACGTATCGCTAATACATATTGATAAAGCCATTAGAATCTTTGCTTGACTATCAGGATTATGATACGATAATAGTGGTGCCTGGGTAGTCCATAACCACATCCTTAAATGTTCCTAGTCGTGAGAGTATCGAGACATGACATCGGTACTCCAGAGTAGACTTGTGTATATGTTTCTTGACCCCGACCAGGGCGATGGCTGGTCCCACAGCTATTGGTGTTTGACACCGAAGATTGTATACACGTGCTCATTGGAGAATGAGACACCGAACGGACTCGCTGAGAACTCCTAGATGGTATTATACTAATTGTCAGATAGCAGTTCTCTGGTGACAATAGTACAGTGTAGTCTTTTGGCCTGAGATCTCCATAATGTCTTGTTTGTGTTCCCACTATACTTTGATTACTACTCAACCATAGTTTTAAAGAGCCATGCATACAGGTTTTAGTTAGATATAGTCCCGAAGCACATGAAGGCAGCGAGCGGTCGAGGGGATTCGTCTCTCCCGGTATAGGAAGTCGATATCGCGCTATGCATGATATGACCATAACCAGAAATCCCTGGCCAGGATGGTTGAGATAAACTGCTACGTGTTATCTGTTGTATCTTGGATGGTTATGAGTTTGATATCTGCATGATTTATTGGGTTACTGGGGGTCTGACAGTTTCCACTCGCCAGACCCGGTATGTGATACTCTTTGATGAAGAGACCGGACTGTATGGTAATTGTCACTGATAGGATTTGTTGGATTCGTATGTGTTTGCTCATCGACCTACCTCTTGATCAATACCTAAGTAGTCATTACGTGCAGCTAGTACCGCTAACGTGCTTGTGGGTTAACCAGTGAGGGGAATGATCTGAAAGTGTTTCAGATTTAATCAGATATGATCCTTTTTAACTCACTGCCAGCGTATTGTCAGGTCTTTATAGTCCCACAACGAAAGTGCTTGCCCAGGTGAAATGATGATGTGGCGTGCGTATGGGTACGTGCGGGAGTTTGATTAAACACATTCATATGATACGCGTAAATTAATTGGACGTTTCATAATACTAACCGGATGTTTTAAAGCCCACAAATTAAGTCAAGTGTTAACTTAATACCTGTATATTGATATGGAAGGGTTTACTAGTATTATATACTCTCTCTATATCTTTCTTAGTAGTTATTAAGTATATGATACTTATTATTATATATTATTGTTCCCCTCCGAAGGACGCGGCGGAGACGCGGCGAACGTCTCGCCTGAAATTCGGGGCAGATGCTAATTGATGCTATCCGTCTACCTCTCCGAAGATGCCAAGTTGATTTATGGCACCGTGTATCGAAGGTTTAAACGGATGCGTCCGATGTAGCAGACTTCGTCAGATCCCCCCTCGCTCGAGGGGTTCTATTGATTATGGGGACGCTCTTCCCTGCAGGCGCAAGCCCCTGCAGTTAATTACGCTACCACACCGCGGTAACAGCTTTCTCCTTCTCCATATGGTCATTTCGTGTCGTGTGTGTTTGTTTTGTGTTCAGTTGACGTGGATTGTATATGGAGACTAAGTTATGTCATCGCACGTAGGACGTGGATTAGTCCAAATCCGTATCTTTCTTAGATTTGGGTTTGGGGGGTGTGTTTAAGGATACGTTAGCCTTATTTGATGCTAAGATCGACTTAAACGTTCGTTAAGGACACGTTAGTCTAATTTTAGACTAAGATCGACCTAACGGGATCGTTTAGATCCGACAAGAGAGCAATTGAGGGCTCTATTTTTTAGTTTAGTGACATTGCGGTCGGTAGGTAATTTAAGGACATTGCGGTCCAGTGTTAGTTTTAAGACATTGCGGTCAATGTTAAGGACGTCATAGTCCGTGAGCTTTAGGACCTCACAGTCCGATATTAGTTTTAAGACATCGCGGTCAAGGTTAAGGACGTCATAGTCTGTGAGCTTAAGGACCCCACAGTCCGATATTAGTTTTAAGACATCATGGTCAACGTTAAGGACATCATAGTCCGGTATTAGTTTTAAGACATCACGGTCAAGGTTAAGGACGTCATAGTCCGTGAGTTTAAGGACCCCACAGTTTGTAGCAGTGTATGGTTGTCGGGACCCGTCACCTCTCTGACGACGTTGAGGGATTACAACGACGGATGCCAGAGGAGTAAAGAGATGTACCCTCGAACCGGGTGTAAATTGATTGGGAGAGCAGTTGTGCTCAGTTCAATTTATATTGAGAACTTATGGCCAATATTGGGCTAAGTCCAGTTGAGAATATTCAACATTTTACTTATTTTTGGCCTGTTAGGCCTTTGCTTGGGCTCTGTCCCTTTTTTTAAATAATGCACAGCATCTAAATTAGTCTGTAAGACTTTTTAATTAGGCTCTGCCCTTTCTTAATAATGCACAGCATTTAGTGGTCTGACAGTGTGCCACGTGGCCTGTCAGGCGCTTTGCGCCAATTAAAGAGCGCAAGGCGCCAGCGCATGCGGAGGTAACACTTGTCACGCTCTGCTGAGTGCAAGTCTGTTGGCGCAGTGCGCTGTGCCAGTGCGCTGCGCTAGTGCACCGCCGACACGTGGCGCGCACTGGTGCAGTGCGCCAATCTAAGAGCACAGTGCTCTGTTTCTAGGAGCGTAAGGCGCAGATTGCTCTGTGATTGACACGTGGCGCTCTCTGGTGACTTGCGCCAGTCCAAGGAGCGCAAAGGCGCATTTCAAGAGTGCAGGGCACTGTCCAATAGCGCAGGGCGCATCTTGATCAAATTTAGATCAAAGAAAAGAATTTTTTTAGTTGTAAAGATGTTCTACCTCAAGATTCAAGAACCAATGGTTCATCAAAAGGCTGTGCCTTTATATAGATCAAAAGATCTAGGGATGAAGTAAATTGCTTTTTTAATTTTTTGTGATTGGATCTTTTTTTATCTTTTTTTGTAGTGAAGATCTTGATCTTGTTCTTAGATCTTTGATCTTTTTTAGAAAAAATTCTTCTTTTTGTGAGATGTTTTCATCTCTGTTCTTCCAAGAATTTAATTTTTTACCTTGAAGAAGATGATCTTCTTTCTTCAAAGACCTGCCTTTCAAATTTTTTTCCAGAGTTCTTTCCGTTTTCTATTTCTGTTCCTGAGACTTGGAGTCTAGGGGCCTTTATATAGGGCCAAATGGTTTATTGAGTTAGTTACAGAGATCTTTCTCTGATTGATCTGGGGATATTTTCCCACCGTTGGATCTTTGATCCTAAGGCCTCTGTTTTACAGAAGACAATCTTCTTATTTTAATAAGATTGGAAAGATCTTTGTAGAATTTTAATTCTGATTAATTAAATAATTTATTATTTAAGTTTTAGTGCTGGCGCAGTTGGCGCAAGCGCACCTGCGCTTGACACGCAGAGCGCAGCGCAACTGCGCTAGCGCAACTGCGCTGACACGTGTCGCGCAGCGCAGAGCGCAGCGCAACTGCGCTAGCGCGCATGCGCTGACACGTGTCGCGCAGCGCAACTGCGCTAGCGCATTACTGTTTGACACGTGGCGCGCAGCGCAGAGCGCAAATTATCTGAAACGTTGCTTCCTTTATTTAGAATTTGAATTTTTAAAACAGAGCCTTGCTCTGATTGGGGTGCGCTGCCTTGAGCGCAGCGCCCCTTGCGCTGGCGTGTCTGCTTTTGACACGTGGCGCTCTGCGCGCAGCGCAAGGGATCTGAAGCGTTGCTTCACCTTTTGAATTTGAAATTCAAACAGAGCTTTGCTCTGATTGGGGGAAACAAATGCCCCCCCACCGTTGCACTCACGTGGCGCACACGTGAGTGCAGCGGTGGCAACTTTTAATCCATTAGATCGATTCAGGAATTGAAGAGGCGCTTGAGCGCCTATAAATAGGACCCTTGGTCCTCAGCAGATGATTATCATCTTCAAGAATTTTATTTTCAGAGCCTTGCTCTTATTTTCAAGAACCTTAAGAGTTAAAACTCTAGAAAATTTTAGGTAAAATTTAAATTTAATTAAATCAACTTTAATTAATAGAGCCTTACTCCTATAGATCTTTTGATCTAAAGAAATCCTCTTTGGGGTTTCATAAACAGAGCTTTGCTCTCAGGAATTTGTTTCAGGGTTTCTTAAGCCATGAACAGAGCTTTGCTCATTGACAGAATATAGATCTTTTGATCTTCTGATGATGAACTCTTAGGAGTTTTTTCATGGATCTTTAAGATCCCAGAACTTTAATTTTTTAGGAATTAATTTTTCCTTTGATGGATTTTTCCATCACTATTACAGAGCTAGGCTCTTTAAGGAATTTTATTCCCTTGTGTCCAGAGTTTGACAAGTGTCACTCTGTGACAGAGCTTTGCTCTGAAAAGGGAGATTTTCTCCTTGTCTCAAGGGATTTCTCATTTAATGAGAATATTCTTTTTGAGGATTTCCTCATTAATTGACAGTCTCATCCAATGATGAGGCTGTCTTATCAACTGATGCATTATCATCCGGATTTTATGGGTCCCCCTTTGGTCCCCTCTCCACTGCATTGCAGTGTAGTACAAATTTCAAAGTACCAAGCGTCGGAATTTTTTTTTTATCAAATTATGATACTGATACTTGAATTTCGCTTTTCCTTGCAGGCAACATGTCTGCTGATCTTTCGTTCCCATTCTTCCACTCAGAGGGAGGATTCCCTGAGGCGCCGGTGGACCGGGAGGTTCTTACTCTTATTAAGGATTACGACCGTGAGTATAAGAACCTTCACCTGTGGGGTAGGTGGTACAGCGAGATTATCAAGGGTCGCCGAAGCTTCTCTTGCGTGACGCCGTTAGAGCCGATCTCGTCGATCCCATATGCAGACGCACCCCCGGTGAACTATGCCTTGGAGGTCGTAAATTGGAATTCGGAGGATCTTCTTTAGCCTTCGATTGCTGCCATCCCGTGCAGCCGCCGGCAGCCGTGGATATTCTGGGGCGGCGCATATGCCAGGGTGAGTCGTGCCCTTGAGGACAACCCTATAACATTGGATTAACCCCTCGACAATCGGTCGGGTATTTGCAGTAGGCCAGATACATCTTGTCAGCGAAGAAGACGCATTTGATGAAGATTCGTCTGTACCCCGCAGTCTACACCTCATTGTTCGAGTACCCTGCTCCTCCGATGTGGTGGCTTAAGGCATTCGTGGAACAATAGAACATCCCCACCCATACCTTTCTTCTGACGGACAGGGAAGTCTCCATCCCCCTGGAAGAATTTGCTGAGATTTCCGGTTTGCCGGTAAGGGGGGAGCATTATGAAGAGATACTTCCTCCTGATGAATATGTCTTCGCCACCAAGCCGCTGGTAATGGGCCTAACGCCGGAGAATGCTATTCAGCATCAGTTTCCGAGTCTGGTGAAGGTGCTGAATATGTATGAAAGTCTCTATTTGGAATCGGGAGGCCGGGGAGTTAGTTTTGCAGACTTCATCGCCCGCTTTCTTCGACCGGAGATTCTATCGCAGCGGAGCGAAAAGTTCGCCAAGCTCGACGACCCATTCGGCTTTGGCTTAGATCGTCGACCAGTACTGGAAGACGATCAAAAGGGTTTTTATCTCCCCGATGCCGCCATCATCCCCTTATCGGAAATCGCCGCCCCGGGCATCGACGAGGAGACCTTCTTTCTCGGGTTTCTGGGGCTATGGCTGTGCTGGTTCGCGCTCCCTATGCACCCACGCTACATGAGGCCGTCCGTCTTCTACCCAGCGCATCGGATGGTGGCTGGTATACAATTGTCGATTGGAATCGCCGGGTTGGCCTACCTATACCATGGACTCAGCGTGGCGGTGGACGCGAATGAACCGGGGGTGCAACCCGCCAATCTCCCGATGCACTATTTTACTTCATGGATGGAAATGCATGTGCTCGGGGTTTCTGGTATTCACAAGAGGCCCTCGTTCTACGAGAAGTACAGACTCCCGAGAGTCATGCGGCTGGTCGGCGCTTCTATTGTGAATCCACCTCCGCGGGAGGCTAGAGGGTTGCTTCTTCGTCCGTGCACGGTCAGAGCAGGCATTTCTTTCACGGACAAGGTCATGACCATCGGCCCGGAGACCTCCAAGTCGATGTTGGCGTTGCGTGACAGTTTCAAGGACGGGGCCTCCGTATTGAAAGCCCGGGAGATTCTTCACTTATACTCCATCAGTCCGGGCTTCCTGGTGTTCAGGCAGAATGATATGGCACTTTTTATGAGGTAAAACCCCCACCGCTTCGCCCAGCAGTTAAGTTATAACCAAGGGGTCCTACTGGAGGCGTTTTTGGAAGAGCCTACGGCCACTAGGGAGGGGATACGGAGTGCACTACATCATTTTATGCGGTTGAACACGGCCTCCCACTTCTTCATTAGCGAGCCAAGTTGCGTTCCATGGACCCTCAACGTGTACAGGGCTTGGTATCAGCACGCAATGGGTGCTGTTATCCGGGAAGAGAAGCGGCTGCTGATCGACCGCAAGGGTGTGCCCCCCGCCAGCGATCGCAAAGCCCCCTAAGGCCAAGGACCCTTGTTATTCCTCTGCTGAGAGGAGATGCTGGAGATGAGCCTCCGCGTGTGCTAAGCCCCCCGCACGGATTGCCCTGTGATACCGTGGACGTGCCCCCATCGCCTCGTGCTTCGGTAGAGACGGTGAATGTGGTTTCGTCTGAATCCGGCGTGGGCTCGGACATCGGGACCCGCCGTCCTAAGGTGGCCACGAAACGTAAGTTGATTTTGGGTACGTCCGAGGTTCGCGCGCAGAAGAGGAAGAAGAAGTCGATCCTCTCTGCTGACGTTGCATTTGGTCAGGAACCTCATGCTCCTTATAGCGAGGGCTTGGGTGAGTACGGGACCAACGAGGGCTTATTTATGCCACCAGACGACACTGATATGGCGGCCGCCATCGCGGTTTCTGAGCGATTGGCAAGGCGCGATGCATGGTTGGCTAAACTTGCGCAATCGGGTAATCACTAGTTGTATTTTTCGTCATTGTATCGTACCTCTATCATTGTTTTTTGACTAACGCTTTTCCTTCTTTTAACAGGCATTTCTACCGAAGAAGCTATCGCTGCTTCCCTCAAAACTTTCCAGGAGGAGGAACGACTCAGAGCATCCTTAGGCCTTGGTATTTTTCGGTTTACTATGTCTCTCCTTCCATTTCTTATGAGTAATCTGACCCTCTCTTTGTCTTATCGCAGGGACCATAAGACCTATCTCGCAAACTGATGCAGGAATTCTCCCCGGGCCAGCTACCGAAGTTCCGGCCTCTTCGGGCTTGCCGCAAGAGACCCAACTTAAAAGGCTGATGATGGAAGCTTTGACGGCTCTGGAGGCAACCCTGAATGCGGATGACGACACTTTACCGGAGGAGGCTTCCAAGAGGTCTGTCATGACGGCCCGGGAGGAAAGGAAGCGCCTGAGGCGCGCAGCGAGGGAGCGTAGCGCTGCTTTGGCTGTGGGAACGGGCTCAAGCGCCATTACTCCCGCTGCTACTCCCTCAGAGGAGCTCCCAGTCGCCTTGTCTACTGCTCATAGATGGGCGGCACGTGCAGCTCGGGAAGCCAATGGTAAATCCACTTCAGGTAATGTGTTTTTGAGGCTTTGTTGTCAAAGTTTTAAAACCATCGGTTCTTATATATCTTGTCTGCAGGGTCAAGTCCTACTGAAGGAGCGCCGATGACCATTGAGCCTGAGGGGACAGTGGAGAGGGTAGCAGCTGAACCCGAGGCGACGGTAGGCGGTGCATCCGTAGTTGCCGGGCCCGAGCTAGTGGCTGACGAGACAGTCACAACTGCCATGCTTGAGAAGGCTGCCGATGTCGAGCCCGAGGGGGCGGCGGGTGAGACGACTGCTACGGCACAGCCTAAGGCAGCAGTGGATGAAATGGCTGCTATGGACGAGCCTATGGCAGCGGTGGACGAGACGGCTGCGACCGCTGAGCCCGAGATGATAGCGGATAAAACGGGCATGATCGCTGAGCACGAGATGGCCGTTCTTTCCCAAGAGTCGGGCGCCGCTCACGGTTCCTTGTCGTCTCCTAGCGTCGCGAGCGTGACGACGGCTCCTGTAGAGTCGAGCGATGAGGCAACGGGAGGTGAGACCATCCCAATGGTGGAGACGCCACCGTTGCATCAAGTGACGCCCTCGTTAGGGTTCCGGCTGGCAACTCTTCAGGTAAATCTTGGGCCACCGCCCTTTTTTCTTTATTCTGCAATCTTTCCTAATAAAGTTTATCTTGCTTCTAATGCAGGTGTGGCTAGTGCTGAAATTGAGCTGCTCGAGACAGCGCCGTTAGTTACCGCCCTGACAGTGGCCACATCTCTACCCTCCTTCGTACCGTCGCAGATGTTGGAAGGTATGGATTTGCGACCCATCAGTCTTATCTTGGCTGCATAATTTACGTACTGATGTTGTACTAATGTGTCTTTGCAGGAGTGCTTTTTGATCACCTGTACCAGGTGCTGCATCCACACTTCTCCTTCCCGTCGGAGCTTGCTTCATCTAGTGGCGCTGGTGAGTACAGTTTTCAATTAATGCTCTTTCTTTTTCCAATAATGAAATTGTCTCTGATTCTTCCTTGCCCTGATAGCAGTGCTACAGATCGAAGGAGGATATGAGAGATCAGTTGCGCCACCGGTCCTCCCGGCTTTGCCACCTGCTGCGGCTGGTATAGTAGACTCCATCATTGATGACTTTCTTATATTTCTTGAACCGTCATTTGATTGTGATTTGTTTTATAGCTGTCGCTCCGACTCCGGCCCCTTTCGAGTCTCGCATCATGATGCCGGCAGGCCCATTTTCCAGACGTCCATCTTCAAATGGTGCTGCGATGAGTCTGAGCATGCTGAGCGGATGCGTCGAGGGGCTTGATGCAGAAGCTCCCACCTCTGCCGCAGATTTCGCTGCCGAGGTTAATCCGATGCTGGCGACGCCTGTAAATTTCCATAATGAAGACATCGTCGAGTCTTGGGTTAATCACTGCAGGGAGATCGAGGCCTTCTTGCATGAGCTCGAGGTTGGATGTCCTGCTCCAGAGGTCCTAGCTATGAACGCTCAGCGGGCTGCGTGGGTTGAGCAGAGCACTCCCTACTTCCGTCATCTTGAATAAGAGGCGGCTTTAAAATGTAAGGAGTGCGGGGAGACTTCGAGCGAATCTGCCCGACTGCATGCTCAGGTTGATGCAAATGCTGCACAGTTGAAAGTTATCTTTGAAGGCCTTCTGCGCTGCATCTCTGATGGGTTAACACTGAGGCAGCAGCTTGACGCCATCGAGCGGGATGCACAAAATCGCGGGGCAGCTCAGTAGGCAGTCGAGGAGTAGCTTTCATCTTATTTGCAGCAACGAGGTCAGGTTGAGGCAGAGTTGGCTGCGGCAGCTAACCATGACGAGAGGCTGAGGGGAGTGCGTGAGCAATTGATTGGCCTACTTAAGACGCTTCCCTCCCAATAGTTTCTTTTGCGTCATTTGTAAATTTTTGAATAGAATGTATTCATTCTTTTATTCCTTTATATGATGTATTTTGTACCCCACTGCATACATGAATAAAAGATACATTTCTTTCGCAATGTCTTGTGTCATCTTTCTGCTTTCTTCTCTCTTTTTTTTTGCTGTGTTGCTTGCCATGCGATTTTAGCAAGTGCGGTCTGTAGATACTGTATAGCTATCAGTCTTAGGCTCTTTGTAGAGTAATGATGGCTTAGAAAACAGGGTTAGGATCTGTCACCTAAGACTTTTTTAACTTTATGAGCCGTGAGGGTCTCACAAAGACTTTTCTCCCTTACGAGTCGAGAGGATCTCGTAGGTGTATTTTCTCCTTAGGAATCGTGAGGATTCCTAAGTGCGTTTTCCCTTATAAGTCGTAAGGATCTTATAAGAGAATTTTCTCTCTTACGAGTCGAGAGGACCCGTAAGCGGCTGTTTCCCTCCTTGTCGAGATTCGACTTTGGAGAGTGTGACCCGTGAATAGTATGCAAGAGTCCGTTTTGGACCAACTTGCAGGGCCCCAGTGCTTAGGAAACCGGTTCTTATCCCGATTGCCTAAGGCTTTACCTGACGAGTCGAGACGAATCGAGCATTTCTGGCAAGAATATCCTAACGTCACAGTTAACCTCTGCTCTTTACGACAGAGGTCCGTTAGGGTCTGTGGTACTAGGGTTTTGTCCGTCGTACCGTCGCGTTGGCTGATGTATCCTTCGATAGGCAATCTTGCTGTTCGAGTAGCCTTGCGACTGTCGTGTCTCTGATCCCTTCGGGGGCTGGACAAGACGTCTTCAAGCAATCCTCCTAGGTAGTTTGACCGTCGGAAGAGAAAGCGTTAGAAATTTTGTCATGCCGCTTTTTACTCGAGGTTAAGCTCATTTTGGAGAGCCCCGATGAGTCATAACCACTCCGCGCTGGTGTGGGAAGATCTCCGATGGTCTTTCAGGTTTTATATGAGTTACCGTCGAGACCCTGAAGCTAGGAATTTGGCCTTTGCTTAGTTTGATAACATTGTGTCTGCTGTATCGAGACGAATGTCGTGATTGTCTCTAGGTTGCTGATGAACCGTCGAGGTCTGGAACTAGGGATTTTGCCGTGGCTCCGTTTGTTTGATTGTCGCGTCTGAATCCTGCTGGGGAAAGAACACTGTGGTGATATCTCGTTTGCTGTATCAAGACGAACGTCGAGGTGGTGACCACTCCATGTGGGATGATCTCCGGTAGTCTTTCAGGTTTTATATGAGTTGCCGTCAAGACCCTGAAGCTAGGAATTTAGCCTTCGCTTCATTTGCTGGCATTGCATCTGCTGTATCGAGACGAACGTCGCGGTTGTATCTAGGTTGCTGGTGAACCGTCGAGGTTTGGAACTAGGGATTTTGTCGTGGCTCCGTTGTTTGATTGTCGCATCTGAATCCTGCTGGGGAAAGAACGCTGTGGTGACATCTCATCTGCTGTATCGAGACGAACGCCGAGGTGGTGACCACTCCACGCTGGTGTGAGATGATCTCCGATGGTATTTCAGGTTTTATATGAGTTGCCGTCAAGACCCTGAAGCTAGGAATTTGGCCTTCGCTTCATTTGCTGGCATTGCGTCTGATGTATCGAGACGAACGTCGCGGTTATCTCTAGGTTGCTGGTGAACCGTCGACGTTTGGAACTAGGGATTTTTCCATGGCTCCGTTGTTTGATTGTCGCGTCTGAATCCTGCTGGAGGAAGAACGCTGTTGTGGGTCTCCTGGCTGTAGACGTGGCCGTCGAGACTTGGCTCCGTTTTCTGATGGAGCCTGGGGAGGAGGAGTGTGATTCCTTCTTTGTTTGCGCCCCTGGATTGTATACAGGGACTACTGTGATATTACCTGTAGGGAGAAAGTTTCATCCTTTCATAAGTTTTTTTTTATTTCTTCCCGCGATACTCTATCATTTCAGCTTTTATATCGTGAAGGTCGCGATTGCCCCATCATTTCGGCTATTTTTCGCGGTGCCCAATCATTTTGGCTATTTGTTTTATTTTTACTCGCTGCTTTTTTATTGCGAGTTGCCCAATCATTTCGACTATTTCGCATGCATACATTTTTACTTGCTAATTTTGTCTGCAAGTTGCCCCATCATTTCGGCTATTTCGTATGCATGTGTGTCTTACTGGCTTTTCGCCACAAGCTTGGGATTAGAAACCGATTTCGGCATCAGCACCGCTACAACTGGAATATTGTCAGGAGCGAATCATCATTTGCCTCTGTCGATGTTGAACAAAGGTGGCTTAGTAAACAGGGTTAGGGTCCTGTCGCCTAAGACTTTTGACTTCATGAGCCGTAAGGGTCTCACATAGGTATTTCTCCCTACAAGTCGTGAGGATCTCGTAGGTGTGTTTTCTCCTTAGGAATCATAAGAATTCCTAAGTGCATGTTCTCCTGTAAGTCGTAAGGATCTTACAAAAGGGTTTTCTCCTTGTAAGTCGAGAGGACTTACAAGGGTTGTTCATCGTGCGAACATATCCCTAGTCACGGATGGGACTTGATTAGGGAAATGTTTATTCGCGCCCGTGGATTGTATACAAGGGTCAGCATTGAACCGCTTGTAGGGCAGTATCGGAGGTTGTGGGGGTTTGCTTAAGAATAGGTTCAGGTCTCTGTAACTTAAGACTTTCAACTCTTATGAGCCGTGAGGGTCCCATAAGAGAGTTCTCCTTGCGAGTCGTGAGAATCTCGCAAGTGTAATTTCTCCTTAGAAATCGTGGGGATCCCTAAGTGTGTTGCTCCCTTGTAAGTCGTAAGGATCTCACGCAGGTGGTTTCTCCGCACAAGGTCGAGAGGACCCTATAAGTGTCTTTTAACGAGGTTGCGCCCTTTCGGATTTTCACAAACACTCGCCTGTAGCCCTGCTGTTTTTACTCACGGAGCCCTTTCGGGTTTTCATCCGTGCCCATTTTGCTTATGGACATACCGTTTTTTTTCTTCTTTTTTTTTTTATATATAACGAGGTTGCGCCCTCTCGAGTTTTCATAAACACTCGCCGGTATCCCTGCTGTTTTTACTCACGGAGCCCTTTCGGGTTTTCATCCGTGCCCATTTTGCTTATGGACATACCGTTTTTATTTTTATTTTTATTCTCTCTTTTTTTTATCGGCTTTGGGATGCCGCGATCCGCCGTAGCTTCTTGACATCTCGGCCAACAGCTAGTTTTAGGACATAGTGGTCCGTTGTTAGTTTAAGGATGTTTCGGTCTGCTGTTAGTTTAAGGACGTTTCGGTCCACTGTCGCCGTATTTGAGGCGAATCTCTAATTTACTGACTTCTTAGTTTTTGGGGCTTTCCTTATGAATGAGCATGATGCTCCCGGCGTATCCATCTTTCTCGGAGCATGTGGTTGTGGCGGGCTTACCTTCCAGTTTTCGGACAACGCGAACTTGCCCTGTTGGTATTGGTCTTCAACCCAGTTTTTGAAGATGTAGCAATTTTCGATCGGATGGCCCAATACTTGGTGGTAAGAGCAGTAATTAGGATTGTTGACATCGTTCAGTTGTCGTGGGAGTTTCGACTCCGGTATAGTAATAAGCCTGCTGCGCACTGCTAGTTCGAACAGCCTCTTCATTTCATCCCGAAGAAATGAGTAAGGACGTTTCAACTTTTCATAGAAGGGTTGCCGCTTATTGCTTTGGCAAACAACTGGTCTAGGGTCACTCGATTGTTGTTGAGCATTGACGATAAAGGTCGTTTTTCCTTTCCCTTTATCCTTTTTATTCAAACCTTTGTTTGCGGGTCCGAGATTCTTTCCGGGTAGCGTGTGATTGCACGGTTGAATGTTCTCGCAACTCCTCAATTCTTTCATTTTAGAGATGGATTCCTTGAAGAGAGGGCCGATGGCTACTTTTTCGTCGGAGTCGCTCCCGAGGGTGAGAACTCGCGGTCCCTCGGGATCAACCCTATGACAATTGTCGCAATTCTTATACGCTCATCTGTCGCACTTTTCTGCTGTCTACGAGCTTCATGCTTTGTCCTGTTGAAGTGTTGCCTGTGTGCGACATACTCTTGCCACCAACACTTAAAGGAGTTGCAATTTTCAGTAGGATGTATGATCTTCTGATGATATAAACAGAAATTAGGATGTACGTCTGCTTCATCAAGATGTATCCCACCAGGAGAATTTTCTCTGAAAGAGGGCGGCCTCATCCCCATCGATATGGCTTTGGCGAATCGTTTCCTTGTCTTGATCCTGCTTTCATTTGCGGCGGATATACTTTGATCTGGTGAGAGTGTTTCGACCCTTTTGTCTAGTCGCCGGCGTTTGGCCTTTTCAAATATGGCCATCTCACGCTCCCGATCAGCTTTACTTTTCAGATCAATTTCACTCAGGAAGGCGTCAATCATTTCATCTGACGGCCCCAGAAGTTCCGATTCAGGCTCTGTCCCCAGTTTCTTTGTGCAAGGAGCCTCTTCATTGTCTAGCGATGAATGAGAGATCACATGGCAACTTGCTACGTAATCCTCAGATTCGCCTGACGATTTTTTTCCGTCATCTCCGTCCTCAAGAACGTGGCTGAGGAACTCTTGGAGCATGATTGGAATCGCGCCTTCTGGTTATACTCTCCCAGCGCGTCAATCTGCTTTTGTAGGTCCGTGCGCTTGTCGCCAGGCTTCACGGGCTTCTTGGATTTCTTCTTCTTTTTCGAAGATTTCGACGGCTGGGTGTGAACGCTTTGGCTATCACCACCCATATTTGGAGTTGGGCGCGGCTTCAGCATCCCCTTGATGATCTCAGGTTCCAACGGGTTCTTCCATCTGATCGCCGGGCATGTCTGAAGATCATTCAGCATCCTTTTGGTCTTGGCCGAAAGAGCCACCTCCCATGGAGCTTCCTCAACAAAAGAGCACGTTGCCCCCGGTGTGTTTGTCTTCTTAGGAGTGTGAGGCTGTGGCGGGTTCACCTTCCAGTTTTCGGATAACACGAACTTGCCTTGTTGGTACTGATCTTTGATCCATCCCTTAAAGATGAAGCAATCTTCAATTGGATAGCTTATCGCTTGGTGGTAAGGGCAGTAATTAAGATCGTTGATATCGCCTGGCTGCAACGGACGTTTTGGATTCGGCAGATTGATGAGTCTGTTGCGCACTGCCAGCTCGAACAGTCTCCTTGTTTTATTCTGAGGAAACGAGTAAGGACGTCCCAGTCTCTCCTCAAGGGATGGGCGTGGACGCACGTTGTTTTGGCGAACAACCGGCTTTGAGTTGCTCGGCTGTTGTTGAGTATTGGCGACGACGATCGCTTTCCCTTTTCCTTTCTCATTTCGAGAGTCTGGCTTTGAAGGAGACGGTTTATGTCCCATCTGATCTATTTGGGCCAGTTTGTCAATCAAGGCCTGGAAAGTAGTTGGCTTGAAGAACATCATGAATTGCGAGATGGTCGTTTGCGGATCAAGAGTGCCCACGAACATGCCTTCCGCAGGTGCTTCTTCGATGCGTTGTTCGCACTTCGACCATAAGTTTCGCCACCGTATTGCGTATTGGACCCATGTCTCGCCTGGCTTCACCCTGGCATTAATCAGTGCTGTTATCGGGGTGCGTTCACTAGCACTCACGAATCTTTGTGTAAACAATAGCTCCATCTCCGCAAATGTTTTGACAGAGTCGTTAGGTAGCTCCGAATACCATTCAAAGGCCGTTTCCACTAAGCTGCCGACGAATTGGCGAAGCAATAGTTTATCATCGCCTCCAGTGTTGCCGCATAAGGCTCTGAATTGAGCGACATGCTGATGTGGATTCCCTGTCCCCTTGTACACATGGAATTTAGGGATCGTATATCCCGGCGGGTAACTGATTTGGTCATACCAGCCCGGATAGGGTCGTCCAGTCTTGACAACTTGGCCAGCCGCTTCATTCGCCTGATGAACTCGTATCTGCTGAGCAATATAATCATCCAGGGCGGCCTTGGAGATAGTTTCCTCTTTGGCTGTTGAAAGAGCCGTAGGTGGATTTGATGTTTCTCCTCTGTCGTTTTCAAGGATAATCGGAGGATTTTCAGCTGGAGGATCCGGCTGTAACATCATTCCTACCATGTCTTGGAAGAGAAGCGACATTTGTTTTATGTTGGCAGCTTGTTCTGCTGCTTCTCTGTCCTTCTTTTCGAGGATTCTACGTAGGAAGTCAGCGTCAGTTTCCTATTCGTGGCGCTGTTCTGATGATGTTTTCGGGCTTTCTTTTGGCTCGGTAAGTGCAGCCATCGCAGTCATCATCTCTTGAAGTTTCTGCTGTTGCTCCTGGGCTTTTGTCACAGATCGGGTGAGCGGTCGGTGACCTATCGAAGCGCGGGTATCCTCTTTCCCGGATGCCATATAAATAGTATGCACCACTATACCCCCAGACTTGGGGCGTTTGTGCTCAGCGCTTTTACGGTTCGCCATGTTCACAGGGGCTTTTTGCGGCCTCCTTTTCTTTTGAGTGATTGACGTTGAGGGAGCCGTTGCAGTGGACACCCATATAGCTGTCGCCTTTTGTGGCTTGACAGGATGGTTCTCTTCTCGCTGAACCTTTATCTTTTTCTGTCGGCGGGAGTAATCTTGATCAATCACTGACTCCTGGGCCTGTCGCCAGACTTTGTAAATTTCGGAGGACAGCCGCTGAGGGGGCTGCTTCGGCTTCGCTTCTGTAACATTCTCCACCGGTGGCGGAGATCTTTTCAGTACGGCGATAGGAGAGTTCTCAACAATTCGAAGCTATTCTCAGTTGGAACAGCAGCATTGACTTCCACCGTCGGGGCTGGCAGAGTTAGCCTAGAGGGGGAGTTTCCCCCAGCCTTCCTCACTCGGCGCCAGTGGCGACGTCGAGCACGTCGAGTTGTTGGGATGGTTTCAGCTTGAGGGGTGACTTCGTTTTGCCCTCTGTTTTGGAGAAGGGCTGTTGCTGGCGTCAGCCTCTTGAAGACCGAGGTCCGTTGAGTAGCAGTATTTAATCTGTCAAAGACAGACTTAGGAGCGGGAGCCGGAATGGTTAATCTTGTAAAGACCGACCCTTTGGCAGGAGAAGTCGCTTTGACGATTTTGGGAGCAGGGATGGCTATTCGCTTCGGGATAACGCCTTCTGGTATTGCAAGCTTCTTCATGGGCCCGTTGGAGCTCTGGCGTAGTCTGTTAAAAACCGAGGCAGTGGAGTTGAGCAACCCGTTGAGAGGGGCCGCAGTAGTAGCAAGCCGATCGAATACCGACTTCTTGGGAGCTTCTTGTGATGGTGCAGGGGTGTTGAAGCTCATGGGTAGGAGTATGGTCCCAAAGAATAGTCCAGTGGTGGCTTGAGTTACCTGTTCCACTGGCATCTTGAAAAAGGAGGCCGCTTGGGCCTCGTAAGTCACTCCTCCAGCAAGGACGGAGTGAGAGTTGCAGTGGCAGGTAGTGCAGTTTGAAGCCATTGATCTTCTGTTTTCTGCACGGAGCAGGACACCAAATCTAAGTACCTCGAATCCACAGGAAACCACAGCAAACCGAGATTCGTTCGCGAACACGACACACGAAGTGTGGAGTGGAAAGAGGAAGAGGTCCCACCGGACGTGCCAGAATCTGTTCCCCTCCGAATGACGCGGCGGATACGCGGCGAAAGTCTCGCCTGAAATTCGGGGCAGATGCTAATTGATGCTATCCGTCCACCTCTCCGAAGATACCAAGTTGATTTATGGCACCGTGTATCGAAGGTTTAAACGGATGCGTCCGATGTAGCAGACTTCGTCAGATTCCCCCTCGCTCGAGGGGTTTTTTTTGATTGTGGGGACGCTCTTCCCTGCAGGCGCAAGCCCCCGCAGTTAATTATGCTACCGCACCGCGGTAACAACTTTCTCCTTCTCCATATGGTCACTTCGTGTCGTGTGTGTTTGTTTTGTATTCGGTTGCCCGTGGATTGTGTACGGAGACTAAGTTATGCCGTCGTCCGTAGGACGTGGATTAGTCCAAATCCGTATCTTTCTTAGATTTGGGTTTGGAGGTGTGTTTAAGGATACGTTAGCCTTATTTGAGGCTAAGATCGACTTAAACGTTCGTTAAGGACACGTTAGTCTAATTTTAGACTAAGATCGACTTAACGGGATCGTTTAGATCCGACAAGAGAGCAATTGGGGGCTCTATTGTATAGTTTAGTGACATTGTGGTCGGTAGGTAGTTTAAGGACATTGCGGTCCAGTGTTAGTTTTAAGACATTGCGGTCAAGGTTAAGGACGTCATAGTCCGTGAGCTTTAGGACCTCACAGTCCGATGTTAGTTTTAAGACATCGCGGTCAAGGTTAAGGACGTCATAGTCCGTGAGCTTAAGGACCCCACAGTCCGATATTAGTTTTAAGACATCACGGTCGAGGTTAAGGACATCATAGTCCGGTATTAGTTTTAAGACATCACGGTCAAGGTTAAGGACGTCATAGTCCATGAGTTTAAGGACCCCACAGTTTGTAGCAGTGTGTGGTTGTCGGGACCCGTCACCTCTCTGACGACGTTGAGAGATTACAATGACGGATGCCAGAGGAGTAAACAGATGTACCCTCGAACCGGGTGTAAATTGATTGGGAGAGCGGTTGTGCTCAGTTCAATTTATATTGAGAACTTATGGCCAATATTGGGCTAAGTCCAGTTGAGAATATTCAACATTTTACTTATTTTTGGCCTGTTAGGCCTTTGCTTGGGCTCTGCCCCCTTTTTTTTAAATAATGCACAACATCTAAATTAGTCTATTAGACTTTTTAATTGGGCTCTGCCCTTTCTTAATAATGCACAGTATTTAGTGGTCTGACAGTGTGCCACGTAGCCTGTCAGGCGCTTTGCGCCAATTAAAGAGCGCAAGGCGCCAGATCATGCGGAGGTGACACTTGTCACGCTCTGCTGAGCGCAAGTCTGTTGGCGCAGTGCGCTGCGCCAGTGCGCTGCCGACACGTGGCGCGCACTGGTGCAGTGCGTCAATCTAAGAGTGCAGTGCTCTATTTTTAGGAGCGCAAGGCACAGATTGCTCTGTGATTGACACGCGGCGCTCTCTGGTGACTTGCGCCAGTCCAAGGAGCGCAAAGGCGCATTTCAAGAGTGCAGGGCACTGTCCAATAGCGCAGGGCGCATCTTGATCAAATTTAGATCAAAGAAAAGAATCTTCCTAGTTCTAAAGAGGTTCTACCTCAAGATTCAAGAACCAATGGTTCATCAAAAGGCTGTGCCTTTATATAGATCAAAAGATCTAGGGATGAAGTAAATTACTTCTTTAATTTTTTGTGATTGGATCTTTTTTTGTAGTGAAGATCTTGATCTTGTTTTTAGATCTTTGATCTTTTTTAGAAGAAATTCTTCTTTTTGTGAGATGTTTTCATCTCTGTTCTTCCAAGAATTTAATTCTTTACTTTGAAAAAGATGATCTTCTTTCTTCAAAGGCTTGCCTTTCAAATTTTTTTTTAGAGTTCTCTCCTTTTTCTATTTTTGTCCCTGAGACTTGGAGTCTAGGGGCCTTTATATAGGGCCAAATGGTTTGTTGAGTTAGTTACAGAGATCTTTCTCTGATTAATCTGGGGATATTTCCCCACCGTTGGATCTTTGATCCTAAGGCTTCTGTTTTACAGAAGACAATCTTCTTATTTTAATAAGATTGGAATGATGCTTTTAGAATTTTAATTCTAATTAATTAAATAATTTATTATTTAAGTTTTAGTACTGGCGCAGTTGGCACAAGCGCACCTGCGCTTGACACGTGTCGCGCAGCGCAGAGCGCAGCGCAACTGCTCTAGCGCGTCTGCGCTGACACGTGTCGCGCAGCGCAGAGCGCAGCGTAACTGTGCTAGCACACCGCTGTTTGACACGTGGTGCGCAGCGCAGAGCGCAAATTATCTGAAGCGTTGCTTCCTTTATTTAAAATTTGAATTTTTAAAACAGAGCCTTGCTCTGATTGGGGTGCGCTGCCTTGGGCGCAGCGCCCCTTGCGCTGGCGTGTCTGCTTTTGACACGTGGCGCTCTGCGTGCAGCGCAAGAGATCTGAAGCGTTGCTTCACCTTTTGAATTTGAAATTCCAACAGAGCTTTGCTCTAATTGGGGGAAACAATTATGTATACGATATATAATATGTATTTGTATATGATACATATACTCTCTCTTGATATGTGTGTGCGCGCGCGCGCGCGCGTGCACACACACGCACATTATATATATATATATATATATATATATATATATATATATATATATATTGTTTATGTATATGATGCATATTCACTATCTATCTCTAAGCATGTATAGGATACATACATAGTATTTGTATATGATACAAATACCACTTGTCTTTTGTGACATGTGAAGGCTTGTGGAGAGTGGGGGCCACCTCTCTCTACACATGACAACAAAGATGAGAGATAAATGGGATGAAGAGGGGCATTATTCTCATCTTCTTCTTCATCTAATTTTTTAGAGTGTAAAAAGAAAAGGAAAGGAAAAGAGAAAGAAAGAGAGAGTATCCATTATCATCTTCTACCTCTACTCACTAACAATTTGTGAGAGCTAGTTGCTTCACATTAGAAGAGTTCTAGAGTGAAGTAGTAGCTTGGGTGGGTTTCTTTCAACGTGGATCATCTTCGGCAAGGCGGTCAGTGATCAAGCTCGATTTTTACATCAACGGAGCTTAGCTTGGGTCTTCCACTAGAGAGTGGACATACTACAAAGGTTTTAACCCCTCTAAACTTATGATTTTTCTCTCTTGCTTTTATACAATTGCTAGTATTTGGATAATTTTGGGTAAAGTGTTTGGTGCTATGTTTAGAAAATTTTTGTTCTATGTTTCCACCGCGATATGTTTCCGCCGCGGTCCGTAAATGTTGCGACCCTAGCACCGTACACTTACATGGTTTCAGAGCTAACCCATCAGTAGTAGTTGTTATGTGTGTCCAATTGAACCAAAACCTAAATTTTTTATAAGAACTTGTTTTTGAAAATTGCATAAAACTTCTCATTTTTGCAAATACCCGAGCCCCGGGGTCCTTGGTTTAGACCAAGAACCCCGTAGGGACTCGAGAGTTACCTCGAAAGCATTCGAGGGTACTTGGTTGGGCCCCCCAACCCGAGAGCACCAATTGGTGCTCTCGGTTTGTGGTACAAACCCTAGAGCACCAATTTGGTGCTCTCGGGTTGGGGTGTCCCCGTGGACATTTTAGGAGCTTTTGGGACTTGCCCGAGATCCCCGTTGGGCTCTCGAACGTTATTAGGATCCTGCGGGATTCGATTTTGTACAAAATGAGGGATTTTTTGTGTCGGGCTGCACTTGAACTTCAGTTTATTGGAATTTCAAGTGCGCGACCTCGAGGGTTATGGAATTCTTTGGTCGCGGCTTCGAAGCAACTCGATCAAATTGTTTGATCGATTTGGTTCTGACACGTATAAGGATATGTGTTGGTAAATATAGCCTAATTGATGCATGATCAATTAGACTGGATTACACATTAGTTGAATGTGATATTGGTGTATTATGGTTTGGTATGGATTTTCGTGATGAATAGCCCCTCATGTGAATGCGATATGTACAATCGTTGTATTTCAATTCATGTATTATGTTGCCTTCAAAATGTATTATTCTGTTATTCGGAACGGGTCGAGTTGAGACCGTCGTGTCCTATTGTATGTTTACAATACTAGTTGCCCCGCGAAGGAGTGTTTGAGCTGTCGGGTTCTAGAATACGCTAGGTGGCCCTTTCAAGGAGTTGAGATTGGGTCGCCTTGTTCTAGGATTGGCGAGTGGCTCGCCGCACTTGTAGGGTTTTTGTTTAGTTATGTACGCGCTATTTACACGACTGTGGAATGTCACGTTTCGTTTGCAGCTAAAATGAAACGCGAGATTCCTAGTATATTCGACTATTCTATTTTTTGTGATATTTACCTCATGCCTGTAATGTGATTACTTGCCTGTGATGTGTGTGTGTATGTGTGTGTATAAGTGTTTCTATATGCTTTTCAATTGCAAAAGCCCTGAGTCCGCCCTACTGTAAGTTAAGTAACCTTACAGTGAAGACCCGATGCCCCATGGCGATTGCAATTGGCATATAAAAATATTCTATTTTCTTTTTCCTATCTTGCTTGTTTGGTGTGATAGGAATTAAATGATGGGACTACATTAATATGATTAATGTAAAGAAATAAACCTAATATGATATTGTAAGAACTAAACCTTTTTTCAAAACAACTTGGTTTTCAAACCACTCGGTTCCTTCAACGATATCAAATTCATTATGTTAAGGGTTTTCTTCAAAACCAGCCACAGCCCTCCGTCATTTCAGATGAGTATAATACTTAGTATTCGTGCCGCGTTTGTTGGCCTTTGTCAAGGCATAGTATACGGTAGCTAAGTGATGCTTGTCTTCTTCATACGATGAGATTGGTTAGGACAGTCGTACGACTTTGTTAGCGCTTGTCAAGGTTTGTGCAGGTGGGTCTAAATTAATCATGAAATGTCGTGTTGAACTTGACTAGTGACTTATGATTTATTGGACTTTATCAAGGTCATAAGCTGCTTGGGGTAAAAACCATATCCGGAGTTTTAAATGTTGAAACTTGCAATGTTGATTCCATACCTTCTATGGAGTGGTGATTTGTTAGCCTTTGTCAAGGTTATCATGCCATGATAGTTTGGATCTTGATTCCCACTTTGAGTAATAATTACTCCCGAGAGATTTTCACTTCATAATTAGCCGACCCATTAGGTGCTTAGAAAGGTGTTTATGAGTTTACGCCTCTAAGAAAATTGGGTTATTTAATTAGGTCCGTGCGAAAGCGCGGGAAACCTCCCTCGAAGTACTTACACTGGCCTGGCCGGCCGGTTAGCAAACTTATAGGGTGTACGGTGTACATAATCCCGGCTAGTTCTCCTTTAGGGTTTACAAGAGAATTCGACGAAATAATAGAAGTCGTCCTGATTAGATAAATTAATAAACCAATCTAATCTTGCAAGAGCGCACGCTGAGTATTTCTTTTCTCCCTCTCTTGGTAGCGAACATGACCGAACTTAAACTAAAACTCATAAAACTAAGTTGACGTACGAATGTTAAACGACCGAGTTAAAACTCAAATATCAAAAACCAAGTTTTCAAAAGTCGCAAAACATAATTAGAAACTTAGTAAAATACTCCCAGATTTTATTAAGGTGAAATTAGACCTTTTTGCACATTAGATATGCCTAGACATCTTGTGATTGAGCTATAGACCAAACCTAGGACCCTAACTCCCCTAAGTGGCCGCAAATTGCGGCCAATAGGAATTTTTTGGCGGCCAAGTTGGGGTGGTGTGGGCTCGAGATTCTGGGATGGTTTCCTATTGGCTGCACATCTCACTATATCCGCTATTTAATTTTCAGAGTCTCTAAATAATACCAGATTCCATTTGATTTGCGAAAGTCACACAAAACCGATATCGGAAATTTCTAAGTTCGTCTTTGAACATTCTAAAGCCATTTCAAATAAGGAATTCTATCACTAAAGGCTAGTAAACAATCCATCAAAGATCACCCTAGAATTTTCTAAGTTCATAAAACATGTTTATATTAACTCTAAACTAGTTGTAAAGGTAAGGAAATTTAAAAACTTAACAAAGGGTGAGTGTTTTATCTTGAATAGCAACTCAAGAAAATTCCTAGATGGTCCAAAGTGCTCAAAACAAGAACTTGATCACCCCATAGTGTGTAGGATGAGGTATGGAATATTTTTTGTGAATGTTGTATGTGGTTTTGATGAAATTTTTGTTGGAGATAGTGCCCTCAGAGTCAATTATTAGGTCACAGGTACGTGATTGCAATGATCGATGGAGGACCTATCCCGGTAAAACAGTCTTACTCGAGATGGTAGTATGCTATCTGGTTTACCTTTATCATCGTGTACTGCTTTAGGTGACCTTACAGGTCGCTATTGCACGTTGGTAGAGCCCCTAGGATTCTTGCTTGACCACCAGCAGTATGAGGGCGATCATATACGTGGGAGCTGGCAGTCTATAAGCATATCCTTAAATGGTCCCTAGTCGTGAGAGTTTCGAGACAGGGCATCGATACTCCAGAGTAGACTAGTGTATACAGTCGAGACCCCGACGAGGGACGGTGGCCGGTCTCACAAGCCACTGGTGTCAGCTGGTTCACCTAAGATGTATACAGGTGCTCATTGGGTTATGAGTACACCGGACAGGACTCGCTGGGAACATGCTAGTTGGTCATATACCAGACGTCAGATGGCAGTTCCCTGGTGACATGTGTACAGGTTAGTTCATCGACCTGGGGATCGTCATTTGTCTCGTGTGAGTTCCCACTGTACTTTGATTACTACCCTACCACGGCTCAAAGGAGTCGTGCAAACAGGTTTTAGTTGGGTACAGTCCCGAGCCACATGGAGGCAGTGAGCGCATCTTCAGGGGTTCGTCTCTCCCGGTATTGGGGGTGAGGTCGCGCTGTGTCTAGGAGAGCCATTACACGAAGCCCTCGGCCGAGGCAAGGAGATTTACTGGTAGGTATTCCAGTAGTATCTCAGGGTGTTCTGGGCTACACTCCGACACGACTTGTACCGCTTTTGGGGGTCTGACTTTTACCAACCCCCTAGGCCCGCCATGCGATACTCATAGACAAACGGACCGGACTGTACGGATATTGTCACTGACAGGCTCAGTAGGGTTGTCAGGCTGAGTTCGCTCACAGACGTCCCTTTTACTCAATACCTGGTAGCCCGTTACGTATTGGCTTATATCTCTGACGTGCTAGTGGTTAAATCCACAACCAAGGTGTTGACGAGTCTTTAGAGTCCCCCACATTCAGTTACTCAGCTTTCGGGCGAAAAGTTGTAGAGGCCGTATGGAGATATGGCAAGGTCCGATCAGATATGTGCGGTATTGCACGGATCAGGATCGGACAGTTTGTACTACAGGCCGTATGGGTATATGGCAGGGTTCGATCAGATACGTGCGGTATTGCACGGATCAGGATCGAACGGATATTACTAGCCGGCTTTGGTTTAAGCCGGATCCTAGTATAGTACAGTGTAGATTTTGTCTCATTGCATTTGTATTTCGGTCGGAATACAAATGCGGGTGTGTATGCACAGTATCGGGGTTTCCTGTAATTTGCTACGGGACCAGTTTTCTGGAGTTGCCAGTTTGCTTTCCGTTTCGGCCAATTTCCTTTGTATCGTTCATTGGCCGAAGATTGGTGGAGGAGGGCTTATTTGCATTGTTGCAAATAAGTATTTGTGGAGGGGTTCTTTGCATATTCTTGTGTCATGATGGTTGCACCATTCCTTGACCTTGACTTCTTGACTTCTTCATGATGGCTTGACTTTTTGAAGTCATCATGCTTGATGATGGTTGTGGTGGAGTGTTGGTTTTAGCTTGTTATCATGCTTATGCATGATGGTCTTTTTCTCTCTCCCTCTTGGATTATGAGATGGATTATCTTTTGATTCATTCTCTCCATTCTCTTCTCTCCCACCATGAGGGTCGGCCAAGAAAGGCAAGGGCTGTCCAAATTTTTGGGTGGTGAAATTTTGTTCATTTCATGCTCCAAAAATCCCCTAGTTCCTCCACATAATTCTTGTATCATCCCTTCACTAAAATGGCACCTCCATGAATCCCAAAATGAGACATAGCCTCTACACTATATTCTACAGCAAATCTTGGGCACGTCGACTAGCCAGCTTCGTGCCCGAGTTGCCTCGGCATTGAGGTGGGAGCCCGTAAAAGATGTAGGCGATGTGGTGCACTTCCGGCGACGAGGTGGAGACAGGACATTCCGCGGGAGATCGGGACGACGACGAGAAGACCGGAGGACTTGGATCAGTCGGTATATCTCTCTTCCCCATCTTGTAGTTAGCTAGGACTAGTTAATGGTTCGATCCGGGTATTAGTGCGCGGCGGTTTGCCAGTTCATGAAAAATTAAAGTTTATCACCGCTTCCGCATTTGGCCGTCGGATTGACGGCCGGGGCGCCGCCGTGCACTTACAGTGGTATCAGAGCCTCGCCATTAACTTAGTCTAGCTTTGTTTAATGTGTTTTACAATTCCGATCGAACAAAAATCCCAAAACCGCATTTTTGCTTGCATCAGTTTTCTGTTGAAAATTTTTGGTGTCGAAAATTTTTTCAGGTTGCAGAAACGTGATCTACTAGAAAAAATAAGAGTTCTGTAAAAATTCGATGCAACAACTCTACAGTAGGAGCGCGGAACCGCGGCCAAACACCCCTTTGGGCCGCGGTTCCGCCGCACACTGTTGGGTTCCCTGCACCAAATTTCTACAGTATCTTTCTGGGGTTAAAATTAGGGTTTTGGAATAATAATTTTGGGCCCAGAATTTCTTGATGTGCTACAGTATTACTTGGGGGCCCACTTGTTAAAATTTGATCGATCGGATATTTTAAACACATTGGTTCACAGTATTTACATTATATCTGCGACTGTGAATGTCACTTGATCGGTAAATCCTGTCTGACTGCTATAGCCCGGTTAGACGGATTTGCGAACGTGACTTTCACGTTGATATTCTGTGTTTTGCTGTGATATTGCGGGTCGGTCGTGGGGATAGCCTGGATGCAATGCTAGTACTGTTTTGTTGTATTATGTACATTTGATATTGCGGGGCGAGCGTCCGACATGTGGACTGCCGTCACTGCCCGTTTGTATTATTATTTTGGGGCACGGCCAGGTTGCGGTCGTTGTACCCGTTGTATGTATATTTTACTTTCTGTACTAGGATTACCCCGCGGTGGGGTGCACGGATAGCCAGGTTCTGGAGGGCAACAAGCCCGCATCTCATGGCATTGAGACGGAGGGGGCTTCACTCTAGAATTGGCGGGCTATTCGCCGCACTCGTAGGGGGTACCCAAGTTACCGGATTCCGTGAAATGTTCGGTGGTCCATTCACGGTGCTGAAGGGGGCTGTCTCGCTTCAGGTTTTGGCGGGTGACTTGCCGCGCCCGTAGGGGTCTAGGTTTTCATTGCACAGGCTATCCACACGACCAGGGGAACGTCGGGTTTCAGTAGTGGCTCTGTGAAACCCGGGGATCCCAGATATCTGTATTATTCTGTGATGCTGTACATTTTCTGTGATGTTGCATTTTATCACGCCTTGAGCGAAATATAATATATTGGTATATATATTAGTAGATGTTGTATATGTTTTGCATCCGCGCTAGTCCAGTCCCCGCTCTGTCGTTAGTTAGCTAACTTAACGGGTAATGACGAGACCCAGTGGTGAATGCGGATGGCATATACGTACATCAGTATATTTTCGTTCTTTTTGGTGTGATCAATTGATGGGACTGCGTTGATTCGGATCAATGCAAGTTAAAAACAAACCTAATTTGATGTTGTTGGAACACTTTTCAAAAAGCTGTTATTGCAAGGACGTTCACTTTTGTTTTGCATTGTGATATTCAGTTGGAATATCCTGCTCCTCAGTCGACGAGGCAAGGGCCGAGATCCCTTCACCAGGAGTGACCCCTTGGACAGAAAGTTTGCGTCAGGGTATTAACTTCACTATAGCCGATTACTTTTGCTTTGCATCGTGGTATTCATTTGGAATATCCAGCACCCCATTCTACGGGGAAAGAGCCGAGATCCCTTCACCGGGAGTGACCTCTTTAGTAAAGGTTTTCGTCACTATACTTTTATAAAGCTATCCGTTCCTTCAACGATATCAAGTTCATTACGTTAAAGGTTTTCGCCAGAAACCATTCGTAGCCCTCCATCATTTCAGTTAAATATTCGGTAGTATTCAAGCTATGTATTTTGACCTCACGCCAAGGCATAGTGTTTGGTAGCTGCCGGGTATTTATCTGTTGCATAGATAGATGCGTTAGTTTGGGACAGTCGTACTACTATTTTGGCCTACGTCAAGGGTATGTACGGGTCGGTTCAAATTAACCTGTATAATGATGGGTAGAACTTGACATGTGACTTATGATATTTTGACCTCACGCCAAGGTCATAAGAGCATGGGGCAGAAATCACATCGGGAGTTTCAAAAGAACTGAAACTTGCCAGATATGCGCATACCTTCTGGAGTGTGATGACGTGAGCGGATTCCGTCACGTTATCATGCGATGATAGTTGGATCCCGATTCCCACTGATGAGTTGGTTTACTCCTCGGGTGATCCCGACTAATTCTTCTTTTAGGTTTGGAGGAGAATTTGACGGTACAGTGGGAGGTTTCCAGATTAGATAAATTGGTAACCATTCTGATCTAGGTTAGAGTGCACGCTGAGTGTTTCTTTTCTCTCTCTCTCTTTGGCAGCGACCATTGACCCAACCCTAAGACTATGACTCAGTGACCAAGTTGACCGAACCTTCTTAAATACTGGCTTTTGGATTGTCAGAGTTGCGAACCTCATTGCCACTCCTACTTTTACCCTTTTCTCCAGGACACCCCGTATTACTACAACGTCCACTTCCATTGGACAAAACCATCGTATGGTTAGATACGAACTCGAAGGAATTTATTCGAGGATGGTTTCAGGTTCTGGAGGAAACGGATAGGACTATTCAGTTGTCTTTTCCTTTTACCCTCTCTCAGGTTACGAGTACTCCCTGGTTTAGGGGTAGTACACCTATTATGCAAATTGGATAGTCTTCTTCCAAACCATAGGCAGGTGCCGACCGGTAGGGAATGAAGAAAACCAATTAGCCTAACGATGGTGTACAGAAGGTATTAAGTTAAGACAAATCAAGGGATTAGTAAGAGGGCAAAGTAAATTGCGACTGTTATTCACGACCATACCAAGTATTCCTTTACCACTCCCAAAGCACCTTTGTATTTCTCCAGGACACTCCGTATCACTACGAAGATCCACAGTTTATTGGATACTCCATCGTATGGTTATATACGAACTCGAAAGGAACTTGTTCCAGTTCGGGGATGGATTCTGGTTCAGGAGAAATAGGAATAAGATTTATTCAGGTGTCTTTTATCTTCACCTTCTCTCGCATTGCGAGTGTTCCTAGGATTAGGACAGTACACCCATTATGCTTATTGGATAGTCTTCTTCCAAACTATAGGCTGGTGCCGAACGGTAGGGAAGGAAGAAAACCATTTGGCTTAAGGGGTATGCAGAAGGTAAAGACTAAAGACATATGAAGGGATTTGGAGAGGTGGCAAAGAATTATACGGTTACAGTCGTGAATCTGGAAGAGGCATTACTAGGAATACCGGGATACCCCATCGAAACATTTCAATGTTTCAGTTTCACTGTGTACTGTTAAAAGAAAACTGATTTCCCGATTAGACACTTGCTCCAGGGTATGTATTTACCAGGTATGATTCTCACATCTGTATGGTTTTACAGATGATGAGTGGGAGTAAGTTGTTGGTAATTGGGTGACTATCCTCATTATATCGGGATTCATTGTAATCGGTGATATTTGAGGAAGTCACCTGGGTTGTTTGCCGGTCGGTAAATATTTGGTTTTGAATATCCGTTGTTATGCACCAATTTCAAATCGATATATCTGTACGTCTATTTTCATAGAGTGAGATATACCTTTTTGAAATTATGTCTATTACATTTACCTATATCAGTGGATGGTTAGGTAAGGAGCATTAAACAGCGGCGTAATTCTTCTTAACCATAAGCACAGTTTTCAACCTACGACACACAGGGATTGAGTTATCAGACTCAAGGGACTTATACAGAGTATTGTATGTTGTCCAGGGTCCATCAGGACAGAGGGGTTGGTCCTCGTACTATATTCGGTTTACTTATGACTTCTCTAGTTTTTAGACAGGTGTTTCGTGGAAACACAGGGTCCGAATTTTGAGAAGTTATAGGTATTTGAATAAAGTAGAGAACCGGGGGTTGCAAGTATCAGGATTCTTCAAGGAGATCGAAGATGTAGATACTTGTGTATGGTATTCAGTTGATAGTGATGGTTAAGAGTGTTAGTTATATGTATGCCCTAGAGGCCATTACTATACATAGGATGTATATTGTAGTGGATGCTGGGACATATATAGGGAGGACTTTCTTGCTCGACATGATAGTATGCTATCTGGTTGCTCTTTACCTTAACGTGTACACTGATTGTCTCTCTGTTACATGTTGGTGAAGCCCTTAGGATGTGTACTTGACTACCTGGACTATGATGCAGATCATACTAGTGGGGACAAGGTAGTCCATAGGTACATCCTTCAAAGTCCCTAGTGGTGGGTATATCGAGACGGGGCATCGATATACCAGAGTAGACTAGCGTATACCTTCTCGACCCATACAGATGGGCGATGGATGATCCCATATCCATTGGTGTTTGACATCAGAGATGATATACGGGTGCTCAGTAGAGACTGGGTACACTGGACGGACTCGCCGAGAACTCCCAGATGGTATTATACCTCACGTCAGATGGCAGTTCTCTGGTGACACTGGTACAGAGTAGTCTGTTGACCCGAGATCGTCATAGAGTCTTGTGTGGTTCCCACTGTGCTTTGATTTCCATCTTACTACGTCCAAGAGGGCGTGCAAAACGGTGGTTTTTGGGTATAGTCCCGAATCACATGGAGGCAATGAGCGATAGGAGGGGATTCGTCTCTCCCGGTATAGGGAGTTGATGTTGCGCAGTGTTCGATTGGCTATAACAGGAAATCCCTGGCCAGGGTTGCTGAGATTTACTGGTAAGTGTTACCAGTAGTTTCTCGAATTGTTATAGACCTCATATCGACACGACTTATCGAGCTATTGGGGTCTGACGTTTACCACCCCTAGGCGAGATATGCGACATATCAGATGATCTGACCGGACTGTACGGTAGTGTTACTGGTTGGATTCACTGGAGTGTGAGCGGGCTTGCTCGTCGATCTTCAGATCGCTCAATACTCGGGTGGCCGTTACGTTTAGCAGACCGCTTGCGGCTTGTGGGTGTTTGATATGATCATCGCCTGTTGCCGGCGTATTGACGAGTCTTTAGAGTCCTACACAGAGGTTTCCTGGCTCAAGCGAAACGAAATAGGAGCGCATATGAGATATGTGCGGGACCGAGAATAATGCGTGTATGTGATACCGTATTCTATTCTCGCGATGAATGTGTCGAATGGTTGTATGCGATATAACCTAGTTATCGAATCAAGAATTGATTCGATAAATCGATACATTGGATATTAGTCGGTTATATGCGATATGACCGGATCGTTAAATCAAGTGTTGATTTAATGATTTAATGTATAATTATATATTTGATATATCACTTTACATTAACTAGTATTGGTTTACTTTAAATGGATTTTCTCACTTGGATTGTGCACATTGTATATGTGATATATTTTTTTGCACTTGTATGTATCATGTTTGATGATGCATGCTAACTTGTGTTTTGTGTAAAGTTTAAACCATGGTTATGTAATGGTTAGGGTTTCATTTTCATATCTATTTATTCATTTATTTATTTATTTTCTTTTTGGAAAATGAAAAGAAAAATGGTGGCTTTATTTGGATATATGTTGAAGCTTCATGAAGCTTTGACTTAGTCACCATTTTTGTCTTCATACCTAACCTAACCATTCACTTAACCTTAGTTTAGTCTCTACACTTTACCATGGTTGCATTATGATAAGTATTCAATTTATTTTCTATTTTGAATTAACTTATCATAATTCTTTCTTCATCTTCTTCTTCTTCTTCACATGAAGAAGCTTGACTTCATCAATGGTGGATTGATGAAACAAGTGAGAAATCCAATTCTAAAGTCTACCCACTTCCTATTTCTTCATCCTCTACCTCTTGCCAAGTAGTAGAGTGTGTTTTCTTCATAAGTTTCATGACTTGGTGAAGTTGGAGCTTGATCTAGCGATGCCTCGACGTAGATCATCTTCGGCACGTTGTCGATGACCTAGCCCGCTCTTCCTCCGATGAAGCCGACGCTAGAGCCCGGGACTTGCATTTGGACAGCGGAGAGGACTTCATCACGGAGCCGTGGAGGTGGAGGAACGGATCTACAAAGGTTGTATTTCCGTACTCTTAGTTAAGTGTTAACTAGTTTGCTTTTCGCCTAGAATTCTAGCCAACGATCCGTACACTAGGGTTTCTCGGCACCGTAATTTTTGAAATTGGCATGGTTGATGCCTTGTGAGACCTCCTTGGGGTGCCTAGGAACCCTACAGTGGTATCAGAGCCTAGCTAGAGCCTTAGGCGAAGTCCAGACGGAGTTTGAAGTCCGAACGACCCGAAACCCCAACCCTAAAAATGCTCTCTGTCCTTTTTTTAAAATCTGGTCTTTTTCAAAATTAAAAATATGTAGAAAAATCAGCAGGCTTTTCTATGAATTACTGTGAAATTCGAGAACGTGATTCTACCAATACGCGGCGGAACCGCGGCACAAGCTTGGCTTGTGCGGCGGTTCCGCGGTCTCCTTGTCACATCAGCACTTGAAGTTTGCACAGTAATTCGTATTTTTCTGTGTTGGTTTTCCTGGGATATTTTAAATCTGACTACAGAGTTGAATTTTATGGGGTTGTTTTAGGGGATTCGTATATTTGATCGGATTATCAAATTTTGTCTGTGTTGTTTTCCGGGTAATTTTTAGAATATGTTAAAAAGTTCGACCGGATATAAATACCCAATTTTTCCCCTGTCGGGAAATTTCCAAGTGTTGGATTTTTCCGTGGTTTAACGACGTTCTAAGTAGTGCAAGTAATGCGATGGTCCCTCTAGAAGACAACAAACCTTAACTCGATTATGTGACCGTCTTGAACTGCCCTTTGAACCTTCGGGTTTGGGGCAGTACGGCGTGCCACATGTGAGGCGTTGGCTTGACCCTTCTACGGCTGGATCGTTGGTACTGAGGCACGAACTGAATGTTTTTAGACTTGTTTCATGTGTTGATCTGTATCGGGAAAACTTGGGTGTTCGATTGTTCGATCGGAAAGTTTAACATTTTCTATTTATCCGGAATGTGATGCAATAATTGGAATTCACAAGAAGTTATGTGATAACAGAATGAATATTATAAACGTAGCAGTTTAGTCTCACTTGATCGGTTGCCACGGAATTTTGATGTGATCAAAAGTCCATCGCAATCACGTAGCGTACGCGGATACTCGCCGGGTAAAGTTAATAGACAGCCTCACTCCATAGCCCCGACTAAGTGACTGTAGGAGAACCCCGTCGCCGAAAGCATCCGTTCGGGTGCTCGCAGTAGCGGTGTTCCGCCTTGGTACACTTCGTCGACGGTATCAGGGGTGCAGCCGTCTACTGAAGTTTGCGACGAGCATTCGATCAGGATGTCGGGAATCTTGTTGAATTACCCGACTTGATATTGAAAAGTGTTTTCGATAATGAGACTAAAATGCGGGGTTTATAATTGTTAGGCATGCGATGTCTAAGTAATTCATTTGGTCAGGCATGCGATGTCTGAGATGGTTGCGGATTCCAACTGTTGTAGTTTTACACTTTCTTTTCTGTGACCGTAAGTGTAATATGTGATATCGCCGGTTTCGTTGCTATATGTCAACGACAATTGGGATGCGCATATTTACTTACGCTGATGACATGTGTTGTTATGTGTTGCTGGATATGTTATATCGGATCGTCGTGTTTGAATAGCCGGGGGATTTTATGTGAGATGAGTGTTTTTTCATTTTCATTCATGTAAAAACTTGTATGTAATATTCTTTTTTTTTTGGGGCACTTCCAGGTTGCGGGAGATGTCACCCTTTGTATATTATTTACTTTTCCGCACTAGGATAGACCCAAGGAGGGGAGCACAAGTAACCGGGTTCTGGAGTCCAGTGAGAGACCAACTCGAGGAGTCGAGTCTGGGTCTCCTAACTCTAGAATTGGTAGGGTTGCTTGCCGCTCTCGTAGGGGTCTGGGGGTGTGGGTTTGGCTATTCATCACGACCATGGAATCCGTGTTTTATACTGGCTCGTATTGAAAACACGGACGTCCTAGTATATCCAATATTTCATATGTTTCTTCTGCTGCGATATCTGTGATGTGATCATGTGATGTTCTGTGATAGATACAGCATATAGTATATATGATATATTATATAGACGTTACTTATGTTTTACACCCGCGCTAGCCCTGCCCCGCTCTGCCGTTAGTTACCTAACCTAACGGTGCACGAGGGGACATCGAGGCGAATGCGGATGGCATAAGTGTACGTCGTATTTATCTGTGATGTTTAGGTACATAATTGATGGGACTTCATTAATGTGATTAATGAAAGTAAAAGGAACCTAAGATGTTGTAGAATCGAATTTCAAAATAAAACAGGTAGCTACAGTTCTTGCTTTGCACAGCGGTATATGTGATATATCCTGCACCTTATTCGATGAGGAAAGGACCAAGATCCCTTCACCGGGAGTGACTCCTTTAGCAATAACTGGCAGATGCTACCCACTCGGTTTGTCTTTTGATTGCTTTTAAGAGTTTTTGCTTTGCACAGAGATATATATGATATATCCCGCACCTCATTCGACGAGGAAAGGACCGACGATCCCTTCACCTGGAGTGACTCCTTTAGCAAAACTAGAAAAGCCTCAAAAACACTCCATTTCAAAATTCATTCGATCCTACAACGATATCAAGTTCATTACGTAATAGGTTTTCAGAAAAACCTGTCGTAGCCCTCCGTCATTTCAGATAAGTCCTATTTAGTATTCGTGCTACGTTTGTTGACCTCCGTCAAGGCGTAGTGTGCGGTAGCTAACTAGTATTTATCTGCTTATGCATATGATGCAGATTGGATTAGGGTAGTCGTGCGGCCTTGTTGACCTCCGTCAAGGGTCGTGCGGGTGGGTTTAATTCGATCAAGAAATGACGGGTTGAACTTGACTAGTAGCCTATGGTTTGTTGACCTCCGTCAAGGTCATAGGATGCTAGGGGCAAAATATTATCGGGAATTTCAAGTGTTGAAATTTGCAATGAGATTGCATACCTTCTATGAGATAGTTGGATCCCGATACCCGCTGCGAGTAAGAGTTACTCCTGGGAGAGTTTTACATATTACAATTAGCCGATCAAGTAGGTGTCTAGAAAGGTGTCAACGAGGTTACGCCTCTGGGAAAACGAGGTTTACATTAATTAGGTTCGTGCGAAAGCACGGGGGACCTCCCTCAAAGTACCGACACTGGCCTGGCTGAAAAATTGGCGAACTTGTAGTGTGTAATTAATCCCGGCTAGTCTTTCCTTTTAGGGTTTGAAGGAAGATTTGATAAAAAGCAGTGGGAGCCATCCTGATTAGATAAAATAATAACCAATCTATTCTTGCAAGGGCGCACGCTGAGTGTTTTCTTCTCTCTCTCTCCAGGTAGCGACCATATCACGCCTTAATCAAGATAATAATACAGAATATTGACCGAACCCGCTAGTTATACTGAGCTGGGGAACGTTGGTCCCGCTCCAACTTATAATTGTTATAAGACAGAGCAGGAAATTGGGGAATACCAGATTTCCCGTGCCGCCCAAACGAAGAGAGTGCATGCTGATGCATCATCTTCGGGTGTATTCATTATACAGAACTGTTTCTCAGTATCCTCCGCATCCTTGGTATATGATACCAGATCAGGATCCCACATATGTAATATGTTACATAGGGCTACAGCAAGGTAGAGAACTGAGAACGGGTGAAAAGTTTCATGAGACAGAAAACGGGGCAAGAGTTGCAGCCAAGTCTGTTGGTCACTGTCACCCTGTATTACCAATACATTGATTCTGAACGAATGTTATTAGATACCGAACCTTATATACAAAATCATATCTGTCTCTTTATTAATAAAGAAATGATAAAATTTTGTATTGTTGGATAATGTTTTGAACATTTCCTATATCAAAAGTTGATCGGATCAGGCACGTTATCTAAAAGCGTTGATGTTCTAAATCAAACTACAGTTCTTTAGTATACGCAACACATACAAGAGGAAGAGTTCAGAAATGAACGAATTCTTCTTAAGGTATTGTAGACTAGGTCAGATCAATGTGACCCGACTAGCTGAAGTTACATGTAGATGCATATTTAAATCAGTTTGAATCTACATCTTGTGAAACTTGCCAGTCATGTCACAAAGATATAATGACACTAGCTCTGTTTATTGGAAACAGAGAAAGAGTTAGTGAACTCTTGGGATGATACATGTTGATGTATGTAGGTCCCCTGTCTACACATGCCAGGACCGGTTCTTTGTACTTCATTACATTCTCTGATGATCTTTCGAGATTCAGACCTATGTTCCTGTTGAAACACAAGTCCGAACCTTTTGAGATATTCACAGAATATAAGTTAGAAGTAGAGAACCAAAATACGGGTAAAAGTATTATGTCCTTTGATGCGATCAAGGAGGAGAATACTTGTGCACGGAATTCCTGGACTGTTCTAAAGGAGAATGAGATTCTCTCTCAGCATTACTCCTCTGAATACACCATAGCACGTTGGTGTATCGGGGCGGAGCAATCACACCCTATATGATAAGGTGTGCTCTATGATGAGTACTACTGAGTTACCTATTTCCTTTTGGGAGTTATGCACTTATGAAGTTGCATACCTATTGAATAGGGTTCGAATCAAATCAATGCCTACCGCTTCATATATGATATGGAAAGGGAAGAGTCCATATCTTAAGTTGGTTAAGATTTGGGGTTGTCCGGGCTATGTCTAAAACCAAAATCCGGACAAGCTCGAGGCAAGGTCTGTAATGTAAAGCTGGAAAGGTTCCAGCTATACAAAATACAGCAAATAATTTGGTAGAACCAAAGGATTCAGTAGATTCCAACGAACCTCAGCCTCTCCGCCGATCTAGTAGGGTTCCTCACCCACCTGAGAGATACTTCAGTTGCTCTGTGACAGTGGGAGCGAGGATTGCATCATGAGATGATGACCCAACTAGCTTCGAGCTGGCCATCAGGAGTAAGACTCTGTAAGAATGGCTGGATGCTTAGCGATCTGAGATAGAATCCTTATACACCAACAAAGTATGGACTTTGGTTGCTATATCTGAAGGGTTAAATCCCCATCAGGAGCAAGTATATCTTGAGAAGATTACTTGGTGTACATGGAAAAGTTGAGACTTTCAAAGCTAGACTTGTTAAAGGTTTGCTTCATTGACCAAGCATGGATTATGATGAAACCTTTTCAAGTGGCTATGCTTAAGTCCATCCAGATACTACTTGCCACGGCTACATACCATGACTACGATATCTGGCGGATGGGTGTCATGACTGCTTTTCTAAATGATGTTTTAGAAGAGTGCGTCTATAAGTACACAGCCAGAGGGCCTCGTAGACAGTGGGAGCAGCGGAAACGTATGCAAGATGCTTTATAGGATAAAGCAGGCATCGCGGAGTTGGAACATCTGTTTTGATGGATAAGTCAAAGAAGTTGACATCATCAAAATGGTAGATGAACCTTGTATATACAAAAAGGTAGTAGGGAGTATGGTGACGATCCTCGTAGAGTACGTGGATGACATACTCTTGATAAGAAAAGAGTTTCTTATGCTACGCTCGGTCAATCTCCGCTTATCACTAGGATTCTCCATATAGGATCAAAGTGATACCTCCTAAATCCTGAGTTTGGATCTATGAGATAGATCTAATTGGATGTTAGGATTCTCACTAGTTGTAGTGAGATGGTATCAATCGATCCTGGGGAGAATCACTGGAAGTGTTCCAGGGTGATAAAGACGACTGAGTGTCAGTCACAGGCATTGTCTTTACCCTTAGTAAAAGGGACGGTATGTTGGAAGAGTTCCAAGTAAGATACCGTGGCATACTAGACGATAAAGGCTGGATACATCGCTACTTAAGATGCTACCAAAAGAGGATGTTTGGGTGTATATTGGTTCATGAGATGAACTACGTTCCTACCATTGTGAGACAATGGAGTTGTGGCTTATGCCAAGGAACGCCGGTCCCATCAGTGATCCAGACATATTCTAAGGCAGTGTCACCTGATCATGGAGATGGTTGATCTCCAGGGAGATCGAAGTTAGGAGAGTAGACTCAGAGGACAACACAGCGGATCCACTCACAAAGGCCTGTTCCCAGAGAGAGACTTTTATGGGATGGTTGAGTATGAGATACTACAACCACTGCTATCAGATGTCCCTAGTGCAAGTGGGAGATTGTTAGTTATATGTATGCCCTAGAGGCCATTACTATACATAGGATGTATATTGTAGTGGATGCTGGGACATATATAGGGAGGACTTTCTTGCTCGACATGATAGTATGCTATCTGGTTGCTCTTTACCTTAACGTGTACACTGATTGTCTCTCTGTTACATGTTGGTGAAGCCCTTAGGATGTGTACTTGACTACCTGGACTATGATGCAGATCATACTAGTGGGGACAAGGTAGTCCATAGGTACATCCTTCAAAGTCCCTAGTGGTGGGTATATCGAGACGGGGCATCGATATACCAGAGTAGACTAGCGTATACCTTCTCGACCCATACAGATGGGCGATGGATGATCCCATATCCATTGGTGTTTGACATCAGAGATGATATACGGGTGCTCAGTAGAGACTGGGTACACTGGACGGACTCGCCGAGAACTCCCAGATGGTATTATACCTCACGTCAGATGGCAGTTCTCTGGTGACACTGGTACAGAGTAGTCTGTTGACCCGAGATCGTCATAGAATCTTGTGTGGTTCTTACTGTGCTTTGATTTCCATCTTACCACGTCCAAGAGGGCATGCAAAACGGTGGTTTTTGGGTACAGTCCCGAATCACATGGAGGCAATGAGCGATAGGAGGGGATTCGTCTCTCCCGGTATAGGGAGTTGATGTTGCGCAGTGTTCGATTGGCTATAACAGGAAATCCCTGGCCAGGGTTGCTGAGATTTACTGGTAAGTGTTACCAGTAGTTTCTCGAATTGTTATAGACCTCATATCGACACGACTTATCGAGCTATTGGGGTCTGACGTTTACCACCCCTAGGCGAGATATGCGACATATCAGACGATCTGACCGGACTGTACGGTAGTATTACTGGTTGGATTCACTGGAGTGTGAGCGGGCTTGCTCGTCGATCTTCAGATCGCTTAATACCCGGGTGGCCGTTACGTTTAGCAGACCGCTTGCGGCTTGTGGGTGTTTGATATGATCATCGCCTGCTGCCGGCGTATTGACGAGTCTTTAGAGTCCTACACAGAGGTTTCCTGGCTCAAGCGAAACGAAATAGGAGCGCATATGAGATATGTGCGGGACCGAGAATAATGCGTGTATGTGATACCGTATTCTATTCTCGTGATGAATGTGTCGAATGGTTGTATGCGATATAACCTAGTTATCGAATCAAGGATTGATTCGATAAATCGATACATTGGATATTAGTCGGTTATATGCGATATGACCGGATCGTTAAATCAAGTGTTGATTTAATGATTTAATGTATAATTATATATTTGATATATCACTTTACATTAACTAGTATTGGTTTACTTTAAATGGATTTTCTCACTTGGATTGTGCACATTGTATATGTGATATATTTTTGTGCACTTGTATGTATCATGTTTGATGATGCATGCTAACTTGTGTTTTGTGTAAAGTTTAAACCATGGTTATGTAATGGTTAGGGTTTTCATTTTCATATCTATTTATTCATTTATTTATTTATTTTCTTTTTGGAAAATGAAAAGAAAAATGGTGGCTTTATTTGGATATATGTTGAAGCTTCATGAAGCTTTGACTTAGTCACCATTTTTGTCTTCATACCTAACCTAACCATTCACTTAACCTTAGTTTAGTCTCTACACTTTACCATGGTTGCATTATGATAAGTATTCAATTTATTTTCTATTTTGAATTAACTTATCATAATTCTTTCTTCATCATCTTCTTCTTCTTCACATGAAGAAGCTTGACTTCATCAATGGTGGATTGATGAAACAAGTGAGAAATCCAATTCTAAAGTCTACCCACTTCCTATTTCTTCATCCTCTATCTCTTGCCAAGTAGTAGAGTGTGTTTTCTTCACAAGTTTCATGACTTGGTGAAGTTGGAGCTTGATCTAGCGATGCCTCGACGTAGATCATCTTCGGCACGTTGTCGATGACCTAGCCCGCTCTTCCTCCGATGAAGCCGACGCTAGAGCCCGGGACTTGCATTTGGACAGCGGAGAGGACTTCATCACGGAGCCGTGGAGGTGGAGGAACGGATCTACAAAGGTTGTATTTCCGTACTCTTAGTTAAGTGTTAACTAGTTTGCTTTTCGCCTAGAATTCTAGCCCACGATCCGTACACTAGGGTTTCTCGGCACCGTAATTTTTGAAATTGGCATGGTTGATGCCTTGTGAGACCTTCTTGGGGTGCCTAGGAACCCTACAAAGAGATCTTGCTTCTTTTTCAGGTTACTCATAATTGGAAGCATTCCTAAGTTGAGTAACGCTGATCGGCCTCTCTCCATTTAGTTGACATGCACTGGAGATAGCTGCATGATTTGAATCTGCTTCAATTAAATCAGTGCCTCTGGTTCTATATTGGATATAGAACAGTTCATATCTTAACGATGTTAAGGTACGGGGAGTTGTCCGGTTTATGATTAAAACCAGACACTGGACAACTCAAGGCATGTTTCTGTAATGGCCGTTTGTGGGTTGACCCAGGCTATGACGAGGGTTGACTTTCTACCATCTGGAAGATCAATAGTGATATTGTTCTGAACTCGCCACAGTTTTAAATAAAATGGATTTTTCAGAAAACAGTAGTGGGAGTATGGTAGAACTGGAAGTGATTCCAGAACCACAAACGATTACTGAAGATTTGATAGGAACCTAAAGATTCAATCTGGTTTGACATTCCATTGGCCACTCTGCAGATACAGTGGGTAACCTCAGGCACCCGAGAGGTACTCCGGTAGCCTCAAGGACGGTGGCAGGGAGGTTCTTGTTTACCCAGACTTACCATTGCTGTTGTTCCAGACTGTGAGACCCGGCAGGAGGATGAGTATGGCGTCTTTCTAAACTAGTTTTAGAAATGTACGTGTATATGACTCTGCCAGAGGGTTGTCGTAGTCAGTGGGAGCAGCGGAAGCATTGGTGGATAGGTAGCTTATGTCTATTTATGGACTAAAGCAGATATAGCGGAGATAGATCATCAATTTCTGATGTGACAGTCATAGGTTTGACTTCATCAGAATAGGTGACGGATCTGTTGAGAAGGTAGTAGGGTGTGATGTCATGGTATTTGGATGACATACACAGAGTAGGAAAAGAAACTCCTATACTACGATCGGTTATACTTTGGTTGTCATACGGTGGTTTCTCCACAAAGGACTTGGATTTTATAACTGACATACTGGTTACTAGATCTATGGTTTTAAATCTAGATTTGGGTAGTCTCCCAATCTGGGTACTTAGACAGCATTCTAAGGGTATTTAGAATGGACGACTCCTGGCACGGTAGTGTACCTGCAGGTAATGGAGTCACCCTCTCTAAAGGTGTCTTACAGACTAAAGGGGAGAGGGATGTGGATGATTGGCAGATCACTTGCTTAGGCAATTGAGTCAATCATGAGATGTCAAGTACCACACTAGATGTTGTTCTTGTACTAGATGCAATAAGTTGACATTAATCCAATCCTGGAGAAACAGTCGGAAGCAGTTATAGAACATAAGTGGATATTCTAGGGATATGATAACGACAGCCTCATTCGGGAGACAGTTATCATTCCAGGCTTCCAAGGTGACCTGGACGACAAGGAGGTTGTCAGAGTTATAGTTTTTCCTTCTGACGAGGGGCAGTATTTTGGACTGGTGGTCCAAGGCAATACTGAGGGAGGCCTGGCGCAGGATACTGATTAAGTTCAGTTGACGATACAGTCTAAGAAGTTTGGATTTGGAGTTCATTTATGAGCTATGTCCCATCAGACATCCAGACACATTCTAAGACAGGTATTGCTCATTTCGGGAGATGGCTTTCTCCGCGAACTTGAGATATAGAGAGACATAGAAAGAAACAACAAGGCGGATCCACTCACTAAGGCTATTCTCGAACGCAATAGTTTCGTAAACGAGCTTTGTGAGACTGACTAGTAGAGGAGTTGGGTGTTCGGTATCACACGGGCTGTGAGTATGCGACATCGCAATAATTAGCCTTGAGTGCAAGTGGGAGATTGTTGGAGATAGTGCCCTCAGAGTCAATTATTAGGTCACAGGTACGTGATTGCAATGATCGATGGAGGACCTATCCCGGTAAAACAGTCTTACTCGAGATGGTAGTATGCTATCTGGTTTACCTTTATCATCGTATACTGCTTTAGGTGACCTTACAGGTCGTTATTGCACGTTGGTAGAGCCCCTAGGATTCTTGCTTGACCACCAGCAGTATGAGGGCGATCATATACGTGGGAGCTGGCAGTCTATAAGCATATCCTTAAACGGTCCCTAGTCATGAGAGTTTCGAGACAGGGCATCGATACTCCAGAGTAGACTAGTGTATACAGTCGAGACCCCGACGAGGGGCGGTGGCCGGTCTCACAAGCCACTGGTGTCAGCTGGTTCACCTAAGATGTATACAGGTGCTCATTGGGTTATGAGTACACCGGACAGGACTCGCTGGGAACATGCTAGTTGGTCATATACCAGACGTCAGATGGCAGTTCCCTGGTGACATGTGTATAGGTTAGTTCATCGACCTGGGGATCGTCATTTGTCTTGTGTGAGTTCCCACTGTACTTTGATTACTACCCTACCACGGCTCAAAGGTGTCGTGCAAACAGGTTTTAGTTGGGTACAGTCCCGAGCCACATGGAGGCAGTGAGCGCATCTTTAGGGGTTCGTCTCTCCCGGTATTGGGGGTGAGGTCGCGCTGTGTCTAGGAGAGCCATTACACGAAGCCCTCGGCCGAGGCAAGGAGATTTACTGGTAGGTATTCCAGTAGTATCTCAGGGTGTTCTGGGCTACACTCCGACATGACTTGTACCGGTTTTGGGGGTCTGACTTTTACCAACCCCCTAGGCCCGCCATGCGATACTCATAGATGAACGGACCGGACTGTACGGATATTGTCACTGACAGGCTCAGTCGGGTTGTCAGGCTGAGTTCGCTCACAGACGTCCCTTTTACTCAATACCTTGTAGCCCGTTACGTATTGGCTTATATCTCTGACGTGCTAGTGGTTAAATCCACAACCAAGGTATTGACGAGTCTTTAGAGTCCCCCACATTCAGTTACTCAGCTTTCGGGCGAAAAGTTGTAGAGGCCGTATGGAGATATGGCAAGGTCCGATCAGATATGTGCGGTATTGCACGGATCAGGATCGGACAGTTTGTACTACAGGCCATATGGGTATATGGCAGGGTTCGATCAGATACGTGCGGTATTGCACGGATCAGGATCGAACGGATATTACTAGCCGGCTTTGGTTTAAGCCGGATCCTAGTATAGTACAGTGTAGATTTTGTCTCATTGCATTTGTATTTCGGTCGGAATACAAATGCGGGTGTGTATGCACAGTATCGGGGTTTCCTGTAATTTGCTACGGGACCAGTTTTCTGGAGTTGCCAGTTTGCTTTCCGTTTCGGCCAATTTCCTTTGTATCGTTCATTGGCCGAAGATTGGTGGAGGAGGGCTTATTTGCATTGTTGCAAATAAGTATTTGTGGAGGGGTTCTTTGCATATTCTTGTGTCATGATGGTTGCACCATTCCTTGACCTTGACTTCTTGACTTCTTCATGATGGCTTGACTTTTTGAAGTCATCATGCTTGATGATGGTTGTGGTGGAGTATTGGTTTTATCTTGTTATCATGCTTATGCATGATGGTCTTTTTCTCTCTCCCTCTTGGATTATGAGATGGATTATCTTTTGATTCATTCTCTCCATTCTCTTCTCTCCCACCATGAGGGCCGGCCAAGAAAGGCAAGGGCTGTCCAAATTTTTGGGTGGTGAAATTTTGTTCATTTCATGCTCCAAAAATCCCCTAGTTCCTCCACATAATTCTTGTATCATCCCTCCACTAAAATGGCACCTCCATGAATCCCAAAATGAGACATAGCCTCTACACTATATTCTACAGCAAATCTTGGGCACGTCGACTAGCCAGCTTCGTGCCCGAGTTGCCTCGGCATTGAGGTGGGAGCCCGTAAAAGATGTAGGCGATGTGGTGCACTTCCGGCGACGAGGTGGAGACAGGACATTCCGCGGGAGATCGGGACGACGACGAGAAGACCGGAGGACTTGGATCAGTCGGTATATCTCTCTTCCCCATCTTGTAGTTAGCTAGGACTAGTTAATGGTTCGATCCGGGTAATAGTGCGCGGCGGTTTGCCAGTTCATGAAAAATTAAAGTTTATCACCGCTTCCGCATTTGGCCATCGGATTGACGGCCGGGGCGCCGCCGTGCACTTACAATTTTGACGGTGTTTGTGGGGGTGGTAGTGAGGGTGGAGGAGGTGATGGAAGAGGAGAAGGAAGGAGATGAAGAATGAAGATGAGAAAAAGGAACTAAGGAATTTCCATGGTTGTAGAACTCTCTCTCTCTCTCTCTCTCATAACCATCCCTTCCATACCTCTATGTCCCCTCCTTAAAACTTTTTCTTTTTCTTATCTTTTCTGTTAAAACAAATTCAAAAAGAAGAAAAAGATGAAGCCATGGTATAAGTTATGAACAAATGTAACAAAATGGAATGTTGCATGTCATGATATATAAACATGGTTTAATACATAATTAGTGAAATACCAGTCAAGTTTAATATCAACTTATATGAAAATAATTATATATTAATTTATTATAACCCAAATCAATCAAATGCTTCCATAAATGATAATTCATTTTAAAATTCCAATTATTTTCCAAAGTATAGGCATATAATTATACCATTTTACTAAAACTCGTTTCCATACTTATATAATATTCATAAAATTTATTATTTTATTATTTAAATTTCAAAGAAAAAAATAATATTTTATATTTTTCTGAAATTTTACAGAAAGCATGAAGAAAGAGATCGCTCGTTTCGTGTCGAGATACTTGGTGTGTGAGCAAGTGAAGGCTGAACATCAAAGCCTGGTTTCTTGACCCCATTTCTGATTCCTCGGTGGAAATGGGAACACATCATCATAGATTTCATGACCGCTCTACCGCGGAGTACAAATAGAAATAATGCAGTGTGGATGATAGTTGATCGTCTGACCAAGACAGCTCATTTTATATCATTTCGAGTTGGTCAGTCGACGGAGGTGTTAGTAGAAAGGTGTATGAAGGATATCGTGAGATTGCATAGAGACTTTTGCCTAAGATTGAGGACTTGGTACAATCTAATTCTCCTTGTTACCGTATTTTTGATCGTTTCATTTCATTAGCATAATTTAAATCGTTATAATATATCAGGATTAGTTAGTATACATTGGTGCGTGCATATCTATCCTGACATCCGTTTGACTTGATTGAGCATCCTAATTTACTTGATTCTTGATTCTCTATCACCTTCTTACCTTTGAGACTTTGACATTGGACCCAATTACATAGTCGATACTGAGTGATTCGTGATATAACATGTTACAGGACATATTTTATTATTTGACCTATACTGGATTATCATTGACATGTATTGGTTGGATTATCGTGCCTTCATTCTAACATGGCTTATGAATAGATTAGTCAGCATCTTAGATTATGATTATTAGATTATCAGTTTAGACTTATTGTATATTAGGAAATTGAAAGGTAGAAATGCTTATACACTCGGGAGATATTCACACTAAACAAGCTCCATCAAAGTCATGGGGACACCTTTCGAGGATGTTCACGATATTGTACTGATTCATGTTATTATTTCTTCCAACTAGTCATAGAATACCCTGGGTATACGAGTATGTTCATCAGTCAATATCATCAACACACACCTTATTTGACTTGATTTGACTCATAGATTGATACCCGATGTGACATGACCTTCAGATTGACACTGTTCTGAATCGATTATTGGCATCCATCTTGACTCCTTATTTATCTGCATTTTTACTTCGTGCATGTTACCTTTCTGTATTCTTATTTTTGTCCAGCACGTGTCATTATATTTCTTTACGTACATGATTTCCCGAACTTGTTTCCATGAATCCGACTTTTCCTTATTCTTGTCGTTTCCTTATTATTGTCCGTTTCCTGTTTTCCGTGAACATGAATTTGTTTCTTCTTGTTCTTTTCCTTGTCTTTGCTCTTTTCATAGTTCATGAATTTCAAGGAAGAAATTCTTTTGTAGTTGGGTATAATATAACACCCTAAACCTTTTGTATGGTATTTTCTTGAATGAACGATATTGATGGGTTTTACTATCGTATTTGGGTTTATAGATATTTTTTTAGTTTAAGATTTATGGTTTGAGATTGGAATCAATATTTTGGACTCTTGAGCTTGCTTAAGGTACATATGAGCCGTCTCATATAAACAGAGAAGAAAACAACATTCCAGGTACTTGGTGAGTCGACTCAACTTTCTTTGAGTCGTCTCAAGATGAGACTCGTGAGATACTCGGCCCATTAACATGTAGCCTATTTAAACCTTATTATTTCTCATTCAAACCCTAGATCCATATTATTTCCTCTCAAACCCTAGCCGTGTTCTTCCTCCTCTTCTCCAGAACCGAGCCCTAATCCTAACTCAAAAACCGAGCAAGCTCTTCACGATCACCGCAGCCATCTTCATTGTCTTCATCTTCTTGGTTGCGGCTATTTCCAAGAACGATTACGTCATCTTTTTCATCACCATGAATCTAACCGAGAACTCATCCAAACATGGATCTTGCGTAGGGCTCAAGGTCATGTCTTCATCATCTTCATCGTTGTTATCGCAAGATTATATCGAGGCAAGTATCTCTAAACACTAGTTACATGTTATTTACGGCCAGATCAAATCTGGCGTAACATTGTTATCATTATTATTAATTTCATATCTAAGTTGACATCTAAATGAAACTAATGATATATCGAGATCTGAATCACGATATGTAGACATACTTGATCTAGAAATATTACTCGACATTGATAGCTAAAGACACCATCTTGGAGTTGTTTTAACTGTTATAATTTAACGTGGAGAATGCAATGGAATTGTATTTGTTATCGCATGAACTTAATTTAGATAGACATCTGAATTAAGAAATCTGATCGTCTCAAAAAGGGGCCATGAGCCGGCTCAACATTACTTGAGTTGTCTCATACACCCAGAGAGAAAATATGACGTTCTTAAGATAGATCGAGCCATCTCAAACAATTTGAGCCTTATCAAGTTAGGATCGAGCTGGCTCAAGACAGACATGAGCCGTCTCATACAACCAGAGAACAAATATTAATTATGGACGACTTCTGAGTCGTCTCATCTCATTGTGAGTCGTCTCACATACGCACGAGTCGTCTCATCCATTGATGAGCCATCTCAAACTGATATTTCAACCTGGTTAGTTTCCTGACATGTTAAATAACTTTACTCATACACGTTATGCTACTGGATATGATTCTGATACGTTGTCTAATATGATTATGCTATCCAAACCATATTAGATATATCGTTTACTTACATGTATACATGTTTGAATTCATTACTTTTTACCAAGTATAATATTGCTAATGTTAAGATGTCTGATATTATCTCAATGTTATCCAATACGAATATTCTATTTCTAATCAAGCTAGCACATCGATTGTTTACCTATGACTATACTTGAACATGTTCATTGATTATCATGTCATGACTCATGTAATGTAATTATTATCCATTGCCAACAAGTTTATGATATTACCTATTAATACTTGACTTGACTTGCATGGACATATGTATTATGGTCACAGTGGACATCTGAATTATGTTCAAAGAGAGACATATGTATCATGGTCAAAAGGGCATCCGTGTTATGGGATGTATGTATCTGACTCATGACATCATTCATCTGTATATTGACATGTATGTATCTGACTCATGACATCATTCGTCTATATTGAATATGATATGTTACCGTATTTCACTCATTGGTTTCAAATACTTGTACGATGGATAACTACTTTTGACATGGACACATAGGTTCCATATGACATGATTGCTTTGCCATATCATGCTTGTTATGTCATTGGTTATTGCTGATGTTATTGCATGATCACTTGTGTAATAGCCCAGAGCAGTACGGTCTTCGGACATCATGGTGATCTGTTCTGTCCACACTTAATGCAGTCTGTTGTGGACACATGGTGATCTGGGTGTGGAGCCGCTTCAGAACAATGTGACTGGGTCCCTGAAGCACATTCCGAAAGACGACCGAACTGTATTATAAATGTAATAATACCACCCTTAATTACGGATGCGCCTTTTGAATGAACCGGCACTCCGGAATTTGATGGACTCTGTAGTTAAGCATGCTCAGGTTAGGAAAATCTTAGGATGGGTGACCTCTTGGGATGTGGCCCCTTCTCAAGTCCTGTTCGCCCCAAAGGACAAAACCGTGTGGTTTCGGCCAGAGCGGACAATACCATCCGTACTGGAGCGTGGGGCGTGACAACTTGACATCATTCTTGTATCATGTTATATTGACATATTAAATCTTATTTCGGTTATTATCTTTATGACATTATATTCAACGCTCTAACGTCTGGGTTTTGCATGGCCCAGATTCTTAACATTAGAACTACAGCATCCAGAGTGCTTCAAGGGGATAGCCGAGTAGGAAAGCATATCTATTATTCTAGTTATTAGTCGTTTAATTTATTCTAGTAATGAACTCTGTTCCCTAGTTTTATTTTGCGAGCCCTTAAGGGACAAAGTCTTGTGTACCCTTTCTATTTCATTATTGGATCAGTTTGACTTAACGTTTCTGCTATTCCAGCATAATTCTTGTTATTTTTATTTATTGTGGCATTGGACATGTTTAGAATTATTTATATATCGTATCACTTGATTACTGTATGACAGCCTTAATGTGACTATGGAAGAATAATTTCTTACCGTAGCATGGTTGGCAGAGTTACGTCCCGAAATTTATGTATTTTGAGAAGCGGGACGTGACAAAAATCTTATTAGCTTTTAGTTTTGAAGTATACAAGTAGCATCTCAATCGTCTCTATGACCAAAATATTCTCAATTCCATGTCATATGTGGAAATTTAAAATTTCTCAAAAAAATCACTTTATGTTATATACATAACGATAAGCGGTTTTTAAAAAGTCATAGATAAAATTATCACATGGAGATTAGTTAACATAATGTTTTTAACCTACAAGCCTCGTAAACATTTGAATTCTTTTTCAAACATCTTTTTTTTAATTCCACAAATCCACTTTTCATAAAATAATGTTTAAAATCCATAGTGCATTTCAAATATATGAATAATAAATTGACAAATTTATTTTTCAAATCAAAAAAGTGAACTTATAAACGAATAACATTTTCAAGCAAAAAATATATTTAATTTTTTTCAAATTAACACATGATCAAATATACTCAAATTTTAATCTTATTAAAGAGAATATATGAGAATTTTATTCATAATAAAGAGTCCCAAAAAATTCTTTAATTTTCCAAATTACCAAATGAGAGTTCAATTGAACTTTGTAATCACCCAAATTTTAATGAATACGAAATAACCTAGCATGAGTAATATGTATTAGGAAAGATTTCCATAACTGATGCGAATTTTTTGTGATTACAAATCTTTCCATAATTTTTCTGGTTTTATTTGTTAGGAAATGTTTTATTCTTGTTAGGAAATATTTTATTTTATTTCTTCATTATATAAAATGTATATATACACTTTTAAGATTCAATACAAATCAATTAAATTCAAATCCTAAATTGCATCTTCTTCAAATTATTATATGGTATCAGAGCCTTGCGATTAAAAGCTCAATTTTTTTGATCCATGGCTTCCTCTCCAAACTCAATTCCCATCATTTCCAAATTCCCCTTTCCAACAAAATATTCCCACACAAACTTCACTGTGTGGAGATCCCAAATTCAATCAGCCCTAATCGGCCACAATCTCTTTGGTCACATCGGCGACTTCAAATCCCCTCATACGAAAACCATCACCGACGTCAATGACACTACCAAGCATGTTAAAAATCCAAACTACCATCAGTGGTACCGTCAAGATCAACTTATTCTCAATGCTATTCTTGGCAGCTGCGTTGAGACGATCTAGCTCATATATCCTTTGTTTTCTCATCCAAGGCATAGGATCGACTTATTACTCTCCTTGCGAACAAATCTTATTCAAGAGTTATGTCGCTCAAGGAACACCTTATCAATAACCAACACGGCTCATTCTCTATAAGCAAGTACCTACAAGAGATGTGATCTATCTCCGACGATCTTGCTCTCGCCAACTATCCCCTTCTTGAAGATGATCTCGTCCTCTACATCCTTACTGGTCTCGGACATGACTTCAAAGAAGTCGCAGTTGGCATCCGAGTCCGTGATAACTTCATCACCTTCGACGAGATATATAATAAACTCATAGGCTCTGAATGCCATCTCAAGAAGGAAGACACAGGTGCGTCTCTCTCTCTCTCTCTCTCTCTCTCTCTCAAGTGCCAACTATGCCAACCAACCGAATCGCTCCTCCTATCGCCCTTCGTATCAATGTTGAAGCACCTCCTACAATCGCAACACAACCAACATCAACTTCACTTACAACAATAATAACAACCAGTACTCCGGCGCATGCAATAACAACTCGCTCCACTCTAACTCTTGCTGTAATTTCTGCAAGCGTCCCCGTCACAACACCAAAGATTGTCTTCAACTCGCTCGCTTCCTTCACGAGAACGCAGTGCAGACCAATTCACCGTAATTCCCGTTGCATACATGTGGCAAACAACACAAATGCCAACCGGCCCGCTCCCTCCTCCTGAATATTGGACACCGGTGCTTCTCAATATGTTACATCCGATATTGGGACTCTTAACTGCTTCACCGATCGATGGTCCCAATGATCAACATAGGTGATGGTTCAGATTTGAAATTTCCCATATTGGTAAAACAACACTACACTCACCGCAAAAACTCTTTCTTTTAGATAATATTCTATGTGCACTATCTATCACTCAAAACTTAATTTCTGTTGCCAAATTTTACAAATTAAACAAAATCTCAATTGAGTTTGTTCCCTCTAATTTTTTGGTAAAGGATCTTTGTACGGGGGTGCCTTTTCTTCGTGGGGATAGCCATAATGCTGTCTAGTACCTCCCACGTTCCATCCAACCTCAAATTCACACTACCTCCAAATCAGAAATAAGTGAGTGGCACTATCGTCTTGTTCATACCTCCATTCTCACATCCTATAGTATCTCTCATCTCACCACTCCTCCACACACCCTTGAACACAATGGCACGTCAGAACGTCTCCATCATCATGTTATCGAAACCAATCTTACACACTTGCATACGGCTTCTCTTCTCTCTAAGTATTGGAGTTAAGTCTTTCAAACTGCTGTTTATCTCAAAAATCGTCTTCCAACGCTGATTCTTAATTTCCAATCCCCATTTGAAAAACTATTTAAACGTCCCCAAACTACAAACGTCTCAAGATTTTTGGGTGTTTTTACTATCCCTGGTTAAGGTCGTACACCTCCTCCAAACTTCAACCTAAATTCACTCCCTGCATTTTTCTAGGTTATTCAATAACTCAATCTGCATATAAATGTCTAGATCATGTCACTCACAAAATTTACATTTCTCGTCATGTCAAAATCATTTAAACCAATTTTCCCATGCATATATCTAGTAGACATCAAGAAGCTCTTCCGTAAGATTTGGCCTCCCCTGACGCAATATCGCAACCAATCAAATATATCCAACCTACCAAACTTCACATTCTACCCACCTTACCCAACCCATCCCCTATTGAACCCCAATCATCAACATCGCATACTCTCGACTTCTCTCCCTCCACTGACTCTTCATAATTTTCATCCTCATATTTCGATAATCTCGCCAACCTTCCAGTCCCTGCCATCCCACCTTCCTCCACAACCGCTCAATCCCATTTACCCTCTCCACAATTATCCCCTTCTTCCCAACCCCCAAATCTATGCACCAACAATGAACGTAAACCGAACCCAAAATACTTCGACTCCTAATATATAAACCATACCACTGTTCACCCAATATCCCAAACCCTTGAACCAATCTGTGTATCTGAAGCCATGAAGGATAGGTTGAACATAGCAATTGAAGTTCAAATTGCATCTTCTTCAAATTATTAAAATATGAAGCATGGATTGAACATAGCAAATTTGTCTAATAATTGGAACCAAATTTGACTATAATCATATAATACACTCCACCATATTTGTTTATGGCATTATATCCATAGGCGGCTATGTATACATTGCATATGTTTGATTAAAAATCCGCGTGTCCAATTTGCAACAATTAAAGAGATATCCCATACGCCACATATGTAAAATGCATAATTTTTTAATAGGATATCTAAGATGGTTCATTGTTCATTTTTCTCATTAAGCTGAGTAAATTCCATGCCATGCTCTTTTAGGATTCATTTGAGTAAAAAAAATTTGATCAAGACATAAATCAATACCGATAAAAGTACCTCAAGGGAACCATTTGTTTATAGATGAGAATGTTTCACTTCTTATGTCCCTCTTTAATATATTCGGCTCATTTGGATCTCCACGAAAATCTTCTATGAGCCCTTTTCAATTTTATGACCTTCCAAATGTTAGCTATGATACAATAAGTATTTCACACAAAAAATACATCAAAAGAATAATTAAAAGATAATAAAACTTTTTTTCTTATATCAGATAAACAGCTCACATCAAGAGAAGTGAAATCACCGGGCCTTCGATTTCTTTTTCCCAATAAAGTTCCATTTGTCCTCGAGATTGCCTTAAAATTGTTGTTCCCAGATGGTATACAATGGAACCGAAGTTCAATCAAATTGTATAAAATACAATAGAAATTTACATATTGAAATAAAGCAAAAAATAATAGAAATTGAGATTGGTGAAGCCGTCGGCTGAGCCAAGCGTATCTCGCTTTCTTTAAAACAATTCATGTCACCGCGGTGAGAAACTAGTGGTTCTTCACCGATGCAGCGAATCTCAACACGTCGCCCCCAGGATATAACAGCCAACGAACAACACCGTTTCGCTCTTTGTTCCTACACAAATCAAAAAGCAGGAGTTCTGGCCACACTTTTTCTCTACCCGTTATATCAATGTATTATATAAGAAAATTGTTATATCCAAGCAGTAGCAAAATAGAGTTTTATATAATGAGTAAGAAAATAACTTAAGAATTTTATCGACATGACCAAGATTAAATGTCATTTACCTCATGGTCAAGCAATGGGAGGATAATAATAACATGACAATAATATCAATTTGGATGGCCCAATAATGGCCTTATTGATCCAATAGGATTGTCCATAAAACACACTTTAAAAGCATATATTCATAGTCATGACTTGGTAAAAAAACATGCAAAAATATTAACTAGTCAAATCAATTATTAGCAGTTAATCACAAAATAATATATGCATGCGAAAAATCATTGTCACTAAAACAAAATATCATAATTCTTATAATATTTTATTAAAAATTTCCAACAAGTATCTTGTCTCCTCAAAAAGTGAGACGACCATATATATTTTGGAGGATTTTAGACGAAGATCATCCAAGCGAACGAATAGCGTTTTCTTATACATGAGCCATATAAAGATACATTTGCTATTGAGAAGAAGACTAAGTCCGGCCGACCTCCATAAGAGCCTGAATTTAACATATGAGGCAAAAGCAGATATTATGTAGTTGTGAACGGCACAAAATTGCACTGGTAAATACTCTATGGAAAAATGGTAAAGTTTGTACACATATATTATGAAAAAAATTTAAAAATTAATTAATTGGGCAAAAAATAAACCTAGGTAATTGGACTAATTAGCTACAATCCAACTTGTACAACTGGAGACACCTAGTGATAATAATGGAGGAGTTAAATAATTTATTGATTAAGAAGTAATTAAGTTGTTGTTTTTGTGCTCTAGCCTAAAATTAATTTTAAAAAAACTCCACATTATTTTATTTTAAGCAAGTTTTTAAGATGAAAAAAGTTGGGGAGCAATGAAAGCGATGGGCTTAAAATTAAGCCGAGTACACAATGACATGTTACGTATTGGAGGGTGCAAAAGCATAGCATAGGTTGTTATATTTGAGGGGCAAACTTTTTTAACATTTCATAAAGCAAATGATCCATTGATATATTGCTTTTGTGTACTAGTGCATGAAAATTCTCATGATTCATGTTATATCTAGCTAGCTAGTGGATATAGATGCGGAGCAGGTTACCGAGCTATATTGGATCGTTCAGACCGAATCAAGTCCAAATGTATTGATAGAGGTGCTGATATAGGGTCAACTTCTGAAACTCATAGCTTAAGATTCCGGATATTAGAATCGCTATATCTATACCGTTTTGGAAACGGCATCGAAGGCCTATAAGATAGCTAACGAGGTTTTCTTGCTGGGGTTCGAACAGTTTGCAATTTGATCTTTTAGGAGAGTGTTATGCAGGCTTCAAAGTTTATCGTGTATGTATTGACACTTTACCGGTTTAGCTATTTCCCTTATTTGCGATTTTCCAAGTTAGGGATGTTTACATACTCTTGCATTGTTTGACTTTTGAACATTATTATTTCTTCATTCGTATTTAGTTTGCGTATTCTAGAAATTGAGAGTTTTCTCTGCCCTCTATTTGATTTAAGATTTCATCTCGCGTCTAATAACATGACATCCATTCCTCACATCTATAGAGCGCGATACCTATCCTTCGCAGCCGCTGAGTCACATCCATGCATTATTGGGATTTGTATGCTATATATTACTTGTATTTATCAAAAACAAATTTCTTTTTACTAAAACATGATAGATATGTAAAAGTTTTATATTATCTTTATTAATTTGGTTAGTTTGCTTTATCCTAAAACTTGAACAATTGAGATTCTTCTCCCTAAGAAGTTAATGGTTTATTAGCGGATGCCGCAAAAATGGAAAAATGGTAAACAAGAGGAAGTGGCACATACACCTAGGGCCCTCTACCCATTCAATTTCACTACAAGAAATTGAACTCTATTCCGAGGAGTTGGACCCGTCAAAACAGCCCTATTTGGACGGCCCCCCTAAATAGCGACGAAAGACCGATGCCGCAACAAAATGCTTCACCGTAGGTTTTTTTCGACGGTTAACACGCGTCGAAATAAATAAACTTATTTTGACACGTATTATGCGTCGAAATAAGGTTTATTTCAACGCGTAAGTTGCGTCGAAATAAACATTATTTTACAGGAAATAAATATCTTAGAATAATATATGAAATGCTTTTCCAACTCTATTCCGACGCGTCAGAAGCATCGAATAGAGTTTATTTCAACGGCTAATTACCGTCGAAATATATATGAAATGCAGAAAAAAATAATTCAAAAACAGAAAATCCTGGAATTTCAATTACATTTAAATATCGATTACAATCCAGTTTCGATTCAAATATCGATTACAATCCAATATCCATTCCATTCCAATATCAATTAAAATTTAAATATCAATTTACATATCGATTATCATCCAAATATCAAGTACAATCGAATATTCATTCCAATATAATCCTAAAGTCCTATATTTACAATAGTGGGGAATGAAATCACGAGGGAGGACGATCACGGGAAGGGAGAGTCGATCACGAGGAAGGCGCACCTTGAGCTCCTGAGTAAAGGCCTGCGATTAAAAATTTAAAATACATAATTTAGTAAATATGCTATTTATCAAGGTTGCACGGACACGAATACGTGGACACGGACACGATACGATGCAACATGGCAATACAGAAAAATCCCAAAATATAGGAGACGGTGACATGAATATATATAATTATAAAAAATATAATACCATAACAAAATAACAAAATATTCATAAAAAACCTAACTATTTACATATTCTGTGTTGGATACATGTTGTGCATGTGTCGGGCACGAATCCGTGTCCAACATGTGTCCGACACGGATACGGCAAGCAACAAGACGTGTACATGCAATCTAGATATTTATATATTTATATATTATTAAGTTAGGCTTATCGAACGTATCGGAGGTACTGGCATCTCTCGTTCGACGTACATGGTGATAAAATTAAGCTTCTGCTTGACTGTCCAACCAGCAAATTAATCGGTAACAGCAGAGGCAGCAGGAGCGGGAGCAGGGACCAATTGGTGTGAAGAACCGCCGGTATCCGGTGTCTGCTCTTCCTGAGATCCATGAAGCACAGGGGTCCTGGTCTAACGCAACGACTTCGGTGCCATGTCGTTTTCCCGACGATACCAAGGAGATGGATGCCCAATCGACTGGAAAGGAGCGTTATACTGGCGAGGAGAGATCTTGGAGGACACACATTGGACTCTCCCGTGATGATCCGGTCGATACGACGCAAAAGCCCTATGTGCAACGTAAAACTTTTGGTCTTCATCAACCGGGTGTCCCTACTCTCTCTCCATCTCCTCGATCAACCGATCTCTCTCAGCAGCCATCGCCACCTATTTGGATAAAAAAAACATAATACTGTTATTCTAACAGCTACACAATAATTATTCCAAAATAATTAAGAAACACAAGATTAGTGGAGTCTTACATTTTGTTCCTGGGCATCAATCGATGCAGGCGTGCCATCATTCCGTATAAATCTGTCCCTGAAGACTTCAATCCGATCAAGGGACTCTCCATCATGGATTTCTTGCTGTATATTACATTTCGAAAGTTGACACGAGAATTTCTAAGATATTTTTTGAACGTATTAATATTATATATTGATTGTCAATACTTATGTGTTTGACGTAAACCTGATGGGAACTCTTTCTCCCTCCCATATAAACATATTCCAACTAAGCGCGAGCTGTTTTGCCTCGCTCGCTCCTCTCCTGTAGTTACATCAAATATTGTTTATTGAGTTGCTACGAAAGATTAAAAAAAATATCGTCAAAAGACATACCCTAAACTCATCGGTCAAGAAATGCTCGACCAAGGCATGCCGGTATGCGTCGGACCAACTTGGATCCGGTTTAATCGCATACATCTCCTCCGGTGCAAAGGCGATTTCAAATCTCGAGAAGACCTTGTTCTTATGACCTCTCCAGTTCTTCCCTATATGCTCAAGCAGTTTTTCGTGAATTGCGCGTTCATCAACAACCGTCTTGGGACCTTCTACGACATACCACCGGAAGTCGAACCATGCCTGCAAAGCAAGATAATTCATCATCGTATTAATAGACGTATTTAAACAAATCAAAATAAAATTCAGTATTGAATTGTATAAAAGAATCTTACCTTCATCTCCCATATAACAACGTTCTTCTTTTGCCTCAACTCAGGGCTATCCTAATCTAGGGCCACCCACTCGCTATTGTCGTCTTCGATCACATGAGGCATCCGTTCTTCACTGTTCATGATTGACGACATCATCTTCTTCGCGTCTTTGCAGCTCTTATGAACAGCATCCCCTGTGTACGAAAGGTATATAATCGGCTTGTCAGGCACATGTGGTATCCTCCTCCAAAGATCAGCTACCCGTGCGGGTCCTCTCCCACTCCATGTCCGTTTCTTGGAGGACTGTCTCTCGTCCAAGAAATACTTTTCCAACTCTATTTCGACGCGTCAGGCGCATCGAATAGAGTTTATTTCGACGGCTAATTACCGTCGAAATATATATGAAATGCAAAAAAAAAAAAAATCAAAAACAGAAAATCCTGGAATTTCAATTACATTTAAATATCGATTCTAATATCGATAACAATCCAATTTCGATTCAAATATTGATTACAATCCAATATCAATTCCATTCCAATATCAATTAAAATTTAAATATCAATTCAAATATCGATTATCATCCAAATATCAAGTACAATCGAATATTCATTCCAATATAATCCTAAAGTCCTATATTTACAATAGTGGGGAATGAAATCATGAGGGAAGACGATCACGAGGAGGGAGAGTCGATCACGAGGGAGGCGCACCATGAGCTCCTGAGTAAAGGCATGCGATTAAAAATTTAAAATACATAATTTAGTAAATATGCTATTTATCAAAGGTTGCACGGACACAAATACGTGGACACGGACACGATACGATGCAACACATCAATATGAAAAAATCTCAAAATATAGGATACGGTAACACGAATATATATAATTATAAAAAATATAATACCATAACAAAATAACAAAATATTCATCAAAAACCTAACAATTTACATATTCTGTGTTGGATACGTGTTGTGCATGTGTCGAGCGCGAATCCATATCCCACATGTGTCCGACACGGATACGGCAAGCAACAAGACGTGTACATGCAATCTAGATATTTATATATTTATATATTATTAAGTTAGGCTTATCAAACGTACCGGAGGCACTGGCATCTCTCGTTCGACGTACATGATGATAAGATTAAGCTTCTGCTTGATTGTCTAACCAGCAAATTAATCGGTAACAGCAGAGGCAGCGGGAGCGGGGACCGATTGGTGTGAAGAACCGCTGGTATCCGGCGTCTGCTCTTCCTGAGATCCATGAAGCACAAGGGTCCTGGTCTAACATGACGACTCCGATGCTACGTCGTTTTCCCGACGATACCAAGGAGGTGGATGCCCAGTCGACTGGAAAGGAGCGTTATACTAGCAAGGAGAGATCTGGGAGGACACACATTGGACTCTCTTATAATGATCCGGTCGATACGAAGCGAAAGCCCTATGTGCAAAATAAAACCTCTGGCTGTCATCAACCGGGTGTCCCTGCTCTCTCTCCATCTCCTCGATCAACCGATCTCTCTCAGCAGCCATCGACACCTATTTGGATAAAAAAAAAACATAATACTGTTATTCTAACAGCTACACAATAATTATTCCGAAATAATTAAGAAACACAAGATTAGTGGAGTCTTACATTTTGCTCCTGGGCCTCAATCGATGCAGGCGTGCCATCGTTCCGTATAAATTTGTTCCTGAAGACTTCAATCCGATCAAGGGACTCTCCATCATGGATTTCTTGCTGTATATTACATTTAGAAAGTTGACACGAGAATTTCTAAGATATTTTTTGAACGTATTAATATTAAATATTGATTGTCAATACTTATGTATCCGACGTAAACCTGATGGGAACTCTTGCTCCCTCCCCTATAAACATATTCCAACTGAGCGCGAGCTACTTTGCCTTGCTCGCTCCTCTCCTGCAGTTACATCAAATATTGTTTATTGAGTTGCTATAAAAGATTTTTAAAAATATCGTCAAAAGACATACCCTAAACTCATCGGTCAAGAAATGCTCGACCAAGGCATGCCAGTATGCGTCGGACCAACTTGGATCCGGTTTAATCGCATACATCTCCTCCAGTGTAGAGGCAATTTCAAATCTTGAGAAGACCTTGTTTTTATGACCTTTCCAGTTCTTCCCTATATGCTCAAGCAGTTTTTCGTGAATTGCGCGTTCATCAACAACCATCTCGGGAACTTCTACGCCATACCACCGGAAGTTGAACCATGCCTGCAAAACAAGATAACTCATCATCGTATTGATAGACGTATTTAAACAAATCAAAATAAAATTCAGTATTGAATTGTATAAAAGAATCTTACCTTCATCTCCCATACAACAACGTTCTTCTTTTGCCTCAACTCTGGGCTATCCTTGTTGGGGTCGAAAATTGCACCCCGGTTGACCAAGTCAAAGTCAAGGTCAACCCTAAACCAAGCGGGCCCAGGCCCGGATCAAGTGGGCCCATGCCCAGGTCGAGTCCGAACATGAAGCGGCCGGCCCTCCTCCATGCCCAAAATGAAATCATGTAATAAATAGTAATAAATAATTGCTATGTAATTTTTTTATGCATGAATGGGCATAAAACCAAATTTTTGTAAAGCCCATGGCTTATGTGCAAAAAGAAATAGCACATGAGACATGGGATGGGCAAAATGCCATTTTGTAAAGCCCAAGGGGCTATATGTAAATATGTAAGCCTATATAAGACAACATGGTGATGAATAAAGCATAAACTTTTCATTCTCTCAAAAAAACCTAGGGTTTATGCCTCTTTCTCCTGTCTGAAGGTTCTAAACCTTTTTCTTTCCTTTGAAATTAAATCAAGAGTTTTACTCTTCCTTTTCCAAAGTAAATAGTTTTTCACCATAAAACCATTAAAAGGGAACTCAGATCTTCCATCAAATCTCAAAAAGAAGAGATTTTTAAGATCCCACATCTCTTGATCTTCAAGATCCTGCCAACAGAGGAGGAAGAAGGAGACCCATCTCCGAGAACCCCATTTTGGGGAAGACCCAAGGCTCAAAAGAAGAGCCAAAAATTCCTAAGAGTTTAACTCCTTTCTAGATTTGTGGGAGTTTAACTCCATAAATTAATCTTTTGCTAGGAGTTTAACTCCTAAATTTGCCTTGGGAGTTCAACTCCCCAGCCTAGGGGCTAGGCCCCCTTTCCGCGGGTGTTTTCCCGTGGTCACGTGTGCCCACGTGACCCAGGGTTTTAAGGCGTCCATGTGCGCCCATATGCCACGCGCGCGGCCCTTGAACGCCATTTCCTTTTTTTTATTGTTTTTTATTTTATTTTATTTATATATGCACACACATACTCCACACTAAATATACCTTCCCCGTTAGAAAAAATTTTCCAACGGGACGCTGCTAGCCCCCTTGACCCCCAGCCTGCTATCCGAGTAGCGGGACCCCCGTAAAAACTCTACGGGCCCCCGATATTCCCAAAATCCCTTCAAAACATAACGCACTGCATGTTGAGTTCGCATGACCAGTTTAACCCGTCAATCGGAGGTTGCTTCGCTCCAAAGGCGGGGGGTAATTAACGGCAGTTTAGTCCGTGGCTGCCGGAGATTCGGATCCCCACAATCAATAAACCCCAGCCTACCCTAGGCAGGGGGAATCTGTAACGCGCCTGACAAGCGCGCGCATATTCCCATCTCAATGGGGTGACGAAAAACACCCTATAGATTCTGGCACGCCCGGTGGGACTTTTCTCTTCTCCCATATTTCGGGTTAAGCATTCATGCGAACTCAATCAATATACAAATCGATATTTATACTAAAATAATGCCCTTTCATGCAGGTTTTCAAGCAATCACTTCTCAACGATATCTCCAAAGATGAACTCAGCTCCCATCTCATACACGATGAAGATGGACTCCAGGACGGTCCTCCCGGCCAGTCTTGGGCGACAGTGGGAGGAGCCGCTGCTACAGTTCGGCTCTATTCTGTTCGTGCCAGCTAATGTCATTCCAACTCCTCAAGCTCCAGCAACAGACAGACCGGTCTCGAAAGGCAGGAGACCAAATGTGGTGATCTCGAGGGCGCCCCAACACAAACGCAAGTCGGTGTTTGAACGACTTTCCTTGGCCCCAGCTGGGGGCAAGGCTGTCAACACCAACAAAGCAACAAGGCATCTCGGCAAGCTCCAGCGGTGCCTCTGACAACTGCTCGATTTGGTGTCTTCTCAAGCCTTCCCATCACTCAGCCTATAGCGGCTTCCCGAAGAGCAGAAGCCTGCCAAGCGCTCAAGGCAGAGAAGCTGAGGCAAAAGCGGCTCAGATACAGAGCCAACAAAAAGGCTAGGGCTCTGGCCATGTTCAAATTTATGAATTTCCACAGCCCGGACAGCTCCGCGAAATCAGCCGCCAAAGATAAAGAGATGGTTGGGTATGTGGTTCGCACTATCTACATGGTCGGACATGAAGAAACGAATCCTCCTCTTCTTCACAGCCATGGTGGTGATATGATTTACGCTACCCAGTATCGGCTCGATCTAAGTGATGAAGAGCCCGCTCAGGTCGATAAGCCAGAGCAGCCCGTGGTTCCTGCATAATTGAGCTCAGGCAATAAAGATGACCCGGTTGTCATAGCCGGAACTACAGAACAAGTGTTATTCCGAAGGCTTCAGAGGCAGCTTCAGGACAGGGAAGAGAAGTTAGCCAAGGTACAGTCCAAGGTCGATGAATTGGCAAACGTCGCGGTAGATCTCGCGACCCAAGTCACCCGATTGCAATTACAGCAGAATCAAATTTTTGGTTCATGAGCCAGGGATTGATACCCGGAGGCAGCCAACTGATACCCCCTTCAACCTAAGAGCGGAGCGCCTTCGCAAAAAACGGCCACAATCAGCCTCCGGTCCCTCCGACACATAGACCGGAGGAGAATCTCCACTGAAAGAGAAGCTGGATAAGGTCCATTCCTTCAAAAGGGAAAAAGTCCACAAGATATTCAAGGACGCCCTAAGAAACGGTCTACAACTACCAGAATCAAAGAGACCGCAAGAAACGAATATGACCGACGACCCAAAATATTGCCCCTATCACAGGGTGATAGATCATGCCATTGAGGACTGTTTCATCTTCAAAGATTGGATCGAAAGGCAATACAAGACGGGAGAGATAGAACTGTCTAAAGGCGTGTTAGCAAACAGTCAAGCTACAACCGCCGATTTTATACAAATGGAGACCGAAGCCTTTCGGGAACCTAATCCTCCCAGACATGTGCCATTATCCGAAAAGGGTGAACCAAAGACTGATCGGCCTCAAGGACCAGCATTGGTAAGGGCACCTACTCTAATGCAGAGAAAGAAGAAGGTGTACTCCTTCAGGAGGGATGAGGTCCGCAATATATTCGAGGAAGCCTTGAATAACGGTCTGCAATTGCCTATTCCGAAGAGGCCATATGAAATGAATATGATCGCCAATCCTGTATACTGCCCATACCATAGGGTGGTGAGTCATGCCATTGAAGACTGCTGTGTTTTTAAAGATTGGGCAGAGGACCAATACAAGCTTGGAAAAACCTCACAGTCCTCGGATGCATCGGCAAGCCATAGAGCTACGGTCATCAATACAGCTCCGCCAAGATCAAAATTCAAGGAGCTGGGACAAGCAAAGAGGACCACCACGTTGTTAAACTGGGAATGATAGACCGCTAAGTCTTTAAACTGGGAATAGTCGACCTCTAAGTCGTTAAACTGGGAATGTAAAAAATATATATATATGTAAATAAACAAAAAAAATGTGTAAATTAAAAGAAAAATAAAGAAAAGCCGAAATGATGGGGCAACTCGCAATAAAAATCAGCAAGTAAAAATAAAAATGAAAATAAAGCCGAAATGATGGGGCAACCGCGAATAAAAGCCGAAATGATGGGGCAATCGCGATCTTCGCGATAAGAAAAGCTGAAATGATAGAGCAATCACGGTAAAAAAAACAAAACAAAACAAAACAACGGCGAATGATGAGTCGCTCCTGGTACCATATTCCAGTGCAGCGATGCAGACGCCGGCTAAAACTCTGAATGTCCCAACGGCGAATGATGAGTCGCTCCTGGTACCATATTCCAGTGCAGCGATGCAGACGCCGGCTAAAATCCAAATCCCCAAGTGGCGAATGATGAGTCGTTCCTGGTACCATATTCCAGTGCAGCGATACAGACACCAACCAAAATCCAATTTTCCAAAATTCTTCTGGCCCTACGGTTAGTCCCCAAATTGACTACCGTATACAATCCACGGGCTCAAATAATTCTCTTCATACCCATGCCCCACTGCAATCATCAGTCCAGCAGTTGGTCTCCGTCCTTGGAATTATGCTCTATTGGGAAGACCCACTCATGTGTCCTCACGATGCATGAGAAGAACAAACCTTCGTGGGATCCTTATGACTCACAAAGGAAAAACACACTTGGGGGTCCTTACGACTCCTAAGGAGAAAATGCACCTACGGGATCCTTACGACTCGTAGGGAGAAAATACTTTATGGGACCCTTACGGCCCATAAAATTGAAAAGCCTTAGGTGATAGGGATCTAAACATGTCTCCTAAGCCATCGCTCTCCAACCCCCAAGTGGCGAATGATGAGTTGCTCCTGGTACCATATTCCAGTGTAGCAATGCAGACGCCAACCAAATTCCAAAATCCCAATCCCTAAGTGGCGAATGATGAGTCGCTCCTGGTACCATATTCCAGTGCAACGATGCAGACGCCAACCAAATTCCAAATTCTATACCCCAAATAGCGAATGATGAGTCGCTCCTGGTACCATATTCCAGTGCAGCGATGCAGACGCCAACCAAATTCCAAACCCCAAAACGGCGAATGATGAGTCGCTCCTGGTACTATATTCCAGTGCAGCGATGCAGACGCCAACAAAGTCCCGAAATTTGTTCGGCCCTATGGTCTGGATCATACATCCTGCAAAATCGTATACAATCCACGGGCGTAAAACGATCCCAATCTCTCACAAGTTCTACCGGTGAGACCACATTCAAAGTCCCACCAAAAATAATACAATAAAAATAAAAAAATAAAAAAATGGTATGTCCACAAGCAAAATGGGCACGGATGAAAACCCGAAAAGGCTCCGTGAGTAAAAATAGCAGGACTGCCGGCGAGTTTGTGAAAACCCGAAAGGGCGCACACTCATGAGAAAGCGATGAAATGCACTCACAAAGTCTTCTCGACTTTGTGAGGAGAAAATTCCCGCGTGAGATCCTTACGACTCACAAAGGAGCAACACACTTGGGAGTCCCCACGACTCTTAAGGAGAAAATACACTTACGGGATCCTTACGACCCGTAGGGAGAAAATGCTTTGTGAGACCCTTACGGCTCATAAAATTGAAAAGTCTTAGGTGATAGGGACCTAAAACCTGTCTCCTAAGCCATCGTTTCCTAATAAACAAACGCAAATGATGATTTGCTCATGTTACCATATTCCAGTGTAGCGATGCTGATGCCAAACAAAAAATACCAGTTCTCAAGTCCTCCCGGGGCAAATGATGAGTTGCTCCTGACATTATTCCAGTGCAGCAATGCAGATGCCAAACCAAAACCGAAATCCTCAAATCCACTAATGGCAAATGACGATTCGCTTCTGGTGCCATATTCCAGTATAGCGATGCTGATATCAAACCAAATAAAATCAAACCAACAACCTCTACGGCGGAATCATGCTCCGTCCCAGAATTCACCGCGCGTCGAAATCAAGCTTCACCTCGGTGTATCTGCCTTCCCTGTCGAAATTATGTTTCGTCTCGGAATCAAGTCTGCCAACAAGCTCTGCGCTGGAATCATGCTTCGTCTCAGAGTGTACACCGTGTCGAAATCATGCTTCGCCTCGGCGTATCTGCCTTCCCTGTCGGAATTATGCTTCGGCCCGGAATCAACAACCGACCTCCTCGTCAGAATTATGCTCCGCCTCAGAATCGAATCAACCAACCAGCTCTGCGTCGGAGTCATACTTCATCTCAGAGTATACCCCGCGTCGAAATCAAGATTCGCCTCGGTGTATCTACCTTCCCTGTCGAAATTATGCTTCGTCTCGGGATCAAGTCGACCATCCATGTCATAAAAAGGGCAGTGCAGGCTTCCCACAAATCAGGAACCAAATCGCTCCGGATCAGAGCGTCGACCGTCCATGTCGCAAAAAGGCAGTGCAAGCTTCCTACAAAGCAGGAACCAGATCACTCCGAGCCAGGGAAAAGTCTACCACGGACACTCCGTCTCGGAGACGCGTCAAGCGTCGACCGTCCATATCGCAAAAAGGGCAGTGCAGGTTTCCCACAAATCGGGAACCAAATCGCTCCGGATCAGAGCGTCGACCGTCCATGTCGCAAAAAGGGTAGTGCAGGCTTCCCACAAATCGGGAACCAAATCGCTCCGGATCAGAGCGTCGACCGTCCATGTCGCAAAAAGGGCAGTGCAGGCTTCCTACAAATCAGGAACCAGATCACTCCGGGCCAGGGAAAAGTCTACCACGGACACTCCGTCTCGGAGACGCGTCAACGTCGACCGTCCATGTTGTAAAAAGAGCAGTGCAGGCTTCCTACAAAGCAGGAACCAGATCACTCCGGGCCAGGGAAAAGTCTACCACGGACACTCCGTCTCGGAGACGCGTCAAGCGTTGACCGTCCATGTCGCAAAAAGGGCAGTGCAGGTTTCTCACAAATCGGGAACCAAATCGCTCCGGATCAGAGCGTCGACCGTCCATGTCGCAAAAAGGGCAGTGCATGCTTCCCACAAATCGGGAACCAAATCGCTCCGGATCAGAGCGTCGACTGTCCATGTCGCAAAAAGGGCAGTGCAGGCTTCCTACAAAGCAGGAACCGGATCACTCCGGGCCAGGGAAAAGTCTACCACGGACACTCCGTCTCGGAGACGCGTCAAGCGTCGACCGTCCATATCATAAAAAGGGCAGTGCAGGCTTCCCACAAATCGGGAACCAAATCGCTCGGATCAGAGCGTCGACTGTCCATGTCGCAAAAGAGCAGTGCAGGCTTCCCACAAATCGGGAACCAAATCGCTCCGGATTAGAGCATCGACCGTCCATGTCGCAAAAAGGGCAGTGCAGGCTTCCCAAAAATCAGGAACGAAATCGCTCCGGATCAGAGCGTCGACCGTCCATGTCGCAAAAAGGGCAGTGCAGGCTTCCCACAAATCGGGAACCGAATCGCTCCGGATCAGAGCGTCGACCGTCCATGTCGCAAAAAGGGCAGTGCAGGCTTCCCACAAATCGGGAACCAAATCGCTTCGGATCAGAGCGTCGACCGTCCACATCGCAAAACGGGTAGTGCAGGCTTCCCACAAATCGGGAACCAAATCGCTCCGGATCAGAACGTCGACCGTCCACGTCGCAAAACGGGCAGTGCAGGCTTCCCATAAATCGGGAACCAAATCACTCCGGATCAGAGCGTCGACCGTCCATGTCGTAAAAAGGACAGTGCAGGCTTCCTACAAAGCAGGAACCAGATCACTCCGGGCCAGAGAAACATCTACCACAGACACTCCATCTCGAAGACGTGTCAAGCGTCGACCGTCCATGTCGTAAAAAGGGCAGTGCATCCCAAAAAGTGGGAATCAAAGCAAGTCGCCTCCACGTGAAAGAAGATCCATCAATCTCATGTACGCGATTCACATATGTGGTGTGCATTTATTGATGGGGGGCACTTTGTTGGGGTCAAAAATTGCACCCCGGTTGACCAAGTCAAAGTCAAGGTCAACCCCAAGCCAAGCGGACCCAGGCCCGGATCAAGTGGGCCCACGCCCAGGTCGAGTCCGAACATGAAGCGGCCGGCCCTCCTCCATGCCCAAAATGAAACCATGTAATAAATAATTGTTATGTAACTTTTTTATGCATGAATGGGCATAAAACCAAATTTTTGTAAAGCACATGGCTTATGTGCAAAAAGAAATAGCACATGAGACATGGGATGGGCAAAATGCCATTTTGTAAAGCCCAAGGGGCTATATGTAAATATGTAAGCCTATATAAGGCAACATGATGATGAATAAAGCATACACTTTTCATTCTCTCAAAAAAAACCTAGGGTTTGTGCCTCTTTCTCCTTTCTGAAGGTTCTAAACCTTCTTCTTTCCTTTGAAATTAAATCAAGAGTTTTACTCTTTTTTTTCCAAAACTAAATAGTTTTTCACTATAAAACCCCACAAAGAGGAACTCGGATCTTCCATCAAATCTCAAAAAGAAGAGATTTTTAAGATCTCACGTCTCTTGATCTTCAAGGTCCTGCCAATAGAGGAGGAAGAAGAAGACCCATCTCCGAGAACCCCATTTTGGGGAAGACCCAAGGCTCAAAAGAAGAGCCAATGATTCCTAGGAGTTTAACCCCTTTCTAGGAGTTTAACTCCTTTCTAGATTTGTGGGAGTTTAACTCCATAAATTAATCTTTTGCTAGGAGTTTAACTCCTAAATTTGCCTTGGGAGTTCAACTCCCCAGCCTAGGGGCTAGGCCCCCTTTTCGCGGGTGTTATCCTGTGGTCACGTGTACCCACGTGACCCCGGGGCGCCAAGGCACCCATCGGCTACGTGTGCCCACGTGACCCCGGGACGCCAAGGCACCCATCGGCACATGTGCGTACGTAACCCCGGGGCGCCAAGGCGCCCATCGGTCACGTGTGCGCACGTGACCCCCGGGGCGCCAAGGCGCCCATCGGTCATGTGTGCCCACGTGACCCCGGGTTTTAAGGCGCCCATATGCCACGCGCACGGCCCTTGAACGCCATTTCCTTTTATTATTATTATTTTTATTTTATTTTATTTATATATGCACATACATACTCCACACTAAATATACTTTCCCCGTTAGAAAAAAATTTCTAACGGGGCGCTGCTAGCCCCCTTGACCCCCAGCCCGCTATCCGGTTAGCGGGACCCCCGTAAAAACTCTCCGGGGCCCCTGATATTCCCAAAATCCCTTCAAAACACAACGCACTGCATGTTGAGTTCGCATGACCAGTTTAACCCGTCAATCGGAGGTTCCTTCGCTCCAAGGCGGGGGGTAATTAACGGCAGCTTAGTCCGCGGCTGCCGGAGATTCGGATCCCCACAATCAATAAACCCCAGCCTACCCTAGGCAGGGGGAATCTGTAACGCGCCTGACAAGCGCGCACGTATTCCCATCTCAATGGGGTGACGAAAAACACCCTACAATCCTAATCTAGGGCCACCCACTCGCCATCGTCGTCTTCGATCACATGTGGCATGCGTTCCTCACTGTTCACGATTGACGATATCACCTTCTTCACGCCTTTGCAGCTCTTATGAACAGCATCCACTGTGTATGAAAGGTATACAATCGGCTTGTCAGGCCCATGTGGTATCCTCTTCCAGAGATCAGCTGCTCGTGTGGGTCCTCTCCCACTCCATGTCCGTTTCTTGGAGGACTGTCCCTCATCCCCCGTATCCCGATCGGTCCTGCTAGAAGAACCTAGCATATATAAAACAACTTCACGGCATATAGTTCAATATGTTAGATAACAAAATAATAGTAAAAATTAATACTGAAAAGAATATGATACAGGAGCAACAAATGCTGGAAAAAATTTGCTGAAAAGTAAATGAAATGTAAGACATATCATACATTAGCAATAAATATGTAAGTTTCACATTACTTAAATTATGAATATCATACAAGAGCGAGTTAAATATCAAGATTATATCGAAATGGTTTATAGAATAATGAAATCAATATCATAATTACGATGCGTCTGTTCTTAGACTTCTAGTTCTACGATTGTCGATGGCACATCAGAGACTATTTCCGGCTCTATGTCCGTCCTTAATAAACTGTTGTTGTCGAATTTGAGCGGAATATCATCAACTTGTATAACCGGGGTTGTAGGACAACTAATCTCGCTCACATCACTTTCACCCATATTATAATAGTCTCGTGGATTTGTCATAATAGCAACATCCCACCGGGCATTGACGGGTTTGACTGGTGAGGATATAAGGCTCTTCATCGAAAGCGAGTTTCGATGAATTAAGCAAAAGTAGGCCATTTTCAACTTTAAACCAGTCTGTCGAACTGCAACGTCATACCATAAGCATTTAAACAGGACAACCATTTGTTCCTGATAACGCACCTAAACAATTTTTTTCAGCACTCCGTAACAGTTCAATTTTCCTGTAGTTAGATTTGAATCTCTAGAAGATAAATATGCAGTAATGGTGGATACTACACAGATGACGCAATTTTGAAACTTTTTATTTTTATCTCGTTTTCTGGTGTGAAATCTAAACCCGTTCACAACGTAACCAGAGAGGTACTCGGCTTGTTCATCTGGACCATACGCTAGCGCTTTTATGTCTTCTATTACAAATCCAGTATTGGTATCTATTACAAATCTAGTATTGGTATCTCTTTCAACCTATTAATGTAAAACGGATTCAGTTGCGTGTGTGTGTCAACATAAGTTTATAGTTAGGTTTTTATAGTTTAAAACTTACACGTGTTTTCAACCAAGCGGGAAATTGTTTATGTCGCTCCTTATCGATATCCCATTGCCGAGGTCGTTTAGTAGGTGGACGGTATTAAGCATTCCAATCGCTGCATATATCGAAATAAATATTTGATTTCGACTTGGAGATTTTTTATATTTATGTTAAGGAAAAACTAATAAATGCATACCCGATAAAACTGGTCACCTCTGAATAATTGAATAAAACGTAACGGTGGATCATTGCGAGCTGTTGAGATGCAATGTGACCCGGCTTTACCTTACCCAGTTCCTTTTCATGGGTCCGGAAGATGGATATCATGGGTTTATTGTTAACCATATTCTCATTACGTCTTGGCCTGTTAAATGCAGTCTCGACACCTTTTAGATATATAGAACAGAACGTCATACATTCCTCCACGAGAAACCCATCAGCGATCGACCCATCAGGCCGACTCCTATTACGGATATACCGTTTAACTCTGTACGTGAACCTAACGGATGCAAACAAATTCAATTCGCTTTATTATAAATATTTGATTTATTATAAACAGTAAAGAATTATTAAGTTAGTTTTACCTCTCGAATGGATACATCCACCGATAGTTCATGAGACCACCAAAACATGCCTCTTGAGTAAAGTGAACCATGAGATGAAACATTACGGTGAAAATATAAGGTGGAAACAACATCTCCATTCTACAAAGGATGCCAGGTATCTTATTTTCCAGGGTTCTAAAATCATTTTCCAGATAATCTTTGGAGCATAAGTCTCTGAAATAATGACACAAATCAGTCATAATTGATACGACGTCATTATCTGGTAATACCCTAATAGCAATGGACATCAATTATTGCATGATCACGTTACAGTCGTGACTCTTCAGGCCGACTAGAGTTTTATTTTTCAAGTTTATACATTGATTGATGTTCGCGGAATATGCATTCGGTGCCCTTAGTTATTTAAGCACCTTAAGAAAACTCGGCTTCTCATTATCGTATATCGTGTACTTTGCAGGTGGAATCTCCCATTTACCATTCCCTTTCGAAATTGGATGCAATTATTTCCGAAAATTCTTTGTAGAAATCCATTATCGTATTGCAAGTGTGTCTCTGTTCTTGAATTTGGTATTCAGCAGGATACCCAGCAACAGACATTTTTCTCAATGTGCATGACATCCAAGTTATGATGAAGATTAAGAAATCGTCAATATTGCAAATCATTAAATATAGATCTTTTTCTCCAGTTATTTGATATCTCATTTGGAATAGTATGCTTATACTTCTTACTGAAAACAACATTGATGTGCGCTACGAACTTAAACACCTTTATCCCATTTGGCTCAGGAGGAGGGGGCAGATGCTCCTACTCACCATTGAACTTGATTATATTGTGTCGATAACGATGATCGGCATCTAACCAACGACGATTTCCAGTGTAACAAGAAATCCGATTTACTGGCTTTTTACAGACAGTCTATTCTTGACAATAGGGGCAAGCACGGTGACCTTTCATTCTTCATCCTTACAACATGGCATATGCCGGGAAATCATTTATTTTTCAAAGCAGCGCCGCGCGCAATTTGAATCTCTCCTTTTTCTAGACATCATAACCAACGATACCGGTCTCTTATAGCTCATTCAACTCATCGATCAACGGTTTTAAATAAACATTGATGTCAATACCAGGAGAGTTGCTTCCAGGTAACCACAAAGACATTTGGATGTATGATTGTTTCATACTTATCCACGGCGAGAAGTTATAAACTACTAGTGTAACGGGCCATAAGCTGTGAGATACACCTTTTTTAAACGGTTCCAAGCCATCACCTGATAATCCAAGTCTCACATTACGAGTCTCCGCAACGAACGCTGGAAATTGAGTGTCAAATATTTACCACTCCTCACTATCAGTGGGATGCCGTAAGACTCCATCCTTCTTGCAGCCATCTACATGCCATGTCATATATTCAGCGGTTTTAGACGACAGAAATAACCTATGTAGTATTTTCTTAATAGAAAAAAGCGCAACACTTTCACCGGAAATTTGGAAATTGACTCTTCGTCTCTCGGGCGCCTTTTAGATAAGATCCACCTCGATTCCCCACAAGTTCAACAATTATTTAAATTCTTGTCATCATCTGTCGTGAATAACATGCAGTCATTTGGACATGTATCGATTTTTTGATAAATGAACCCAATATCGGCAATCATCTTCTTCATCTCTTGAAAATTGGCAAAAAATCGGACTTCAGATAAGCTTCTTTCTCTATCTTTAGAAAACCATTGACTGAATTTTTGCTCTATAAACTTTTGTATTTAAGATAAATCATGCGAACCATCCAACCCAATTTCGTCATTGTCGCACCATCATAAAGAGTTTTCTTAGCATTCTCCATATAAGCAAATAACCTAGCAGTTTCGGCATCTGGAACCGAATCATTCGAAGGAGTATCATCGCGCATGCTATCATACAACTTGTCCATATATCATTAAAACCAGTGGTAATTTGGGTTCTCCTAAGAGGCGGCAACAGACGGTGTACAGCGATTATATAGTCTATGACCGTTTCATGTAAGTGCCAGATAGTGTAAACTTGACAGAATCTGTTAGCAAGTATATGCATTCGAACTGCTTCTCGACTATCCCTTTTGTTGTTATAGCATTTTCTACAGGGACAGGTAATACAACTACCACCCACTCTCGACAAGAATTGCATAAACTCTTCAACACCAATACAGAAGTTCTTATTTATCCAAGTCTTATCCATTCTTGTCTGATATGTAAAATCTAAGATATCATAATAAACGTTTTCAAATAGTACACAATATTAACGTTTTTATACTGCATTGAGAAAGCTAAGAACGAGATGGTTATTGACAAAAAAGAGAATGACAACAACGTCTCGGAAATACATTTGAGTGATTTATCATGACCGACGATATTAACGGTTTTATCTTGGATGTCGAGGGTAACGACTGTCGGGGGTAAGGTTTCTATCCCATTAAGAATATATAACGCATACACCCTCTGCACTTGTACTTTCATTCGCTTCGAGAAAATTTTGGCAGTACCTACTCGCTGTTCTCTGAATACACTGCAATAGAAGAGATAAACATCTCAATACTATCGGTATTAAAATGATCATCTCAGCTATATTTGTACACGAAAAACTAGCAAAAAGGTCTGGACGAAACTCATCTCGAAATGAAAGAAAGCATAAGTATGCAGGGAAGTGTATACGTTATATATTCTTAACTTTTCCAAAACTGGACAAATCTATCGGTTATAGTACGACTAGTCTTCTCGTCGCATAACCTATGAGATGGTTGTCAACGAAGAATGATTAACGTTCGAGGTTGGCAACCCGCACATAGTTTTATGTCACGAAGATAACCGTACGCATATAACTGATAGATAGGTTCTAAGGCACAATATTTTATCAATGTGAGATACTCGATGCGATATATATCGGTTTACTTTTTGTCATCTCAAGTATTATGCACTTAACTAAATTGATTTTGATGGTTATCGTTTCAATATCGTCAGTTAGTGAAGTATTTAGTTTAGGGTTTTGAAATTTTCAATTTGAATGGTAAATTACTCAAACAATTGATATTATTAACAAAGTATCTGGATTCATTAAAATAAACATGCATCCATACAACGAATATTACATAAAGGTTTGGTGACTTAGTCTAGATATGGTGACTTAGTCTAAGTTTAATGGTTAAGAATTAAAAGGGGTAGAGTTGTGTACCGGAGACTGACGTATATAGAATGTAAAGAAACATGAGCAATCACACTGGCGTCAACCCTACAATCACACAAATTTTTTAATTACAAATATTGAGCTTAGTATTTCCCTTCTTTATAAATAACAACAATATATATTCTCCTGACTATGATTAACTGAAATTAACAACCACCTAACCCTAACTCAATTAACTAAAATTAACAATAAATTAACTAAATCAACCTTAACCCTAACCCTAAAATTAACCCTAAGCATAACCTTAACCCTAAAATTAACCCTAAACCTAAATAAAATTAACCCTAACATTAACCCTAACAATAACCCTAAAATTAATTAAAATTAACAAAATATTAACCAACCCGAACCCTGAAATTAACCCTAACACCAACCCTAAAATTAGCCCTAACCCTAATCCTAACCCTAAAATTAATCCTAACCTTAAACCTAAAATTAACCATAACTCTAAAATCAACCTTGAAATTAATTTGACACTAACCCTAAAATTAATTAAATTTAACAAAAAATCAACAAATTAAATTAAGAAAACTACTCACCGATTTGGCGTCAGAGGCGGGGGACGGCTCAGAAGCGGTAGATCGGAGGCTGAGGCTTAAAGAGGACGGGGCTCGGAGGCGGCTCGGAAGAGGATGGAGACGGGAGACCGGAGGTGCTTTGAAAGGAGGGGGCTCGAAGGCGGCCAGGGGGCTCTATCGGAGGTGAGGGATCGAAGGCTTGGGGCATCGAAGGAAGAAGAGAGAAGAAGGGGGGGTGGGGGGAAGGGGAATTTGGGAAAGGAAAATGAAAATAAAAGGAAAGATAATAATTTAGGGGAGGGAAAGGGGGATATATCATGGGTAGATATGTTGAGTTCAGTCAACACTTATTTGGTCGCAATAACCGTAGAAATAGGCGTTGACCGAAGTCAACAAATTTTTTTTCATGGATGGCTTATTTCGATGGTAGTTGTGGCTGGTCGGATTAAGGCTCAGTTTCTTGTAGTGTTTCAATTTGTGCAACAGTTGCAATCATGTTTTCTCTGACCAGCCACAACTACATCTATGTTGTTTTAATAAATTATATCTCAATATTATTAACAATAGAGCGTTCTTATGTATTTTTCACCCAATTTTCCCGAGCATAAGCAATTTGAAGAAAAGGAATCAAACTGAAACTTGCAACTAAACTGCAAGTTTGAAATTCCGATACTTACCGTTATAGCAGTTTATGATCAATATCGTTAATTACGGATATACAATATCAAATATCGATGTTTCTATCCAGATGGACCGGTATCCTAGTACCTATATTGCTCTGCTTCAAACATTTGGGAGTCCAATTTCTTTAGCTTTTCTCTGTCCATTGATATTTGGGGCAGACACATTGCCCGAGGTAAAAGGTGCAGCGCACATCTCATGATCATTTTCTTTGCCTCAATCTTTTTTATCTTTTTTTCAAATATTTTAAAGGGACAAATTGCGAGATAAAGAGTGGGGATCACGGAGCTCATACGAACCGTACTCCTTTTTACCCGCTATGTGGCAGTTACACACAGTAACTTTTTTTTTATTAATAATGATTCCTTTCCTTAATTAATTTATTACTCCTATAATTTAATCAAGTTTTAAAAAATTAATTAATAATAATTAAAGCAGAAGAATAGAGTAATTAGTGGGGCCTTAATCTGTTTGCTAATCTGTTTTTTGTCGTCTTCTTCCGGACAAATGACGCTTAAATGACGGCTCTAACTTTGGTCACTTCCCCCTCTTGTCACCACCCTTGCATTCCCAACCACATTTTGCCTCTTAAATTATTTTCATTTTTGGGCCGCGTGATCCGTTCCTTATAGAGTGAAACACGAAGGAATTCCTATCAGCCCTTACATTTGAAATAAAAAAAATGATCAATACAGAAGATTGACACCGGATTTCAAGAGATGTCCCATGCTTGTATTTGAAATTTTTTATTCTTTTCTCATACATATTTTCAAAATTAAGAAACGAAGATGGCGGCTGGAATGACGGTAACTAGGAATATGACGGCATTGACAAATGGATGGTGCCGGAATTTTTTTCTTGAAAGGACAAATGCATGCATTTGGCTCAAATATATTTTGAACAGGTCCCGTGTCACTAATTTCTAAGTTTAGAATGGAATATCTAAATTTTCTAATCAAAGGAGTTAAAATTAGTAAAAAGCGTTTGAAAAATCCATTAGAATATCTCCCTGTGGAAAGATACCTTGCACATCTGCATACAGATGCTCAAATCTTAAATGGTAAATTTTTGGTTTTATATATATAATACTTACAATTTAAGCTCTAGAATTCTGCAGAGACTCAGCTCATGTCCTTCCTTTCTTGGGTTCATCTTAAAATCCAAAGATGACAATGTTACCAATGACAAATATAACGAAATCCTGCGAGTTCACACATGACATCGACATCGTCAACGACGCTAATGACCAATATGGTGGCCGTAATTAAAAACGAAAGTGCTTGCACGACGACGACCACTACAATAAATACCGAGTCGGCGGCGGCTTACTATATATCGAAAGTCCATAACAAAACATTGTATTTTTCTTTCTTTATTTTAGTGAAATCAACCACATTCGAGGATCGAACTTGTAATCCCTCTGATGTTGCAGGGGAAATTAGCAACCATTTAATCAAAATGAGCCATGTGAGAGTATATATATACATATTATGAAAACAACCGAACCCATTTTCGTAATTACCACGAAACTCCCCGCCCATTTCCCTACCACCCCCTCCATAAATAACCCAACCCCAACTCTCTTTCCCCTCCCTCTCTTCCATTTGCCTCATCAATTTTGTTTTCACAAAACCCCCCCAAAACATTCATCTCTTTACACACACACACACACCCCTTCAAAAAGCGATGGACAAGACCGTCAGCAACAAGATCCGCTGCATCGTCCGCCTCCGGCAGATGCTCCGGCGCTGGCGTCGCCGCGCCGCCGCCGTCTCCCGCCCCACCGCCGCCCCCGACGTCCCCTCGGGGCACGTGGCGGTCTGCGTGGGGTCCGCGTCGCGCCGGTTCGTGGTCCGGGCGGTCCTCCTGAACCACCCGGCCTTCCGGAAGCTGCTGGTGCAGGCGGAGGAGGAGTACGGGTTCTCCCGCCCGGGCCCGCTCTCCCTCCCCTGCGAAGAGTCCCTCTTCGAGCACCTCCTGCGCCACGTCAACAGCATGAGCAACTCGAGCTTACCCTCCGCCGCGTCAGCATCCCTGCTCTCCGATCTCGACACCTCGCTCTGCTGCTGCCACGCGCAGCACGCAGACAAGATGCCCCTGCTCAACGCTTTCACCGAGAAATCCGTCTGGTGACCGGCATTTCGCGTACGCCGCCGGCAAAGGGAGTGATGCCGCAAGAGGCATCCCAGAGGAAAGAAAAATGAGAGTGAGAGTAAATTTGATTTGATGCCGGATGGTAATGTAAATAATGTGATTATGTCAGTTAATTTTTCCATATTCACCAAGTGCAAGTAATTTTTCTCTTAACTAAATGGTCCCAATTTGTTCCTAACGGGGTTTGTGATGCGGGATCCACCATAGTAGACCGACGGTTGCAGCCGATCCGGACGCCACTAAATTTTTTTAAAGATAAGTACTTGTTGAGTCCAAGTGGTGGATGTCTAAATGTTTTATTTTATTTTCAAAACTTTTTGTTTGTTTGTTTGTTAGGGTGGTGCACATGGGAGGTACAGAAGGTATGACACATGAATGAGAAAAGGAGAGGTTGCAATTGGTGGCTGTAGCATATGATGATATATATAATCGATTTTGTTGCTTTCTATTTGTTTTGCGCGCGCATGCATGGGGCCGCATCGAATGCCATGCGCGCACATGCTTGCTATTCCGAGATTGGAACCCCACCATCTTTTTTTCTTCTTCTTCCGCAGAATGTATACATGTGCATGTTGTTTGCCGCAAATTCATTTGGTATTTTGCGGACAAAATGTTTGCAGCAAATGCTTCATGTTTTCTTTTAGCAGAATGCGGGCTTCATTGATACTCGCAGTCTTTTTTCTCATCGTGTGTGCTGCATTTCTACTTATAAAGAATATGAGATAAAGCGAAATAGACACATGGACAGCATGGTCTCTTCTAATGAAGTTGGTTTTGACTCTTGAATGACAGGGGGCAGGCACTCAATTGAATCGATGAGACATTGGAATTTATTTGTCAATCTCTTGTTTTTCGCTCTTTTTTTTCCCATACTGTGGTAATAATAATAACGTTTCTCAAATAAGTATGATATTTGAAAAGGGAGCATAAAAGTTATTCTTTTACTTTGAAAATGTATCATGTTAGACAATTAATCGTTCATCAAGTCTCTGCTGTTGAAAAAACTCTATAACCAATCCCATCAAGCAACAACATAAGCACAAGAAAATAATTGTTAAAATATAAATTATATATCCTCAATCCTAGTTATAACTTTGACGTTTTGGTACAGTGGAAGGAATATTTGATTTGTATCACAACCACCCAAAATCAAATCCGGCCGGCAATGGTGGGTACAAAACCGGCGTTTGATTTAGCAAATTACCAATCCAAACCAAAAGAAGGTTGGTAAGCCCAACCCAACAAATCCAAAAAACAGCCCTGCTCAAAATATTTTTAAAAAAAGTAAGTAGGAAGTCTCATTTGTTAGTCTTAAAGTTTTTTATTTATTTGGAACCGAAAAGTTCGTGTGCTATCAGTTATAATTTTCTTCATTGCAGCGTTTTCATCCATGGATTGACACCCACACACATTTATATTCGAAGTAACAAGAATATCTATTATTTTACTTTTGTCCAGAAGGATACATTTTACAGGCGAATTTTGCGTAGCTATGCAAGGCACTTCTTCGGATCATTGCTTTGCCTCATGCTCCATGAACAAGGTGTGTATTTGGCGAAGGGTGGCGATATTGCCAAAACTCTTATTTGATAAATTCACTGCAAAATTTGTGTATGGACAAAATTAACCCCAACCACACATCACCTTCAATTTTTTTGTTTTTATGATGTCCTTCCTCTTGATCCTGATTCGGATTCCATTCACAATGTCGATATAGCACTTCCCTGTGTCGGTCGCAGGAGGGTCGTCGTCAGCGAGATCACGAAGATCCGCGGTCTCGTATGAAGTTCCGCAGCCCAGCGGTCTCGTCGGCACTGCGATCGAGCTCCTCTATCATGTTGACAAGATCCTCCTGCGACGAGATCGAAATGAGAGCGTCGAGATCCTCGTCAAGGAGATGGTACTTGACGGCAGCGATCTAGCCTCCGAACATGCCGTTGATCTTGGCCAGCAGACCCGCTATGGTCCAAGAACGTCGAAGCGAGAGAATCGGGTTGGAGAAAAGGGGGGAGGTTGTTGGAGAGGTTAATGAGACGGAGGTGGGAGAGGGGGAAGATAGGGGAGGGAGGGAATGGGGCCGGTGAGGTTGGAGGAGAGGTTGAGGGTGACGACGAGACGGATGAGGGGTCACAGGCGAAAGATGGACGATGGGAGGCGATTTGGGGAGAGGGAATTAAAAGCTGATGCAGTTGAGATTAATTTTGTCATACACAAGTTTTTGATGTGGCTTTAGCAAATAAGCATTTAGCAATATCATCACCCTTTTAGCAAAGAACAAAACAATGACTTAGGTATGTAACAAGCCTGCAACTACATCTTGTTATATTTACTTGTATTTTCCACAATCCCTAACTATAAAAGGACACGATGTTGAACTATTGCGTTATTATTTTCTTTTCTTTTTGTCCCTTTGTAAACATGGGCCTTAGCCCGATTCAGAAAATATTTGTGTGATTTCATCATTTTAGATACTGTCTTAGTCCCTTGTATATTTGTGCATTGTTTTACATCATTTTACCTTTGGGTAAATTGTCAAAAATCCCCCACCCACTCAGGAGTTGTCTAAAAGCTCCCGATATTTTCAAAAAAAAATTGTTAGGAAGGGCAGTTCATAATCTTTATGAAAAAACCCTTAGGGTGTATTTCATTTAGGCATTATATTATATTTTAAATACAATTAGAAAAACACCTTATCTTTTCTGGACGGTGCTTAGATATTACAAACAACTGCTTAGATATCACATGCAGAACTTAGATATTACATACAAATGCTTAGATATTTAGGCAACTGGTTAAATATTACATTCAACTACTTAGATATTATATGAAAGCAGAAAAATATTTTGAAGGATTTTGGCGGGAAAGAAATATATTTGATGGGAAATTAGATTTTTGGTGGGAAAAATAAAAACAGAATAGATATAACAGGAAAGTCTCCGGATATTACAGGTAAGTCTCCAGCTATTACAAGCAACTTCTCTGTAATATAACTGCTTTAAATCCAGCTGTGAAGATATATAAGCCCATATGGGCAAAATGCATTTTGGGTTAGACGAAAATATAAGTGAGGAATTGTATAGCATGGGCTTTTCTTGGGCCTAGGGGTTCTTTAACAAGGCCGAAAACCCTAGGGGCTCTTACACAAATTCTTACCAGGCCGGGGGATTTTTGATAATTTACCCTAAAGTATTAAAAAATAATCAAATACGACATGACAAAGAGTGGATACTTGTTTCTTAGTTGTTTACATATATGATGCAGTAAATTCTAAGATATTGTTCAAATTGTGCTATCATGTTTATTCACATCATATTCATTAGCATTCTGCCACGTGACATGCATGAAATTAAGTTATTAAGATTTCCAAAAATAAATAGAGTTGTTGATTTAGTAATTTTAATTATATCAATGTTTAATTAGCTTGACTGGTTAGTAGTTTACTAGTAAGGTGTCAAGAAGATTTCAGAAGTTAAAATGCAAATGTCTAAATTAGAAATATCCCCAAAAGCCTACGACTTTTCGACCCAATGGGCCGTTGACAAAGTATTAGCAATTTAGAATATAAAAATAAAAATATATAGCAAAACCCACAACCTTCGTCTTAAATTAAAGCGTAAATTGTTAAAAAGCCCTCGACCCATTCGGGAGTTGCCTAAAATCCCCTGCAATTTTCGAAATTGTTGAAAAGGTCCTACTGTTCAAAATCTTCATGAAAAAAGCCCTGGGCCTTATTACATGTAGGCTCTGTATTCCCTCAACCGCTTGGATATTGTTGGATACGTATGCCCTAAAGTCCTTTATTGTATAGGATGCTAGGGGTATATATGTACAGAACAAACTTGCTCGATATGATAGAATATTATTTGGTTTGTTTTTATCTTAATATATGTATATGTTTTATGGTTATTACATATTGCTAATACATGATAAAGACTTAAGATCTTTGTTTGACTATCAGCATTATGATGGTAATCATACTTATGGGAGCTGGATAGTCCATAAGCATATCCTTAAATATCCCAGTTGTGCGAGTATCGAGACCGGGTATCGATATTCCAGAGTAGACTTGTTTATACATTTCTTGACCCCGATGAGGGGTGATGGTTGGTCTTACAGTCATTGGTGTATGGCACCAAAGATTGTATACATGTGCTCATTAGATTATGAGTTACACTGAACGGACCCACCGAGAACTTCTAGATAGTATTATACATATCGTCAGATGACAGTTCTCTAGTGACATGAGTACATGGTAGACTTTACACCTGATGTCGTCATTTGTCTCGAGTGTGTTCCCACTGTACTTAGATTACTATTTTACCATAGCTTTAAAGAGTCGTGCAAACATGTTTTAGTTGGGTACTGTCCCGAAGCATCTGCAGGCAGTGAGCGATAGAAAGGATTTGTCTCTCCCGGTATAGAGAGTCGATATCGCGATTTGCATGATCGGCTAACACCATAAGATCTTAGCCAAGACGGATGAGATTTACCGATAGTGAGATCAGTAGTTTCTCGGGATGGTCTTGAGCCACAGCGGTATGACTTATCAGGTTATTAGGAGTCTGGCGTTAACCACCACCTAGACCCGGTATGCGACACTCTCAGACGAAGAGACTGGACTGTACGGAGAATGTCAATTATAGGCTCAGTAAGTGTTTGGATGAGCTTTCTTGTCGACCTTCCTTTCGATAGATACCTGGGTAGCCGTTACGTACAGCTAGTGCCACCGACGTGCTTGTGGTTATGGATTTTATCCAGTAACTACCACCAGCGTATTGTTGAGTGTTTAGAGTCCTACACAGGGGGTTTTCCGGCTCAGGCGAAACAGTGTAGTGTGCGTATTTTGATACATACAGGAGTTCGATTAAATACGTGTATTTTGAAATAATCCTAAAGGGGAGATGAATAGGATTATACTAACAAAACCCATAAATTAAAAATTATACTTGCTAGATAAAAGGAAACACAAATATAGCACAAGATAATCTGCAACTAAGAGATGGCAAGATAGAAACAAAACGCAAACACAAGCTATTTAGAGAGGTTTGGGAGATCTCCTAGTCCTATTTCTTTAGGCGATGAGCCCGTTCCAGTTAATCACGTTTCCACCGAGACAAACACGTTGCACTCCTTCAACAACACGTCACTCGACACACGAGTGACCCTCTTTACAACATTTCTCCTCACTTATAAGAACTCTCCTGCACTCAAGAGATTTTACACAAAGAGAGAAAAAGAAGAAAATTATAATCCAAGATACTCTCTCAAAAGCTTACAATTCAAGCTCTAGAATACTTCAATGGAGTATTAGATTTGCAATTAAAGCTCAAGTGTTTTTCTTTTTCTTTTGGTGAGTAAGGATGAACTCAAAGAATGAATGCAATTTTTTCAGAATAGTTTTTGTGCAATAACTACACAAGAATACCTTTTAAACCCCACACAAAAATCAAACAAGTACATTCATTTATTACGCTTCAGACAGAAGAACAGATGTCTGAAGGCCAAGAGTACAGACGTCTGAAGACAAAATAAAACTAGCCGTTATAGCATTAAATGTACGCAACGGTAATATTTTTCAAACAAAAATATCTTCAGACGTCTGTCGTCATGAGCTTCAGACGTTTACCATGGTTTTCAAAACATGGCCAATGAAAGTACAGAAAACAACCAGATGTTTGAAGAACAAATGACATGTGTTTGAAGAAGAAAAGAATTTCAAAGTATTAACTTTCAGACGTTTATGTTAATAAGGTTTAGATATTTGTTCCAATAAAAAGTTTGAATGCCATGAAAATATAGAGAACAACCAGATGTCTGAAGAAGATTTGACACACTTTTGTTCTTAAAAAGTTTTAAGCCAATGAAAATTCAGAGAATAAACATACGTATGAAGAAACGTTGATAGACGTTTGTTCTGTCAAAAGTTTTAAACAATGAAAATCCAGAGAACAACCAGACGTTTGTTATGGCATACTTTAGACGTTTGTTCTGAAGAAGAAACTAATATTTCAAAACTTGTGCATGTTTTACAATAGTGCGTAGACGTCTAAATAAGACTTGGACAGACGTCTGAAGAAAGAATGCACAGAAAATTTTGAACTTGAAATTGAAAATCGTTTTGAATGAAAAACTTTGCCGAGTTTTGCCTAAGGATTTTATGCATGCAATAGTGTATGTGTTTGAACTTTTTCATACTAATCTCATAAAGCATAAAGTACATACACCGATTTTCTAAAGAATACACTTATACCTCAAACTCTTGATTTCTTCGATTCTGAATTCTTTTGAATTTGGACTTTGGTTCCTTAATTTCATGAAACTTGAATGTGATCATTGAAGAGCTCTAGTCCATTATCCTCCAACCTCCAATAGATTTGTCGTTTTAGTTTAATTCCATCTATCCTCCATCACAAACTTGTGTCGATTGATATCCTGAAATCTTTCTCAAATACGACCAAGCTCATATACAACGTTATAAAATATGCAATATGAAACACATGCATAGATCTATTAATATTGTATAATATTATCAAAAATAAATAGTAGGATTATGAAAATCCATAAACCAACAATCTCCTTCTTTTTGATGATGTCAAAATATTAATAGAAGATATCGATATATTGAAAATCAAACGTTTGAATAATCTTCAATAATCGATAAAAAGAGCAATATACTAAACTTAAACGTTTGAATAATTTCAATATATTGATACGAATTTATTACTCTCCCCCTTTTTGACATAATCAAAAAGAGTGTTTTAAGAAGTAAAACGTTTGAATTACTCCTCCTGGACACATGCGGACACCAAAGGTAAGTTAAACGCTTAAATAACTCTCTCTAAATGTATGCATAAGAGACTAATAAGAGTTGATATGAGCAAGAGTTAAAGCTAAACGTTTGAAAAACTTAGAAAAACAAGTATTGGGCTCATATCAACAAACATGTATAAATGATAAGCAAAAGTAAGCGATACATGCAACAATAACCATATGCAAGATATATTTAAGTTTGAATATCATATGGTAGAAAAGATGAGATAAAGATATTGCAAAATAGGGTTTTCTCATATTTAGTGTCGGCAAGCCCATGAAGGCCCTAAAAACACCCCGCTAGATCCTAAGATATGTTATAAACAACAAATTCACAATTGGGTTCCCCTAACGAGGGCTGCGGAGGCCATTTTGGTAAGATGGTATTTAAGCACAATATCACTCAATTGAACACATATTAAGCTCTCCCTTAATATAAGCAAAACGTGTAGCGTCGAAAGGTTTGGTAAAGATATCCTCCAATTGGTGTTGTGTAGATATGTGCTCTATAATTATGTTCCCTTTTTCATGATGATCACGAAGAAAATGGCAGCGAATATCAATGTGTTTGGTGCGACTATGTCGATTTGCATTTTTCGTCATGTGCACCGTGCTTGTATTATCACATAGAATAGGAATATGATCTATAAGCACATCAAAGTCTTTTAGGATGTGCTTCATCCATAGGATTTGAGCACAACAAGCAACAGCGGCAATATATTCCGCTTCGGCCGTGGAAAGAACAATCGAGTTTTGTTTCTTAGATGACAAAGAGACTGGACAATTTCCAAGAAATCTACATGTTCCACTCCTACTCTTACGGTTTATTTGGCTCTCCGTATAGTCCGCATCCGAATAAGATTTAAAATCGAAAATTTTATTATTCGGATACCACAAATTTAAACCAATCGTTCGCTTAAGATATCTAAAGATTCTTTTTACCGCAATTAAATGTGATTCCTTAGGACACAATTGGAAACGAGCACACAAGAAAACATTAAACATTATATCGGGTCTACTAGCGGTTAAATATAGTAAATTACCAATCATACCACGATATTTAGTCATATCCACATCATTACCGAATTCATCTTTTGAAAGATTTATTGTAGTGGCCATTGGAGTGTTGCTTGGCTTCACATTTTCAAGATCAAATTTCTTGATGAGTTCCTTTGTGTACATGACTTGATTTATGAAGATGCCATCATTGAGTTGCTTGATTTGGAGTCTAAGAAAATAGTTGAGTTTGTAATACCCAGTTCTTTTGTACTCAATTATCCATATTTTAATAATACGTTCCCCTAATTTTTCTATTTAATTTATTCCAAATATTTTTCCTATTTGTCCTAATTATTTTTTCTTTAATCCGTTGGCTATTAAATTCTCTGACCCTAACCCAACTCAAATCCTTAGCCGACCCAATCTCTTTTTCCACTCTCTATTTCCAAGCCCTGGCTAGGTCCAACCCTCAAGCCTAAAACCGATTTCCTTTTTATTTTAAACCAAAACAATTTTTGGGTTTTTATTTATGATGATTAAATTTTGTTATTAAAGTGTATTGATTGTTATTATTTAATTAGTATTATTTCCTTTAAATTTTGTTTATATTCTCTCTCTCTCCTTCTCCCCACGTTCTCTCTCCCTCTCCCCCCCGTTCTCTCTTCTTCTCCCCACGTTCTCTCCCCCGTTTTCTCTCCTCTCTCCCCACGTCTTTCTCTCTCACCTCTCGGACTCTCTCTCTTTCTATCTCTCTCCCTTCTTTCCCGCTCACTCACCCAGCCCTCCAAACAACCGCGGTCCCACTGCATACCCCTGCGCCGAGCCTCCCCTTACCATCGACGACACCTCCAACCGCCTCCGCGTCGTCGCCACCGGCCCCGTGCCACCAAGCCTCAACTCCTTCGACCACCATGCTGTCTTCGCCACCTCCTCTCACTGTGCCGACGACCATCTGCAACCCTCGAAACCCACTGCCTCCTCTCCCTGCACCGCCACGTCGCTGCAAATCATCGCCAGCAGCACTGAGCCTCCAATTCCGACGAGCTCGAGCCCCGCAACCCATCTCAACCCAAACTCCGAGCTCCACTCATCGAGCCCCCACTGCACGCCTGCATCACCGGTCGACCCCGAGGCAACCCCATCGAGCTCCTCTCCTCCACTCGCCGACGAACTTCCTCCGTCGACCTCATCGACCAACTCTGAGCTCCAGCAAACCCCCAGCCTCAAACCCACCGCCAGAAACTTCATTGGCTGACCCGAACCGCCACCGCAACTTCACCCCACGCCAGCCGAGCACCACCGCGAGCACCATTGCACCACCGAGCCCTCGGCGTGCCAACTTCCCGTGCCACGCTGTGCCAAGACACGTGCGCGTGTCGTGCCGTGTTCGCATCCGTGCTGCCGCTGTGCCAGGCCGTGCCCACTCCCAGAACCACCGTGCCACCATCGGACCCACTCCCGCGTCGCGCCGTGCCCACCTGCGTGCCACGACAACATCGCGCTCTGTACCCGGCACCGTGCCACATCATGCCCGCTACAGTGCTCGGTCCAATGCCTGCCTCCATGTCACCGCGTATCCAGACGTGTCGCGTCCCGTACCCACTTCCCGTGCCACGTCGTGCCAGCCCCCGTGCCATATCGTGCCCGATCTAGTGCACGAGCCGTGCCGCTCCCGGACCACGCGCTGAGCCAAGACCATGCCCAGTGCCGTGTCGCGACTTGCCATGCACCGAGTCAGGACCACGCCCACCACCGTATCGCGCCCGCGTCGCCACCACGTCCAGTACCGGATCACCGCGCATCGTGCTCGCGCCACGCGCCCGTGTCCAGCATCACGCCGTCTCGTGTGTCGAGACAAACCTTGCAGCGGCGTCGCTTCCATATCAAGCGACCGAGGCAAGTGATTTCCACTAGCTTTACATGCTATTAATGTTATACACATAATTATTTAAATCTTTGCATAACCAAAACTTCGATCACCATACGTATAAACAAGTACTTGATGCTAAACTCTAAGTGAAAACCTATCCTTAAAATGATGGAATTTGTGATCATTAATCCCGTTTACTGTTTACAGAAGTACTGTAGAAATTTGGTTGAAAATTAATATCGTTTCACCTATAAAAGGTTACCCCTGACAATCCTTACGAAATCTGAACTCTTTCGGACAGGTTAGACCGTTAAAATCCTAATAAATCATTTACATATCGGATCTGAGCGTTCCTTGGCTTGTATCGAAGCTAACTGATTAACCTACAGTACTATATAATTGATTTCTAAAATTGAACTAGTTATGATAGGGAAAACTGGGGAGAATTACGATTCTGGACTGCAGTCCAGAGCAGTAATCTCGGTTAACACCTATTTTTAAATCGCTGTATATCCCTGTTCAAATATGAGAATGTGCGGAACCCTATATTTTTACGTAGAAAATTAAGTTATCTTCCTCACTCCACTGGTTTAACTGGATTCCTATTTTATATGATATTTTTAACACATTTTATAATGTCAACGTGTCTAGCTGAATTCTGCAGTGACAGATTTTACACATCAACCTTAACCTGACCATAACTCCCTGTTGATACTACTGATCCGCCAATTGCGTTGGAAACCTAACTGATAACCCTAATTATTTTTCAACTATAGCATCGTCTAACTACGATCCCAACTGGGATTAAAATATGTTACGAAACGGACTACCAATTCTGAAATCGGATTTCCAGCTGTGAACACTTAAATTGAAATGGCCGCATCTAGCAAACCTGAAACCCGATTGACGCGAAACCAATTTTTTATGGATATATAATTAAACATACTGCTTACCACTTTTACATTGTTTCGTTTAATTTTGCATGTATGATTTATTGTGAATTATGCAAGTGTTCGGACACTGAATGATGATATCTTATTCATACCTTAATTATTGCATTCTCATCATATCATGTAAAGTTCATATGCATTGGTAATCTAGTGGTCATGTATATTACCCAGTGTTAGATATTAGTGTTTTGATTGTGGCAAGTACGTAGTGATAAAGTGTGAATGAATAAGTGAAAGTGACACGTACTTGTACACAATCAGCGGACCCTATTGATTTATTACATTGTCGATATCTATGGGACACGTATAAGTGTAACTATAATTGGTATGGGACGATTATGGAAGCACTTATATGGGTGTCATAGGTAAGGCACCAAACACTGTCCATTTATCTTGGGTATCAGTCGAGACATGCTTGATGGAGATCATGTTTTCAGTTCTCGCGTAGACTTGTCATGGACCGACTAGTATTTGAGTTTATGGTTGGTGTTTGATGTAGACCACGGGGTGTGGGGTAGTTTGAGTGTGAGTTCAACGAAATCTTGGGAGTCCCATTGCCGGCATACACAGCGATTCTAGAGTTATATGGGTGATATTACTGATTATTAGCGAGCGACTCGGGCCCGTGTTCCCTTGCTCCTGGGTCCTACCCTTGGATGGGGGATACTCATGAGTGGTTGACTCTCACACTTAGACTGACGATAGGTTTAGCGACTTGGACAGTGAGACTTAGAGACCGATAGGTACATTGACATGCATTGCTTACTGATTTGATATATCTACTTTACTGTTTACCTGTACTGGCTCCTTCATGCTCATATCGTCACTTCATGCTTACTGTTTCATATTCATCATTATTACACTTATTATACATGTATTTCTATTTATTGCTATTGTGTCGCTCTGACGACCTGAGTATACATGCTCAGAGTGAGAAGTGGATTTAGCTCGGACCAGGACCTGACGTACCTCGAGGATATTGTGGATATCTTGATCAGCGACCCAGAGCTATACTTCCTTGATCTTTATCTGGTTAGTTCTTTGTATTTGTTTTGATTTAGTGACTGCATTTCTCATTACCTGTGCATTGATTACTGATTACCACGTAGTGCTAGAAGCCGAAGTGTGACCACGACAGGATTTTTCTTTGCCCGTAGGAGCTTGGCTGGCCTTGTCAACCCTTCGTATTCCGTATTTTGGGAAGCGGGGCGTGACAAGGTTTTGTTGGTATCAGAGCCAGGTTTTTCTACGATTGGGATTGCAGTTTTCGTATAGGGCTTGACAATCAATGACATCCTTCGGTCTAGATTGTAAACTTGTTATTCTTGATCTTGATTCACATAGTGTATTCTGCTGTATATTCTGATCCATTCGCTTGAGTTTTGGGTGACTTAGTAGAGTTATGTGATCGTAATTATGAACTGCAATATAGTTACAATACTGTACTCTGTTTGAGTGACTTGGAGTTCTACATTTGATTTTCCGCTCGTTTGAGTTTCACCTCACCCGATATTCTTGTTTCGTGTCTATTCTATATCTTATTCTGATTCTTATTCCTTGTACCTTATGCCGTCCTAAAATTTGTTGTTTCAGGACCATGTCTTCCAACGACTCTTCTTCTATCTCCACTCCCTAGAGTCAGACCGTCGAGATCTCGGGTGTACTGCAAGGCTTGAAGGAAGCCCAGGAGCAAACGAACGACTTTTTAGCTGAAGGATTAAGAACGCAAATGGCTCAAGCGCCAGCGGGAGCCTCCAATCGTAAGGGGATCCCTGTTAAACAAGGAAAAGATGTGAAGGTGAAGCGCTCATTTGTTCCTCAGCAACGGAAGCAGCGAAGAACTCAACGTTGTGGATACTGCAAGAGACCAGGACACCTTCAGAGAGACTGTCGCAGTGCCAAGGGGCAGTGCTTGATTTGTGGATCCGGCGAACATCAGGTCAGTGGTTGCCGTAGAAGGAAGGAGATGCAAGGTGGAGATTCGGCAACGCCCTCCAAATCTGATTGAGCGACTTGGTTGTTTTTGTACTTAAATTTTGAGGACGGAACGGACCCAGTACAAGATTCAGACTTGCCTTACGAGACTGCAGAGATTAAATATCGACACAGAGTTATCACGTTTTCCCGCTTTCACTAAAGACATTGTCTCTCCATTTTAGTAGTTGTTTCCTTTCATTTAAATCTTATATCAGTTGAACTTCTTAGTTTGAATGCAATAAAGTTATGAATTGTGACTGCCTATTTTTGTTTGACTCACTATATTTAGACCCTAAGCTTAGTCGATATCATGGTTCACCACCGCACCCCCTGACTCTCTTTTCGATTAAGTTGTATCTTGCCGCTACCCCCGTCTGAAATTGTCAAACTCACACTCTTTCTAAATTATATCTCTCTCTAATTTTGAATCTGATTTCATCGTTCATCTTTATATCATTTTGGACAGCCCAATTCTTCCTCACTTTCCTCCCATTAGGATGTTTGCTCACGGAGTTGACCTTCAATATATATACCGAAATCCATTCTCCGACTAGTTTGTTGCACCTTACCATTGTTATTTTTCCGTTGATATAATTATAATCAGTACATTTACTATTTTAAAATTTTAGAGTTTTGCCTATTTATAATAAGATAGATTTCCATTATGTGTTAATAAGTATTTTTAGTTACTTTCCCGAATTTCTTTACTATTTCTAAGTACTAGAATCGTTTTAATTTACATTATATATTTTATTGGCAAGTGAATTTTCTATACTAATACTTTTGTTGTTTTTGTTGCTATCTCACTTGTTCTTCGTTTTATTTTTTTGACACTTTTACCTTATACGTATTCTGAAGTTATTTTGTACTTGTTTAAATTGTAATCTTAGCAAGGTAGTTTTGATCCTTAAGGCCAATCAGCCAATTCTTCATTATTGTATATTATTATTATTCTATTTTCTTTGTATTTATGTATATGGAGTTTATTACTATTACTTGTTATTTCTTTTAACTTACATAGCATTATTCCTTTTAGCTGCACTATTTGCTTACATGTAAGTATTTGATTTTACTAATTACTTTTCGCATTACTTTTATATCTTATTATTTATTTTAATTTCGAGGACGAAATTTTCATTTAGGGTGGTATGATGTAATACCCAGTTTTTTGTACTCAATTATCCGTATTTTAATAATACGTTCCCCTAATTTTTCTATTTAATTTATTCCAAATATTTTTCCTATTTGTCCTAATTATTTTTCCTTTAATCCGCTGGCTATTAAATTCTCTGACTCTAATCCAACTCAAATCCTTAGCCGATCCAATCTCTTTCTCCACTCTCTATTTCCAAGCCCTGGCTAGGTCCAACCCTCAAGCCCAAAACCAATTTCCTTTTTATTTTAAACCAAAAAAATTTTTGGGTTTTTATTTATGATGATTAAATTTTGTTATTAAAGTGTATTGATTGTTATTATTTAATTAGTATTATTTCCTTTAAATCTTGTTTATATTCTCTCTCTCTCCCCCCCGTTCTCTCTCCTTCTCCCTACGTTCTCTCTCCTCTTCTTTCTCCCTCTCTCCCCCGTTCTCTCTTCTTCTCCCCACGTTCTCTCCCCCATTTTCTCTCCTCTCTCCCCACGTCTCTCTCTCTCACCTCTCGGACTCTCTCTCTGTTTCTATCTCTCTCCTTTCTCTCCCACTCACTCACCCAGCCCTCCAAACACCCGCGGTCCCACTGCATACCCCTGCGCCGAGCCTCCCCTTACCATCGACGGCACCTCCAACCGCCTCCGCGTCGTCGCCACCGGCCCCAGGCCACCAAGCCTCAACTCCTTCAACCACCTTGCTGTCTTCGCCACCTTCTCTCACCGTGCCGACGACCATCTGCAACCCTCGAAACCCACTGCCTCCTCTCCCTGCACTGCCACGTCGCTGCAAATCATCGCCAGCAGCGCTGAGCCTCCAACTCCGACGAGCTCGAGCCCCGCAACCCATCTCAACCCAAACTCCGAGCTCCACTCATCGAGCCCCCACTATACGCCTGCATCACCGATCGACCCCCGAGGCAACCCCATCGAGCTCCTCTCCTCCACTCGCCAACGAACTTCCTCCGTCGACCTCATCGGCCAACTCCGAGCTCCAGCAAACCCCCAGCCTCAAACCCACCGCCAGAAACTTCATTGGCTGACCCGAACCGCCACCCCAACTTCACCCCATGCCAGCCGAGCACCACCGCGAGCACCAATACACCACCGAGCCATCGGCGTGCCAACTTCCTGTGCCACGCTGTGCCAAGACACGTGCGCGTGTCGTGCCGTGTTCGCATCCGTGCTGCCGCTGTGCCAGGCCGTGCCCACTCCCAGAACTACCGTGCCACCATCTGACCCACTCCCGCGTCGCGCCGTGCCCACCTGCGTGCTACTACAGCATCGCGCTCCGTACCCGGCACCGTGCCATATCGTGCCCGCTACAGTGCCCGGTCCAATGCCCGCCTCCGTGTCACTGCGTACCCAGATGTGTCGCGTCTTGTACCCACTTCCCGTGCCACGTCGTGCCAGCCCCCGTGCCACATCGTGCCCGATCCAGTGCACGCGCCGTGCCGCTCCCGGACCACACGCCGAGCCAAGACCGTGCCCAGTACTGTGTCGCGACTTGCCACGCACCGAGTCAGGACCACGGCCACCACCGTATCGCGCCTGCGTCGACACCGCGTCCAGTACCGGATCACCGTGCATCGTGCTCGCGCCACGCCCCCGTGTCCAGCATCGCGCCGTCTCGTGTGTCGAGACAAACCCTGCAGCGGCGTTGTTTCCATATCAAGCGACCCAGGCAAGTGATTTCCACTTGCTTTACATGCTATTAATGTTATACACATAATTATTTAAATGTTTGCATAACCAAAGCTTCGATCACCATACGTATAAACAAGTACTTGATGCTAAACTCTAAGTGAAAACCTATCCTTAAAATGACGGAATTTGTGATCATTAAGTCCCTTTACTGTTTACAGAAGTACTGTAGAAATTTGGTTGAAAATAAATATCGTTTCACCTATAAAAAGTTACCCCCGACAATCCTTACGAAATCTGAACTCTTCCGGACAGGTTAGACCGTTAAAATCCTAATAAATCATTTACATATCGGATCTGAGCGTTCCTTAGCTTGTATCTAAGCTAATTGATTAACCTACAGTACTATATAGTTTATTTCTAAAATTGAACTATTTATTATAGGGAAAATGGGGAGAATTACGATTCTGGACTGCAGTCCAGAGCAGTAATCCCGTTTAACCCCTGTTTTTAAATCGCTGTATATCCCTGTTCAAATACGAGAATGTGCGGAACCCTATATCGTTACATAGAAAATTAAGTTATCTTTCTCACTCCACTAGTTTCACTGGATTCCTGTTCTGTATGATATTTTTAACACATTTTATAATGTCGATGTGTCTAGCTGAATTCTGCAGTGACAGATTTTACACATCAACCTTAATCTAACCATAACTCCCTGTTGATATAGGATACTACCGATCCAATAATTGCATTGGAAACCTAACTGATAACCCTAAATATTATTCAACTATAGTGTCGCCTAATTACGATCCCAACTGGGATTAAAATATGTTACGAAACGGACTACCAATTCTGAAATCGGATTTCCAGCTGTGAACACTTAAATTGAAATGGCCGCATCTAGCAAACCTGAAACCCGATTGACGCGAAACCAATTTTTTATGGATAGATAATTAAACATACCCCTTTTATATTGTTTCATTTAATTTTGCATGTATGATTTATTGTGAATTATGCAAGTGTTCGGACACTGAATGATGATATCTTATTCATACCTTAATTATTGCATTCTCATCATATCATGTAAAGTTCATATGCATTGGTAACCTAGTGGTCATGTACATTACCCAGTGTTAGATATTAATGTTTTGATTGTGGCAAGTACGTAGTGATAAAGTGTGAATGAATAAGTGAAAGTGACACGTACTTGTACACAATCAGCGGACCCTATTGATTTATTGCATTGTCGACGTCTATGGGACATGTATAAGTGTAACTATAATTGGTATGGGACGATTATGGAAGCACTTATATGGGTGTTATAGGCAAGGCACCAAACACTGTCCATTTATCTTGGGTATCAGTCGAGATATGCTTGATGGAGATCATGTCTTCAGTTCTTGCGTAGACTTGTCATGGACCGACTAGTATTTGAGTTTATAGTTGGTATTTGATGTAGACCACGGGGTGTGGGGTAGTTTGAGTGTGAGTTCAACGGAATCTCGGGAGTCCCATTGCCGGCATACACAGCGATTCTAGAGTTATATGGGTGATATTACTGATTATTAGCGAGCGACTTGGGCCCGTGTTTCCTTGTCCCTGGGTCCTACCCTTGGGTGGGGATACTCACGAGTGGTTGACTCTCATACTTGGACCGACGATAGATTTAGCGATCTGGACAGTGAGACTTACAGACCGATAGGTACATTGATATGCATTGCTTACTGATTTGATATATCTACTTTACTGTTTACCTGTACTGGCTCCTTCATGCTCATATCGTCACTTCATGCTTACTGTTTCATATTCATCATTATTACACTTGTTATACATGTATTTCTATTTATTTCTATTGTGTCGCTCTGACGACCTGAGTATGTATGCTTAGAGTGAGAAGTGGATTTAGCTCGGACCAGGACCTGACGTACCTCGAGGATATTACGGATATCTTGATCAGCGACCCAGAGCTATACTTCCTTGATCTCTATCTGGTTAGTTCTTTGTATTTGTTTTGATTTAGTGACTGCATTTCTCATTACCTGTGCATTGATTATTGATTACCACGTAGTGCTAGAAGCCGAAGTGTGACTACGGCAGGATTTTTCCTTGACTGTAGGAGCATGGCTGGCCTTGTCAATCCCTCGTATTCCGTATTTTGGGAAGCGGGGCGTGACAGAGTTCACCCATCATGCTCATTTCAAACTCTTTTTACATTCTATGAGCAAATTCCTTGCATAGATATTCATTAGTATATCCAAAAATAATATCATCTACGTAGATTTGCACAAGCAAAAGCTCATCATTTTTCTTTTTAATAAAAAGTGTGGTATTAATCTTTCCATTTGAAAAACCTTTTTCAAGTAGAAATGTGCACAATCTAGCATACCAAGCTTTAGGAGCTTGTTTCAAACCATACAAAGCCTTATGCAATTTGTAAACATGATTAGGATTTTTAAAATCTTGAAAACCCGGCAGTTGCTCCACAAAAACTTCCTCTTAAAGAACATCATTCAAAAAAACACTTTTAACAACCATTTGATAGATTTTGAAATCTTTAAAACATGCATTTGAGAGTAAAATGCGAATGGCTTCTAATCTAGCTACCGGAGCAAAAGTTTCATCGAAATCAATACCTTCCTCCTGATTGTAACCTTGTACTACGAGTCTTGCCTTATTCCTAGTGATCACACCAAACTCATCAAGCTTGTTCTTGAAGACCCATCTTGTACCTATAATGTTCCTATCACTAGGTCTAGGAACCAATATCCACACATTGTTTCGTTCAAATTGGACAAACTCTTCTTGCATAGCACAAACTCAATTCTCATCCATGACAGCTTTTTTGGCATTCTTAGGTTCAATATGAGATAAGAAAGTTATGTTAGCAAAGAAATTTAGATTATGAGAACGAGTGGCTACCCCCTTTGTCACATCACCGATGATTTTAGTTGGTGGATGATTCATGTTGTATCTCCAATATTTTAGTAGGGCTGGTACCGATTCGTCATCCACATCGACTAACACTTGAAGGAGGTTCTTGTTTAGTATCTTCCTTTGAGATGTCAAGTTCCTCCAAGCGAGCTCGAACCACTTCATCATCATCTTCCTCAAGTACTATAGTATTCTTGGCAAAAGGATTAGTTTCATCAAATTTGACATGCATACTCTCTTCCATAGTGTTAGAAGTTTTATTGAAAACATGATAAGTTTTATTAGTGGAAGAGTAGCCAAGAAAAATACCCAAATCACTTTTTGCATCAAATTTTCCAAGATGATATTTGGTATTTAAAATATAACACTTGCTCCCGAAAACTTTAAAATAACCAATGTTGATTTTTCTATCATAATACAATGCGTAAGGAGTTTTCTAAAGTCCTTTATGAATAACAAACCTATTTATAATATACGATGCAGATTAACTGCTTTAGCCAAAAAATAGTGAGATAAACTATGTTCATTTAGCATTGTCCTAACCATTTCTTGAAGAGATCGATTCTTCCGTTCAACGACTCTATTTTGTTGTGGAATTATAGGATAAGAAAATTCATGTTTAACCCCATGATCATTACAAAAATCTTCAAAGAAAGCATTTTGAAATCCACCTCCGTGATCACTACGGATTTTAACAAAAGTTTTTCGTTTTGCACTTTATTAAAGAAAGTTTTGAAAGCAACAAAGGTATTACTTTTGTTGGTAAGAAAAGGAATCTAAGTAAATCTTGAAAAATCATCTACAATAACATATGCATAAGATTTACTACCAAAACTCAAAGTTCTTAATGGACCAAATAAATCCATATGAATTAACTCAAGAGGGTTAGAAGTTGATGCCACAACCTTCAGCTTGAAAGAGCTCTTGACTTGCTTACCCATTTGGCATGCATCACATATCTTGTCTCTTGCAAATTTGAGATTTGGTATGTCAATGACCAAGTCCTTGTTTGTGATGCTCGAGAATAGGTCCATGGAAGCATGTTTAAGCCTTCGGTGCCATAACCAACTATCATTTTCTAAAATACTTAAACACTCAAAATTTTCATTAGAAATATCACAAGCGTCAATAGAATAAACATTACCACTTCTTTTACCACAAAGTATCATCTTATCTTTTGAATCAAGGACTTTTCAAAACTTTTCATCAAAAACAACTTTAAAGCCTTTATCACAAAATTGACCAATACTTAGAAAATTATGTTTTAAACTATCAACAAGATGAACATCTTCTAAAATAATAGCGTTAAACTTGATATTACCTTTACCAATAATTTTACCTTTACCATCATCTCTAAAGGTGACCATGCCATATTCCTCTCTTGATAGGGTTGCAAAGCACTTAAATTTGCCGGTCATATGTCTTAAGCAACCACTATCAAGGTACCATTGATCTTCATGTCGTGACTTGTAGGTTACCTATAGAAAATGCAATAAATGTAAATTTTGGTACCCAAATCTTAGTGGGTCCACGGAAGTTAGTTGTTGGAACCCAAATAAAATTCTTTGAAGATCTACTTTTGCAATGGTAAGAGATATGCCCAATATGGCCATAATACTTACACACAACATTACTAGTTCTAAAATGTGCATATGCATGTGTGTGTTTGGCATGATGATGATGATGATGTGAAGTGGGAGTCTTAACACGAGTAGTTCTGGCAAAGGATTTTCTAAAACATGGAGTATGAGCAAATCTAGCATTACGATCATATGATATAGGAGCATGTACATGATGAGCATGGTGATCATAAGAAGTAGATGTATGCGAAGAAGTAGCCTTAACAAAGTAGTCTTAAAAGATACCTTATCATATGTTGGTTTGGGGCTACAAGCATGAGAGAGATACATGTTGAATACCAATTCCATTCTTCTTATTAGAAACATTCAAATTGCCTATCATATTATCAAGAGAAATTTTGCTAGTGGTAAATTTATGAAGAGTGGCATCAAAATCATTAATCTTAAGCTTCATTTTATCAAAATCAAGCAATATAGCATTATGAGTGATAGTCAAAGAATTATATTTGTACTTAAGAGAAGTAAAAGTAGAAGCGAGTCTTTCATTTTTGAAATTAGCATTTTCTAGAGAACTATTTAAAGAAGCAGTCTTGATGAAAGATTTTCGTTCTCAAGTTTTAAACTCTCACATCCACAAGATTTAATAGAAGAACTTTTATTTTCAAGATAAGAAATTTTCTTTATGGCAATGGAATACTTAGATTGGAGTTTGGAATAAGTATCGTGTAAAGTTCCAAAATTTTCAAGAAGTTCTTCAAAGTTGTCTGAGTAAAGATCATAAATTACCTCATCCTCATGTGCCATGAAGCACATGTTTGCTATTTCTTGATAGGACGGTCCCTCTTCGTTCTCGCTTCCCTCCAATTTGTCCCATGTTCTACCATTGAAGGCTTTTTGATAAGGTCTTTGTGGAGCTTCCTTTTCGTTATTGAAGGGGCAATCAGCAACGAGATGATCAGACTTCCTACACTTGAAGCAAGGCCTAATATCTTTGTTGTTGTTGTTGTAGGGACGATCTCTAGAAAAGTTGCCTCTCTTGAAATTTCTTAGAGCTTAAGAAATTTGTGGAATTTTCTCGTCACAAGAGCGATATCATCGTCATCTCCACTCAACTCATTATCGTCTAGGTTTAGAATATAAAAATAAAAATAGATTGCACCACCTTCATCTTAAATTAAAGGGTAAATCGTTAAAAAGCCCTCGGCCCATTCGAGAGTTATGTAAAATCCCCTGTAATTTTCAAAATTGTTGGAAATGGCCTACTGTTCAAAATCTTCATAAAAAAGCCATGGGTTTTATTTCATTTAGGCCTTATATTCGCTCAACTGCTTGGATATTTTTGGATATGTATGCCCTAGAGGCCTTTACTGTATAGGATACTAGGGGTATATATGTACATGACAATCTTGCTCGATATGATAGTATATTATTTAGTTTTTCTTTATCTTAACATGTGTATATGTGTTACTGGTTATTACATATCGCTAATACATGTTGATAAAGACCTAAGATCTTTACTTGATTACCAGCGTTATGATAGCAATCATACTTGTAGGGGCTGGATAGTCTATAAGTCCTTAAATGTCCCTAGTCGTGGGAGTATCGAGACCGGGCATCGATATTCCAGAGTAGACTAGTTTTTACGTTTTTTGACCCGACAAGGGGTGATGGTTGGTCTTACAGCCATTGGTGTATGACACCAAAGATTGTATACATGTGCTCATTAGGTTATGAGTTACACTGAACGGACCCGCCTAGAACTTCTAGATGGTATTATACCTATCGTCAGATGGCAGTTCTCTGGTGATATAGTACATGGTAGTCTTTAGACCTGATATCGTCATTTTTCTTGAGTGTGTTCCCACTATACTTAGATTACTACCCTACCATGGCTTTAAAGAGTCGTGTAAACAAGTTTTAGTTAGGTACTGTCCCGAAGCACCTGGAGGTAGAGCGATAGAAGGGATTTGTCTCTCCCGGTATAGGGAGTCGATGTCGCGATTTGCACGATAGGCCAACACCATAAGACCTTGGCCAAGACAGATGAGATATACTGATAGTGAAATCAGTAGTTTCTCGAGATGGTCTTGAGCCACATCGCCATGACTTATCATGTTATTAATGGTCTGACGTTAACCACCCCTAGATCCGGTATGTGACACTCTCAGATGAAGAGACTGGACTATATGGAGAATGTCACTTATAGGATCAATAGTGGTTTAGATGAGCTTGCTTGTCGACCTTCCTTTCGACAGATACCTGAGTAACCGTTACGTACAGCCAGTGCCACTGACGTTCTTGTGGTTATGGATTTTATCCAGTAACTACCGCCAGCGTATTGTCGAGACTTTAGAATCTCACACAGAGGGTTTCTCGGCTCAGGTGAAACGGTGTAGTGTGTGTATTTTGATAAATATGGGAGTTCGATTAAATACATGTATTATTAAACAATCCTAGAGGGAGGGTGAATAGGATTATACTAACAGAACCCACAAATTAAAAATTCTACTTGCTAGATAAAAGGAAACACAAATATAGCACAAGGTAATATATAAGTAAGAGATGGCAAGAGAGAAACAAAAAACACAAGCGATTTAGAGAGGTTCGGGAAATCCTCTAGTTCTCTTTCTTTAAACAAAGAGCACGTTCCACTTAATCACGTCTCTGCCGAGATAAACACGTTGCACTCCTGCAACAACACGTCACTCGACACACGAGTGACCCTCTTCACAACACTTCTCCTCACTTATAAGAACTCTCCTGCACTCAAGAGATTCCATACAAAGAGAGAAGAAGAAGAAGATTACAAATACTCTCTCAAGAGTTTACAATTCACGCTCTAGAATACATCAATAGAGTATTAGATTTGCAATTAAAGCTCAAGTGTTTTTCTTTTTCTTTTGGTGGATGAGGATGAACTCAAAGAATGAATTCAATTTTTCAGAATAGTTGTTATGCAATAACTACACAAGAGTCATTTTTAAACCCTACACAAAAATCAAATAAGTACATGCATTTATTACGCCTCAGGCAGAAGATCAGACGTCTGATGGCCAAAGGGACATACGTCTGAAGGTAAAATAAAACTAGCCGTTATAGTATTAAATGTACGTAACGGTAATATTTTTCAAACAAAAATAACTTCAGACGTCTGTCATCATGAGCTTCAGACATTTGTCGTGGTTTTCAAAACATGGCCAATGAAACTACAAAAAACAACCAGACGTTTTAGGAACAAGTGACACACGTCTGAAAAAGAAAAGATTTTCAAAGTTTTTAACCTTCAGACGTTTGTGTCAATAAGGTTCAGATATTTATTCCCACAAAATGTTTGAATGCCATGAAAATACAAAGAACAACCAGACGTATGAAGAAGGTTTGATAGACGTTTGTTCTTAAAAAGTATTAAGCCAAGGAAAATTTAGAGAACAAACAGACGTATGAAGAAGTATCGACAGACGTTTATTCTGTCAAAAGTTTTAAATAATGAAAATCCAGAGAATAACCAGACGTTTGTTCTGGTATGCTTTAGAAATATGTTCTGAAGAAGAAACTGATATTTCAAAACTTGTGCATGTTTTACAGTAGTGCGCAGACGTCTGAATAAGACTTGGACAGACGTTTAAAGAGGAATGCATAGAAAATTTTGAACTTGAAATTGAAAATCGTTTTGAATGAAAAACTTTGCCAAGTTTTGCCCAAAGATTTCACGCATACAATAGTGTATTTGTTTGAGCATTTTCATGCTAATCTCATAAACCATGAAGTACTTATATTGATTTCCTAAAGAATACACTTGTAGCTCGAACTCTTAATTTCTTCGATTCTTGAATTATTTTGAATTTGGACTTTGGCTATTTAGCTTCATGAAGTTTGAATGCGATCATTAAGGAGCTCTAATCCATTATCTTCCAACCTCCAATAGATTTGCCATTTTAACTCAATTTTCTCCATCCTCCATCACAGGCTTGTGTCGATTGATATCCTGAAATCTTTCTCAAATACGACCAAGCTAATATACAGTGTTATAAAATATGCAATATGAAACACATGTATAGATATATTAATATTGTATAATATCATCAAAATTGAATAGTAGGATTATGAAAATCCATAAGCCATACTATTTGATACACGTACTTTAATCCGGCGTTTTGGTAATATTAGTAGTTTTGAAAGATATCCAGATTATCACATACATATGATATGTGAGTTAGTATTATATCTCTCATTTTCTATCTTTTAGGGTATTTGTATTTTGATACGAATACAGGTATTTATACGAATATAAGTATTTGTATGAATATAGGTATTCATATCAAAATACAAATAAGGGTATTTGTATTTTGATATGAATACGAGTATTTGTATGAATACGGGTATTTGTATCTCGATACGAAAACGGGTATTTGTATCTCGATAAGAAAACGTGTATTTGTATTTTGATATGAGTACGGATATGTGTATTTGATACACGTATAAATATATGTATATATGTGTGTGTATTTGTACATATGATACGGTTTTCTATTTGGAAGATACGTGAAGAGTGTAGGCTCATGAGTCACTTGTGTGACTCATAATTTCACCATCTCTTCACATAGGATAAGAGGAAGAGAGAAAGAGGATAAGGGTGGAGTTAATTCATACATATCCTCTTTCGACTTCTTCTCTCTTCTCTTTAGTTTTGCTTCCAACTAGAAAAGAATAGAAAAAAGAGAGAAAGGCTTGAGAAACCTCACTAAATCACTTGATATCTACTCCTAGCAAGTTTAGATATCAAGTTGCTTCACTTGTTCACTTAGGTGTGAAGCTAAAACTTGAGTTAGGCTTCCTTCGGGTGGATCATCTTTGGTAAGGAGGATCGTCTTCAAAGCTCATTCTCGGTGGACTAGGAGCCGAGGTAGGGGTATCTACATTCTCATAGACACTCTACAAAGGTAGCTAGCCTCTCTAAGCTCTTAGATATCTCTCTTTAGTTTGCTGGTTTAGTGTTTGGTTATGATTCTAGGGTCGTAGTCGCTTGTGCTCTTTAGAAAATTTTCGTTTTGCATGCCGCCTTGGCCGCGAGTTAGCGGCATGAGCATGAGCAACTACTTATATGATATTAGAACCATCCAAACACGTAAGCCAGTAGTAGATGATGCTCGAGTTTCAAAACCGAAATTTTTCCGTATTTCAAATCCTAAACACCAAGTTTCTGTTGGATTTTAAACGATCTCTGAAAAATAAAAGATTGATGTTTTTAAGTTGCAAATGCTTTCAAAATGACCCTTTGAAAAAATGAGGCCTAACAGAGAAGTCTTGGCCTACCAAAAAAGTCTTTTGGCCGACCTGGTATGCCAAGTTGTCTCTGTTTGCATCGTTTTTGGAATAGTGGCTTGGTATTATGGAATTAGGATTTTTGGTGTGATTCTTTTTGGCCCAGGTTTTAGTTATTGTTAACTTTGTTTACGGGCATCACGGAAAGGTTTAAATCGAAACTAAAGCATCGTTGATTGTCCGTATCTATGTATATGTGTTTATAAATGTCGTCTAATTGCTATAGAGATTAGACGGGGTTGCACATATTTGCTTGTGTTTTTTTGTGCATATCTCTGTGATGGTTTCGCTGGATTATTATGGTGGATAGCCCCTCATCGTGTATTGAATGTATATTCATTTTATTCAGGACGAGCGACCAGATTGTGGTCGTCGTTGCCGCTTGATGTATTATTCTTTTATTGGGACACGTCCAGGATATGAGCGTGTTTGCCACTGTATATTCGTTCATTACTTGTACTAGGATAAACCCACGGTGAAGTGCTTGAGTAGCCAGGTTCTAGAGTGTGGTAGGTGGCCGTATTATGGTGTTTGAGACCGGGCCTCCTTACTCTAGAATTGATGGGTTTCTCGCCGCACTTGTAGGGGTTTAGGTTGACCCACGGAGGAATGCTCAAGTTACCGGGTTCTAGGAAGCGCCGGGTGGCCCACTTATGATTGAGCACGGGTTGCTTCACTTCTAGAATTGGCAGGTAACTTGCCACGTTCTTAGGGGGTCTCGGTTCGATATTGTACGGGCTATCCACACGACCGGAGAACGCTGGTTTTCGTTTGCGGCTCAAATGAAACACGAGGCTCCTAGTTTTTCCGCTATTTTATCTTATTTGTTGTTTATCGCATGCATGTGATATTTATTACTAGCCTATGATAATGATATATATTTTAGTAGATGCTTTTATATATTTTGCATTTGCGCTAGTCCTGCATCCGCCCTGCCGTAAGTTAAGTAACCTTACGGTGAAGACCTGATGCCTCATGAAGAATGCAGATGGCATATAAAAGTATTGTATTTTGGTTGTTTCTAGTATGACTAGGAACAGATATATGGGACCACATTAATTTTGATTAATGCAAGGAAATAAACCTAAAGTGATGTTGTTGGAATTAAATTTCAAAACCACTCGATTCTTTTCAAAACTATTCGGTTTTCTACAAAACGACTTGTTTTCAAAATTGAGCTTAAACCACTCATTTCGAAATCACTAGATTTCTTCAACGATATCAAGTTCATTACATTAAGGGTTTTTCGCCAACAACCAGCCATAGCCTTCCGTCATTTCCTACGAGTAGTGCTTAGTATTCTTGCTGTGTTTGTTGCTTAGTCAAGACGTAGTGTACGGTAACTAAGTGGTGCTCATTTGTAGCATGTGATGCGATTGGTTAGGACAGTCATACAGCTTCGTTGACTCAATCAAGGGCTCATACGGGTGGGTCTAATGCAATTAAGATAATGACGGGTTTAACTTGACTAGAACCTTTTGATTTTTTGACTCAGTCAAGGTCACTAGGGTCTTAAAGGCAAAAACTATATCGGGAGTTTCAAATATAAGGGAAACTTGCAAGGTTTGTGCATACCTTCTGGAGTGCGTATTGGATATGTATGCCTAGAGGCCATTATTGTGTGTGTGTAGTTGATGCTTGGACATATGTATGTACAGGACAATCTTGCTCGATATGATAATATTTTATTTGGTTTGTCTTTATCTTAACATGTGTGTATGTTTTACTTAATATTACGTATCGCTAATACATGTTGATAAAGCCCGTATGATTATTACTTGACTACCAGCGTTATGATAGAGATCATACATGTGGGGGCTGGGTAGTCTATAATCACATCCTTAAATGTCCCTGGTCGTGGGAGTTTCGAGACTGGGCATCGATATTCCGGAGTAGACTGGTGTATACGTTTCTAGACCCCGACGATGGACGATGATTGATCCCCCAGCCATTGGTGTGTGCCACCTAAGATTGTATACAAGTGCTTTCTGAGGGTGAGTACACTGGACAGACTCGCCGAGAACTTCTAGATGGTATTATACCTATTTTCAGATAGCAGTTCTCGGGTGACATGAGTACAGGTTAGTCTTTAGACCCGAGATCGTCATTTGTCTTGTGTGAGTTCTTACTGTACTTAGATTACTACCCTACCATGACTCTACTGAGTCGTGTAAATAGGTTTTAGTTGGGAATAGTCCCAAGCCATATGGAGGCAGTGAGCGATTTTTAGGGATTTGTCTCTCCTGGTATAGGGAGTCAATGTTGCACTGTGTTCGGTTGGCCAGCACCATAAGACATTGGTCAAGGCAGATGAGATTTACTGATGATTAGATCGGTAGTTTCTCGGATCGGTCTTGAGCATATCGGCATGAATTATCGGGTTATTAGGGTCTGACGTTTATCACCCCTAGACCCGGTATGCGATACTCTTAAACGAAGAGATTGGATTGTATAGAGATTGTCACAGATAGACTTAGTAGGGGTTCGGATGAGCTTGCTCGTTGATTAGTATAATTTATTGCATATTTTTATATCACATTTATCATTTTATTTTTATATTTTATGTTGTTTTGGGTGTTTTTATGAATAAATATAGATAACAGGGCTTAAACACAAAAAGACGGAAAAATGCGCTAAAATGAAGATCACATGTATGGAATGTACTTTATGGAGATAATCACAAAATAACAGAAGACGCAACAAACAGAATAAGTGCATGCAATGGAAATCAATTCGGAGCTAAATCAAAAATCAAGAATCAATTAGTATTTTTAGAACAAACTCTGGAAATCTAGAGATAAAAAAAGGATTGAAAAAAGCCACAAGATCCCAGATGAAAAAAGTTCGGCCGAATTGGTTATAATTGTGGATTTGACCAGTTTTTCAGAGCATCCAAACTCTAGATTTTGAGCGAGATTTGATATTCTCTGTTTATCTTAGAAAGTTTATTCCAATTATCCCGAAGTACTATATAAACTCCTGTATAGATTAGGGTTTCATTATCTCTCTCTTATGCTTAAAAATTAGGGTTTACTCTTGGAAATGGATCAATCAAGAACTTTTGTAAGTACTTTCATAATGAATAAAATGTCTATTTCTTTTCCAGTTATGAGTACTTAATTTTTTTCTTGGTTTTTGTATTGTTTAATTCTAGTGGTTGGATATGATTAATTTCTTCTTTTCTTATGCTTCATGAATGAATTTTATTTTAATTTTAATTCTTTCCCTTAATATTTTCATCATATAAACTAGTTCTTACAGGAATAATTGACGCTTTGAATTAAATCTAAGAATTGATGATGCACCTAAACTCATTATGCTAATAACAGTCCGACAAACTAGAAATCTAATTAGGGACGCTAAGAAAAGAATTAGATTAAAATAAATTCAACCTATGTAATTAAAGGGTTCTAGGCTAATTCAATAAAATAATATTATAGATTAGCTACCTAATACTGTTAATCAAAGATTAAACTTAGGGTACTTTTAATTAACTAGAAACATAGATATTTGATATAGTTTCTAAATGAAGTTTTAATAATTGATAGGTTATTTTTAAATCTAATTAATATAACCTATGCTTTTGTTTTGATTAATAGAAAATATATTAAACATAAATCTAGAAAAGAAGAACTATTTTTTAAACCAACCCAAGAAGATAAAACAATACAAAACGCTAGACTTTTCTTCTTATAAAAACCTACCTTTTTAATTCCTTACTACTTAGTTTTAAATTTAAATCAACTATTTTTATAAACTTGACTTTAGAATTAATTAAATCACACTTCTCCGTGGATTGACCCTCAAGTATTACGATTGAACCATCGCATATTTACGGTTTAATTTAAGAGACCAAAAATCTCTATCAAGTTTTTGGCGCCGTTGCTGGGGAGGCGTAGTATTTAATTAATTTTAATTCAAGTTTTAGTTTTTAATTTAGTTATTTTAGTTTTATTTTATTAGATTTGATTATGCGAATTCTCTGTTTTAAATTTCAGGAAATGAGACGAACTTACAGAGAGACGAGATCGAGACGAGCAAGAGGCAATTTAGCGGCAAGTACTGACCAAATAAATTTCGGTCGAAACCACTTATTGATTAAATTCGGCCGAATTTTTTTGGCAAATCAGCCTACAGTTTGTTGCAGTTTGTAGCTCTTCTCGCGTACATCCCAGAACTTTGTTCTATTTTCGGTGAAGTGGCAAGTTTGCAATAGAATCAAGGCAAATCTAGGGATTTGAGGTACAATTTGGTTCTTCTCTAACCTATTTTTCCAACTAACAGTTTTTGCAGAATTCTTTGTGCCGCAAAAAAAAAATAGTTTATATTTGTTTTGAATTGATTTGTTTTTATTTTCCATATTTAAAAATATCTTAAGGGGTGATAACCCAAATCAAGATTAGGAAAGAATTTCATCATTCTTCTTAGGCCCCAGAAATCACAACCAAGCATACGTATTCACCCACATTAACTAAAAAATATCTAGACTCAGCCTTTATGGACACTTCGTGCTCAATTAGGACATAAGAAGGTTGTAGGTAATCTACCGTTTATCCGCATCAAACGTGTGGTGATGATTATGAAATACATATTCCAATTGCTGTCTTTATATATTTTTGATGTTGAATATATATATATATATATATATATATATATATATATATATATATATATATATATATATGAGAATAATGGAGGAAAGATGGCATAGGAGGAAATTTCCTCCTATGGCATCAAAAAAATACACCCTCCGTGATTTTTTTCGACGACCGGCATTCATCATTATCGTTTTTATCATGTAAGATATTGATAAACCAAATTTCATGTGATTTCATCACTTTTTCACCGTTGATTTAATAGGTGCAAAATTAATGGTTTACCGACAATAGATCTTTTTACATTGTTAATTTGACAGTGAAAAAGTGGTGGAATCACATGAAATTTGGTGTATCTACATCTTACATGCCAAAGATGATGATGATGGGTGCCGATCGTCGAAAAAAATCATGAAGGATATAGATTTTTTGCGTCACCTAATGAAAAAGCCTCCTATGGCCTTTTTTCTCCATTATTCTCTCTCTCTCTCTATATATATATATATATATATATGCCATTTCCATTCATGTTGCTTTTGCGTTTAACGCGCTTAGAAATAAACCACTTGTAGAAAGTTTTCTCCGTTTAATATGGAGGGGTAATTAACTACAAGGGCTTGCGCCTGTTGGAAATCTAGTCCCCATAATGAAAAAGCCCTTTCCGAAGGGTGAATCTGTGAAGTCATGCTACACCGGTTGCATTTTCTTGACCCTATTAGCCATATACGTCATAGCAATGCGTCGCGCTGAGAAGCCAAGCGGATCTGTGTTGATCTGACCCTTTAAACTCGGGCCCTCTCCTAGAAAGAGAGACCGTGGATATTCGGAGGTAAACAAGTATCACTTAGCTACCATACACTATGTCTTGACAAAGGCCAATAAACTTAGCACGAATACTAAGTCCTTTACTTGTCCGAAATGATGAAAGGCTACGGCTGGTTTTGAAGAAAACCATTAACGTAATGAACTTTATATCTTTGAAGGAACCGAGTGATTTGAAAATATTTTTTTTGAAAAACGTATTGGTTTCTAGAGCATCGATTTAGGTTTATTTTCTTTGCATTAATCATATTAATATAGTCTCATCATTTAGTTTCCTATCACTCCAAACACATGATAGAAATATAGATAGAATGTTTTTATGTGCCAATTGCAATCGTCACGGGGTATCGGGTCTTCACTGTTTGGTTAGTTAACTAACAGCAGGGCGGACGTAGGAATTTTGGAATTTTAAAGGAATAGAAACATTTACAGTATATATAGTCATAACAGGAAAGTAATTACATCACAAGCATGAGTTAAACAAATGGTATTGATATGGATATACTAGGAATCTCGTGTTTCGTTTGAGCCAAAAACGAAACGCGACATTCCACGGTCGCGTGAATAGCCCTAACATATCTTCACCATCAACCCCTACAAGTGTGGCAAACCATCCGCCAATCCTAGAACGAGGTGATTGTGTCTCAACTTCTTGAGAGGGCCACTGTTTACCACCAAAGACTGGACTGAGACATTGGGACGTCTAACCTGAATTTGGGGGCAGATACTATTTGGACATATCCATCCACCTTTCTGAAGATACCAAGTTGATTTATGGCACCATATATCGGAGGTTTGGACAGACGGGACCGTTGTAGCAAACTTTATCAGATTCCCCCTCATTTGTGAGGTTTTTTTTTATTGTGGGGATGCTCTTCCCTGTAGGCGCAAGCACCTACAATTAATTACGTTATCGCGTTGCGACAACCACTTTCTCATGCTCCAGTAGTTCACTTCGTGCCGTGTTGTGTTTGTTTTATTTTATGTTGCCCGTGGATTGTATACGGAGGCTATTTTATGTTGTCGCCCGTAGGGCGTGGATCGGTCCAAATCCGTATATTTTAGATTTGGGGGTTTGAATATTTCATTTTATTTAAGGATCGTTAATCTAGTTTAAGATTAAGATCAACTTAAATATACGAGCATTTGGGCTCAATTTATTTTAACTAAGAATACGTTAGTCTTATTTGAGACTAAGATCAACTTAGCAATATTTTCAGAATCATCACATTTTAGATGAGATCCAAACAACAGAGCATTTGGGCTCAGCTGCAAGAAACTTCATGAGAAACTTTTAGCCAATTTAGTCTTGGTCTGCTCAATCTTTTTTCTTTTCTTCTCTTTTTTTTATTCAAAAGTGCTAAGCACTTATTTGGGTTCTGTTTGCTCAGCCTTTTTCTTTTTATGCTAAGCACTTGTTTGGGGCTCTGGCACTCACATATGTATCATGTGAAGTATTCAATCATGGGCGCTGCCTAATCAGTGCTAAGCATTTTAATCATTTTCACTAAATATGTATAGTGCTAAGCACTTTTGTATGGCGCACACGTAAGGAGTACGTGCGGCGCTAGGATGTGGACGTTGCCTAATTGGTGCTAAGCACTCAGTCTTTTTGGCTGAATATGAATAGTCCTAAGCACTTTTGTATGGCGCTCACGTGAGGAGTACGTGCGGCTCTAGGAAGTGGGCGTTGCCCAATTAGTGTTAAGCACTCAGTCTTTTTGGTTGAATATGAAGTGCTAAGAACTTTTGCTCAACGCTCACGTGTATTTCATGTGAGATGTTGGCCTTCTATTTTGAGCGCTCATGTGGAAAGCATGTGAGGCGCTGAGTCCTTTGTTTGGGGCGCCCATGTGGGAAGCACGTGAGGCGCTGAGCCCTTTGTTTTGGAAATCTTTTGGGCACTCGGGTGTTTTTCATGTGAGGCGCTGGGTTCCTTTTCTTTTTTTAGAGATTGAATCTCTGTTAACGGTATTTTGGCCATTAATGATCACCAAGATCTTTGTTTTTGAAGATTTAGGATCAAGTTTTCTTTAAGAACTAAGTTATTATGTTTTTCTTTTATAAGAACTAAGTTTCTTTATAGGGTTAAACTCTGTTTTCAGAGGAATTAAATTTCTAGAACCATAAGTCCTCTTCTCCTTTTTTCTTCAACCCATTTCTTTCTCCTAGATTTTGAGTTTGAAGAACAAAATCTCCACGATGAGAATTAAATTCTCAACTTGTGGGGAGATTTACTTTGCAAAATCAGAGGAAGAACTAAGTTCTTTTCATGAGGGGTTAAACCCTTGTTTTCTTTATGATAGGTAAAGGAGATACATTTTTATCTTTACTTTTTCTTTACCTAGGGTTTGAAAGAACAAGGAGAACTTCTTTGAATTCTCAGTTGCAGTTTCTATTTTTTTTGTTTTTAGAAGCTTAGGGGGGGGGGTTTCCTTCTCTCTGAGATTTGAAGTCTCAGTTCCTTTATCTAGGAAAGGCAAATTTGTTAATTAGTTTGAGAAAATCTCTCATTTTAGAGATACCAATTGATGTAATTGGTCTCAAAGAGTATTTGGTGGATTTTATCCACCGTTGGATTTTTGATCCAGTGATTTCTGTTTTACAGAATATGTTTTCTTGTTTTTAATAAGATTGGGGAAATATTTTTCCATATACAGAATTTAATTCTGTCATACGGTGATTTTTAACCACCATTGGATTTTTAATCCAAGAGTTCTCTCTTTAACAGAGCACATCTTTCTTTGTTTAGAAAGATATAGGAAATATTTTCCATCTCATTGGATGTTTGATCCAACAACTTTTTGTTTAATAGAAAATATCCTTCTCATTTAGAAAGATCAGGGAGATATTTCCCCCAATAGAATTTAATTCTATATTTGGTGATTTTAATCACCATTGGATCTTTGATCCAATGGTTCTTTGTTAACAGAGAATATATTTCCCTTTTAGAAAGATCAAGCGGGTATTTTCCTAAAATTTAATTCTATAAAGGGAGTCGCCCTCACGTGTTTAACAAATGACCCCGATGTATTTTAACCTGTTTTACTTAGCGCCAATATGCCTTATGTTGGATATATGTATGCCCTAGAGGCCATTATATGATAGTGGATGTATCGGTATGTGTATATATATATTCAGAGGACATTCTTGCTCGATATGATAGTATACTATCTGGTTTACTTTATCTTGACATGTTCATTTGATCATGCATCTTACTCATTTGGTACATGTTGATAAACCCCTTAGGATATTATCTTGACTACCGGGACTATGATGCGGATCATACTAATGGGACACGTGTAGTTTATAAGCATATCCTTGAACTGTTCCTAGTTGTGGGTGTATCGAGACGGGGCATCGATATTTCACAGTAGACTAGCGTATACCATTCTTGTCCCATATGACAGGCGATGGATGATCCCATATCCATCTGGTTTGGTGATACCAAAGATTGTATACGGGTGCTTAGTGGAGACTGGGTACATTGAACATACTCCCGAGAACTCCTATATGGTATTATATCTATCGTCGGATAGCAGTTCTCAGGTGACACTGGTACAGGTTAGTCTGTAGATCCGAGATCGTTATAGAGTCTTGTATGTTCTCCCACTGTACTTTGATCTCCTCCCTACCATGGCTCTATTGAGTCGTGCAAACAGGTGGATTTTGGGTACAGTCCCGAGGAGCATAGAGGCAATGAGCGATAGGAGGGGTTTCGTTTCTCCCGGTATTGGTGGTTGATGTTGCGCTATGCTCGATTGGCTATAACAGGAAGTCCCTGGCCAGGGCTGCTGAGATTTACCGATAAGTGTTATCAGTAGTTTCTCGATATGTTATGAGCCAAATACCGGCATGACTTATTGAGTTATTGGGGTCGACGATACCATTCCTAGACTCGATATGTAGCATATCGACGAAGAGACCGGACTGTACGGTAAGTGTTGCCAGTTGGCTCGACGGGAGTTTTGACAGGTTCTCTTGTTTTTCTTCTGATCGCTCAATACCCGGGTGGCCGTTACGTTTAGCTGATCGCTTACGGCTTGTGGGTGTTTGATATGATCATCACCCACTGCCAGAATATTGACGAGTCTTAGAGTCCCACAGAGGAGTTTCCTAGCTCAGGCGAAACCATGTGGTGTGCATATGGGATATGCGCAGGAGCTCGATTTAATGCGTGTATTTGATACCGTATTTTAATCGGGCGTTTTTCTATTGGTCGGGTCGTATGTGATATGACCGGATTATTAAATCAAGTGTTGGTTTAATATTGACTTTTTATCTCACTTTTATTAAACCTTTTCTTTTAGTGTATGCATGCATGTATGCATATATTTATGTTCATGAACATGATGATGTGAATGCACACATACATACATACAATTGTGTCATGATTGTTGATACACATAAGATGGCAATGCAAGACTCACATGGTAAATAAATATATATATATACATTTGTTTTTGATTTAATGAAAAAGGAAAAGGAAATTGTTTCATAGTTAATTATTGTTTCCACACTCTTCCTTTTTTAACCATGACCTCAACCCATGGTTTCTTTTCCTTTGTTGCTTTAAATTCTAAAATAAATATCTTGATATTTAGTTACCATGTTTAGATGAGAGTGTGACTTTCATTTATATTTTCTATTCTCTTTTTATATGGAGTTTATCACAAAACTTGAGCTCAAGCTTGCTATTTTCTTCTTCTTCCTCTCTCATGCTCTCTTGAGTTTTTCCTTTGAGTGAGGTAGATAAAAAGAAAGGGTTTTGAAGTGAGAAAACAAACCACATCACCATTATATACTAGTTAGCCCATTAGTGTAGAGTGTTAGCTCCACGTTCTCATTGATCAAGTGAAGCCAGGAGCTTGGGCAAAAGGACTCCGGGTGGATCATCATGGACTAGGAAGGTTTCTAGCGAGCCGGTTCAAACTCTCAAAGATCCAAGGAGTCACAAGAGGAGGAATACAATAGTTGTATTTCTCCCCACTTAGTGATAGATACCTTATAGCATGTGTTACTATATGTGTTACCCTAACTTTCTAGTTTGATTCCTAGGTTTGATTGCTTAGCACCTCTTTACAATTTTTATTGTGGCATGTTTGATGTTTGCAAACCTTAGGCATGGTGCTAAGGAATTCCTACAGTGGTATCAGAGCCAGGTTAGAAATTTAGAGACAATGTTATAACTATTACGAAAACGAAAACAACTCCGAAAAATACGATAGTTTGAAACCCTAGAAATTGCTCTCTGTTGAATTTTTAAAAAGTCGTCTAAAAATTATTTTAGCAACTGCAGAAGCTTGCATGTGATGTAATGAGAACACAGTATAAAAACGAGGCCAATACCTCGGATTTCAACCGAGCACCACCCTCAAAAAACCGGCCAGATCGGCCAGACTTGCTCCATTGTCCTTCGTCTTTCTACTGTGCTCTGGTCTGTAGGTTTTGGGGTTTCAGGTATTGTTTATTTAGCCCAAAATTTCATGTGATATTTATTTTACTTAGGGGCTAATTCGTAGTGTTTCGTTGTCGTATATTTTAGCATTGCAATGGTAACCTAGACAATGTTTAACAGTTCGAACGAACTTCAAACCCTACATCAAGACCCCCGTTGAAATTTTCCAAGTGTTGGAATTTCCCTAGTTGAACATATTCGGAAGATCGTGTAAGTATCCCTATGGACCCTCTAGAAGAACGTAACCCTAACTCGACTTTATGACCATGGAACCGTGGCCAAATCTTAAGGTTTGCCGTAGTCCTGTGTTGCCATGGGTGAGGCAAGGGTTGACCCTTCTATGGATGGTCCATAGACACTGTGGCACGTTTTTGGGTATCTTAACTTTGCTCAAGTGTTGAGCTCTCGGGATAATTTGTAGGTGTTTGTTGATTCGATCGAAATGTTTAACATCGTCTGGATATATGTGAAAGTGATGATTCCAAGTGTTGTTGTTTTTCACTTTCTTTTCTGCGACCGTAAGTGTAGTATGTGGTGTATCGCCGGTTTCGTTGCTATACATCAACGACAATCGGGGTACGCATACTTACTTACGTTGATAACATGTGATGTTATATGTTGCTGAGATATGATGTGCAGGATCGTCGTGGAGAGTTTTTAATTCCAGCGCTAGCGCACCCATGCTTTGCACGTGGTGCGCTGCTTAAAAGGCAACGCACATTGTGCTAGCGCACCCGTGTTTGACACGTGGTGCGCTGCTCGGAGCGCAGCGTACCCTGCGCTAGCACACCCGTGTTTGACACGTGGTGCGCTGCTTAGAGCGCAGCGCACCTAGCGCTAGTGCACACATGGTGCGCTGCTTAGGGCACAGCGCGCTTGGCGCTGCACCTGAAGCGTTGCTTCATTTCAAAATTTGAATTTTTGAACAGAGGTTTGCTCTGATTGGGGGAAACAAATGCCCCCCACCGTTGCGCTCATGTGGCCCACACGTGAGTGCAGCGGTGGCAGCATCTGCGCCCTCGGATCAACTGAGAAGTTGAAACGGCACTCAGTGCCTATAAATAGGACCTTTGGTCCTCTGGGATGACTACTGCTCATCGTCTTCCTTGTTTTTCTGAGAATTTTCATTCTCTCACAGAGCATAGCTCTCCATCTTAAGAATTCTCTTAAGGACAAAAACTTCGTCAAAATTTAAGTAAAGATTAAATCTTTTAATAATCTAGGGTTTTATCCATTAACAGAGCCTTGTTCTTCATAGATCTTTGATCTAAAGAAAAACCTTTTAGGGTTTCATTAACAGAGCTTTTGCTCTCTTCAAATCATGAAGAACTCTTAAGAATTTGTTCATGGATCTTGAAGATCTCAGAATTTTTTTTAATTCGTATATATATAAAAATTGTTTTTAATTTTCTTGATGGATTATTCCATCATGTTCTTCCAGAGAAAGGCTTTTGAGGAATTTTTATTCCTTTATGATCAGAGTTTGACAAGTGTCGCTCTGTCACAGAGCACTGCTCTCAAAGGGAGATTTACTCCTCTGTCCGAGAGATCTCTTATTTAATGAGAATTTCTTTTGAGGATTTCCTCACATAATGACAGCCTCATCAAATGATGAGGCTGTTTTATTAATGATGAACTATCATCTAGATTTTATGGGCCTCCCTTTGGTCCCTCTCCACTGCATTGCAGTGTGGTACAAATTCTAAAGTACCAAGTGCCAGAATTTAAATTAAATTGTCGCACCGACAGTTGACTTTTGTCCCTTTTTGCGCACGCGACATGTCTTTCGATCCCTTTTTCCTGTTTGTTCATTCAGAGGGAGGATTCCCTGGAGCGTCTGTGGACCGGGAAGTCTTAGCGTTGATCAAAGATCATGACCCGGAACATAAGAATCTTCACCTCTGGGGGACATGGTATAATCAGATTATTAAGGGTCGGCAGAGCTTTTCGTGCGTGGTGTAGGGTTCCTAGGAACACTCATGAGGTTCCACAAGGCATCTACCATGCCCAATTCAAATTTTTATATGTGCCAAGAAACCCTAATCAAGATCGTTTACTAGAGGTAAGGCGAAAGCAAGCAAGTAAACTACTTTACTACTAAGTGAAAGAGATTACAACCTTTGTAGATCCGGTCCTCCACTTCTAAAGCTCCATGTTGACGTCCCTTCGCTGCGATCATCGGGATCCTGGACCCTAGCGTTGGTTTCATCGGAGAAATGAGCGGGCTAGGTCGTTGACTTCGAGGCCGAAGATGATCTACGTTGGGGAGACTCAAACTCAAGCTATTCCTTCACGTGATCAAAAACTTTGTGAAGAGAACACCCTATACTACATGGCAAGTAGTAGAGGATGAAGAAATAGGAAGTGGGTTCACTTTGGATTTGGATTTCTCACTCTTTTTCTTCACTTGAAAATTTTCAAGAAAGCTTTCTTCACTTCAAGAAGAAGATGAAGAAGAAAAGAATATGAATAATACTTTCATTATCAAAATGAATAATCAAGTGAAGTCTATCATGTTGCAAACATGGGTGAGTAAACCATTGTAGAGACTAAACTAGAGTTTAGGTTGATGGTTAGGTCAAAGAACAAAACAAAATGGCTAGACTTTTTCAAAAATGCTATGAAGCTTCAAGCCAAAACAAGAAAAGCCACCATTTAGTTTTACCAAAATAAATAAATAAATAAAATAAATAAAACCCTAACCATTAACCTAAACTTGGTGTAAGTCATACACACACCCAAGTTTGCATGTATCATCAAACATGATACAAACTAGTGCACAAACATATATCATATATACAACTTGTGCACATCAAGTGAGAAAATCAATCTTAAGTGAACAAATACTAGTTAACGTAAAGTAATATATCAAATATATAATTATACATTAAATCATTAAATCGATACTTGATTTAATGATCCGGTCATATCGCATATAACCGACTAATATCAAGTGTATCAATGTATCGAATCAACACTTGATTCGGTAACCCGGCTATATCTCATATAACCGTCCAATGATACAAATCACGAGAATAGAATACAGTATCACATACTGGTATTATTCTCGGTCCCGCACATATCTCATATGCGCTCCCATTTCGTTTCGCTTGAGCCAGGAAACCGTTGTGTAGGACTCTAAAGACTCGTCAATACGCCGGCAGTAAGTGATGATCATATCAAACACCCACAAGCCGCAAGCGGTCTGCTAAACGTAATGGCCACCCGGGTATTGAGCGATCAGAAGATCAACGAGCAAGCCTGCTCACACTCCTGTGAATCAAACCAGTAACACTTACCGCACAGTCCGGTCTGTTCGTCTGATATGTCGCATATCTCGCCTAGGGGTGGTAAACGTCAGACCCCAGTAGCTTGATAAGTCATGCCGATGTAAGGTCCATAACAAGCATGAAACTACTGATAACACTTACCAGTAAATCAGTGCAACCCTGGCCAGGGATTTCCAGTTATGGCCAGTCGAGCATAGCGCAACATCAACCCCCAATACCGGGAGAGACGAATCCCCTCCTATCGCTCATTGCCTCCATGTGAATCGGGACTGTACCCAAAAACCACCTGTTTGCACGACTCAGTAGAGCCGTGGTAGGGTGGAAATCAAAGCACAGTGGGAGACATACAAGACTCTATGACGATCTCGTGTCAACAGACTAAGCTGTACCAGTGTCACCGGAGAAATACCATCTGACGTGAGGTATAATACCATCTGGGAGTTCTCGGCGAGTCCGTTCAGTGTACCCAGTCACCACTGAGCACCCGCATACCATCTCTGATGTCAAACACCAATGGATATAGGATCATCCATCGCCCATCACATGGGTCGAGAAGATATACGCTAGTCTACTCTGGAATATCGATGCCCCGTCTCGATATTCCCACGACTAGGAACATTGAAGGATGTACTGACTGACTATCTAGGCTCCACTAATATGATCTGCATCATAGTCCTGGAAGTCGAGCACATATCCTAAGGGCTTTATCAACATGTAACAGAGAGACAATAAGTATACATGTTAAGATAAAGAGCAACCAGATAGCGTACTATCATGTCGAGCAAGAAAGTCCTACCTATATATGTCCCAGCATCCACTACAATATACATCTCATGTACAGCAATGGCCTCTAAGGCATACATATAACTAACAATCTCCCACTTGCACTAGGTCTATCTGTAGCAGTGGTTGTAGTATCTCATACTCAACCATCCCATAATAGTCTCTCTCTGGGAAAAGGCCTTTGTGAGTGGATCCGCCGTGTTGTCCTCTGAGTCTACTCTCCTAACCTCGATCACCCTGGAGATCAACTATCTCCATGACCAGGTGATGCTGCCTCAGAATATGTCTGGGTCACTGATGGGACCGGGGTTCCTGGGCCAAAGCCACACTTCCATTGTCACACAATGGTAGGAACCTAGTTCATCTCATGAACTAATATACACCCAAACTGCCTCTTTGGTAGTATCTTTGATAGCGATGTCACCAGCCTTTATCGTCTAGTTTGCCACGGTATCTAGCTTGGAACTCTTCCAACATACCGTCCCTCCACTGAGGGTAAAGACAATGCCTGCGACTGACATTCAGTCGTCCTTATCACCCTGGAATTTTTCCAGTGATTCTCCCCAGGATCGATTGATACCATCTCACTACAACTAGTGAGAATCCTAATATCCATTTAGATCTATCTCATAGATATAAAATCTAGGATTTAGGAGGTATCACACAGATCCTATATGGAGAATCCTTGTGATAAGAGGAGATTGACCGTGCGTAGTATAGGAAACTCTTTTCCTATCAAGAGTAAGTTGTCCACGTACAATACGAGGATGACCATCTTACTCTCTACTACCCTTTTGTATATACAAGGTTCATCTACCATTTTGATGAAGTCAAACTCTTTGACTATCACATCAAAACAGACGTTCTAAGTTCGCGATGCCTGCTTTAATCTGTAAAGCAACTTGCACACGTTTCCGCTGCTCCCACTGTTTACGAAGCCCTCCAGCTGTGTACTTATAGACGTTCTCTTCTAAATCAGTATTTAGAAAAATAGTCATGACACCCAACCACCAGATATCGTAGTCATGGTATGTAGCAATGACAAGTAGGATCTGGATGGACTTAAGCACAGCCACTGGAAAATGTTTCATCATTATCCACGCCTGGTCGATGACGAAAACCTTTAACAAGTCTAGCTTTGAAAGTCTCAACTTTTCCATCTACACCAAGTAATCTTCTCAAGATATACTTGCTCCTGATGGGGATTTAACCCTTCAGATATAGCAGCCAAAGTCCATACTTTGTTAGTGTACATGGATTCCATCTCAGATCGCTAAGCATCCAGCCATTCTTACAGAGTCCCCACTCTTGATGGCCTGCTCGAAACTAGTTGGGTCATCATCTCATGATGCAATCCTCGCTCCCACTGTCATCGAGAAACCGAAGTATCTCTCAGGCAGATGAGGAACCCTACTAGATCGGCGGAGAGGCTGAGGTTCGTCGGAGACTATTGAATCCTTTGGTTCTATCAAATCATCAGCTGTAGTTTGTATAGCTGGAACTACTTCCAGTTCTACAGAACTGACCTTGCCTCGAGCTTGTCCGGATTTTGCTTTTGACATAGGCCGGACAACCCCAAATCTTAACTTGCTTAAGAGATGGGCTCTTCCCATACCATATCTCATATGGAGTGGTAGGCAGTGATCTGATTCGAACCTAATTCAATAGGCATGCAGCTTCTTAAGTGCATAACTCCTAAAAGGAAACAGGTAACTCAGTAGTACTCATCATAGAGCGCACCATATCATATAGGGTGTGATTGCTCCTCCCCGATACACCGACATGCTGTGGTGTATACAGAGGAGTAATACTGAGAGAGAATCTCATTCTCCTTTTGAATAGTCCAGGAATCCCGTGCTCAAGTATTCTCCTCCCTGATCACATCAAAGAACATAATACTTATTCTCTACTTCTGACTTATATTCGGTGATTATCTCAAAAGTTTCGGACTTGTGTTTCAACAGGAACATATGTCTGAATCTAGAGAGATCATCAGTGAATGTAATGAAGTATAAAGAACCGGTCGTGGCATATGTAGACTGGGGACCTTTATACATCACTATGTATCAGTCCCAAGAGTTCGCTAACTCTTTCTCTGTTTCCAGTAAACGGAGCTATGGTCATCTTATCTTTGTGACATGACTGGCAAGTTTCATAAGATGTAAATTTAAACTGATTTAAATATGCATCTAAATGTAACTTAGCTAGTCGGGTCGCATTGATATGACCTAGTCTACAATGCCTCAAGAAGAATTCGTTCATCTCTGAACTCTTCCTCTCATGTGTGTTCTGTATACTAAGAACTGTAGTTTGATTTAGAATGTCAATACTTTTAGATAACATGCCTGAACCGATCAACTCTTGATATAGGAAATGTTTAAAACATTATCCAACAATACAAAATTATATCCTTCTTTAGTAATAAAGAGACTGATATGATTTTGTATATCAGGTTCGGTATCTAATAATATTCATTCAGAATCAGTGTATTTTGGTAATACAGGGTGATAGTGACCAACAGATTTGGCTGCAACACTTGCACCATTTTCTGTCTCATGAAACTTATCACCCGTTCTCAGTTCTCTACCCATCTGTAGCCCATGTAACGGATTACATATGCGGGATCCTGATTCGGTATCTAATACTCAGGACGTAGAGGATACAGAGAAACAGTTCTTTGTAATGAACACACCCGAAGAAGATGCATCATCATGCACTTTCTTCGTTTGGGCAGCATGGGAATCCTGGTATTCCCCTAATTCCTGCTCGGTCTTATAACAATTATAAGTTGGAGCGGGACCAACGTTCCCCAGCTCAGTATAACAAGCGGGTTCGGTCAATACATCCATATTATTATCTTGATTAAGGTGTGACATGGTCGCTACCTGGAGAGAGAGAGAAGAAAACACTCTGCGTGCGCTCTTGCAAGATTAGATTGGTTATTTATTTTATCTAATCAGGATGGCTCCCGCTGTTTTTATCAAATCTTCCTTCAAACCCAAAAAGGAAAGACTAGCCGGGATTAATTACACTCTACAAGTTCGTCAATCTTTCAGCCAGGCTAGTGCCGGTACTTTGAGGGAGGTTCCCCGTGCTTTCGCACGGACCTAATTAAAATAAACCTCGTTTTCCCAGGGGCGTAACCCCGTTGACACCTTTCTAGACACCTACTTGATCGGCTAATTGTAAAGTGCAAAACTCTCCCAGGAGTAACAATTACTCGCAGTGGGTATCAGGATCCAACTATCATATAGAAGGTATGCAATCTCATTGCAAATTTCAACACTTGAAACTCCCGATATAGATTTTTACCCCTAGCACTTATGACCTTAACTATGGTCAACAAATCATAAGCACTAGTCAAGTTCTACCCGTCATTTCATGATTAATTAGACCCACCTACATGACCCTTAACTAAGGCCAATAAAGTCACACGACTGTCCTAACTAATCGCATCATATGCGGTGTAGGAAGACATCACTTAGCTACCGTACACTGTGCCTTGACTATGGTCAACAAACACAGCACGAATACTATGTACTCTACTTCCTAAAATGACGGAGGGTTGCGGATGGTTTTTATGAAAATCTTTAACGCTTTGAACTTGATCTCGTTGCGGAATCAAATGGTTTTTAAATGGAGTGTTTTTGAGGCTTTTCTAGTTTTGCTAAAGGGGTCACTCCCGGTGAAGGGATCGTCGGCCTTTTCCTCATCGAATAAGGTGCAGGATATATCATATATACCGCTGTGCAAAGCAAAAACTATAGAAGCAATCAAAAGACAAACCGAGGGTTGTAGAATCTGCTAATTATTGCTAAAGAGATCACTCCCGGTGAAGGGATCGTCGGCTCTTTTCTTATCGAATAAGGTGCTGGATGTTCTATAAGGAACACCGCTATGCAAAGCAACAACTAGAGCTACCTAATTTTATTTTTGAAATTCGATTCCACAACATCTTTTAGGTTTATTTTCTTTCATTAATCTCATTAATGAATGTCCCATCATTTAAGTCCACCTAAACATCACAGATAAATACAACATACATTTATGCCATCCGCATTCGCCTCGATGTCCCGTCTGCACCGTTAGGTTAGGTAACTAACGGCAGAGCGGGGTAGGGCTAGCGCGGGTGTAAAACATAAGCAACGTCTATATAATATATCATATATACTATATACAATATCCATCTGAACAAATCACATGATCACATCACAGATAACGTAGCAGAAAATATCATATAAAATATTGGATATACTAGGATGTCCGTGTTTTATTTTGAGCCTCTATAAAACACGGATTCCATGGTCGTGATGAATAGCCTATCCCACACCCTTAGACTCCTACGAGAGCGGTAAGTAACCCTACCAATTCTAGAGTTAGGAGACCCGGACTCGACTCCTCGAGATGGTCTCCCACTGGACCCTAGAACCCGGTTACTTGTGCTCCCCGCCTTGGGTCTATCCTAATGCGGAAAAGTAAATAATATACAATGGTGACATCATCCTCAACCCGGAAGTGCCCCAATAAAAGAATATTACATACAATGAATTTACATGAATGAAAATGAAAAACACTCAGCTCACATAAAACCTCATCGGCTATTCAAACACGACGATCCAATATAACATATCCAGCAACACATAACATCACATGTCATCAACGTAAGTAAATATGCCCATCCCAATTGTCGTTGACATATAGCAACGAAACCGGCGATATCACATATTACACTTACGGTCGTAGAAAAGAAAGTGTAAAACTACAACAGTTGGAATCCGCAACCTCTTTAGACATCGCATGCCTAATCAAATGAATTCCTTAGACATCGCATGCCTAACAATTATAAACCCCACATTTTAGTCTCAAAATCGAAAACTCTTTTCAATATCAAGTCGGGAAATTCAACAAGATTCCCGACATCCTGATCGAATGCTCGTCGCAAACTTTAGTAGACGGCCGCACCCCCGGATGCCGTCGACGAAGTGCACTAAGGAGGAACACCGCTGCCGCGAGCATCTGAATGGATGCTTTTGGCGATGGGGTTCTCCTACAGTCACTTGGTCGGGGCTATGGGGCGTGGCTGTCTATTAAGTTTACCCGGCGAGTATCCGCGTACGCAACGTGATTGCGACGGACTTTTGATCACATCAAAATTCCGTGGCAACCGATCAAGTGAGACTAAACTGCTAGATTTATAGCATTCAAATTAGTTATCTCATAACTACTTGTGGATTCCAATTATTGTATCACATTCCAGATAAATAGACAATGTTAAACTTTCCGATCGAACAATCAAACACCCAAGTTTTCCCGAAAAGCTCAACACATGAAATAAGTTTAAAAACATCCACTTCATGCCACAGTGCCAACGGTCTAGCAGTAGAAGGGTCAAGCCAACGCCTCACATGTGGCACGCCGTACTGCCCCAAACCCTAAAGTTCAAAGGGCAGTTCAAGACGGTCACATAATCGAGTTAAGGTTTGTTGTCTTCTAGAGGGTCCATCGCGTTACTTGCACTACTTAGACGTTCTTAAACTACGGAAAAATCCAGCACTTGGAAATTTTCCGGCAGGGGAAAAAGTGGGTTATTTATATTCGGTCGAACTTTTTAACACGTTCTAAAATTACCCGGAAAAACATAAAAAAAGTTAAACAATCCGATCGAAACATCGAGTCCCCAAAACAACCCAGAAAACTCAACTGTTGAGTATAGATTAAAAATTCCCATAAAACAGAGGAAACTGCTACGGGCATTACTGTATGAAAAAGGGTCCCTAAGCATTACATACGGCCGCGGAACCACCGCCAAAAGAAGGTTAAGGCCGCGGTTCCGCGACGCTACAGTAGATTTAGGGATTCGTTTTCTACAGTTTTTCTTAGAATTTCCTGCTCTATTTTCTGAGCATTTTTAATTCACAAAAATCCACAGTTTCAGAAAATGTACAGAGAAGGGTGTAGTTTAGGGTTTCGGGGTTCGATCGGGTTTCTAAGTTCGTCTACACTTCGCCTAAAGCTCTAGCTAGGCTCTGATATCACTGTAGGGTTCCTAGACACACTCATGAGGTTCCACAAGGCATCTACCATGCCCAATTCAAATTTTTATATGTGCCAAGAAACCCTAATCAAGATCGTTTACTAGAGGTAAGGCGAAAGCAAGCAAGTAAACTACTTTACTACTAAGTGAAAGAGATTACAACCTTTGTAGATCCAGTCCTCCACTTCTAAAGCTCCATGTTGACGTCCCTTCGCTGCGATCATCGGGATCCCGGACCCTAGCGTTGGTTTCATCGGAGAAATGAGCGGGCTAAATCGTTGATTTCGAGGCCGAAGATGATCTACGTCGGGGAGACTCAAACTCAAGTTATTCCTTCACTTGGTCAAAAACTTTATGAAGAGAACACCCTATACTACATGGCAAGTAGTAGAGGATGAAGAAATAGGTAGTGGGTTCACTTTGGATTTGGATTTCTCACTCTTTTTCTTCACTTGAAAATTTTCAAGAAAGCTTTCTTCACTTTAAGAAGAAGATGAAGAAGAAAAGAATATGAATAATATTTTCATTATAAAAATGAATAATCAAGTGAATTCTATCATGTTGCAACCATGGGTGAGTAAACCATTGTAGAGACTAAACTAGAGTTTAGGTTGATGGTTAGGTCAAAGAACAAAACAAAATGGCTAGACTTTTTCAAAGATGCTATGAAGCTTCAAGCCAAAACAAGAAAAGCCACCATTTAGTTTTACCAAAATAAATAAATAAATAAATAAATAAAACCCTAACCATTAACCTAAACTTGGTGTAAGTCATACACACACCCAAGTTTGCATGTATCATCAAACATGATACAAACTAGTGCACAAACATATATCATATATACAACTTGTGCACATCAAGTGAGAAAATCAATCTTAAGTGAACAAATACTAGTTAATGTAAAGTAATATATCAAATATATAATTATACATTAAATCATTAAATCGATACTTGATTTAATGATCCGGTCATATCGCATATAACCGACTAATATCAAGTGTATCAATGTATCGAATCAACACTTGATTCGGTAACCCGGCTATATCTCATATAACCGTCCAATGATACAAATCGCGAGAATAGAATACAGTATCACATACTGGTATTATTCTCGGTCCCGCACATATCTCATATGCGCTCCCATTTCGTTTCGCTTGAGCCAGGAAACCCCTGTGTAGGACTCTAAAGACTCGTCAATACGCCGGCAGTAAGTGATGATCATATCAAACACCCACAAGCCGCAAGCGGTCTTCTAAACGTAACAGCCACCCGGGTATTGAGCGATCAGAAGATCAACGAGCAAGCCTGCTCACACTCCTGTGAATCCAACTAGTAACACTTACCGCACAGTCTGGTCTGTTCGTCTGATATGTCGCATATCTCGCCTAGGGGTGGTAAACGTCAGACCCCAGTAGCTTGATAAGTCATGCCGATGTAAGGTCCATAACAAGCATGAAACTACTGATAACACTTACCATTAAATCAGTGCAACCCTGGCTAGGGATTTCCAGTTATGGCCAGTCGAGCATAGCGCAACATCAACCCCCAATACCGGGAGAGACGAATCCCCTCCTATGTCTCATTGCCTCCATGTGAATCGGGACTGTACCCAAAAACCACCTGTTTGCACGACTCAGTAGAGCCATGGTAGGGTGGAAATCAAAGCACAGTGGGAGACACACAAGACTCTATGACGATCTCGGGTCAACAGACTAAGCTGTACCAGTGTCACCGGAGAACTGCCATCTGACGTGAGGTATAATACCATCTGGGAGTTCTCGGCGAGTCCGTTCAGTGTACCCAGTCACCACTGAGCACCCGCATACCATCTCTGATGTCAAACACCAATGGATATGGGATCATCCATCGCCCATCACATGGGTCGAGAAGATATACGCTAGTCTACTCTGGATATCGATGCCCCGTCTCGATATTCCCACGACTAGGAACATTGAAGGATGTACTCACTGACTATCCAGGCCCCACTAGTATGATCTGCATCATAGTCCTGGAAGTCGAGCACATATCCTAAGGGCTTTATCAACATGTAACAGAGAGACAATAAGTATACATGTTAAGATAAAGAGCAACCAGATAGCGTACTATCATGTCGAGCAAGAAAGTCCTACCTATATATGTCCCAGCATCTACTACAATATACATCTCATGTACAACAATGGCCTCTAGGGCATACATATAACTAACACGTGGTACCCTCAGAGCCCATTATGGCGATCCATTACGCCGACCCACCCCCGGTGAACTATATCGTGGAAGAAGTCAACTGGACTTTGGAAGGTATTCTTCAGCCTGCTATGGCTTCGATACCCATTTAGCCTCTAATGGCTTTGGATACCCTGGGGCGACGTATTTGTCAAGGCGAGGCGCGACCGTGGGGACAACCATATATGATCGGTCTAATTCCTCGTCATCCACCTGGCTATCTGCAATGGGCCCGCTACATTCTGTCAGCGAAGAAGTCACAGTTGTTGAGGCTTGGGTTGTATCCCGCCATTTATGCTTCTCTCTTCCAGTATTCTACGCTTCCCTCCTGGTGGGTTAAGGCCTTTCTGGAGCAGTGGAATATTCCTACTCACACCTTCCTTTCGCTGGACCGAGAAGTATCAATTTCTTTAGAGGAATTTGCAGAAGTTTCTGGCTTGCCGGTTATGGGGGAGCACTATGAGGAACTGCTTCCTACAGATGAATACATTTTTGGTGCCAAGCCAGTGATGACAGGCCTTACCCCGGAGAACGCCATTCAACACCAGCTCCCTAGTTTAATCAAAGTGTTGAATATTTATGAGGGCCTTTTTCTCGAATCTGGGAGCCGCGGGGTTACTTTCGAGGATTTCATTGCTCATTTTCTCCATCTGGAAGTCCTCTTGAAGGATGCTGCTAAATTCTCCAAACTTGACGACCCTTTCGGTTTAGGGTTAAACAACTTCCCAACGGCGGAGGCAGATCAAAAGAGTTTCTTCCTTCTCAACACTCCAGTTGTTCCTTTCGCGGAGGTCGCAGTCCCTGGGATTGATGAGGAAACGTTTTTCTTGGGGTTTCTTGGGCTATGATTGAGCTGGTTTGCGCTCCCGATACACCCTCGCCGTATGAGGCCGTCTGTCTTCTATCCGGCTCACCGAATGATTATTGGGGTGAAAGTGGCTGTCGGGGTTGCCGGGCTAGCTCATCTGTATTATGGCCTCAGCCAAGCGGCGGATATTACTGAACCCGGAGTGCATCATGTGAACTTCTCGATGCATTACTTCATGTCATGGCTCGAGCTACATGCACTTAGCGTTTTCGATATCCATAAGAGGCCGTCCTTCTACGACAGGTGCGGCTTCCCGCGGATTATGCGATTAGTCGATGCATCTATTGTAAATCCATCACCGTGGGAAGCCAGAGGTTTGCTCCTTCGTCCTCGCATGGTTGGAGATGGCATGACTTTCACCGACAAGATCCTGACTATCGGCAAAGAGTCCGCGACGACGGTGCAGCCATTGCGGGACATTTTTAAGGATGGAGCCTCTGTTTTGAAAGCTCGGGAAATCCTTCATTTATATTCCATCAGACCGGTCTTTCTAGTGTTTAGGCAAAATGATGCGGCGTTATTCATGAGATACAACCCGCACCATTTCGCCTAGCAGCTGAGCTACAATCAGAGAGTCCCGCTTGAGGCTTTTTTGTTAGAACCTGCTGTCACTAAAGAGTGAATGCGAAACGCGCTGCATCATTTCATGCGCATGAACACGGGGTCCAATTTCTTTATCAGCGAACCGAGCTGTGTCCCGAAGGACCTTAGTGTGTACACGGCATGGTACCAGCATTCAATGGGCACCGTTATCAGGGAGGAGAAGCGACTGCTGCTCGATCGCAAAGGTGCACCCCCTGCTGTTGATTGAAACGTCCCTCTGAAGCGACGGACCATTGTCCCGCCTTCCTTAAGAGAAGCTGCCGTGATTGAAGTCCCGCATGACAGGCCCGAGCTACCGATACCCCGGGCTCATATAGAAAAGGTGACTGTAGCTTCCCCCGATTTTGGCGTGGGTTCAGATATCGGGACTCGTCGTCCTAAAGTGCCTAGCAAGCGTAAGCTTGTGCTAGCTGCGACAGGAGCTCGTTCGCAGAAGAGGAAGAAAAATTCAATCCTTTCTGTCGACGTTGTACTCGGCCAGGAGCCTCACGCTCTTTATGGCAAGGGCCTGAGTGAGTATGGGACAAACGAGGGTCTATTCATGCTGCCAGATGATACTGATCTGGCGGCTGCCATTGCAGCTTCTGAGCAATGGGCAAGCCACGAAGCGGGACTGGTTATCCTCGCACGACCAGGTAACTATCAGCTGTATCTTTCGTCATTGCATCATATTTCTATCATCATGTTTTGACTGACACTTTTCCTTCTTTAACAGGCATTTCCACCGAAGAAGCTCTTGCAGCTTCTCTCAAGACTTTTGAGGAAGAGGAAAGACTTCGAGCATCCTTAGGCATCGGTACATTTCGGTTCACCGTGTCTCCGCTCTCGTTTCTTATGGGTAATCTGACCCCTCCTTTTCATTTTATTACAGGAATTATCTCTACTCAGGTTATTCCAGGCGTGGCACCAAATTCACAGGGCGGTGCGGAGACGCTTCCCGGGTCGGCTATCGAAGTCTCAGTTTCACCGGTATTGCCGAAAGAAGCTTCACTTAAGCAACCGATGACGGATGCCATAACGGCTCCAGAGGTAACTATTGGCGCGGACGATGATGTCCCGTTGAAGGAGGTCTTTAGAAGATCTGCCCTCACGGCCCCGGCGGAAAGGAAGCGTAGGATGCGTGCGGAAAGGGAGCGTACCGCCGCCTTGGATGCGGGTGCAGGTCCAAGCACAGTTACTCCTGCCCCTACTCCTTCAGAGGATACTTCGGCTGCCTTGTCTACCGCCCACAGACAGGCAGCACGTGCGGCTTGGGAGGCAATCGAAAAACCGATCCAAGGTAACGTGACATTGGGTTCTTTTGTCAAAGCTTTAATTTCCAGGTTCTCATATATCCTATCTTGTAGGGCCGAGTCTTGCCGAGGAAGTGGTAGATGACGTGGCGGCAACCACCGAGTCTGAGGTAGTGGCAGGTGAGATAGCCACAATCGCCGAGCCCGAGGTAGCCGTGGGTGAAACTGCCACAATCGCCGAGCCCGAGGTAGTCACTCTTTCTCAAGAGTCGGGCACTGCTCCAATCGTCGCTTTTTCCCCTTACGGCTCCTTGCCGTTGCCGGGCGCTGCGAGTGTCACGACGATTCTCGTGGAATCGGGAGATGAGGCTACGGGTGGCGAGACCGTTCCGATAGAGGAGGGTGAAGCATTCGCTGTATCCAGTGACGCCCTTGTCGCGGTCTTGACTGGCGACTCACCAGGTAGATTTTGGGTCATTACTTTCCCATTTATTCTGCAATCCCTTTCAATTTCTTTTGACAGTGTTTTTTTCTTATTTCTAATGCAGGTGTGATAAGAGTTGAGGTTATGCCATCCGAGGAAGCGTCTTCCGTTGCTGCTTTGACGGTGACCGCTCCTCTACCTTCTCTCGTACCATCTCAAATGCTGGAAGGTGCGGATTTGTGGCCCATCAGTTTCATTGTAGGCAGTATACTTTATGTACTGACATTGCATTACTGCATCCTTGCAGGAGTCCTTTTTTATCACCTGTATCAGGTGCTACACCCACACTTCTCCTTTCAGTCAGAGATTGCCTCATTTAGTGGTGCTGGTGAGTACAGCCTTTAGCTAATGTCTTTTCTTTTCTTTTACGGGAAGCCAAATCATTTCTAATTCTTCTTTGTTTTGATTGCAGCACTACAGATTGAAGGAGGAGACGAAAGAACAGTTGCACCACTAGTACTCCCGGCCTTGCCACCTGTTGTAGCCAGTATAATAAACTCCATTGTTCATGAACTTCTTTTATTTCTTGAACTGTTATTTGACTGTGATTTGCTTTGCAGCTGTGACACCGTCTTCAGCTCCGTTTGAGTCTCAAGTCGTAATACCAGAAGGCCCCTTCTTTCGACGCCCCTCTTCCAAAAGTGCTGTGAATAGCCTATGCACGTTGATCGATCATCTTGAGGAGCTTGATGCGGAGACTCCTGCCCTTGCTGAAGATTTTGCTGCTGAGGTTAATCCCATGCTGGCGACGCTTGTGCACTTTCATAATGAAGGCGTTGTGGAGTCCTGGGTTAATCATTGCAGAAAAATCGAGGCCTGTCTGCATGAGCTTGAGTTTAGACGTCCTGCTCCTGAGGTCCTGGCTGTGAACTCTCAACAGGCTGCGTAGGTTGAGCAGAGCACTCCCTACTTCCGCCATCTTGAACAAGAAGCGGCCTTAAAGCGTAAGGAATGTGAAGAGATTTCAAGCGACTCTGCTCGACTGCATGCTCAGGTTGATGCCAATGCTGTGTAGTTGAAGGCTATCTTTGAAGGCCTTCTACGATGTATTTCCGATGGGCTAACGCTGAGACAGAAGCTCGACCTCATCGAGCGAGATGCACAGAATCGTGGGGCAGCTCAGCGGACCATCGAAGAGAAACTTTCGTCTTACTTGCAACAATGAGCCTAGGTCGAAGCAGAGTTGGTCGCGGCAGCTGACCAAGAAAAGGGGTTGAGGGAAGTGCGCGAGCAGCTGATTGGTCTACTTAAAACGCTTCCCTCTCAATAATCGTTTTTGTACCATTTGTAATTTTGAATAAAATGTAACCATTTTTTTATTCTCTCATAAGATGTATTTTGTACCCAATTAAATTTATGAATAAAAGATACATTTTCTTTCGTAATGTCTTGTGTCATCTCTTTGCTTTCCTCTTTTCTTTGTTATCAACATGTCACTTTAGTAAGCATAGCCTGCAGATGATAGAGAAAGCATTCCGTTTTGAATTCTTCGAGAGGTAGTGCTGGCTTAGAAAGCAGGTTCAGATCTGCTGCCTAAGACTTTTCAACTTCATGAGCCGTGAGGGTCTCATAAAGACTTTTCTTTCTACGAGTCGAGAGGATCTCGTAGGTGTATTTTCTTCTTAGGAATCGTGAGGATTCTTAAGCGCGTTTTCTCTTGTAAGTCGTAGGGATCTTACAAGAGAGTTTTCTTCCTTACGGGTCGAGAGGACTTGTAAGTGATCGATGGTGTTGCTATTATCCGCACTTTGCGGAGTCAGGAGTTGCTCTGGGCATTTCCCACAGGGTCAGAATTGACATAAGCCACGTTCCACATGACCAGGAATTTGCTCTGGATGCTTCCTACGGGGTTATAGCCGTGTTCTGCGAGGACCAAGCTCCGCTCTAGATGCTTCTCACGGGGTCATAGCCACGTTTTACGAGGACCAGGATCCGCTCTGGACATTTCCCACGGGGTCAGGATTGACATAAGCCGCGTTCCACGTAACCAGGAATTTGCTCTGGATGCTTCCCACGGGGTCATAGCCATGTTCTACAAGGACCAGGCTCTGCTCTGGACGTTTCCCACGGGGTCAGGATTGACATAAGCCGCGTTCTACGTGACCAGGAATTTGCTCTGGATGCTTCTCACGGGGTCATAGCCGTGTTCTGCGAGGACCAGGCTCCGCTCTGGACGTTTCCCACGGGGTCTGGATTGATATAAGCCGCGTTCCACATGACCAAGAATTTGCTCTGGATGCTTCCCACGGGGTCATAGCCGTGTTCTGCGAGGACCAGGCTCCGCTCTGGACGTTTCCCATGGGGTCAGGATTGACATAAGCCGGGTTCCACGTGACCAGGAATTTGCTTTGGATGCTTCTCATGGGGTCATAGCCGTGTTCTGCGAGGACCAGGCTCCGCTCTGGATGTTTACCACGGGGTCAGGATTGACATAAGCCGCGTTCTACGTGACCAGGAATTTTCTCTGGATGCTTCCCACGGGGTCATAGCCGTGTTCTGCGAGAACCAGGCTCCGCTCTGGACATTTCCCACGGGGTCAGGATTGACATAAGCCGCGTTCCATGTGACCAGGAATTTGCTCGGGATACTTCCCACGGGGTCATAGCCGTGTTCTGCGAGGACCAGGCTCCGCTCTGGATGTTTCCCACGGAGTCAGGATTGACATAAGCCGCGTTCCACGTGACCAGGAATTTGCTCTGGATGCTTCCCACGGGATCATAGCCGTGTTCTGCGAGGACCAAGCTCCGCTCTGGACGTTTCCCACGGAGTCAGGATTGATATAAGCCGCGTTCCACGTGACCAGGAATTTGCTCTGGATGCTTCCAATAGGGTCATAGCCGTGTTCTGCGACGACCAGGCTCCGCTCTGGACGTTTCCTACGGGATCAGGATTGACATAAGCCGCGTTCCACGTGACTAAGAATTTGCTCTGGATGCTTCCCACGGGGTCATAGCTATGTTCTGCAAGGACCAGGCTCCGCTTTGGACGTTTCCCACGGGGTCAGGATTGACATAAGCCGCATTCCACGTGACCAGGAATTTGCTCTAGATGCTTCCCATGGGGTCACAGCCGTGTTCTACGAAGACCAGGCTCCGCTCTGGACGTTTCCCACGGGGTCAGGATTGACATAAGTCGCATTCCACGTGACCAGGAATTTGCTCTGGATGCTTCCCACGGGGTCATAGCCATGTTCTGCGAGGACCAGGCTCCGCTTTGGACGTTTCCCACGGGTCAGGATTGACATAATCCGCGTTCCACGTGATCAGGAATTTGCTCTGGATGCTTCCCACGGGGTCATAGCCGTGTTCTACGAGGACCAAGCTCCGCTCTGGACGTTTCCCACGGAGTCAGGATTGATATAAGCCGCGTTCCACGTGACCAGGAATTTGCTCTGGATGCTTCCCATAGGGTCATAGCCGTGTTCTGCGAGGACCAGGCTCTGCTCTGGACATTTCCCACGGGATCAGGATTGACATAAGCCGCGTTCCACGTAACCAGGAATTTGCTCTGGATGCTTCCCACGGGGTCATAGCCGTGTTCTGCAAGGACCAGGCTCCGATTTGGACGTTTCCCACGGGATCAGGATTGACATAAGCCGCGTTCCACGTGACCAGGAATTTGCTCTAGATGCTTCTCACTGGGTCATAGCCGTGTTCTACGAGGACCAGGTTCCGCTCTGAACGTTTCCCATGGGGTCAGGATTGACATAAGTCCCTAGAGGCAGCCCGCCGAGCTTTCGTAGTCTTTGGCGGTATCGAAGCTGGAATAAGAAACATGACCGATAAGATCATTGCAATTGAATCAAGGAACGCAGGGAATCGAGAAAAAAAATACAAGCAATTATTTCCTAAGGCCACTTAGGCGGAGTACCGTATCGTAAGTATGCCGTGGAACATACCCACGCTACGCCACTCTGCTTAAGTCATCTACTCCATCTACCAAGGTCATCCTACACTCAGAAAGGTAAAACCTACGCTCTGATACCAACTTTGTCACGTCTCGAAAGTACGGAACGTGACTGACACTTAGATTACGAGACGTCTAAAGGCGTAACGTAACCTAAGTTAGCCAAAGCCCAGAAAAATCTAAACCAAAATCAAAAGAGTGAAGGAAACCATTCATGAAAACGACTTTGAAATCAATTAAGTTGCATTGAACCCCTTTTTTAAAAACATCAAAAATTTCTGAAAATTTCGGCAGAGTCTCCTTTGTAAATTTTATCCCCCAAAATGGGTACAACAAGATATATAACCTGTAATCACAAAATGGTATCCCCAAGCAGGAGCTAGCTCTTCGCCCAAGGCGGATCATAACCACACGCAATATATATATGTAATCTCAAGAAAAAGAGCATAAAGAAATGCGAAATATAAGAAAACACAACGTCGGCTCAAGTGAGCTCGACCCAAAAGAGACCACATATACACAAATCTCTCAGTCTCATCACTAGGTCGAATATACAAATAAGAAGTGGTAGATGGAGAATACTAGATACAAAAATAGTACAAAAAGAGATAAAAGTGCTCTTGCAACCCACCTACGAGCAATGTCGCGAGTCTGAGCAAAACAAGTCAATAATAAGATAAGCCACCGCTACAAAGCTAATGAGTCCGACCTGCAAGACACTGTGGCACCACGGGGGTGAGTTGCCAGCTCGTGAGTAGAATATAACATCTATTAAGGCTATCGTAAGAATGCACGCAAATGTGTCACCGTATGTATGTCCAGATGTGATGTAATACCTCTAGTATGCATGCACATGTATGCAATATCAATACTAAATCTTTAAGTGTTTTAAATGCTATGAGTTCTGCATTCTTAACTTTAGAAAAAGAATATCTGTATAATAGCTAAATACCATCAAGAAATCATTTGAAACCTGTGTCAAGCATCGACACCAAATATGAAAACACATCTATCTCAATGTCTCACTGTATCAATGTCTCAATACATCGAGCTCCGTCAGTCCGGATCGGCCCATATCATCAAATCTCACGACAACGGTCGGTATCCTCCGGATATCCGCCGCGCCAGACATTACCGGTAGGTAGTCTTCCCCTGCCAGGCTCATCGTTTACAACTCGATCTTCTTGTCCCGGGGTACCATACCGGGCCCACCATGTACCCGAGACGGTTCATCCACTTCTCGAATCGGGTCTCGAAATCCAACAGAAAACATGAAAACTCATGGTGGACAACACATACATCACGAGAAAACCGCAACATTGTTTTAAAAAAATTTGATAAATATAAGCTTTTGTTAAATTCTTGAGGTTTTCCCGAAAATCCAGAAATCGCAGCAATACTGAAATCCTCAAGAAAATCATAATATCCATCATGTTGTATATGATAAATGTCTATGATATCAAGGTATGCGATGTGATTTGTGGCTAGAAATCTATGTAAGTATGATGATGATGCGAGGTATATACATGCTATGCGATTTCATATATCGTGTATAATACAAGTGGTGATACTAAACTAAACGGGTCCTACAGTGCTCGTGGCAAGGCAATTACCAAAGGCGTGTGTGTCACATGAATAGTGCGCATGCAACAGAAGCCAATGGTAATGGTTTACGTGTCCTACGAAGTGATATCATACATATGTATATGGATATCCATGCAATCTAGCAGACGAATCGCTATAAGGGTATGCAATGTGAATGAGGGGGGTTAGCTAACTAACAATGCAAATCTTGTAAGAAATAAAGTAATCCTAACTAGGAGTGGGTGCCTCGCACCATCCAGACGATTTCCCTCATAGATGAATACATCTACTCACCTGAATGCCTCGCTAATCCGATCTAACCACTGCCTTGCATTTGCGCGCCACGTCTGATGTTTCCGCAACCGTCCCTAGAATTGCATAACACACAATATAAGATTACAGATTTCTGAAATGACGCAACTCACAATATGAAAAGATCGATGCTCTCGAATTAATCACAACGTGCACTCGGTGCGCGGAAAACACACGAAAATCGCTAAAACCTTAACTAAAATCGCCGTTTCGGGGCAATCGTCAAAACTAAAACCCGACTAGACAAAACCCCGCATTCGCGCACACTAAAAGTCATATAAGATGCTAATTATATCGCCAATCTACCGCAATTTGGTCACTTCCTAATTTTTAGGAAAAACTAGTGAGCAAAAAGATTTTCAAATTTGATACAAACATCGCGGATTAACGGTATACTAATCACAATCAAACACAAACACCCAACTCTACCACTAGATAACCAATACCCTAATTTAATCTATTAACAACACTTCAAACCCTAATTACAAAAGCAACCATTCTCTAGAATTTCCTAAACAAGAATTCATAATCAATTAACACACTAAAACTTTTAATCTAGCAAATTAAACTACAATTAACAACTAGATTAGGATTTATACCTTACAAGTGTTGATTCCTAACTTGCACTAGCCTCCAAGACACCTCTTTTCTCCACTTTTTTAAAACAAATTAGGGTTTGAGAGAAGGTAGAATAGGAATTTGGTTTGAATTTGAGAAGGATTTTGTGGATTTTTGTTGATTTTATGTTGATTTTTGATGGAATTTGAAGTGAAAAAGAGAGGAGAAATTTTGAGGATCTGCTGGAAGGGGCTTGGCCAAGGGTTGGGAGGTGAGGAAATGAGTGAGTTTGTGTAGAATTTTCCAAAGAAAAATATCTCTTAAGCTAATAAATGCATATCACATCAAAACTTTCAAAAAAAACCCTTTTTCTTTCCATTTTTCAACCCCCTTTTACCATAAACTATTAAACTTGAAATGTTTGCTAAATTTTTTTTATTACACTAAGTTGTAGTTATAATGGTTCCTAATTATATAAATTACCCAATTAAATTTGTATTTATCACTAATTAAATGTATTTTTAAAAGCTTAAAATAATATTAAAAATAATTAATTAAGGAATTTTTTTAATTAACTAGAAAATTTTAAGTGAAATTTTAGTGACCAATTTATGGCAATATCTTATCTAAATTTTGTATAATTAGGTCTATAATGAAAAATACCTATTTCGACTTTTTACGGAAAAGACTGCTAAATTTGCCGATTACCGAAAAACTGCCTAAACGATTTCGAAGCGTTACAATCCTCCCCCCTTAAAGAAATTCGGTCCACGGATTTAAAATTTAACTACTCGTACCTTCAAAAAGATGGGAATATCTCTTCCTCATCTCCACCTCGGTCTCCCAGGTGACCTCCTCGCTGTTCGGGCCACGCCAAAGGACCTTGACGGACGGTATAACCTTCGACCTCAATTTCTTCACCTGCCGATCCAAAATGACCACCGGCTGCTCGGTGAATGAAAGATCGCGCTCTAGCTGGATCGTCTGGTGCTGTATCGCATGGGAAGGATCATGAAGGTACTTGCGGAGCATCGAAACATGGAACACGGGGTGAACATCGGGGAAGCTGGGCGGAAGAGCTAACCGATAAGCGACTGGACCAACACGCTCTAGGATCTCGAAGGGACCAACATATCTAGGACTAAGCTTCCTTTTCCGCCCAAATCTCATCACACCCTTCATCGGAGAGATCTTCAGGAAAACATGATCACCAACAGCGAACTCGAGTCGGCGACGGCGCCTGTCAGCATATGATTTCTGCCTACTCTGTGCCGCTCTCATCCTGTCCCGAATCAGCTGTATCTTTTCGGTCGTCTCCTGTACGATCTGCGGGCCCAAAATACTGCTCTCCCTGAGCTCTGTCCAACACACAGGCGATCGACATCTCCTCCCATATAAAGCCTCGAAAGGTGCCATCTGAATCGTCTCCTGGAAGCTATTATTGTAGGAGAACTCGATCAAGGGCAAATGACGATCCCAGCTACCACCGAAATCTAAAACACAAGCTCTGAGCATGTCCTCAAGAGTCTGAATAGTACACTCCGACTGACCGCCAGTCTGCGGATGAAAGGCTGTGCTAAAACTCAATCGGGTGCCCAAAACTTCCTGAAGTTTCTGCCATAATCGGCTGGTAAACTGGGTGCCCCGGTCGGACACGATACAAGTCGGGACGCCATGCAGTCGTACGATCTCATCAATATAAGCCTGGGCGTACTGAGAAAATCCAAAAGTGGTCTTCACTGGCAGGAAGTGAGCCACTTTCGTCAGTCGATCCACAATCACCCAAATAGAGTCATACCCTCGACTGGTCCTGGGTAGACCCACAATGAAGTCCAGGGAGACCTGTTCCCACTTCCACTCAGGGATGGGCAAAGGCTGTAACTCGTCAGCTGGCCTTTGGTGCTCGGTCTTGACTTGCTGACAAGTCAGGCATCTCGATATAAAGTCTGTAACATTCTTCTTCATCCCGTCCCACCAGTAAACCTCTCTTAAATCATGGTACATCTTGGTGGAACCTGGATGCACACTGTATACTGATCTATGTTCCTCCTCAAGGATATCACGCCTCAGTCCCTCAGAATCTGGTATGCACAATCGAGTCCCAAATCGAAGTATCCCCTGATCATCAATCACGAACTCAGAAACTCTGCCCTGCCGAATCTGCTCAATAATCTCTAAAATACGGGCATCGCCGGACTGTGCCTCGCCGATACGGTCAAGTAACTATGGGCGTGCTCTGAAATGGGCCAGCTATCCCCCCGTAGGAGTAAACTCGAACTGCACTCTGCTATCACATAAAACCTGCCAATCAGCCGTCGATTGCATCTGTACTGCGCTAAAACAAGATAGGCTACCTCCGGGCTTCCTACTCAAAGCATCAGCCACCACATTCGCCTTGCCTGGATGGTATAAAATCTCGCAGTCATAATCTTTCACCAACTCCATCCAACGGCGCTGTCTCAGATTCAGATCTCGCTGCTGAAAGATATACTTCAAACTCTTGTGGTCAGTGAATATCTGGCACGACTCACTGTATAGGTAATGTCTCCAGATCTTAAGTGCAAATACCACTGCAGCCATCTCTAAATCATGAGTGGGGTAGTTCTGTTCATGTTTCCTCAACTGCTGAGAAGCATACGCGATAACTCTGTCGTGCTGCATCAATACACAACCCAGCCCCACTCGAGAAGCATCATAATATGCCACGAAACCTCCTGACCCTGAAGGCAATGCTAACACTGGTGCAGTAGTCAGACGAGTCTTCAACTGCTGGAAACTATCCTCACATGCCTGGGTCCAATCAAAAGGGACCCCCTTCCGGGTCAACCCGGTCAGCGGTGCAGCAATACGGGAGAAATCCTGGACAAAACGTCGATAATAGCCGGCCAGACCCAGAAAGCTGCGAACCTCTGTAACTAATACTGGTCTAGGCCAACGCTGAACTATCTCGATCTTCTTCGGGTCCACACAAATACCATCTCTCGTCACCACATGACCCAAGAAGTCGACACTGTCTAGCCAGAATGCGCACTTGGAAAATTTGGTGAACAGCTGATGCTCCCTCAAAGTCTGCAATGTGATACGCAAGTGCTGCTCATGCTCCTCCCGGCTCCGAGAATAAACCAAGATGTCGTCAATGAACACAATGATGAATCGATCAAGATACGGCCTGAATACACGGTTCATCAAGTCTATAAATGCTACAGGGGCATTGGTGAGCCCGAACGACATCACCAAGAACTCATAATGGCCATATCGAGTGCGGAAGGCGGTCTTCGGAATATCCTCCTTCCGAACCCGCAACTGGTGATAACCTGACCGTAAATCAACCTTCGAGAAAAACCCTACACCCTGGAGCTGATCGAATAAGTCATCAATGCGGGGTAGGGGATATCTGTTCCGCACAGTAACCCGGTTCAGCTGATGATAATCAATACATAAGCGCATACTTCCTTCCTTCTTCTTAACAAACAGGACGGGAGCACCCCAAGGTGACACACTCGGTCGGATAAGCCTTTTGTCCAGCAAGTCCTGTAACTGATCCTTCAGCTCTCTCAGCTCCGCCGGGGCCATCCGATAAGGCGGTATAGAGATAGGCCCCGTGCCGGGGATTAAGTCGATGCAGAACTCAATCTCGCGCTCTGGTGGCAGACCAGGCAGCTCGTCGGGAAATACATCAGGGAACTCTCTCACAACAGGGACCTGGTCCAATGGAACCTCTGTGGCGCTAGCATCATAAACATAGGCTAAGAATCCCTGATACCCTTTCCGCAAGAGCTGACCAGTGCGAAGAGAAGAAATCAAGCTGGGAAGGGTAGCGCTACGATCTCCCTGAATAACAAGAACCGGCTCACCAGGAAAACTGAATCTGACTGCTTTCTCACGGCAGTCCACGGATGCATAACAGGTGGCTAGCCAGTCCATACCAAGAAGAACGTCAAAGTCTAGCATATCAAGGAGAATCAAATCAACTGAAGAATCTCTCTCCCCGATACGAACGGGACATGATCGGTACACAAAACGGGCAACAAACGACTCGCCTACCGGTGTAATAACGACAAGCGGCTGATCTAACGGAGAAGACTCTCGGCCCAACCTCGGTGCAAAGTACGTGGATACATAGGAATGTGTGGAGCCTGGATCAAATAATACCCGTGCATGAAAAGAACATACTGGCAGAGTACCTGTCATGACGGCATTGGATGCCTGTGCATCCTGAGGAGTCAACACGAACACTCGGGCCTGTCCACCACTAGTAGCTGGCTGTCCTCTGCCTTTACCTCAGCCTCTGCCGCCTCGTCCTCTCTGAACCGGACCGCTACGCCCACGACCTCTAGGAGCATCTGGCTGGCGTGGAGCATCATCAGGGGTAGGAAGTAGAGCTCTCTGAGGGGGAGGTGAAGATGGTAAGGTCACATGCGGAACTGTCGCCACGCCCTGGAGCCCCATGGTACAGTCTCTGATACGGTGATACTGACTCCCGCACCGAAAACACCCTGGCGACGACTGCTGGGTTTGTGGATATGAACCAAATAACTGACCTCGTCTCAATCCTCTGCCGCCACCATCTCCCGGAAATAATCTATCGCGGTGTCTACCCATCTGCCGCTGAGCTGGCGTATCCGTACGGATCCCCTTCGGCCCAGAAACGATCGGAGTCTCAGCAATACGCTCCTCCAAAAGTAAGGCTGCGTCCATCGCGGCTGCGTATGTATCAAAGTGCTGGGTGCCGATGGCAAGGAATAGCTGTGTGTCAAATCCTCGTACAAACCTCTTTATTCTCTTCTCTTCCGTGTCTACTAGGTACGGAGCATATCGAGAGAACTGAGTAAACTGTATATCATACTCCGACACCATCATCCCAGGAATCTTGCGCAGAGACTCAAAACTATGGGCTCGAGCATCTCGGACACTCTCTGGAAGAAAACGGGCAAGAAACGCAGCTGTAAACTCATCCCAGGTCATAGAAGGTAGACCTGCAGCTCGGCCTCTCTCTACTGAATCGTACCATGTCTGGGCAAGGCCATCCAGACGAAAACTTGTGAACTCCACCAATCTATCATTAGAACACCTCAACGAATGGCAAATCCTAGCCATCCTATCAAGAAATGCCTGTGGGTCCTCTGTCACATCCGTACCGGTAAAAGCTGGAGGTCTCAATCTCATAAACTCCTGTAGTGAAACAGGGATAGTCGCAGTAGTAGCAGGAGCGACCATCTGTGCAGCAGGTACAATCGTGGTCTGTGCGGTGGAAGGAACGTCCTCGGATCTTTATGCCCGACTGGACTCAACTAAACATCCCATCATCTGTCGCAACTCTTGCATGTCGGCCTTTAATCTGGCAATACGGTCTGGATAAAGCGGATCAATATGACCCTGATGGGTAGGCGTATCATCCCGCTCGATCCTCGCCTCAGACGAGCCCGCTCGAATCTCATCCCTAGCGGCAGCCCGCTGAGCTCTCGTAGTCTTTGGCGGCATCGAAGCTGGAATAAGAAACAGGACCGATAAGATCATTGCAATTGAATCAAGGAACACAGGGAATCAAGAAAAAAAATACAAGCAATTATTTCCTAAGGCCACTTAGGCGGAGTACCGCATCGTAAGTATGCCGCGGAACATACCCACGCTACGCCACTTTGCTTAAGTCACCCACTCCATCTACCAAGGTCGTCCTACACTCAGAAAGGTAAAACCTACGCTCTGATACCAACTTTGTCATGTCCTGAAAGTACGGAACGTGACTGGCACTTAGATTACGAGACGTCTAAAAGCGTAACGTAACCTAAGTCAGCCAAAGCCCAGAAAAATCTAAACCAAAATCAAAAGAGTGAAGGAAACCATTCATGAAAACGACTTTGAAATCAATTAAGTTGCATTGAACCCCTTTTTAAAAACATCAAAAATTTCTGAAAATTTCGGCAGAGTCTCCTTTGTAAATTCTATCCCCCAAAATGGGTACAACAAGATATACAACCTGTAATCACAAAATGGCATCCCCAAGCGGGAGCTAGCTCTTCGCCCAAGGCGGATCACAACCACACGCAATATATATATGTAATCTCAAGAAAAAGAGCATAAAGAAATGCGAAATATAAGAAAACACAACGTCGGCTCAAGTGAACTCGACCCAAAAGAGACCACATATACACAAATCTCTCAGTCTCATCACTGGTCGAATATACAAATAAGAAGTGGTAGATGGAGAATACTAGATACAAAAATAGTACAAAAAGAGATAAAAGTGCTCTTGCAACCCACCTATGAACAATGTCGCGAGTCTGAGCAAAACAAGTCAATAATAAGATAAGCTGCCGCTACAAAGCTGATGAGTCCGACCTGCAAGACACTGTGGCACCACAGGGGTGAGTTGCTAGCTCGTGAGTAGAATATAATATCTAGTAAGGTTATCGTAAGAATGCACGCAAATGCGTCACCGCATGTATGTCCAGATGTGATGTAATACCTCTAGTATGCATGCACATGTATGCAATATCAATACTAAATCTTTAAGTGTTTTAAATTCTATGAGTTCTGCATTCTTAACTTTAGAAAAAGAATATCTGTATAATAGCTAAATACCATCAAGAAATCATCTGAAACCTGTGTCAAGCATCGACACCAAATATGAAAACACATCTGTCTCAATGTCTCACTGTATCAATGTCTCAATACATCGGGCTCCATCAGTCCGGATCGGCCCATATCATCAAATCTCACGACAACGGTCGGTATCTTCTGGATATCTGCCACGCCAGACATCACCGGTACGTAGTCTTCCCCTGCCAGGCTCATCGTTTACAACTCGATCTTCTTGCCCCGGGGTACCATACCGGGCCCACCATGTACCCGAGACGGTTCATCCACTCCTCGAATCGGGTCTCGAAATCCAACAGAAAACATGAAAACTCATGGTGGACGACACATACATCACGAGAAAACTGCAACTTTGTTTAAAAAAAAAGATAAATATAAGCTTTTGTTAAATTCTTGCGGTTTTCCCCAAAATCCAGAAATCGCAGCAATACTGAAATCCTCAAGAAAATCATAATACCCATCATGTTGTATATGATAAATGTCTATGATATCAAGGTATGCGATGTGATTTGTGGCTAGAAATCTATGTAAGTATGATGATGATGCGAGGTATATACATGCTATGCGATTTCATATATCGTGTATAATATAAGTGGTGATACTAAACTAAACGGGTCCTACAGTGCTCATGGCAAGGCAATTACCAAAGGCGTGTGTGTCACATGAATAGTGCGCGTGCAACAGGAGCCAATGGTAATGGTGTACGTGTCCTACGAAGTGACATATGTATATGGATATCCATGCAATCTAGCAGACGAATCGCTATAAGGGTATGCAATGTCAATGAGGGGGGTTAGCTAACTAACAGTGCAAATCTTGCAAGAAATAAAGTAATCCTAACTAGGGGTGGGCGCCTCGCGCCATCCAGACGATTTTCCCCTTAGATGAATACATCTACTTACCTGAATGTCTCGCTAATCCGATCCAATCACCGCCTTGCCTTTGTGCGCCGCGTCTGATGTTTCCGCAACCGTCCCTAGAATTGCATAACACAAAATATAAGATTACAGATTCCTGAAATGACGCAACTCACAATATGAAAAGATCGACGCTCTCGAATTAATCACAATGTGCACTCGGTGCGCGTAAAACACACAAAAATCGCTAAAACCTTAACTAAAATCGCCGTTTCGGGGCAATCGTCAAAACTAAAACCCGACTAGGCAAAACCCCGCATTCGCGCACACTAAAAGTCGTATAAGATACTAATTATATTCACAATCTACCGCAATTTGGTCACTTCCTGATTTTTAGGAAAAACTAGTAAGCAAAAAGATTTTCAAATTTGATACAAACATCGCAGATTAACGGTATACTAATCACAATCAAACACAAACACCCAACTCTACCACTAGATAACCACTACCCTAATTTAATCTATTAACAACACTTCAAACCCTAATTACAAAAGCAACCATTCTCTAGAATTTCCTAAACAAGAATTCATAACCAATTAACACACTAAAGCTTTTTAATCTAGCAAATTAAACTACAATTAACAACTAGATTAGGATTTATACCTTACAAGTGTTGATTCCTAACTTGCACTAGCCTCCAAGACACCTCTTTTCTCCATTTTTTAAAAACAAATTAGGGTTTGAGAGAAGGTAGAATAGGAATTTGGTTTGAATTTGAGAAGGATTTTGTGGATTTTTGTTGATTTTATGTTGATTTTTGATGGAATTTGAAGTGAAAAAGAGAGGAGAAATTTTAGGGACCTGCTGGAAGGGGCTCAGCCAAGGGTTGGGAGGTGAGGAAATGAGTGAGTTTGTGTAGAATTTTCCAAAGAAAAATATCTCTTAAGCTAATAAATGCATATCACATCAAAACTTTCAAAAAAAACCCTTTTTCTTTCCATTTTTCAACCCCCTTTTACCATAAACTATTAAACTTGTAATGTTTGCTAATTTTTTTTTTATTACACTAAGTTTTAGTTATAATGGTTCCTAATTATATAAATTACCTAATTAAATTTTTATTTATCACTAATTAAATGTATTTTTAAAAGCTTAAAATAATATTAAAAATAATTAATTAAGAATTTTTTTTAATTAACTAGAAAATTTTAAGTGACATTTTAATGACCAATTTATAGTAATATCTTATCTAAATTTTGTATAATTAGGTATATAATGAAAAATACCTATTTCGACTTTTTACGGAAAAGACTGCTAAATTTGCCGATTACCGAAAAACTGCCTAAACGATTTCGAAGCGTTACAGAAGATCAACGCCAGGCAGTGTTTTTCGATGGGGGGTAGTTGCTTTCTGCCCCCAGTAGAACTTGACTCAGATAGTTTAGAGCTCTTTCTTTCCCTTGGTCGTTCTCTTGTGCCCACAGCGCGCCTAAAGAACCTTCGAGGGCTGTTGTGTACAGGACGAGAGGTTTTCCTTTGACGGGAGTGGTGTACTGGCGGATTTTGCAGGTATTGCTTGATTTCGTCCAGTGCGCTTTGGCATTTGTGATCCCAGACGAAAGGAGTCCCTTTCTTCATTAGGTGACTGTAAGGGCGGCACTTGCCGGAGAGATTGGCTATGAATCGTCGAATATACGCGAGCTTTCCTTGGAGAGACCGCAGTTGCTTGAGAGTCTTTGGCGGAGGCATTTCCATAATCGCCTTGATCTTCGACGGGTCTACTCGATGCCTCAGTGTCGGACGACGAATCCTAGGAACTTGCCCGAGGAAACTCCGAACGCGCATTTGAGAGGGTTCATCTTCAAGTTGTATTTCCGAAGGCGCTGAAATACGATTTTCAGATGCTCTAAATGATCCTCGTATGATTTGCTTTTAACTACAAGGTCGTCGATATAGCATTCGACGATTTCATATATGAGGTCATCGAAAATCTTCGTCATGGCCCTTTGATAGGTGGCACCGGCGTTCTTTAGACCAAAGGGCATCACCTTGTAGTAGAATATACCCAAAGGGTTCTGGAAGGCGGTATGCTTTTGGTCCTCGGGATGCATCTTTATCTGATTGTAACCCGACGAGCCGTCCATGAAGGAGAAAATTTCATGAGTGGACGTATTGCCTATCATTAGCTCGGTAACTGGCACTGGGAAGTCGTCTTTTGGGCAAGCTTTATTGAGATCCCGAAAGTCCACACATATGCGCACCGTCCCATTTTTCTTCATCACCGGGACAATATTGGCGATCCAGTCAGGCTACTGAACCTCTTGGATGAAGCCGGAGTCGATTAGCTTCTTGACCTCGACGTTGATGCTCTTCTCAAGCTCGAGCCCCATTCTTCTCGGTGCTTGTTTGATCGGCTTGATGTCCGGAGATATCGCCAATTTGTGTACAGCAATCTCTGGACCCAGTCCTGGCATCTCGGAATAATTCCATGCGAAGCAATCTCTATGCTGCATGAGCACGTCCTTTAGCATAGCCACCCTTTCTTCAGACAACAGCTCACTGACAAATGCCGGCCGCGGGTCACTTGTCGTTCCCAAATCAATCTTTCTGAGGTTGTCTCCAGTAGTATGTATTCCATCTTCCAGCTCTTTCGGCGCCGGTGGAAACTTTGAGATCACTTCGCCATCATCGTTTTCGAAGCACCAGGGGAAATCATCCATATTCTCGGGCTCTTCTTTCGACAGCGTTATCACGTGGCAGGTACGAGATCACTTCCAAGACCAATGTTGATCTGGGTCTACTCTCGCTGCGGGCGCGGCTTTTAGTTCGTGCTTCTGTGGCGGAGTTACCTTCCAGCTGCTGGATAGAGCGAACCTGCCTTTCTGATACTGGTCTTCTACCCAGTCTTTGAATGTGAAGCAGTCTTCGAGAGAATGTCCTATTACTCGGTGATAAGAGTAATAGTCTGGGTGAGAGACCTCGTTCGCTTGCTCGGGGTGCTTAGACTCTGGGAGTGTCATCATCTGATGCTTTACGACGAGATTGAATATCTTCTTTGTCTTGTCTTGGGAAAAAGAATATTCTCGACCCATCTTCTTTATAAGAGACGGATCTTGGCTGCTCGATTCTCGTTCGCGTGGTTTCTCAGACCCGCTTGGCTGCTGTCTGTAGGGTTACTAGGCACACTCAAGAGGTTCCATAAGGCATTTACCATGCTAAATTCAAATTTTTAGGTGCCGAGAAACCCTAACCTTGATCGTTAACTAGAGGACAGGCGAAAGAAAAAGCAAGCAAACAACTTTGCTACTAAGTGAAACGGATTACAACCTTTGTAGATCCTGTGCTCCACTTCTTTAGCTCCATGATGACGTCCCTCCACTGCGATCATCGGGATCCCGGACTCTAGCGATGGTTTCGTTGGAGAAATGATCCGGCTAGGTCGTTGACTTCGGTGCCGAAGATGATCTACGTCGAGGCAACTCAAACTCAAGCTCCATCTTCACTTGGTCATGAACCTTGTGAAGAAAACACCCAATACAACATGGCAAGTGGTAGAGGATGAAGAAATAGGAAGTGGGTTCACTTTGGATTTGGATTTCTCACTTGATTTCAACACTTGAAATTTTCTAGCAAGTTTTCTTCACCTCATGAAGAAGATGAAGAAGAAGAAGGAAAAAGAATTATCTTCAAAATAATAAATCAATTGAATCTTATCATAATGCAACCATGGGTGAAATAAACTCATGTAGAGAATAAACTAGGGTTTAGGTAAATGGTTAGGTTAAGGAAAGAAACAAAATGGTAAAGACTTTCAAAGCTTCATGAAGCTTCAAGAGTAAAACAAAACAAGCCACCATTTTATTTCTTGCCAAAATGAATAAAAAAAATAAATAAAACAAATTAAAACCTAACCATTAACCTAAAGATGGTTTAAAGCAAACATACACCCAAGTTTGCATGTATCATCAAACATGATACAAACAAGTGCACAAAAATATATCATATATACAATGTGCACAATCTAGTGAGAAAATAATCTTAAGTGAACCAATACTAGTTAATGTAAAGTAATATATCAAATATATAATTATACATTAAATCATTAAATCAACACTTGATTTAATGATCCGGTCATACTGCATATAACCGACTAATATCTGGTGTATCAATGTATCGAATCAACACTTGATTCGGTAACCCGGCTATATCTCATATAACCGTCCAATGATACAAATTACGAGAATAGAATACAGTATCACATACTGGTATTATTCTCGGTCCCGCACATATCTCATATGCGCTCCTATTTCGTTTCGCTTGAGCCAGGAAACCTCTGTGTAGGACTCTAAAGACTCGTCAATACGCCGGCAGTAGGTGATGATCATATCAAACACCCACAAGCCACAAGCGGTCTGCTAAACGTAACAACCACCCGGGTATTGAGTGATCAGAAGATCAACGAGCAAGCCGGCTCACACTCCTGTGAATCCAACCAGTAACACTTACCGTACAGTCCGGTCTCGTCGTCTGATATGTCGCATATCTCGCCTAGGGGTGGTAAACGTCAGACCCCAGTAGCTCGATAAGTCGTGTCGATTTGAGGTCTTTAACAGTTCGAGAAACTACTGGTAACACTTACCAGTAAATCTCAGCAACCCTGGCCAGGGATTTCCGGTTATAGCCAATCGAACACAGCGCAACATCAACTCCCTATACCGGGAGAGACAAATCCCCTCCTATCGCTCATTGCCTCCATGTGATTCGGGACTGTACCCAAAAACCACCGTTTTCACGCCCTCTTGGACGTGGTAAGGTGGAAATCAAAGCATAGTGGGAATCACACAAGACTCTATGACGATCTCGGGTCAACAGACTACTCTGTACTAGTGTCACCAGAGAACTGCCATCTGGCATGAGGTATAATACCATCTGGGAGTTCTCAGCGAGTCCGTCCAGTGTACCCAGTCTCCACTGAGCACCCGTATATCATCTCTGATGTCAAACTCCAATGGATATGGGATCATCCATCGCCCATCTGTATGGGTCGAGAAGGTATACGCTAGTTTACTCTGGTATATCGACGCCCCGTCTCGATACACCCACGACTAGGGACCTTGAAGGATGTACTTATGGACTACCATGTCCCCACTAGTATGATCCGCATCATAGTCCAGGTAGTCAAGTACACATCCTAAGGGCTTTACCAACATGTAACAGAGAGACAATCAGTGTACACGTTAAGGTAAAGAGCAACGAGATAGCATACTATCATGTCGAGCAAGAAAGTCCTCCCTATATATGTCCAAGCATCTACTACAATATACATCCTATGTATAGTAATGGCCTCTAGGGCATACATATAACTAACACCGTCGAACGTTTTTTCTGTTCTTTGATTTATTTTTGCCTCTGCGTCGGGCCTTTTGTATGACGGGCTGGCGACGAAGGGCATCGTCACTTTCTGCTGCCTGCTGAAGGAGGCGTTGCTTCTTGGCTTTCTCGTAGATGGCCATTTCGCGATTATGGTCGTCTCGAACCTTTTGACCCACTTCCCTTATAAGCTTGTCCATCTGTTCTTCGAACGACGGACTTGGCATTTTCACGGCGGGAGCTCGTTCTGGTTCAGGGTTAGTATCTTTCCACAAAGCATCTCCTTCTTCATCAAAGTCATGTATGACATAGCAGTCACGGAGTAGCTCCCGTTTCTTAGATTGAACATACCCAAGCCTGGTCGTTTCCATTCTCCCGTTGGGCAACTTTCGTTGAGTTCCGGGAACGTTCCAGATCCTGTTATAGAACCGTGCTTGTCGCGCAGTTTGCTTAAGGGGTTCACCTTGGCGTCTCAAGAGTCTTTTTAGTCTGTCTGTGTAATATCTGGGCAAACAGATGGGCTGGAGCCTGTCAAGTGTAGAATCCGTACCATGCCATATTTCTTTCTCCACTTTGGTTTCCCCGGATCGGTAGAATAGGATCACCTTTTCATCTTTTCGTCTGGGAGGGACGTAGAATGTCTGCAGTTCTTCCACACTGTAGGTATCAAGTGCGTCTAGTTCTTTATGATGCTTTGGCGGAACCATGACAACTTGCAAACTTTGATCTTCATCAGCAGAGGTTTGTATTGATTGTCGAGCAGAGAATACGGCATCGACCTCATCTTCCGAGTCGCTGCCGAAGATCAACATAGGAGTGGACAGTCCTGGCTTGTTGCACTGGGGTAGACCTGAATAAACTATTTCTTCTTCCTCCTTGGTATCACTCCCGAAGACCGGAATAGTAGTGATGGCTTTGTTTTTCGGTTTGTGACATCTTTCCGTGTCCTCAAAATCTGGTAAGAAGTATTTTGCATCTTCGTATTTTCGGACTTCGTTCATGGAGAATGGGTTCAGCTCTCCTGTTATGGTATACTCAAGACCATCCTTGAAATACTTCATACACTGGTGTTGTGTAGAAGGTATGATGTTGTACTCGTGTAACCAAGGCCTGCCGAGCAAAGCATTGTAGCATGTCTTAGTGTCAATGATATGAAACTTAATGTCTGTGACAAGTAGCCCAAAGCGTAGTGTCAATATTACAGACCCTAGCGTTCATGATGACTGAGAGTCAATCCCGGAGATGGTGATTTTATCACGAGCGAGGTGCTGAACGCTCATGCAGATTTCCTTCAACACTCTCACATTGAGGAGATTGACTAAGGACCCATTGTCGACCAGGATTTTTCCTATCTTGATATCATGACAGTATCCGGAGATATAAAGGGGACGGTTATGCTCGCATATCCCAAGGAGGAGATCTTCATCGCCGAAGGTGATATCGGCTGTGTGCACTTCTTCCAGCTCGTCCTTCATCCTTTCTTCTGCGTGGAATGCTTGGAATTGCTTGGGCTCTTGTAACGCCTTGATCAAAGAATCTCTTGCTTCTTTTGATAACAGAAGGGCGTCGAGAATTCTGAGTTGCGAGGGTATCTTCCTCAGGTGCGCCAGAACGTTGTATTCCACCTTGTTTTTCTTTGGCGGGTCCTTGGCTGTCAGCTCTTTGACGACTTGATCATCAAGGGCGATATCCTCAGGGACCTTTCCTTTCCCATTATCCTTTTTGTTCGATCCCTTATTTGCAGGTCCGAGATTTTTTTCAGATAGCGTACGATTGCGCAGATGAATGTTCTCACAGGTCTTCATTTCTTCCGTTTCGGATGTGAATTCTTTGAAGAGAGGGCCAAGGGCTATTTCTTCATCAGAATCACTCCCGAAGGTGAGAAATTGCGATCCCCCAGCGTCGACCATGTGACAATTGCCGGTAGTTCTTTCGCGCTCCTCGGTCGTATTTCATTACTCCTGACAAGTTTTGCGTTTCATCCGCTTGAAATGTTGTCGGTGAGCAACATATCACTGCCATCAGTTTTTAAAAGCGTTGCACTCTTCGGTATGGTGCACAATCTTTTGATGATATAGGCAATAGCTAGGATGTATATCCGCTTCATCAGGAGTGTTCCCTTCGGAGGGTGGCTGCTTCATCCCCATTGATATGGCTTTGGCGAACCTCTTCCTCGTCTTGAACCTGCTTTTATTTGCGACGGATGTACTTTGATCCGGCGGGAGTGTTTCAACCCTTTCGTCCAGTCGCCGGCATTTGGCTTTTTCAAATATGGCCATCTCACACTCTCGAGCAGTTTTGCTTTTAAGAAGAGCCTCGTCCAGGAATGCATCAATCATTTCGTCTGATGGACCTAGAAGTTCCGGCTTAGGATTTGCCCCCAGTTTCTTTGTGTAAGGAGCTTCTTCATCGTCTATCGACGAGTGAGAGATCACATGGCAACTTGCCACATAATCTTCAGATTCATTCGACAAGTCTTCTCCATTGTCATCATCTCCATCCTCAAGGACGTGGTTAAGAAATTCTTGGAGTGTGACTAGGGTCCGCGCCTTCTGGTTATATTCTTCCAGCGCGTTATTCTGTTTTTGCAGGTCCATGCGCTTGTCACCAGGCTTCACGGGCTTTTTGGTCTTCTTCTTCTTCTTCTTCGAAGACTTTGATGGCTGGGTGTGAGTGCTTTTGTTATCACCACCAATCTTTGGAGTTGGTCACGGTTTCAGCATTCCCTCAATGATCTCGGGTTCCAGTGGATTTTTCCACCTGATCGCCGGGTATGTTTGGAGATCCTTTAGCATTCTTTTCGTCTTGGCTGAAAGAGCGACCTCCCATAGTGCTTCTTCTATGAAGGAGCATGACGCCCCCGGTGTATCCGTCTTCTTGGGAGCGTGTGGCTGTGGTGGGTTCACCTTCCAATTTTCGGACAGGGCAAATTTGCCCTGTTGGTATTGATCTTCAATCCAGCCATTAAAGACGAAGCAATCCTCAATTGGATGGCTTACCGTTTGATGGTAGGGGCAATAATTAGGACTATTAACCTCGCCGGGTTGCAACGGTCGTTTTGGATTCGGCAAATTGATGAGCCTATTACGCACCGCTAGCTCGAACAATCTCTTCATTTTGTCCCGGGGGAACGAATAAGGGCGCTTCATCTTATCATTATGGTATCGCCGTCTTTCCTCTAGGCGATTCGTTAATTTTGGACCACTGGGCTGCTGTTGAGTATTCGCAACGAATGTCACCTTCCCTTTACCCTTTTCGTTTCGCGGCTCCGGTTTTGGAGGAGACGGTCTATGGCCCATCTGGTCCATCTGGGACAGTTTGTCGATCAAGGCCTGGAACATGGTCGGCTTGAAGAACATCATAAATTGGGAAATAGTCGCTTGAGGGTCGAGAGTGCCCATGAACATGCCCACTGCAGGCGCTTCTTCGATGCGCTGCTCGCATTTTGACCATAAATTTCACTATCGTATTCCGTATTGCACCCACGTTTCACCTGGCTTTACCCTTGCGTTGATGAATGCCGTTATTAGGGTGCGTTCACTAGCACTCGCGAAACGCTGGGTGAATAGTAGCTCCATCTCTGCAAAGGTTTTGACAGAATCGTTTGGAAGCTCCGAATACCACTCAAACGTCGTTTCCGACAAGCTACCAACAAACTGACGGAGCAGAAGTTTATCATCACCTCCGGTGTTGCCGCATTAGGCTCTGAATTGAGCGACGTACTGATGCGGATTTCCCGTCCCTTTATATACATGGAATTTAGGGATCATATATCCCGGTGGGTACCTTATTAGGTCATACCAGCTTGGATATGGTGGCCCAGTTTTAACAATTTGGCCGGCCACTTCATTCGCCTGGTGAGCTCGTATTTGCTGAGTGATGTAATCATCCAGGGCAGCTTTGGAGATGGTCTCCTCTTTGGCTGTCGAAAGAGCCGGAGGAGGGTTCGATGTCTCCCCTCTGTCGTCTTCAATGATGATCGGGGGGTCTTCAGCTGGAGGTTCCGGCTGTAATATCATCCTAGCCATGTCTTGGAACAAAAGAGCCATTCGTTTTATATTGGCTGCCTGCTCCGCAGCCTCTTTTTCTTTCCTCCAGAGCATTCTTCGGAGGAACTCAGTATCAGTTTCTTGTTCCCGACACTTCTCTGAGGTCTCTGGATTTTCTTTCGGCCCAATGAGTGCGGCCATTGCAGTCAGCATCTCCTGAAGTTTCTGCTGCTGTTGTTCCTGGGCCTTCGTTATCGATCGAGTAAGCGGTCGATGACCCGTAGAAGCACGGCTTTCTTCTTTTCCGGAAGCCATATAAACGGTATGTATTGCCATGCCCCCAGACTTGGGGCGTTTAAATTCAGCGCTTTTACGGTTTGTTGCGTTCACAGGGGCTTTCTCTGGCCTTCTTCTCTTGTGGGCAGTTGAAGTCGAGGGGACCGTTGCAGCAGGCACCCAGACGGATGACGTCTTCTGTGGTACCACGAGATGGCTCTTTTCTTGCTGAGCTTTGAGCTTCTTTGGCGACGAGAGCAGTCTTGGTTAATCACCAACTCTTGGACCTGTCGCCAGACTTTATAAATTTTGGAGGACAGCCGCTGAGGGAGCTGCTCCGGCTTCTTTTCTGTAGTAATCTCCATAGGTGGAGGAGATCTCTTCAGCACGGCAGTCGGAGCGTTCTTACGAACCCTCCTAAGCGGTTCAAAGCTGTTCCCAGTTGGAACAGCAGCATTGATTTCCACTATAGGAGCTGGCGGAGTTAGTCCAGAAGGGGAGCTGCTCCCAGCCTTTCTTACTCGGCGCCGGTGACGACGGAGAGCATGTTGTGCGGATGGAGTTGGTTCAGCTATGGAGATGGCTTCGTCATGCCCCCTGTCTTGACGAAGGGTTGTCGCCGGTGTCAGCCTTTTGAAGACTGACGTTCGCTGAGCAGTAATGTCCAACCTATCGAATACAGACCTCTGGGCAGAGGTGACTTCGACTCGAGCGGGAGCCGGAGTGGCCAGCCTTGTGAAAACTGACTTCTTGTCAGGAGAAGCCTTTCCAATGATTTCGTCTGCTTGAGCCGGGATGGCTATCCGCTTTAGGATGGCTACTTCAGGTATTGCGGGCTTGTTGGCGTTCTAGCCTAGTCTGTTGAAAACTGGGGCACTGGAGTTGGGCGACCCGTTGAGAGGGGCCGCAGTAGTGAGTCGATCAAAGACTGACTTCTTTGGGGCTTCTTGCGACAACAGCGGGGCATTGAAGCTCATGGGTGGGATCATAGTCCCAAAGAATAGCCTAGTGGTGGCCTGGGTTACTTGGTCCACCGGCATCGTGAATAAGGAGGCCACCTGGGGCTCGTAAGTTACACCTCCAGATGAGGCGGAACGGGAGTTGCAGTTGCAGCTGGAACATTTTGTGCAGGTAGACGCCATTGATCTTCTGTTTTCTGTATGAAGCAAGACACCAAATCTTAGTACTTCGAACCCAAGGGCAACCATAGTAAACCGCGATTCGTTCGCGAACACGACACACGAAGTGTGGAGTGGAAAGAGGAAAAGGTCCCACCGGGCGTGCCAGAATCTGTTCCCCGCCGAAAAGCGTGACCGGGACGTTGGGACGTCAGGCCAGAAATTCGAGGGTAGATACCAAGTTGATTTATGACACCATGTATCGAAGGTTTAAACGGATGCGGCCGATATAACAGACTTCGTCAGATTCCCCCTCATTTGAGGGGTTTTTGATTGTGGGGACGCTCTTCTATGCAGGCGCAAACCCTGTAGTTAATTACGCTACCGCATCGCGGTAACTACTTTCTCTTTCTCCAGATGGTCACTTCGTGTTGTGGGTGTTTTTTTTTGTTTTTTGTTGCCCGTGGATTGTATACGGAGACTAATTTATGTTGTCGCCCGTAAGGCGTGGATTAGTCCAAATCCGTATCTTCTTAGATTTGGGTTTGGGGGTTGGGTTTAAGGATACGTTAGCCTCATTTGAGACTAAGATCAACTTAAACGTTTGTTAAGGATACGTTAGTCTCATTTTAGACTAAGATCAATTTAACAGGATCGTTTAGATCCAACAAAAGAGCAATTGGGCTCTATTGTTTAGTTTAGGGACATTACGGTCGATTAGTTTAAGGACATTACGGTCCAATGTTAGTTTAAGGACATCTCGGTCCGAGGTTAAGGACGTCATAGTCCATGGGTTTTAAAGGACCCCACAGTCCAACGTTAAGGACATCATAGTCCGTGAGTTTAAAGACCTCACAGTCAAGGTTAAGGACATCATAGTCCGTGAGTTTAAAGACCTCACAGTCAAGGTTAAGGACATCATAGTCCGTGGGTTTTAAAGAACCCCACAGTCCGTAGAATGTTTGGTTGTCGGGACCCGTCACCTCTCTGAAGACATTGAAGGATTACAACGATAAATATCAGAGGAGTAAAGAGATGTACCCTCAAACCGACGTGAGTTGGTTGAAAGATCTGTAGTCCAATTTGGGGTAAGATCTGTTAACATATTTATGAGTAGATGAGCTCAATTAATATGGGTTGAGGACTTATAGCCAATCTTGGGTTAAGTCCAATAAATGTTTAACATTTTATTTTGGGCTGTTGAGTCTTTATTTGGGCTTGGCCCTTTTAACAATGTTTTTGTCTTTATTGAATGCTGAGTATTCATCAGAGCTCTAGGCTTATTAAAGAACAATTTATGTTCTGTCAGCGCAACACGTGGCGCGCTAGGCGCTTTGCGCCAGTCAAAAAGCATAGTACGCTTCTGCCACGTGGCGCACATGTAAGGGACACGTGGCGCACTTGGCGCTAGGCGCTAGATGATGAGCACATGATACCAGTTTATGAGCGCTGAGCGCTAATCCATGAGCGCATTGCGCTTTCAGTTTAGTGGCGCACACGTAAGTGACACGTGGTGCGCTTGGCGCTGAGCGCCAACCCATGAGTGCAGTGCGTTATTTCAGAAGCGCAAAGCGTAAGTTGTTAATTGGCGCATACATGATTGACACGTGGCGCATTTGGCGCCGAGCGCCAGTCCAGAGAGTGCAGAAGCATAGTTCAAGAGCGCAAAGCACAGTTCAAGAGCGCAAAGCGCATCTGATCAATTTTATGATCTGAGAAACAAATTTATGTTCTTGTAAAAGAGACTTTGTCTCAAGATCTAAGAACAACAGTTTTTATTTTGCAGGAGATATTTCCAATCTCTTATGTTGATGAAAGGGTTTGCCTTTATAAATCCATGATCTGTGAGAAGAATTATGTTCTTCTTTTATTTTATGATGAGATCTTTTGATCTCTTTGTGAAAGACTTTTTGTCTTTGTAGATCTATGATCTTTTTAAAGAAATAAATTCTTCTTTTTTAATCATGAGATGATTTCATCTCAGTGTTCATCATCCTTCATTCTTACCTTGCAGAAAAATCTTCTTGCAAGAGCTTGCTCTTTGAATTTTTTCAAAGTTTCTGGGGAGGTTTCTCTCTCTTTCTTTGTTGTATCTCTCTTTGAGACTTGAAGTCTATGGGCCTTTTTATAGGGTAGGCTGATTTGTTGAGTCAGTTAAAGAGATCTTTCTCTGATTTATTTGGGGATGTTTCCCCACCATTGGATCTTTGATCCTAGGGCATCTGTTTTACAGAAGGCAATCTTCTTGTTTTTAACAAGATTGGAAAATCTTTCCATACAGAATTTATTCTGTCTTTTGGTAATTTTTATTTACCATTGGGTCATTGATCCAACAGTGCTCTGATTTACAGAGCACAATCTTATTATTTAGAAAGATTTTGAGGAATCTTTCCTTAACAGAATTTAATTCTGATTAATTAATGATTTATCATTATTATTAGATTTTTGATCTAACGGTTGGGAGTTTTTAATTCAAGCGCTAGGGCACCCGTGCTTTGCATGTGGTGCGCTGCTTAGAAGGCAGCGCACATTGCACTAGCGCACCCGTGTTTGACACGTGGTGCGCTGCTCGGAGCGCAGCGCACCCTGCGCTAGCGCATCCATGTTTGACACGTGGTGCGCTGCTTAGAGCGGAGCGCACCTAGCGCTAGCGCACAAATGGTGCGCTGCTTAGGGCGCAGCGCACTTGGCGCTGCATCTGAAGCGTTGCTTTATTTCAAAATTTGAATTTTTGAACAGAGCTTTGCTCTGATTGGGGGAAACAATCGGTTTATTTGGCGCTTATATGCTTTGCATATAAGTGCTCACGTGTTTAATACGTGAGGCTTAAAACATGGGGAATTCTCCTCTTTTTTCTTTCTCCTTTTTTATAAGGGGAAAAATGCCCCTAGCGTTGTTCTCATGTGAGTTGCACGTGTGTGCAACGGTGTCCATCTTTATCACCGTTGGATTGCCTAGGGGAATTGGAAGTTGAACTTATAAATGGGGCCTTTGGCCTTTTTCATCTTCCTTCTTGATTTTTTCCTTCCTTGAGAATTTAATTCTCATTTCAGAGCTTAGATCTCTGCCCACAGAACTCCTCTGATCTGAGTTAAACTCTGCCAAAAAAAATAAATTGGTAAGGATTATGAACATAGTTTAGCTCTTAAAAGACTTTTTTATTTTCTGTTGGATTTTTAATCCATTAACAGAGCTTGGTTCTTTTCTTGAACTGATCTCTTGGAGATCTAAAAAATACTTCTTTTTTTTTTGGGTAGACCGTGGGTCTTGAATCAATGGACATACTCGAGAATCGCTGGTTCTCTTCTTAGGGTTTCACCCTATCATTGATCCTAATTTTTGAGGGTTTCTGGAATTTAATTCCAATATGTTTCCTATCTCTTTCCCATCATGGGGATTTCTGGGATTTAATCCCATTATTGAAGGAATTTAATTCCATTTTGTCTTGCAAAGCTTAGCTCTGAATTTTTTTTTGGAACTTTGGGAATTTTATTCCTTTTCCTGTTCTTGAGTATTTTCCTTTTTTTAGGGTTTTAATATCCCCTTAACATGTTTGAATCCGTTGTTATCTTTAAAAGAACCCGTTTTTCGGGGATATTGGGAGTTTTTAACTCCACTATTCATTTAATGAGAATTCTTTTAGATTCTCACAATGGGCACTTGTCTCATCATTGACAAGCCGCCATTTTGATTTTGTGGGGCCCCCTAGCTTTGGAGTTAGTAGTCCCATGAGACAAATTCACACCTTTTGTTGATGGTTTTCTCTCTCTCTCTCTCTCTCTCTCTCTTTTAGGTACAATGGCCTCACTTCCCTACTTCCCTTATACCTGCTTAGAGGTCGCTTTCCCACAGTCCCCATCAGATGAGGAAGTGATGGATATGATTAGGAATCATGATGAGGACAAAAAGCGCCTTCTCCTATAGGGAGTCTGGTATGGTCATATTATAAAGGGTCGTCGTAGTTTTACGTGTGGAGTACCAACGAAACTCATTCGTTCTATCCAATTTACGGAGCGTCCGTGTACTGCTTATGCAGTGGAGGCGGCTAATTGGATTCCTGAGGGCCGGCTTGAGCCATCAACGACAGGGTACCCAATCAGCCCTTAGTGGCTATTGACATTCTGGGACGCCGAATATGCCAGGGCGAAGCTCAACCTTGGGGGCAGGTCTATAAGATAGGCGTCATCCCACGGCATCCATTGGGCTACCTTCCTTGGGTCCGGTATATTCTCTCCTCCCAACACTCACGGTTGCAGAAAGTTGGATTGTACCAAGAGGTGTATACGTCGTTATTCTATTATCATGCTCCCCATGTTTGGTGGGTTAAGGACTTTTAAACCAATGGAATCTTCCAACGTATACGTTTCTACTGGGGGACAGCGAAGTTTCTATTTCGCTGGAGGAATTCCGAGAAATTTCTGGACTACCGATCAGGCGAGAACATTACGAGGAGCTAATATCCCCTGACGAGTACGTTTTCGCCATGGTGCCAGCCATGCACGAAGGCTTGACAACTGAGAATGCTGTTCAGCATAAGAATCCAGGTTTAATCAAAGCCTTAGGTATTTTTGAGAGCCTGTTTGTGGCATCAGAGAGGTGTCAGTTTTGACGATTTCATCGCTCGCTTTCTTCGTAGTGATGCTCTATCCAAGAAAGTTCCGAAATTTGCAAATGTCGAGAATCCCTTCGGATTTGGCTTGGAAAAACTGCCGGCTAAAAAGGAAGATCTGCCACAATTTTATATTCCAAGTTCGTCGGCTGTGGCTTTTGACGAGAGCGCTGCTCCTGGTATAGACGAGGAAGCATTTTTTGTAGGCTTCATTAGTCTTTGGCTCAGCTGGTTTGTAATACCGATGTACCGACGCTTTTATAAAGCCTCCGTCTTCTACCCCGCACACCGCATAGCCGAAGGAGCACAACTGGACATTGGCGTTGCAGGGTTATCACACCTGTATCATGGTCTGAGTACCGTAGCCAACACTTCAAATCCTGGTGTAGACACCGTGCACTTCTCCCTCCATTACTTCACGTCCTAGATTGGGATGCACATGTTAGGCGCGTTTGCTGTGCACCAGCGTCCTGATTTCTACGATTCTTATACTTTCCCATGAGTCATGAGATTGGTTGATGCCTTCGCTCTTGATCCGGCTCAGTTAGGGGCTTTGCGTGTGCTGCTTAACCCATATTCAAACGAGGGTGGCATGGTTTTCAATGATCGGGTTTTTTTTGTGCCAGCCTATTCAACAGTTATTTGATTTACTGAAGAACGGAGCGCCGACTTTGAAACACAAGGAGATCATGCAGTTGTATTCGATCAGGATGGGGTGCTTGGTGTTCCGATTAAATGATGCTGCTATCTTCATACGGTATAATCCGCATCGCATTGTCCAACAGTTGGGTTGTAAACAGGGCGTGCCTCTTGAAGCTTTCTTGGTTGAGCCTACTTCCTCGCTGGAGATTATCCGCGACGCTATTCATCACTTTATACGACTGAACACCGGTTCTCTCTTCATAATCCTTAAGCCCGATTACATTCCAAGGCCTGTGGGACCTTTCAAGGGCCAGTATCGTCACCAGGTCAGTCCCATCATTACAGAGGAGAGACGGGTGCTTTTTGAGTGTAAGGCCTCTGCGCCTGCCCAAGCCGTCAATGTTGCGCTGCAACCACGGTCGGTCGTTCGCCCTCCTATTAGAGATAGTGATTCAGTGATCATTCCAAAAGATGCTCGAACAGAGTCAGCCCCCTGTATTGCTGGTATGCCAGTTCGCGCTGGAGCTGGTGCAAGGACTCCTGATAATGCACAAGCTGCTTCATCAAAGTCGGATCCCAAAGATGAAATTGGGCAATGCCGTGCAAAGGTGCCTAAGGGGAGGAAGCGTCCTTCTGCGAGTGCTAGCTCGGGCCCTAAAAAGAGGAAGAAGTCAGCTACGCGTTTAATCGACACCTTGCTCGAGCCTGAGCCTCTCTCTTGTGATGAGCCTATGCCTGCGCATGAACCAGATGATGGTCTTCTTTTTCTGGGTACATCTGCCGAGGAGGCCGTTCAGCTGGTCGAAGCCCTAAAGCGATCATAGAATTAGACTGAAAACGTGTGCCCTAAGAAGAGAGGTTTCCCCCCGTCGAGTTCCGTGATATGGATCCGGCTCCTGCTATGTCACCGGCAGTTCCTTTAACGCCGACAAAAGAAAGGTCTCTTAAAGCCGCTTCTGAAGACGAGACTGCTTTGAAAGCGGGTAGATCTCTATCTTCCATCGAAGCCCGTCAAGCGTGGTTAACAAGAAAAGAGTAGCGGCTCGAAAAGGTTATACTTCAGACTCCTTGGCATATCGGTATGTACCTTTTATATCCTTCTAAATAAATGATTTATATTGCTTTCATATTGCATTCTTCTTTACATATTTTCCTTTTGTAGGGCCTTTCGCGGCGGGCGCAATTTCGAGCCTAGATCGTGCCTTAAAGACTTTGGTGATGGCTTTTATTCCTTCGGCGGAGGTTACTGGACCGGCTATAGACTCTGTAAATATTACCAGTGGTGCACCGGAGAATGTAGAGGACATTCCTGAGGCTTCCTTCCCTTTGGTCCAGAATGGACGAAGTATTGAAGGTAATCTTATATCTTTCTTTCTGTTTAATGATCTTTCAATATATCTAACCCTTTCTTTCTCCTAGAATTGCGAGAGCTGGCGTTCTCTATTGTAGATCTTTTTCCGGAGGAAACCTACTTACGTCTACTTAACATAGCGTCCATGCACACGATACCGCCCAGTGCATCGTCCTTTCTTCTGGCTATGGTTGGTAGTCCCTTGCCTTCCGTATTATATTTCCATAATGATACTGACGTACCCTTTACTTTGAACCACAGTCCTTCAGGACGATGACGAAGTTGAATTTCTTGATGGGCTTGGGGATTTCTTAAATTCGCCTTCTGTGACCATAGGTAAGTGACAATTTAGCCCTGGTACTTTTACTTATTCCCCGTTCAGAAAGACGACTAACTATACATATATCTTCACAGTTCTGCCAACCTTGACTCCATTTAAGCCCCATATTTGCATGCCGCCGGGCCCTTATGCCAGACGTATGTCTGAAAAGATGATGAAACAGAGTATACATTCACCGGCTACTCTTATAGAAGATCTTCGCGCCGGCACTTCCGTCATTGCAGAGGAATTTTCTTTCGAAGCTAATGCTTTTTTTGTCCATCCTTACCACCTACCATGACGAGGCGCTGGTGCATACTTGGGTTTAGTATTGCTGTCGAGTGGAGGCTTCTCTACATGAAGTCGAATGCATACGCCTTCCTTCTGATATCTTATCTGTAAAGGCCAACTTGCATGAATGGATTGATCGGTGTGTGGCCAACCTCCGATCTTGTGAGAAAAAGCTCAACCGGAAATTTTAGGAGAGGGAGCCGGCCTAGAAGGCTTTGGGGGAATTTCAAGCCCAGCTCACAACTAAGACTGCTCGGGCCTATGAAATTTGGTGAGTTCTTCTAGAGGCAATTACGAAGGTGGTGGCTCTCGATAAATCTGTCACTTTTACGCATGAAATAGTTGAGACTCACAAGGCTGCTGAGAAAGAGCTTGAGTATCGGTTTTCTTTGTATCAACAACAACAGGCACAGGCAGGGGTTCAGCCTGCGGCGCTGCTGGAGCTTGAGGTAGAGGTCCGGTGGAAAAATGATGATCTAGCTGGTTTATTGAACCGTCCATCGTCTTAATTTTTTGTCGCTGTATTCCCCCTCTTTTTTTATCTTATATTCATTTTGGTTTATGAATAATAGATATATTTTATTTCATTCTTGCACCTTTCTATCTTTTGATGTCTTGGCTCGGCGCGGATTAGTTTATTTACTCATTTTGGAGTTTGTAGTTCTTTCACTCATTTCGGAGTTTGTAGTTTATTCACTCATTTCGGAGTTTGTAGTTTATTCACTCATTTCGGAGTTTATAGTTTATTCACTCATTTCGAAGTCTTTAGTTTACGTACTCATTTTAGAGTTTGTAGTTTATTCACTCATTTCGGAGTCTCTAGTTTACGTACTTATTTCGGAGTTTGTAGTTTATTCACTCATTTCAGAGTCTCTAGTTTATGTACTCATTTCGGAGTGTTTTTAGTTTACCTCTCTTTGGTTTACAGGCAAACGTTGTATGTAGATAACCCCTATTCTTTTATGACAAAGGTCCGTTAGGTTTTTAGTACTAGGGTTTTAGTCTGTGGTACCGTCGCGTTGGCTGATGTATTCCTCGATATGCAGTCTTTAAGCTGCTGTTCGAGTAGCCCCGCGACTGTCATGGCTCTGATCCCTTCTGAGGCTGGACAAGATGTCTTTAAGTAATTTTCTTAGGTTGGAGTATTTGTATTACCATCGGAAGAACAAGCGTTAGGTATTTGCAGTAGCGCTTTTTACTTGAGGTTAGGCTCAATTTGGAGCCCCGATGAATCATAACCACACCTTTCTGGGGTGGGGTTATCTCCAATGGTCTTTAGGCTTTGTCTGTACTGTCGTCAAGACCCGAAGCTAGGAGTATGCCATCACTTAGTTTTTGCTTTGATGATGTCGCACCGATTCTTTACTGAAGTAGGGTAGACATCTGTAGGACCTCTATGCTGTGTGCATTGCAATTGAAGTCCGGAGCTAGGAAAATGTCATTGCTCCAGTTTTCATTTGATAGTTGCGTCTGCATCCTGCTGAAATGAGGGGGAACGCCGTGATAGTCTCTAGATTGTATATGTACCGTCGAGACTTGGAGCTAGAATTTTGCCATTACTCCATTTTTGCTTTGACCCTTGGGTCCTTTTTTTATGACGACGTTGCATCTGTATCTTGCCGGAATGAGAAGGAACGCCGGGATAGTCTCTAGGTTGTATATGTACCGGCAAGACTTGGATCTAGGATTTTGCCATTACTCCATTTTTGATTTGATCCTTGGGTCCTTTTTTTTATGATGACGTTGCGTCTGCATTCTGCCGGAATGAGAACGCCAGGATAGTCTCTAGGTTGTATATGTATCGTTAAGACTTGGAGCTCCTTTTGATGAAGCGTGGTGGGAAAATATGGTTCCCTTTCTTTCATTTGTGCCTATGGATCGTATACAACAGTCAATATGGACCTGCATGCAGGGCAGAAAAGTTTCATTTTCATTATTTATTTATTTATTTTTTTTTTATTTCCTTCCGCGATGCTCTATCTTTTCAGCTTTTATGTCGCAAAAGTCACGATTGCCTAATCATTTCGGCTATTTATCGTGGTGCCCAATCATTTTGGCTGTTTTTGTTTTTACTTGGTGCTTTTTATAGCGAGTTGCCTTACTATTTTGGCTTTTTTTTTTGAGTTGGGGATTTGAAATCTGATACCAATTTTGGCATCAGCATCGCTACCACTGGGATATTGCCAGGAGCGAATCATCATTTACCGTGAGAGGACTTGAAATTTGATACCAATTTAGGTATCAACATTGCTACAACTGGGATATTGCCAGGTGCTAATCATCATTTGCTGTGAGAGGACTTGAAATTTGAACAAAGATGGCTTATTAAACAGGGTTATGATCCTGTCGACTAAGGATTTTTGACTTTATGAGCCATAAGGATCTCATAAAGGTATTTCTCCCTACGAGTCGAGAGGATCTCGTAGGTGTATTTTCTCCTTAGGAGTCGTAAGGATTCCTAAGTGCGTTTTCTCTTGTAAGTCATAAGGATCTTATAAGAGTATTTTCTCCTTGTAAGTCGAGAGGACTTACAAGTGTCGCTCACCATATGGGGACATTTCTCGCCATTGGTGGAACTTGGTGGGAGAATATTTGTTTATGCCCGTGGATTATATACAAGGGTCAATATTGGACCGTCCGTAGGGCAACATTAGGGGAATACGAAAGCTTAAGAACAGGTTTAGATTTCTGTAACCTAAGGCTTTGGAATCCTATGAATCGTGTGGGTCTCATAAGGGGAATTCTCCTTACGAGTCGTGAGGATCTCGCAAGTATAATTTCTCCTTAGGAATCGTGGGGACTCCTAAGTGTGTTACTCCTTTGTGAGTTGTAAGGATCTCACGCAGTTTTTTTTCTCCTCGTAAGGTCGAAAGGACCCTGCAAGTGTATATTTTCTATTTTCTCGAGATTGCGCCATTTCGGGTTTTCACAAGCTTGTCGGTAGTCCTGCTGTTTTTACTCACGGTGCCCTTTCGGGTTTTTATCTGTATCCATTTTGCTTGTGGACATACCATTTTTTTAACGAGTTCGTGCCCTCTTTAGGTTTCACTAGCTCGTTGGCAATCCTGCTGTTTCTACTCACGGCGCCCTTTCGGGTTTTCATCCGTGCCCATTTTGCTTGTGGACATACCAAATTATTTTTTAGCACGGTGAAACTCTCGAAAGTAGTTTCGTCACAGGTGACCCATCTGTTTGCCGGTGGGACTTGGGGGTGACTTCGTTGCTAGAGTAGCTGTGTAGCTGGTGGGACTTGAGTTGTAATCTTCGTCATAGGGGCTTCAATTGCAATATAGATCTTAAGAGAACACATCGTCGTATTTTGGGGCGAAATGCTACTTTAGGGACGTTACAGTCCATTATTAGTTTAGGGACTTTTTGGTCCATTATTCCCGTATTTGGGGGAACACATTAGTTCAGGGACGTTTCGGTCCAGTATTAGTTTAAGGACTTTTTGGTCCAATATCGCCGTATTTCGAGGCGAATGTTAGTTTAAGAATGTTTCGGTCCAATATCGCCATATTTCGGGACGTATGTTAGTTTAAGGACGTTTCGGTCCAGTATTAGTTTAAGGACGTTTCGGTCCATTATTAGTTTAGGGACGTTTTGGTCCAGTATTAGTTTAGGGACATTTCGATCCAGTATTAGTTTAAGAACGTTTCGGTCCATTATTGCCGTATTTCGGGACGTCGGAGCTTTTTTGGGTACTACTCTCAGGGTTCTGACTCAGGAAGATAGCGAGCAGACACAAGTATCATCATCTATCATTGACCTAAGTCATGACTCGTCAAGCGTAGTATTTCTTTAGGAATCGACCGTTTATTGGCCGGAAAGGTCTTTCGCCATGCATATCCATAAGCAGGTAGGCTCCACCTTGGTAGAATTTGTCTATGATGTACGGGCCTTCATAGTTCGGATCGAACTTCCCCCGTTTAGCACGATTGGGGATCATTGGTCTTTTGACGACTAGCGCAAGTTTGCCTTGGCGGAATGTTCTCGGCCTAGTCAGTTTTTCATATGACCGTGTCATCCTTGCCTTATAAACCACCAGATTTTGTTGTGCTACAAGGCATGTTTCATCGAGGGAGTCGAGCTCCTCAAGCCTAAGATGAGCATTTTCTTCATCTGTCAGCTCGTATCGAACCGCTACTCGTAAAGAGGGGATTTTTATTTCTAATGGGAACACTGCTTCCGTGCCGAACACCAATGCGTATGTTGTTGTATTCGTAGCCATCTTGAACGTTGTTCGATATGCCCAAAAAGTTTCATGTAGCCTTTCATGCCAGTCTTTTTTTATTTCTGGACATCGTCTTTTTTATAATCTTTGTCAAGGTCTTGTTAGAAACTTCAGCTAGACCATTGGCCCGAGAAACTGAAGAGTATCTCCAATCTCTTTTATGTTATTGTGCAAAGCAGCTTATTTTATGACTTCTGTAAGCTGGCCCATTATCCGAGATTATCCGTCACGGAGTGCCGAACCGATAGATGACATGGGTTCTGAAAAAGTGAAGGATATTCTCCGTCTTCACTTCTCTTAGCGGTACTGCTTCTTCCCACTTAGAGAAGTAGTCGGCTGTTGCTAGTATGAACCGATGTCCTTTAGATGATGCCGGTTCGATAGGGCCAATTATATCGGTTCCCCACATTTCGAACTGTCAGCTAGATACTGTCAGGTGTAGTGGATTTGGATGTTGATGGATGAAATCCCCATGAATTTGGCACGAGTGACATTGCTTCGCATATTTGAGGCAGTCTCGGATCATCGTGGGCCAATAGAAACCCATTCTTTTTATCCTCAGCTTCATTTTTGGCCCAGCTTGATGAGAACCACAGAGTCTGTCATGAGTTTCTTGGACGACTTTCTTTGATTCCTCCGGCCCCAGGCATCTTAGCCATAGATGGTCGAACAATCTCTTATATAGAGTATCATTGACGAAGCCGAAAGACAAAACTTGTTTCATGAGCTGATGTCTAAACAATGCATTTTCGGGCGTTCGTTGGGACTTAAAGTAGTCTATGAAGACTTTCCTCCAGTCCTTGACCTTTTCTTCATCCTCTATTTGAAAGGTTACTTGTTCGGTTGTTTTTTTCCCTTCAGATGACTCTATCAGGTCTTCTGAAGATATATTTGTTGGCGCGAGAACCCTGCGGCTTTGCACAATGATCCTCACGTCATCGAGATCTTCATCGGCCAATTCCTTAGCCAATTTGGCCAATGCATCTACCTTGTCGTTTTTTGCATGTGGTTTGCTTTCCAGGGTATCGGAAGGGATTTGTGTCAGTAGTTGCTGCACTCTTTCGCCATACTTTATCAGCTCAGGCTTGCATGTCTGATAGTTGCCATTTACTTGGCTAACGATCAGCCGAGAGTCTCTATATATCAGGAGGTCTTTGATTCCCATATCGATAGCGATCTCAAGACCTGCTATCAAAGCTTTGTATTCAGCTTTGTTGTTAGTTCTTGGCTCCATTAAGGAAAGAGCGTAACGCATTATCCCTCTTTGCGGGATCACGAAGATAAGGCCCACCCCATCTTTGATTATGGGGTGTTTTGCTTTCGCCGCTTCATGGAAGATACTCCATCGAAGTAGAGTTCTAATTGGGAATCATTTTCTTTTTTGATTGCATCGAACGCGTGTTCTTCTGGCAATTTGCAATTTAAAGAGGAGTTAGCCGGTATCGGATACTTCGCTAGAAAGTCGGCTATGGCCTTCCTTTTCACCGCTTTGAGGGAACAATATGTTATCGAGAACTCCATCAGGAGGAGGGCCTATTTGGTGAGCCTTCCTGTTAGTATGGCCCTTGACATTAGTTATTTGAGAGGATCCACCTTCGATATGAGATGGACTTCATGTGCCAAGGCGTAATGTCTGAGCTTCATTATTATAAAGATCAGCGCTAGGCAATGCTTTTCGATGGGAGAATAGTTGTTTTCTGCCTTGAGGAGAACTCGAATTAAATAGTATAGAGCTCTCTCCTTTCCCTGATCGTTCTCTTGTTCTCACAATGCTCCTAGAGAACCCTCAAGAGCCGTTATATATAGGATAAAGGGTTTTCCTTTAACCGGAGTGGTCAATACCGGCGGATTTTGTAATAATTTCTTGATTTCGTCCAGTGCGTTTTAGCACTTTTTATCCCAGACGAAGGGGGTCCCTTTCTTCATCAAATGACTATAGGGACGGCATTTTTCGGAGAGGTTGGCTATGAACCGCCGGATATACGCGGGCTTTCTTTAGAGTGACCGCAGTTGTTTGAGGGTTCTTGGCATGGTCATTTTCATAATTGTCTTGATCTTTGAGAGATCGATTTCGATATCTCGGTGACGTATGATGAATCCCAGGAATTTTCCTGAGGAAACTCTAAACGCGTATTTTAGAGGATTCATCTACATATTATACTTCCGAAGACATTGGAACACTATTTTTAGATGTTCCTAATATTCCTCGTGAGATTTGCTCTTTACCATAAGGTCGTCGATATAGCATTCGATAATCTCATGTATGAGGTCATCGAAGATCTTTGTCATGGTCCTCTGGTAGGTAGCGCTAGCGTTCTTCAGACCGAAAGGCATCACCTTATATCAAAATATGACCAACGGGGTCCGAAAGGCGGTATGCTTCTGGTCTTCAGGATGCATTTTTATTTGGTTGTATCCTGAAAATCCATCCATGAAGGAGAAGACTTCGTGAGTGGACGTGTTATCGATCATAAGCTTTGTAACGGGCACTGGGAAATTATCTTTTGGGCAAGCTTTGATGAGCTCCCGGAAGTCTACGTAGATGCGAACTATCCCATTTTTCTTCATCACTGGAACGATGTTAGCGATCCAGTCGGGATATTGAACTTCTTGGATGAAATCGGAGTCGATTAGTTTCTTGACTTCAGCGTTGATACTTATCTCAAGTTCGAGTCGCATCCTTCTTGGCGCCTGTTTAATTGGCTTTATACCTGGCGATATAGCAAGTTTATATACTGCCACTTTTGGATCTAGACTCGGTATTTCAGAATAGTTCCAGGCGAAGCAATATTTATATTGCATTAGCACGTCTTTTAAAGTGGCCACCTGTTTTTCAGATAGTAGCTCACTGATGAACGTTGGTCTCGGATCATTTTCCTTCCCTAAGTCAATTTTTCTTATGTTGTCCGCCGTAGTGTGTATCCCATCTTACAGCTCTTTTGGTGCTGGTGGAAACTTAGAGATCACCTTGTCCTCGTCTTCATTTGAGCAGCACCTGTAGAGGTCGTTCATAGTCTTGTGCCCTCTCTCTTTTAAGAGTGTTATTATATGGCAGGTACGAGTTCGCTTCAATTCTTTTGGTTGAGCTGGTCTTAACCTGACGATGTAGGTCCTTTTTGGCTCATGCTTTTGTGGCGGGGTTACCCTCCAGCTGTCGAATAACGTAAACCAGCCTTGTCAATACTGGTCTTCTACCCAGTCATTGAAGGTGAACCAGTCTTCAAGGGGTGAACTATTACTCGGTGATAGGAGCAATAATCTGGATGATGGATCTCGTTTATTTGTTCGGTGTACCGAGACTCCGGAAGCGTCATCATTTGGTGCTTCATAACAAGGTTAAATATTTTCCTTGTCTTGTCTTGAGGGAAAGAGTATTTCTGACCCACCTTCTTTATAAAGGATGGGCTCCAATCGAGCTTTTATCGATTGAACGACGTCTTTGATCCGCTTTGTTGTTTTCGAACGTTGTTTGCGTTCTTGGTCCTGTTTTTTCCTCCATTTTGGGGTTTTCCCCTTTCATGAGAACATATATCGGGTCGGGGATGAAGAGCATTACGGTCTACTTTCTCCGCAGATTGCCGGCTGAGACGCTACGTCCTGGCCTTTTCATAAATGGCCATTTCGCGGCTGTGGTTGTCCCGGCTCGTTTGACAAATTTCTTTTATTAACTTGTCAATTTGTTCTTCCAGCAACAAAATTAACATTTTTAGAGCGGGCTCTCACTCCAATTCGACGTCACGGCTATTTGGAAGAGCGTTTTCCGCTTCATTTGAGCTGTTTACGATGTGGCAACTGTAGATCTACTCCCGTTTTTTGGAACGAACTTATCCGAGCTCGGTTGTCTCCATATTTCTATTAGGAATCTTTCGCCGAGTCCCGGGAATATCCCAAATCTTTTGTAGAATTAGGCTTGTCTAACAGTTTGTTCGAGAGGTACACCTTGCTATCTTAACAACCTTTTCAATCCCTTCATGTAATCTCCTTTTCACCCCTTCGCCTAGGAGGCACGTAGAAAGTTTGTAGCTTTTGTACGCTGTATGTATCGAGCGCATCAAGTTCCTTATAATGTCGAGGCAGAGCCATTGTAATTTCTAGTCTCTGATCTCCTCCGTCAAAAGTTTGCATTGACGGGCGGACGGAGAACACTGCATTGGCCTCGTCCTCTTAGTCGCTGCCAAAGACCAAAATAGGACTAGATGGTCCGGGCTTATTGTTTTCTTTTTGGGGTTGCCCCGAGTAGACTTTCTTCGTCTTCCTCAGTATCGCTCCCAAAGATCGGGATAGTGGTGATGGATTTCTATTTATTCTCCGGCTTGTGGCACCTTTCAGTATCCTCAAAGTCTAGTAGGAAGTACTTTGTGTCTTCGTATTTCCGGACTTTGTTTACGGAGAAAGGATTTAGCTCTCATATGACGATGTACTCTGAGCCATCCTTGAAATACTTCATATATTGATGTTGTATAGAAGGGGTGACTTTGTATTCGTGTAACCAAGGCCTGCCGAGCAAAACGTTATATCAAGTCTTGGCGTCAATGACATGAAATTTGATGTCAGTGACGAGCAGCCCGAAGTGTAGTGTCAGTATTATGGAGCCATGCATCCATGATGATTGTGACTCAAACCCGGAGATGATAATTTTATCTCGGGCAAGGTGCTTAACGTTCATGCAAATTTCTTTCAGCACTCTCACATTGAGAAGGTTAGGAGGATCCGTTGTCGATAAGGATTTTCCTTATCTTGATGTCGTAGCAGTACCCAGTAACATATAACGGGCGATTATGTTCGCACGTACTGAGGAGTAGATTTTCATCGCTGAATGTAATATCGGCCGTGTGGACTTCTGCCAGGTCATCTTTCATCTTCTCCTCTCCGAAGAAAGTTTGGAACTGATCGGGCTCTTGTAATGACTTGATCAGGGAATTTCGTGCCTCTTTGGACAGGAGGAGAGCATCCAATATGCTCAGTTGCGAGGATATTTTCCTCAGATGTGCCAGGACTTTGTAATTCATCTTGTTTTTCTTAGGCGGGTCTTCTGTGGTGAGCTCTTTTACCACTCCATCGTCGAGGGCAATTTCCTCAGGGATTTTCCCTTTCCCTTTGTTTTTTTGTTCGAACCTTTGTTTGTAGGTCTGAGATTCTTCTCAGGCAGCATGCGGTTACGCAGCTGAATATTCTCGCAGTTCTTCTCCTCCTCTTCTTTTTCGGAGGCGGAGTCTTTGAAGAGAGGGTTGAAGGGTGTGTCATTCTCAGAATCGCTCCCGAATGTAAGAACTGGAGGTTTTCTTCCATCTTAACTGGTACCAACCATATGACAGTTGCCCGTCGTTTCTTCATGCACGTTTGTCCCACTATTTTGCCATCGAAGAGCGCGAGCTTCGAGCTTCATCCTTTTGAAGTGTTTTTGATGGGCAACGTATCTTTGCCACCACTTTTTGAAGGCACTGAATTCCTCGATAGGATGAGTGACCCTCCGATGATATAGGCAGTAGTTTGGATGTGATTCTTTTCCATCGAGGCATATGACCCCAGAAGTGTTCTTTATGAAAGGTGGCAGATTCATCCCCATTGACAGAGTTTTGGCGAACCGCTTTTCTATTTTGATCCTGCTCTTATTTGTTGCAGGTGTGCTTTGGTTTGGTTGGAGTACTATACGACTCGTCCTCGCCGCAGCTTCTTTATCCAGACGCTGACGCTTAGCCTTTTCATATATGGCTGTTTCGCGTTCTCGATCAACTTTTCATTTTTGAAAGGTTTCGTTTAGCAGCCTCTTAATTGGGACTTCTTCTGGCAGTTCCGGGGATTTTAGAGCCGATTCTGCCCCCAGTTCCTCTGCATTGTTTTCTGATGCTGAGGGAGCCTCTTCGTCATATAACGACAAATGGGATGTGGCTACTTGCTACACAGTCTTCGGTGTCTTCTGATGAGTTATTTCCCTCATCATTGTCACTATCTTCGCCCTCAAGAATATGCTTGAGGAATTCTTTGATTGTGATCGGTGTTCGCACCTTCTGGTTATACTCCACCAGCGAATCTATGTATTTTTGTAAATCTGTGCGCTTGTCGTCATACTCGGCAGGCTGCACAGGCTTCTTGGTCTTCTTCTTTTTCTTCGAAGACTTCGAAGGCTTAACTTAGGGTTTTTTCTCCTTCGTCAGCAATTTTCGGTGCGGGACGAGATTTTAGCATCCCTTCGATTATTTCGGGTTCAAGTGGGCTTTTCCACCTGACTGCCGAACATGCCTGTAGATCCTTCAGGATTCTTTTGGTTTTTGCTGAAAGAACGACTTCCCATGGAGTTTTTTCCACGAGTGAGCATGATGCCTCCTGCACGTCCACATTTTTAGGAGTGTGCTTCTGGGGTGGGTTTACTTTCTAGTTTTCAGACAACACGAATTTCCCTTGTTGATACTGGTCCTCGACCCGGTTTTTGAAGACGTAGCAATCTTCAATTGGGTGGATCACCATTTTGTGATAGAATCAGTAGTTAGGGTTGTTGACGTCGTCAGGTTGTGGTGGACGCCGTGGGTCTGGCAATATAATGTGTTTATTATGCATTGCCAATTCAAACAGTCTCCTCGTCTTGTTGCGGGGAAACGAGTAAGCACGTCCTTGCCTTTCTTCCAAGGACGGGCACGGACGTGCGTTGTTTTGGAGAGCATCTAGTTTTGGGCCACTCGGCTGTTGTTGTGTGTTAGCAACGAAGGTTGCTTTCCCTTTACCCTTAGCATTTCGAGGGTCCTTATTTGAAGAGGAAGGCCCATGGCCCATCTGGTCCATTTAGGCCAGTTTATCTAGGGCCTGAAAGGTTGTGGGCTTGAAGAATTTCATGAACTGGGACACAGTCGTTTGAGGATCAAGGGTCCTAATGAACATGTCCATGGAAGGAGATTTTTCAATGTGCTGTTCGCACTTAGACCACAGGTTCCGCTACCGGATCGTGTATTGGACCCAGGTTTCTCCTGGCTTTACCCTGGCATTGATTAATGCCGCGATCGGAGTGCGCTCGCTCGCGCTGGAAAAACGCTGTGTGAACAACAGTTCCATTTATGCGAATGTTTTCACGGAGTCATTTGGGAGCTCCAAGTACCATTGAAAGCTGTTTCTGACAAGCTGCTAACGAATTGGTGAAGCAATAGTTTATCGTCGCCTCCAGTGTTGCCGCACATAGATTTGAATTGTGTGACGTGTTGGCGAGGGTTTCCTGTTCCTTTTTAGACATGGAACTTGGGGATCGTATATCCCGGCGGATACTTGATTTGATCATACCAGCCTGGATATGGTTGCCCGGTTCTGACAATTTGGCCGGCGGCTTTGTTAGCTTGGTGAGCTCTTATTTGTTGCCTGGTTCCAAAACAACAGAAAACTCAATTCTCAACTAAAGAAGAAAACTTTCCTCCTTAAAACCCTAGGTAAAGAAAACACAGAGATCAAAATATCTTTTTTTTACCTATCTAAGGGTTTAACCCTTCTTAAAGAACTTAGTTTTTCCTCTATATCAGAGATCCACAAGACAAGTCTCCCACAAATTGAGAATTTAATTCTCATCAGAAAGATCTTGTTCTTGAGAATTAAAGATTCAGAAAAGAACTAGGTTAAAAAGAAAGAACAAGGAAAAGAACATGTATTCTGGGAATTTAATTCCTCCGAAATTAGAGTTTAACCTTACATAAAGAACTTAGTTCTTATAAAAAGAAAAGAAGTATTTAGTCCTCCAATTAAAAAAACGATCCAAGGTCTTCAAAAATAGAGATCTTGATGATCATTAATGGATAAAATGGCATTAACAGAGATTTAATCTCTAAAAAAGAAATGAGATTAGTGCCTCACGTGTTCCCTATATGGGTGCTCTCCCAGCAGCGTCCAGCGCCTCACATGGAAAACACGTGGGCGCCCAAAACAGAGGAACATCGCCTCACGTGAAATACACGTGGGCGCTGAACCAAAGTGCTCAGCACTTCATATACAGGCAAAATGGCTGAGTGCTTAGCACTGATTGGGCAGTGCCCAGCGCCTCACGTGCTCCTCATATGGACGCCATATAAAAAGTGCTTAGCACTTCATATACAGCCAAAACGGCTGAGTGCTTAGCACTGATTGAGCAGTGTCCAGCACTTCACGTGGGCGCCATATAAAAAGTTCTTAACACTTCATATATAACCAAAACGGCTAAGTGCTTAGCACTGATTAGGCAGTGCCTAGCGCTACACATGCGCTTCACGTGGACGCCACACAAAAAAAGCTTTTAACACCATATATATATATATATAATTGAGTGCTTGGCACTGATTGGGCAGCACCCATAACTGAAGGCTTCACATGATGCCCATGTGAGTCCAGAGCTTGAAACAAGTGCTTAGCACTTTTATATAAAAAAAGGGTGCTAAACAAACAGTGCCCAAATAAGTGCTTAGCACTTTTTAACACAAAAAAAGACTGAGCAGCCTAAGCCCAAATTGGTTTAGTCTCTTTAAAAAGGTTTTCTTACAACTGAGCCCAAATACTCTGTTGTTGGATCTGAAATAAAAATGATCCTCGAAAGTTTGCTAGGTTGATCTTATTCTTAAATTAGACTAACGTATTCTTAGCTAAAATAAATTGAGCCCAAATTCTTATATATTTAAGTTGATCTTAATCTCAAACTAGATTAACAGTTCTTAAATAAAACAAACCCAAATCTAAAATCTACGGATTTGTACTAATCCGCGCCCTACGGACGACAACATAAACAAGTCTCCTTATACAATCCACGAGCAACCAAAATAAACAAAAATACATACGACATGAAGTGAACTGCTGGAGAAAGAGAAAGTGGTTATCGTAATGCGGTAACGTAATTAACTGCAGGGGCTTGCACCTGCAGAGAAGAGCGTCCCCACAATCAAAAACCTCTCACAAATGAGGGGGAATCTGATGAAGTTATGCTACAACGGTCGCATCTATCCAAAACTTCGATATATGGTTCCATAATTCAGCTTGGTATCTTCGGAGAGGTGGGTAGATAAGTCCAAATAGCATCTGCCCCCAAATTCAGGCCGGACGTCCTAACGTCTCGGTTCGGTCTTTCGGCGGTAAACAGATTCTGGCATGCCCGGTGGGACCTTTTCCTCTTTCCACTCCACACTTTGTGTGTCGTGTTTCGCGAATCAAATCGCGGTTCTCTATGGTTGCCCTTGGATTCGAGGTACTAAAATTTGGTGTTTTGCTCCTGTGCAAAGAAATCGATGGCTTCCCAATGCACTTCCTGCAATAGCAACTCTCGCTTTACGCCAACTGGAGGAGTGACCTATGGGCTTAACGGGGCCTCTATTTTTCCAATGCCAGTGGGGCAAGTCATACAAGCCACTACTGGATTGTTCTTTGGGACCATGCTCCTACCGGTGAGTTTCGGTACCTCAGCGCTATAAGAAGAAGCTTCTAAAAAGTCGGTCTTCGATCGACTGGCAACCACAACGGCCCCTCTCAACGGGCCATCCAAATCTGGCGTCTCAGTCTTCAACAGGCTAAGTGAGAACCCAAACGGGCTCGCAAAGAGGCTCGTGATACCTAAAAGGGCTACCCCGAAACGGCTAGCTCTCCCAAATCCTGCTACAGGTGAAGTCGTCTAAACTGCTTCCCCCATCAGAAAGTCGGTCTTTCAAAGATTGGCCGGCCCTCCGCAAACTTTAACAAGGACGTCAGTCTTCAATAGGCTGACGCCAATTGCAGCTCCTTATCAAAACCAGGGCGTGATGAAGCCGCTTTCAAAACTAAGGCGGTCTCTTCAACAAGGCACGCTCGACGTCGTCACTGGCGCCGAGTGAGAGAAACTGGGGAGCCTCCCCCTCTGGACTCACCCCACCAGCTCCAATGGTGGAAGTCAACGCTGCTGTTCCAACCGGGAACAGTTTTGAACCGCATAAGAGGGTCAACAAAAGCTCTCCAACAGTAGTGCTAAAGAAATCACCCCCGCCTGCAGAAGTTATAGTGCAGAAAAAGCCGGAGCAGCCTCATCAGCGGCTCTCTTTGCAAATTCATAGGGTCTGGCGAAAAGTCTAGGACTCTGTGATTGACCAAAACTACTCTCGTTGACTGAAGAAATCGAAAGCTCGACAAGAAAAGGACCACTCCTCCGCCATACAATGGAGGACTTCTCCTAAGCAGGTGCCTGTCATAACGGCTCCTTTAACTCCAATCTCCCATAAAAGAACGAGGTTGGAAAAAAATCTACCGCCCGCGGCAAATTTCAAAGGCGATAGATCCGAACGCCGTAAGACCAGGGGCATAACAATACATACAGTCTACATGATATCGGGAAAAGAAGAAAGCCGTGCTTTGGTGAGTCACTGACCGCAGACTTGGTCGCTGACCAAGGCTCAGGAGTAACAACAGAAGCTCCAAAAAATGCTGACCAAAATGGCAGCACTTACCATACAGAAAGAAAGTCTGGACAAAGAAGTTGAACAGCGCCAAGAGCAGGAGACCGATACAGAGTTCCTGCGAAGGGTGCTCGAGAGAAAGGAAAAGAAAGCCGCTGAACAAGCTGCTAACATGAAGTAAATGCTCTCTTGTTCTAATACATGGTTGGAATGATGATCTAGCCAGAACCTCTGGCCGAAAATCCGCCGATAATCATCGAAAATGACAGAGGGGAAATATCAAAACCTCCTCTAGTCTTATCAGCGACCAAAGAAGAAACAATCTCCAAGGTTGCCCTTGATGATTACATTGCTCAACAAATAAGAGCTTATCAAGCTAATAAAGCTGCTGTGCGACCGTATCCAAGTTCCATGACCAAATCAAATACCCTCCAGGGATATACGATCCCCAAGTTCCATGTATATAAAGGGACATGCAACCCTCAATAGCACGTCGCGCAATTTAGAGCTCTATGTGGCAATACTGGAAGCGACAACAAACTATTGCTTTGCCAGTTTGTTGGAAGCCTCTTAGAAACGGCCCTTGAATGGTACTCGGAGCTCCTAAATGACTCCGTAAAAACATTCACAGAGATGGAACTGCTGTTCACACAGTGTTTCACCAGCGCGAGCGAGCGCACTCCAATTACGGCATTAATCAATGCTAGGGTAAAGCCAGGAGAAACCTGGGTCCAATACGTGATCCGGTGGTGGAACCTATGGTCTAAGTGTGGACAATGCATTGAAGAATCTCCCACCGTGGGCATGTTCATCGGGACCCTTGATCCTCAAATGACTGTGTCCCAGTTCATGACATTCTTCAAACCAACCACCTTCCAGGCTTTGATAGATAAACTGGTCTAAATGGACCAGATGGGCCATAAGCCTACCTCCTCAAATAAGGACCCTCGAAATACCAAGGATAAAGGGAAAGTGTCCTTCGTTGCTAATACACAACAACAACCGAGTGACCCAAAACTGGCTGCTCGCCAAAACAATGTGCGTCTGCGTCCATCCTTGGAGGAAAGACTAGGACGCGCTTACTTGTTTCCCCGCGACAAGATGAGGAGACTATTCGAATTGGCTGTGCATAATAAACTCATCACATTGCTAGACCCGCGGCGTCCACCACAACCCACTGACGTCAACAACCCTAATTACTGCTCCTATCACAGAATGATGAGCCACCCAATTGAAGATTGCTATGTCTTCAAGAACTGGGTTGAAGACTAGTATCAACAGGGAAAATTTGCGCTGTTTGATAACTGGAGAGTAAACCTAGCCTAGAAGCATACTCCAAAAGGGGTGGGCGCACAGGGGGCGTCATGCTCACTCGTGGAAGAAATTCCATGGGAAGTCGTTCTTTCAGCAAAAACCAAAAGAATCCTGAAGGATCTACAGGCATGTCCGGCAGTCAGGTAGAAAAGCCCACCAGAACCTGAAATCATTGAAGGGATACTGAAACCACGTCCTGCACCGAAAATTGTTGACGAGGGGAAAAACCCCCAAGTCAAGTCTTCGAAGTCTTCAAAGAAAAAGAAGAAAACCAAGAAGCCTGTACAGCCTGCCGAGTATGACGATAAGCGTACAAACCTGCAAAAATACATTGACATGCTGGAGGAGTACAAGCAGAAGGCGCAGACACCGGTCACGCTCGAAGAGTTCTTCAAGTATATTCTTAAGGACAAAGATAGTGACTACGATGAGAAAAATGACTCATCAAAAGACACCGAAGATCGTGTAGCAAGTTGCCACATGGTCTTCCATTCGTCCTTATATGGTGAAGAAGCTCTCGCAGCATCAGAAAACAATGCAGAGGAACTGGGGGCAGAATAGGCTCTAAAATCCACGGAACTGCCAGAAGACCCAATCGATAGGCTATTAAACAAAGCCTTTCAAAAAAAAAAAGTTGACCGAGAATGCGAGAAAACCATATATGAAAAGGCTAAGCGTAAACGTCAGGATAAAGAAGCTACGGCGATGACGAGTCATAAAGTACTCCGACCAAACCAAAGCATACCTACTATAAATAAGAGCAAGATCAAAATAGAGAAGCGGATCGCCAAAGCTCTGTCAATGGGGATGAAGCTGCCACCTTTCATGAGGAACACTCCTGGGGTCATATGCCTCGATGAAGAAGAAGCACATATAGACTATTTCCTATATCATCGGAGGGTCCCCCACCCCACCGAGGAATGCAGTGCCTTCAAGAACTGGTGGCAAGGATATGTTGCCCATCAAAAACATTTCAAGAGGATGAAGCGCGAAGCTCATGCTCGTCAATGGCAAAATATTGTGACGAACGCGCATGAAGAAACGACTGGCAACTGTCATATGGTTGGTACCAGTTCAGAAGGGGAAAACCCCCAAGTTCTTACCTTCGAGAGTGATTTTGAGGATGAAATACCCCTCAGCCCTCTCTTCAAAGACTCTACCTCCGAAAAAAGAGGAGGAGAAGATCTGTGAGAATATTCAACTGCGTAACCGCATGCTGCTTGAGAAGAACCTCGGACCTACAAATAAAGGTTCGAGCAAAAAAGGCAAAGGGAAAGAAAAAATCTCTGAAGAAATTGTCCTTGACGATGGAGTTGTCAAAGAGCTCGCAGCAAGGGACCCGCCTAAGAAAAACAAGGTGGATTACAACGTCCTAACACATCTGAGGAAAATACCCTCACAACTGAGCATATTGGATGCTCTCCTTCTATCCAAAGAGGCACGAGATTCCCTAATCAAGGTATTACAAGAGCCCGATCAGTTCCAAGCTTTCTTCGCAGAAGAGAAGATGAAAGATGAACTGGCAGTGGTCCACATGGTTAACATTACATTCAGCGATGAAGATCTCCTCCTCGGTACATGCAAGCATAATCGCCCGTTATACGTCACTGGGTACTGCCATGACATCAAGATAGGAAAAATCCTTGTCGACAACGGATCCTCCGTTAACCTTCTCAATGTAAAAGTGTTGAAGGAGATTTGCATGAACGTTCAGCACCTCTCCCGAGATAAAATTACCATCTCCGGGTTTGACTTACAGTCGTCAGGGACGCTTGGGTCCGTAATACTGACACTGCGCTTCGGGCTGCTCGTCACCGACATCAAATTTCATGTCATTGACGCCAAGACTTGCTATAACGCTTTGCTCGGCAATCCTTGGTTACAAGAGTACAGCGTCATCCCTTCTACACAATATCAGTGTATGAAGTATTTTAAGGATAGCTCGGAGTACACCGTCACGGGAGAGCTAAATCCATTCTCCGTATACGAAGTCCGGAAATATGAAGACATAAAGTACTTCTTACCAGGTTTCGAAGATACAGAAAAGTATCATAATCCGGAGGAAAAACAGAAGTCCATCGCCACTATCCCGATTTTTAGGAGCGGTACCGAGGAAGATGAAGAAATAGTGTACTCGGGGCAACCCCAGAAAGAAAATAATAAGCCCAAACTATCCACTCCTATTTTGGTCTTTGGCAGCGAGTCTGAGGAAGAGGCCAATGCAGTGTTCTCCATCCGCCCGTCAATACAATCCTTCGCCGGAGCAGATCAGATTCTGTAAATCACAATGGCCCCACATCAGCATTATAAGGAACTTGATGCGCTCGATACATACAGCGTACAAGAACTGCAAACTTTCTACGTCTTTCTCAGGCGAAGAGGTGAAAATGCGATCCTCTTCTACCAATCTATGGAGACCAAAATAGAAAAAGAAATCTGGCATAGTGCTGATTTTGCACTCGACAGGCTTCAACCCATCCGTCTGCCAAAATATTACGCGGAGGGAATTAAAAGGCTGTTAAGATACCAAGGTGTACCCCTCGAACAAACTGTTCAATAAGCCTAATTCTACAAAACGATTTAGGATATTCCCGGGACTCAGCGAAAGATGCCCAATGGGAAGATGGAGACATCGGGCTCGGATACATTCGGTCTAAGAAACGGGAGCAGATCTACAGTTGCCGCATTGTAAACAGCTCCAGTGAAGCGAAAGTCGCTCTTCCAAATAGTCGTGACGTCATATCGGCGCGAGATCCCGCTCTAAGAACGTTAAGTCCGTCGCTGGAAGAACAAATTGACAGGTTAATAAAAGAAGCTTGTCAAAAGAGCCAGGACAATCATAGCCGTGAAATAGCCATTTATGAAAAGGCCAGGACGCAGCGTCTCAGTCAGCAATCTGCGGAGGAGGAGACTATAATGCTCTCATCCCTGGCCCACTGTATGTTCCCGTGAAAAGGGAAAATCCCGAAATAGAGGAAAAAACAGGGCAAAGAATGCAAACAATGTTTGAAAACAACAAAGTGGATCCAAGACGCCATGCAATCGAGAAAAATTCAGTTGGAGCCCGTCCTTTATAAAGAAGATGGGTCCGGAACACTCTTTCCCTCAAGACAAAACAAGGAAAATATTCAACCTTGTCATGAAGCACCAAATGATGATACTTCCGGAGTCTCGGCACCCCAAAAAAATAAACGACGTCCATCATCCGGATTATTACTCCTATCATCGAGTAATAGGTCATCCCCTTGAAAACTGCTTCACCTTCAAAGACTGGGTAGAAGACCAGTATCAACAAGACGGGTTCGCTTTATCCGACAGCTGGAGGGTAACCCCGCCGCAAAAGTATGAGCCAAAAAGGACCTATACTATCAGGATAAGACCAGCTCAACATCAAGAATGTAAGTTAACCCATACTTGTCATATGATAACACTCTCAAAAAAGGGAGGGAACGAGACTATAGATGACCTCCACATGTGCTTCACAAATGAAGACGAGGAAGAGGTGATATCAGAGTTCCCACCAGCACCAAAAAAATTGGAAGATGGGATACACACCACGGTAGACAATCTATGAAAAATTGACTTAGGAATGGAAGATCAACCGAGACCAACGTTCATCAGTGAGCTGCTATCTGAGAAACAGGTGGCCACGTTAAAAGACATGTTTATGCAGTATAAAGATTTTTTCGCTCGGAACTACTCCGAAATGCCGGGTCTAGATCCAAAGGTGGTAGTACATAAACTGGCTATATCACCAGAAATAAAACCAATCAAATAGGCGCCAAGAAAGATGCGACTCGAACTTGAGATGGGCATCAACGCTGAAGTCAAGAAACTAATCGACTTCGGCTTCATCTAAGAAGTTCAATATCCTGACTAGATCGCCAACATCGTTTCAGTGATGAAGAAAAATGAGACGGTACTCATCTGGTTGGACATTTGGGACCTCAACAAAGCTTGCTCAAAGGATGATTTTTCAGTACCTGTTACTGAGCTGATGATCGATAACACGTCTACCCATGAGGTCTTCTCCTTCATGGATAGATCTTCAGGATACAACCAAATAAAAATTCATCCTGAAGACCAAAAGCATACTGCTTTCCAAACCCCATTAGGCATATTCTGCTATAAGGTGATGCCTTTCGGTTTGAAAAACGCTGGCGCTACCTACCAGAGGGCCATGACAAAGATCTTTGATGACCTCATATAAGAGATCGTCGAATGCTACATCGACGACCTTGTGGTAAAGAGCAAATCTCACGAGGAACATTAGGAGCATCTAAAAATAGTTTTCCAATATTTTCAGAAGTATAATCTGAAGATGAATCCTCTAAAATGTGCGTTTGGAGTTTCCTCAGGAAAATTCTTAGGATTCATTATACGTCACCAGGGTATCGAAATCGACCCTTCAAAGATCAAGGTGATTATGGAAATGATCATGCTAAGAACCCTCAAATAACCGCGGTCTCTCCAAGGAAAGCTCGCATATATCCGTTGGTTCATAGCTAACCTCTCCGGGAAATGTCGTCCCTACGGTTATTTGATGAAGAAGGGGACCCCGTTCGTCTTGGATTAAGAGTGCCAAAATGCACTGGAAGAAATCAAGCAATACCGGAAAAATCCGCCGATATTGACCGCTCTAGTTAAGTGAAAACCCCTTATCCTATATACAACGGCCCTTGAGGGTTCTCTAGGCACATTGTGGGCATAAGAGAACGATTAAAGAAAGGAGAGTGATCTATACTATTTAAGCCGAGTCCTCCTGGGGGCGGAAAACAACTATTCCCCCATCGAAAAGCATTGTCTAGCGCTGATCTTCGCAATAAAAAAACTCAGACATTACGCCTTGGCACACGAGGTCCATCTTATATCAAAGGTGGACCCCTCAAATATCAAATGTCAAGGGCTATACTAATAGGAAGTCTTGCCAAATGGGCCCCCCTCCTGATGGAGTTCTCAGTGACGTATCGACCCTTTAAAGTGGTAAAAGGTCAGGCCATAGCTGACTTTCTTGCAGAGCATCCGATACCAGCTGACTCCCCGTTAAATTGCGAATTGCCAGACGAACATGTGTTCGACACAATCGAAGAAGAGAAAGAAGAAAATGATTCCCAATGGGAGCTCTACTTCGATGGAGCATCTTCTATGATGTGGTGAAAGCAAAACACCCCCATATCAAAACCGGGGTGGGCCTTATCTTCATGGCCCTTTAAGGAGGGATATTGCGTTACGGAGCCAAGGACTAATAACGAGACTGAATACGAAGCTTTGATAGCAGGCCTAGAGATCGCTATCGACATGGGAATCAGAGACCTTCTCATATATGGAGACTCCTAACTGATCGTTATCCAAGTAAATGGCGACTATCAGACATGCAAGCCAGAAATGATAAAGTATGGCGAAAGAGTGCAGCAAATGTTGACATAAATCCCTTCCTACAACCTGGAAATATACCGCGTACGGAAAAAAGCAAGGCAGATGCATTGGCCAAATTGGTTAAGGAATTGGACTATGAGGACCTCGATGACGTCAGGATCATTGTGCAAAGCCGCAGGATTCTCGCGTCAACTGATGTATTTTCGGAAAACTTAATAGAGCCATCCGAAGGAAAAGAAGCGACCGAACAAGTAGCCCTTCAAATAGAGGACGAAGAAAAGGTCAAGGATTGGAGGGAAGTCTTCATAGACTATTTCAAATCCTAACGAACGCCCAAAAATGCATCGTATAGACATCAGCTCATGAAACGAGCTTCTTTTGCCTTCGGCAATGATACTTTATATAAGAGATCGTTTGACTGTCTGTGGCTAAGATGCTTAGGGCCAGAGGAAGCAAAGAAAGTCGTCCAAGAAACTCACGACGAACTCTGCGGTTCTCATCAAGCCGGGCCAAAGATGAAGCTGAAGATAAAAAGAATGGGTTACTATTGGCCCACAAAGATTCAGGACTGCCTCGAATATGCGAAGCAGTGTCACTCATGCCAAATTCATAGAGACTTCATCCGCTAACATCTAAATCTGCTACACCCAACAGTGGCTAGCTGGCCGTTCGAAATATGGGGAACCAATATAATTGGCCCTATTGAACCGGCCTCGTCCAAAGAACATCGGTTTATATTGGCAACGACCGACTACTTCTCTTAGTGGGCAGAAGCAGTACCACTAAGGGAGGTGAAGATGGAGAATATCCTCTATTTCTTCAGAACCCATGCCATCTATCGGTTTGGCACTCCGCGACGAATTATCTCGGATAATAGGCCAGCTTATAGAAGTCATAAAATAAGTCGCTTTGCACAGCAGCATAAAATAGACTGGAGATACTCTTCAATCTATAATTCTCGGGCCAACGGTCTAGCTGAAGCTTTCAACAAGACCTTGATAAAGATTATAAAGAAAACGGTGTCCAGAAACAAAAAAGACTGGCACGAAAGGCTGCACGAAGCTCTCTGCGCGTACAGAACAACATTCAAAATGGCCACGAATACAACACCATACACATTGGTGTTCGGCATGGATGTAGTGCTCCCATTGGAAATAAAACTCCTCTCTTTACGAGTAGCGGTTTGATATGAGCTGACAGATGAAGAAAATGCTCATCTCAGGCTCGAGGAGCTCGATACCTTCGACGAAACTCGCCTTATAGCACATCAAAGCCTGGAGGCTTATATAGCAAGGATGACACGGTCATACGAAAAACTGACCAGACCGAGATCATTCTGCCAAGGCGAACTCGTGCTAGTCGTCAAAAGACCAATGATCCCCAATCGTGCAAAACGGAGGAAGTTCGAGCTGAACTATGAAGGCCCATACATTATAGACAAAGTCTATCAAGGTGGAGCCTACCTGCTCATGGATGTGCATGGCGAAAGACCCTTCTGGTCAATAAACGGCCGATTCCTCAAAAAATACTACGCTTGGAGCGTCGTGACTTAGGTCAATGATAAATGACTTCTCTTGTGTCCGCTCGCTATCTTCCTGAGTCAGAACTCCGAGAGTAGTATCCAAAAAGCTCTGTCGCCTCAAGAAACGGCGACAACGGACTGAGATGTCCCTAAACTAACAAAGGACCAAGATGTTCCTAAATTAACTAAAACATCGCCTCAAACATGGCGATAATGGACCGAAACGTCTCAAAACTAGTGTATCAAACAGGGCGCACCGCCCCAAATACGGCAATGTCTTCTCTTGAGATCTATATTGCAATCGAAATCTCAACGGCGAGGGTTGCAACTCAAGTCCCACCAGCTACATAGCTATTCCAGCAATGAAGTTACCCCCAAATTCCACCGGCAAATGGAAGGGCACCTACGGTGAAACTACTTTCGGGAGTTCAAAAAAAAATGGTATGTCCCCAAGAGAAATAGGCACGGATGAAAACCTGAAAGGGTGTCGTGAGTAAAAACAGCAGGACTACTGGCGAGCTTGTGAAAACCCGAAAGGGTTCGATCTCGTAAAAAAACCACCTGCGTAAGATCCTTATGGCTCACAAAGGAGCAACACACTTAGGAATCCCCACGATCCCTAAGGAGAAATCACACTTGCGAGATCCTTATGACTCGTAAGGAGCACTCCCCCTATGAGACCCTCATGGCTCATAGAATTAAAAAGCATTATTAGGCAACAGATCTAAACCTGTTTCCTGATCCATCGTTGCCCTACAAGTTGTCCAATATTGACCTTTGTATACAATCCACGGGCATAAATAAATATATCCCCCATCAAGTTCCACCTATAGTAAAAAATTTCCCCATATGGTGAACAACACTTGTAAGTTCTCTCAACTTACAAGGAGAAAATACTCTTGTAAGATCCTTACGACTTACAAGAGAAAATATCATTTAGGAATCCTTACGATTCCTAAGGAGAAAATACACCTATGAGATCTTCATGACTCGTAGGGAGAAGAACCTTTATGAGACTCTTACGGCTTATAAAGTCAAAAAGCCTTAGTCGACAGGACCCTAACCTTGTTTGCTAAGCCATCTTTTTCCAAATTAACAAAGGAAAATGATGATTCGCTCCTGGCAATATCCCAGTTGAAGCGATGTTGATGCCTAAATAGGTATCAAATTTCAAGTTCTCTAATGGTAAATGATGATTCGCTCCTGGCAACATTCCAGTTGCAGCGGTGTTGATGCCACAATGGGTATCAGGACCAAGTCTCCAACTCGTGACAAAAATCAGCGAGCAAAATATGCATAAAAAAGAGCCGAAATGTTTGGGCAACTCGCAATAAAAAGCAGCGAGTAAATAAAAAATATATATAGCTGAAACGATTGGGCACCACGAAAAACAGCCGAAATGATTGGGCAATCATGACTTGCGCGATATGAAAAGTTGAAAAGATAGAGTATCGCGGAAATAAAAATAAAATAAAATAAAATTTCCTCTGCCCTGCAAGTACGTCCATATTTACTTTTGTATACGATCCATGAGCACAAATGAAAGAAAAGGGACCATATCTCCCACCATGCTTCTCAAAAAGAGAACCAAGTCTTGACAGTTCATATACAACCTAGAGACTATCCAGGCGTTCCTTCTCATTCCAGAAGAATGCAGACGCAACGTCACCATCAAACAAGAAAGTCCTAAGGGTCGAAACAAAAATGGAGTAATGGAAAAATCTTAACTCCAAGTCTTGACGGTTCATATACAACCTAGAGACTATCCCGACGCTCTTTTCATGGCAACAAGGTATATAAGTGATGTCAACAAAGCTCCAAGGAGCCAAATCAAAAAAGGAGTAATGGAAAAATTCTAGCTCCAGCTCGACGTTCCTTCTTGGTGCAGATGCAATGTCAACAAAGACCTAAGGGTTATATATAAGCGGAGAAATGGAAAAATCCTAGCTTCAGATCTCAATGGCAACATCTCCAGCCTAAAGACCAACTTGACGTCCTTCCCATTTCAGCAAGGTGCAGAGGTGACGTCAACAAAAGACCCAAGCGTCAAAGAAAAAGAAGGAGTAATGGCAAAATCCTAGCTCCAAGTCTTGATGGTACATATACAATGTAGAGACTATCCCGATATTTCCCCCTCATTTCTGCAGGATGTGGATGCAACTATCAAATGAAATTGGAGCAATGGCATATTCCTAGCTCCGGACTTCAATTGCAATATATACAGCATATAGGTCCTATAGATGTCTACCCTACTTCAGCAAAGAATCGGCGCGATATCATCAAAGCAAAATACGAAGTGAAGTCATATTCCTAGCTTCGGGTCTTGACGGCAACTCATATAAAGCCTAAAGACCATTGGAGATCATCCTACCCCAGAAGGGTGCGGTTATGACTCATCGGTGCTCCAAATTGAGCTTAACCTCAAGTAAAAAGCGTCATGGAAAATTCCTAACGCTTGCTCTTCCAACAGTAATATAACCTAAGGAGATTACTTGAAGACATCTTGTCCAGCCCTCGAAGGGATCAGAGACACGACAGTCGCGGGGTTACTCGAACAACAGCTTAAAGACTATATATCGAGGAATATATCATCCAACGCGATGGTACCATGGACTAAAACCCTAGTACCACAAACCTAGCAGACCTCTGTCGTAAAAAGAATGGGGTTATCTACATACAAAGTTAGGACAAATTTGCCTGTAAACCCAAGGGAGGTAAACTATAGAAACTTCGAAATGAGTACATAAACTAGAGACTCTGAAACGAGTGAATAAACTATAAACTCCGAAATGAGTATATAAACTAGAGTCTCCGAAATGAGTGAATAAACAACAAACTCCGAAATGAGTACATAAACTATAGACTCCGAAACGAGTGAATAAACTAATATCTCCGAAATGAGTACATAAACTAGAGACTCTGAAACATGTGAATAAACTACAAACTCCGAATTGAGTACATAAACTAGAGACTCCGAAACGAGTGAATAAACTACAAACTCAGAAACTAGTGAATAAACTACAAACTCCGAAATGAGTGCATAAACTACTTAGCGCCAGATCAAGATATCAAACATAGAGGAGCGCATAAAAAAACGTATATTCTTTATTCATGAATCAAAATGTTTGAAAGATACAATTTATATAAAAAAAGGAGATACAATTCTAGCCTTTAAGAGGGCGGGGCTTTCAATAAAATAGCAACCTGTTCACTCTCTTGCCGCAGCTCCTCCTCACGCTCCACTATTGTAGCCAGTATTGCTTCAACTTGAGCCCGTTGTTGCAAGCATGAAGAAAGCCTCTCATTAATTTCCTGTTTAGCAAATTCACAATCTTGCATTCCCCGCTCAGTAGAGTCAAGGTTCTGCTTCAGCGCAACTCCTCCAGAAATGCATTGTTGAAGATTTTTAAAGATAACCTGCAGTTGTGCGGTATTCGCTTCAACCTGGGCACGCAATTGGCTGGATTCGCCCAAAGCCGTCTCATGCTCCTTTTTCTTCCAAACCAACTTCTGCTCAAAGTATTGAATGGAAGCGGCACTATACTCGATCCATGCAACCAGTTGAGCCTTCGAGGATAATGCCTCGGGCGTAAAACATTTGTGCTCAATCTTATAGAGGCAAGCCTCAATTCGCTTACAATAGTCAACCCAAATGCCGACAAAATCTTCATTGTGGAAAGTCACAAGGGTCACCAGTATAGAGTTGACTTCGTTTGCAAAGTCCGCAGCAGAAGTGATAGATTCGACATTAAGGGCTTCAATAAATTCGCTTAGTATTCGCCTGCTATTTGCTGCACCCCTGGAAGACTGACGCTTAGAGAAGGGCCCCACAGGCATGGAAATACGAGACTCAAGAGGAGACAAAGTCGGTGTAGTTGCTATAAAGTAAGACACGCACAAAGAAGGGTCAGGTTTCAACCTAAAAATAAAAAAAATGATGATGAATGAGATCTAACATACCAATAGTCAAAAGTAGGAAATTAGTGAGCATGGCAGGCTCAGCTATTTCTTCATTCTCTCCCTCGAGCCGTAAGACTATGGTCAATACGAGGAAAGCTTAGCAATAGAAAGATTACTCGTAGAAAGATAAAATAAGAAATGAAGAATATACTAACCAACGCCCGAAGGAGGCACGAATTCCGATTGGAGGGCGAAGTGCAAGCTTAACATTTGGCATAAGCGGTCAAAAAGCACTCCTACAGGATTGCAACAATATACAGTAAAGAAATTAATCCAAGAAATAATATCTATACTGAAATAAGGAAATGAAAAATCTTTACCTTCAGTCATTAAATCCGAGAGAACTCGGGGGAGGGGGGTGTACAAAAGTGATAGGTGGAGCAGCAACAGTCATGGCCACAGCTGACGGTGATTCTTTAATCAGCACAGCGCCAAGGTTTACCGCACCTATACTCGGAATAAAGGAGATATATGTGAATATATCTAACAGGACTAAGAACCTAAAAGTAATAACACTAGAAATACCTGACGGGGCAGAAACCATATCGGTGTCTAGAGCGCCACTAACCGTGACGGCTTCCTCGATTTCCACCATCACCGGGAAGATGGATTCAACGTCTGCACCTTCTTCCCCCGAATAAAAAAGGGCCGTCATCATGCTCGCATCACCCACCGATATCGGGGATCCATAAGGGGAAGAAACGGCAGTTGGAACAGTCCCAGATTCGAAAGGAAGGCCCGACGCCCCAGACTCTTCAAACGCTGGCACCTCACCCGCTACGTTAACACCTAAACTCGGCCCTGCTGCATCATTCAAGGACAAATGTGTTATAATTCAAGAAAAAATGCTGTGGAAAGAAACATGGAAAAATAAATAAGTCCTACTAGGTTTCAATAAGGGATCGTGCGCTGTTTTACCTTGAAGTAACCGATCAGCCTCTTCACGAGTAGCACGCGCAATCTGCCTATGAGCGGTTAACAAGGCAGAAGGAATGTCCTCCATGAGAACATCATGGGGTCGTGTATCACTCGAACCCGCACATGTGACCATGTTAGCCTGACGCTCCTTTGCTGCGTTCTTTCGGCGTTTCTTCTCAGCTTTAGCTGTACGAAGAGATCTCCTCAGAACTTCCGATAGAGGAACATCTTTATCTAAATCAGGCTCGGCCTCCAGATCTGCTGCAACGACCGTCATCGGCTGCTTTAGCAACGCTTCTCGTACCGGCCCTTGGGTGACCTCAACTGTAGCCGATAGCTCTGAAGACTCCTCCACACCACCACCTAAGGATGACATCGCACTCAGAACAACACAAGTTGTGGTGGTTCCTGTAATAAAAGAGAAAGAGAGAAAGGAGTCAGGAGGTGAACGAAATGAGCTAAATATATGTATTCAAAGGCATTACAAAACGAATCATACTGAGGCCCATAGAAGCGCGAAGCCTCTCCTTTTTCTCAAATGTCTTGAGGGACGCCAAAAGAGCCTCTTCAGTGGAGATTGCTATTAAGAAAAGCGCGTTAATAAACTCAATATATATATATATATAAGAATGTAAATGAGATATACCAGACGCCGCAAGAGAAGAAAGCGCTGCTTGCTAGCGGGCTAATCTCTCAGAAGCTTCAATAGCGGCTCGAAGATCAGTAGTGGCATTTTCATGAGTAGAAGCCTTGAACAGATTGTCGTTGGCGCTATATTCGGACAATCTCTCACTGTAGGGAGCATACGGCTCCTGACCGAAGACAACATCAGCCGAAAATGAAGATTTCTTCTTTTTCTATGAGCCGGTAATAACACCCGACAATAAAAGCTTACGCTTTACAGGCTTCTTAGGACAGCGGGTCCTAATTTCCGAGCCATTACCCGACTCAGGAGATACCACCGCTACCACAGGAGCGCTTACGTCTGGCCGTGGCTTAGCCGGAAAGGCTTACAGGACTACAACCGTGGTGCTTTCTCTCAAAGAGGGACGGACAACTGCCCATCGCTTCAGCGGAATCGAAAGATTACCAGTTGGGACAGAATCCTTATGGTCAAGAAGCATCTGCCTTTCCTCCTTGATAATGGCACCCATTGCATGCTGATACCAGGTGATATAAGAATTCGAGGACTTCGGGATATGACTCGGCTCACTGATCAGGAAATGAGACCTCGTATTTAGCCGCATAAAATGATGCGCCGCGTTGCGAACGCTCTCATCTGTAGCAACCGGATCAATAAGAAATGCCTCAAGGGGAACGCCTTGGTTGTAACCAGATTGCTGGGCAAAGCGATGCTGGTTATATCTCATAACAATACCGATGCATTCTGTCTGAATACAAAGAAACCCGACCTGATAGAATACAAATGCGCAATCTCCTAGGCCCTCAAAGAAGAAGCTCCATCCTTGAAGAAATCATGGAGCGGCTGGATTACTTTGGAGGGTTTCTTACCAATGGTCAGAACCGTGTCGACGAAGGTCATGCTGTCTCCAACCATGCACGGACGAAGAAGCAATCACCGAGCCTCTCACTGTGTTGGGTCTGGAGAAGAAGCATCAACAAATTCCATGACCCGAAGTAAGTTGTACCCTTCGTAAAATCTAGGCCTTTTATGCACGCCAAACGCACCCAACATGTGCATCTCGATCCAGGAGGTGAAGTAGTGCAAGGGGAGATTTACGGGTTTCAAACTCGGCTGGGCGGTGTCGGCCGCTGTACTTAGGCCATGATACAAGTGGGCCAGTCCGGCAACCCCAACAGCCATACGTGTCCCCGCCGCGATGCGATGGGCCGGATAAAAGACAGACGGTCTTATGTAGTGAAGGTGCATTGGGAGCGCAAAATAGCTTAGCCACAAGCCAATAAAGCCTATAAAAAATGTCTCCTCATCAATATCCGGAGCGGCAATCTCTGCAAAAGGGATGATGGGGGTATCTGGAATAAAAAACTGCTTTAAATCCGCCTTTGCAATTGGTAATTTATCCGAGCCAAATCCGAATGGATCATCGAGCTTGGCAAACTTTGTAGCCTTCTTCGATAAAACCACCGGACGAAGGAAATGAGCGACGAAATCAGAAAAGCTAACCCCATGCCCCCATACTCCAGAAACAAGCTCTCATAGATATTCAGCACTTTGATCAAACCAGGGAACTTGTCTTGGATAGCGTTTTCCGAGGTAAGGCCCATGACTACCGACTCGACGGCAAAAACGTACTAGTCAGGAGGAAGTATCTCGTCTTAATGCTCCCCTCTAACGGGTAACCCAGAAATTTCTGCGAATTCCTCTAGCAAGATCGATACTTCATGGTTCGATAAACGAAATGTGTGAGTCGGAATATTCCACTGATCCAAGAAGGATTTAACCCACCACACATGAGGAGTGTGGTAATAAAAAAGAGACGTGTAAACCATTGGATACAACCCGGTCTTCAGCAGCAGTGACTTCTTAGCCAACAAAATTTAACGAGACCACTGCAGATAACTAGCTGGATGTCATGGGGGTCACTCCTATTGTATAAACCTGACCCTAAGGACGTGCTTCTCCTTGACATATGCGACGCCCTAGAATATCTAGGGCCATCGACGGCTGGACTGGTATCGATGCCATGGAAGGTTGGAGACGACTTTCCGAGATCCAATTAACCTTTTCCACTACATAAACGACCTGCGGAGGGTCAGCATAATGAATCGGCAGGATCGGTTCTGATGGCACCGCATAAGTAAACCTGCGCCGACCCCGGATAATATAACTGTACCACAATCTCCATTGATGAAGATACTTCCACTCTGGGTTGTAGTCCCGGATTAAAGCGAAAACTTCCCGATCCGTAGGCGCGTCGGCAAAAACGCTCTCCGAACGGACATAAGGAAAAAAGGAATCGGAAGCCATAGTTCCTAAAAATAATAAAAAATTTAGTGATTGGAATAATAAAATCACTGCAGTCTAAAAACAATGGGCCCCACAAAATCAAGGTGATGGCTCATCAATGATGAGACATGCGCCTATCGTGAGAATACAAAAAGTTTCTCATTAAATGAATAATCCTATTGAGCAGTGGAGTTGAAAACTCCAAATGTTCTCGAAAAATGAGCCATGCAACAGATTCAAATATATGAAAAAGGGTATTAGAACCCTATATATATATATATATATATATATATATATATATATATATAAGGGAGAAAATAGGAAAGGGGAATAAAATTCCCAAAAAGTTCGAAAAATTTCTCAGAGCTAAGCTCTGTAAGACAAAAGGGAATTAAAATTCCTCAGATAATGGGATTAAATCCCAGAAGTCCCCAATGTTGGGAGATAAATGGAATTGAATTCCAGAAACCCTCAAAGAACAAGATCAATGATAGGGTAAAACCCTAAGAAAAGAACTAACAGAGATTTGAGACCCACGGTTCATTTAAAAAGGGGGTAAGAAGTTCTTCTTAAGATCTCTGAGAGATCATTTTAAAAAATAAAAAAAGAGAGAGCTAAGCTTTGTTAATGGGTTAAATCCAAGACAAGAAAGAAGGTTCTTTTAAGAGTTGAACTCTGGTCATGATCCTTATCAATTTTTATGACAGAGTTTAACTCTGAAAAAATTCTGTGGACAAAGATCTGAGCTCTGATATGAGAATTAAATTCTCACGGAGGAAGAATACTCAAGAAAGATGATGAGACAACAATTATCTCAAGGGCCAAAGGCCCTATTTATAGGATGTGAAGGGACAGTTCAAGTCCATAGAAAATCAAACGGTGGAAAAAGTGACACTGTTGCACTCAAGTGGGAGCCACGAGAGAATAATGGTGGGGGCATTTGTTTCCCCAAAATTTAAACATAATAAAAGAGCTGAGCTTTGTTAAATTTTGTTGAGGCAGCGCCTCACGTGCCCCTCTTGAGGATGCCAGCGCCAGCACCAACCCCTTAGGATTAAATCCTATGGTAGCGCCTCACGTGAAGCTCATGTGAGCGCCAATGTGCAATGTACATAAGTGCCTATCATAAATAAGAATTTAATTCTCTAGTGGCGCCCACATGCACAACATGTGAGTGTCGGCGCCCTAATTTATATCAGTAGAATTAAATTCTATATGAGAATATTTCCCTAACAAAAGTTAGGATACTCTCTGTTAAATTGAGCCGTTGGATCAAAGATCCAGTGGTGATGATAAATTATCAAACAATAGAATAAAATTCTATTTTGAGGAATATTTTTCCTCAATCTTTACAAACAAAAAAAAAAGATTGCTCTCTGTAAAACAGATAGCCCATGGATTAAAAATCCAATGGTGATTAAAAATCACCGTTTTATAGAATAAATTATGTATATGGGAAAATATTTCCCCAATCTTGCTAAAAACAAGAAAACATATTTTGTAAAATAGAAACATTTGGATCAAAAATCCAATGGTGGGTAAAATTCCCCAAATCAATTTTGAGGCCAATTAAATCAATTGGAATCTCTCAATGAAAGATTTTCTCAAAACTAATTAACAATTTGTCTCTACTATATAAAGTACCCGAGAGTTCAAGTCTCATATAGTGGATCCCTCCATAAGCTTTTAAAAAAATACAGAAAGCTTCCAAAACAACAGAGAACTCAATTCTCAAGAAAAGATGAAGACTTTCCTCCTCAAAACCCTAGGTAAAGTAAACACAGAGATAAAAATATCTTTTTTTTTACATATCTAAGGGTTTAACCCTTCTCAAAGAACTTAGTTCTTCCTCTGGATCAGAGATCCACAAGACAAGTCTCCCATAATTTGAGAATTTAATTCTCATCGGGAAGATCTTGTTTTGAGAATCAAAGATTCAGAAAAGAACTAGGTTAAAAAGAAAGAAAAAGAAAAAGAACATGTATTCTGGGAATTTAATTCCTCCGAAATTAAGGTTTAACCCTACATAAAGAACTTAGTTCTTATAAAAAGAAAAGAAGAATTTAGTCCTCCAATAAAAAAATGATCCAAGGTCTTCAAAAATAAAGATCTTAATGATCATTAATGGCCAAAATGGAATTAACAGAAATTTAATCTCTAAAAAAGAAAAGAGATTAGCGCCTTACGTGTTTCCCACGTGGGCGCCCTCTTAGCAGCGTCCAGCGCCTTATGTGAAAAATACGCGGGCGTCCAAAGCAGAGGGCCAGCGCCTCATGTGAAATACATGTGAGCGCTGAACCAAAGTGCTTAGCACTTCATATACAGCTAAAACGGCTGAGTGCTTAGCACTGATTGGGCAGTGCCCAGCGCCTCACGTACTCCTCACGTGGGCGCTATATAAAAAATGCTTAGCACTTTATATACAGCCAAAACGGCTTAGTGCTAAGCACTGATTGGGCAGTGCCCAGCGCCTCACGCGCTCCTCACGTGGGCGCCATATAAAAAGTGCTTAACACATCATACATAGCCAAAACGGCTATGTGCTTATCACTGATTGGGCAGTGCCCAGCACCGCTCGTGCTCTTTACGTGGACGCCACAAAAAAAATGTTTAACAATATATATATATATATAACTGAGTGTTTGGCACTGATTGGGAAGCACCCATAATTGAAAGCTTCATATGATACCCATGTGAGTGCCAGAGCTTCAAACAAGTGCTTAGCACTTTTGCATAAAAAAGAGGGTTAAACAAACAAAGCCCAAATAAGTGCTTAGCACTTTCGAACACAAAAAAAGACTGAACAGACTAAGCCCAAATTGGTTTAGTCTCTCTAAAAAGGTTTTCTTGCAACTGAGCCCAAATGCTCTGTTGTTGGATCTGAAATAGAAATGATCTTCGAAATTTTTCTAAGTTGATCATAGTCTCAAATTAGACTAACGTATCCTTAATTAAAATAAATTGAGTCCAAATTCACATATATTTAAGTTGATCTTAATCTCAAACTAGATTAACGGACCTTAAATAAAATAAACCCAAATTTAAAATATACGGATTTAGACTAATTCGCGTCCTTCGATGACAACATAAACTAGTCTCCGTATACAATCCATGGGCAACCAAAATAAACAAAAATACACACGACACGAAGTGAACTGCTGGAGAAGGAGAAAGTGGTTATTGCAATGCGGTAACATAATTAACTGCAGAGGCTTGCGCCTATAGGGAAGAGCATCCCGACAATCAAAAACCCCTCACAAATGAGGGGGAATCTGATGAAGTCATGCTACAACGGTCGCGTCTGTCCAAACATTCGATATATGGTGCCATAAATCAATTTGGTATCTTCGGAGAGGTGGGTAGATAATTCCAAATAGCATCTGCCCCCAAATTCAGGCCGGACGTCCCAACATCTCGGTTCGGTCTTTCGGCGGCTAACAGCAATCATCTAGGGCGGCCTTGGAGATCGTTTCTTCTTTGGCCGCTGGTAAGGCCGAAGGAAGGTTTAATATTTCCCTTCCGTCATCCTCAAAGATTATTGGCGGATTTTTGGCCGGGGGTTCTGGCTTGATCATCATTCCAACCATGTCTTGAAACAAGAGAGTCATCTGCTTTATGTTAGCAGCTTGCTCAGCAGCCTCTTTGTCCTTTCTCTCAAGCACCCTTCGTAGAAACTCTGTATCGGTCTCCTGCTCTTGGCGTCGTTCGGCCTCTTTGTCCGGACTTTCTTTTTGTCTAGTCAGTGCCGTCATTTTGTTCAGCATTTCATGAAGCTTTTTTTGTTGCTCCTGAGCCTTTGTGAGCGACCGAGTTTGCGGTCGATGACTCACCGAAGCACGGCTCTCTTCTTTTCCATTGGTCATATAGACCGTATGTACGATTATGCCCCTAGATTTGGGGCGTTTAGATCCATTGCCTTTAGAATTTGCCGCGGACGGTAGAGTTTTCTCCAGCCTCATTCTTTTATGAGAGATTGGAGTTGAAGGAGCCGTTGTGACAGGCACCTGTTTAGGAGAAGTCCCCCCTTGTATGGCGGAAGAGTGGTCTTTTTCTTGTCGGACCTTCGATTTCTTTGATTGACAAGAGTAGTTTTTGTCAATTACAGAGCCTTGGACTTTTTGCTACACCCTATGAATTTACGAGGAGAGCCGCTGATAAGGTCGCTATGGCTTTGCCTGCACTGCAACTTTTGAAGGTGGGGGAGATTTCTTTAGCTACGCCGTTGGGGAGTTTTTAGGCACCCTCTTAAGTGGTTAAAAATTGTTCCCAGTTGGAACAGCAGTGCCGACCTCCACCATAGGAGCTGGTAGGGTGAGTCCAGAGGGGGAGTTTCCCCTAGCTTCTCTCACTCGGCACCAGTGGTGACATTGAGCGTGCCTCGCAGAAGGGACCGTCTTAGTTTTGGAAGTGGCTTCATCATGCCCCCGGCTTTACTAAGGGGTTTCAATTGGTGTCAGCCTGTTGAAGATTGACGTCCTTGATGGAGTTTGAGGAGAGCCGTCCAATCTTTCAAAGTCTGATCGTTTGATAAAGGAAGCGCCTTTGACGGCTTCGTCTGTAGCAAGAGTAGAGAGGGCTAGCCATTTAGGGTAGCCCCTTCAGGTATCACGAGCTTCTTTACGGGCCCGTTTGAGTTCTTGCTCAACCTGTTGAAAACTGAGACACCAAAATTTGACGGCTGGTTGATGGGAGCCGTTGTGGTTGCCATTCGACCGAAGACCGACCTTGTAGGAGCTTCTTCTTTTGGCGTAGAGGCACCGAAACTCACAGGTGGGAGCATGGTCCCGAAGAACAGTCCAGTAGTGGCTTGTGTGACCTGCCCCACCGGCATTAAAAAAATAGAGGCCGCGTTGGGTCTATAGGTCACTCCTCCAGTTGGGGTGGAGCGGGAGTTGCTGTTGCACGAGGTGCAGTTGAGAGCCATTGATTTTCTGCACAAGAGGAAGACACCAAGTTTTAGTACCTCGAATCCAAGGGCAACCATAGAGAACCGTGATTTTGTTCACGAAATACGACATACGAAGTGTGGAGTGGAAAGAGGAAAAGGTCCCACAGGGCGTGCCGAAATCTATTTACCGCCGAAAACTGGACAGAGACGTTGGTACGTCTATCCTGAATTTGGGGGCAGATGCTCTTTGAACATATCTATCCACCTCTCCAAAAATACCAAGTTGATTTATGGAACCATATATTGGAGGTTTAGATAGATGCGACCGTTGTAGCATACTTCATCAGATCCCCCCTCATTTGTGAGGGGTTTTTGATTGTGGGGACGCTCTTCCCTGCAAGCGTAAGGCCCTACAGTTAATTACGTTATCGCGTTGTAATAACCACTTTCTCCTGCTCCAGTAGTTCACTTCGTTTCGTGTTGTGTTTGTTTTATTTTAGGTTGTCCGTAGATTGTATACGGGGACTATTTTATGTTGTCGCTCGTAGCCCGTAGGGCGCGAATTAGTCCAAATCCTTATATTTTAGATTTGGGGTTTTGAATATTTTGTTTTATTTAAGGACCGTTAATCTAGTTTGAGATTAAGATCAACTTAAATATATGAGCATTCGGGCTCAATTTATTTTAACTAAGGGTACATTAGTCTTATTTGAGACTAAGATCAACTTAGCAATATTTTCAGGATCATCACATTTTAGATGAGATCCAAACAACAGAGCATTTGGGCTCAGCTGCAAGAAACTTCATGAGAGACTTTTAGCCAATTTGGGCTTGGTCTGCTTAATATTTTTTCTTTTCTTCTCTTTTTTTTATTCAAAAGTGCTAAGCACTTATTTGGGTTCTGTTTGCTTAGCCTTTTTCCTTTTATACAGAAGAGCTAAGCACTTGTTTGGGGCTCTGGTGCTCATATGTGTATCATGTGAAGTATTCAGTCATGGGCACTGCCCGACCAGTGCTAAGTACTTTAGTCAATTTGACTAAATATGTATAGTGCTAAGAACTTTTGTATGGCGCTCACGTGAAGAGTACGTGCGGTGCTAAGGATGTGGGCATTACCTAATTGGTGCTAAGCACTCAGTCTTTTTGGCTGAATATGAATAATGCTAAGCACTTTTGTATGGTGCTCATATGAGGAGTACGTGCGGTGTTAAGATGTGGGCGTTGCCCAATTGTTGCTAAGCACTCAGTATTTTTGGCTGAATATGAAGTGCTAAGCACTTTTGCTCAGCACTCACATGTATTTCACGTGAGGTGTTGGCCTTCTATTTTGAGCGCCCACGTGGAAAGCACGTGAGGTGTCGAGTCCTTTGTTTAGGGCGTCCACGTGGGGCGTCGAGTCCTTTATTTGGGGCGCCCATGTGGAAAGCACGTGAGGCGCTGAGCCCTTTGTTTTAGGAATGTTTTGGGCGCTCGCATGTTTTTCACGTGAGATGCCAGGTTCCTTTTCTTTTTTTAGAGATTGAATCTCTGTTAACGGTATTTTGGCTATTGATGATCACCAAGATCTTTATTTTTGAAGATTTGGGATCAAGTTTTCTTTGAGAACAAAGTTCTTATGCTTTTCTTTTATAAGAACCAAATTTCTTTGTAGGGTTAAACCTTGTTTTTAGAGGAATTAAATTCCTAGAACCATAATTCCTCTTCTCCTTTTTTTTCCAATCTAGTTCTTTCCCTTAGATTTTGAGTTTGAAGAAAAAATCTTCCCGAGAATTAAATTCTCAACTTATGGGAAGATTTTCTTTGCAAATCTCAAATCAGAGGAAGAACAAAGTTCTTTTCATGAAGGATTAAACCTTTGTTTTCTTTATGATTGGCAAAGGAGATACATTTTTATCTCTGTTTTTTCTTTACCTTGGATTTGAAAGAACAAGGAGATCTTCTTTGAATTCTCAGTTGCAGCTTCTATCTTTTTTTTTTTGTTTTTAAAAGCTTATGGAGGTTCCTTCTCTCCGAGACTTGAAGTCTCGGTTCCTTTATATAGGAGATGAAAATTTGTTAATTAGTTTGAGAAAATCTCTTATTTGAGAGATACCAATTGATTTAATTGGTCTCAAAAATTATTTGGGGGATTTATCCACCTTTGGATCTTTGATCCAGTGATTTTTGTTTCACATAATATGTTTTCTTGTTTTTAATAAGATTGGGGAAATATTTTCCCATATATAGAATTTAATTCTGTCATATGGTGATTTTTAAACACCATTGGATTTTTAATCCAAGAGTTCTCTCTTTAACAGAGCATATCTTTCTTTGTTTAGAAAAATATAGAAAATATTTTCCATCTCATTGGATCTTTGATCCAACAGCTTTCTGTTTAACAGAAAATATCCTTCTCATTTAGAAAGATCAAGGAGATATTTCCTCCTAATAGAATTTAATTCTATATTTGGTGATTTTTAATTACAATTGGATCTTTGATCTAACGGTTCTTTGTTAACAGAGAATATCTTTCCCTTTTTAAAAATATCAAGGGGGTATTTTCCTAGAATTTAATTCTTTATAGGGAGTCGCCCTCATATGTTTAACACGTGACCCCGATGTGTTTTAACCTGTTATATGGGCGCTCACGTGTTTAACACGTGAGGTCAGTTTGGCCTTTAGCCACTTACTCTTAGTTCTCATATACTTTGCATACAAAATAGAATTTAATTCTATGTATAGAGTTAACTCTATCTGAAGCTAATATTTCAAAAGGGTGTTCTCACGTGTTTAACAAGTGACCCCAATGTGGGTTTTAATTAGTTTATTTGGCGCTTATATACTTTGCATATAAGCACTCACGTGTTTAACACGTAAGGCCTGTTTAGCCTTTAGTTGCTAGCTTTCAGTGTTTATATGCTTTGCATATAAGCACTCACGTGTTTAACACGTGAGGCTTAAAACGTGAGGAATTCTCCTCTTTTTTCTTTCTCCATTTTCTTATAAGGGAACAACCACTTAGCGCATTCTAAAAACCGGTGGCTCGAGCACTCCCCCGCGGGGCAATCTGTATTATATACATACAATAGGACTCAAAAGTCAAAATAAAAGAATAATACATTTTGGCAGTCCACATAATACATGAATTGAAAATACAACGTTTGTATACATCGCATTCACACGAGAAGCTATTCAATCACGACAATCCATAGCAAACCAAAACACACAAACATCATATTCCAGACGTGCAACCTATTATAATTGATCACACATCAATTAGTCTACGTTTACCAACACATATCCTTATACGTGTTCGAACCAACTCGATCGAACTCTTTATCGAGGTAATTTGAATCCGTGACTAAAGAATATCAACCAACGAGGTCGCACGCTTGAAATTCTAAAGAAACAAAGTTCAAGTGCACCTCGGAAACAAAAATACCCTCATTTTGGCATTAAATTGAACCCCAAAGGACCCAAAATCGAGCACCGTCGACCCCAAAACCCCACCTACTATATAATCCTTGATTCAGCCCTAAATCGGGGCAGAATCAGCCCTGGATCAAGGTTGAATCAAGCTCGGTTCAGCCTCGAATCCGGTGATGAACAAAACATATATTGGATGAGTTCTGCGTTAATCTTGATCTCATACGAAGCTCTTGGTCCTAACCAAGAACCCCGAGGCTCGGGCACAGGCAAAAATGAGAACTTTTCTTGCAATTTTTCAAACTAGGTTTTAAAAAATGCGTTTTTTAAAATTCTTTTGGCAACAAAACAACTACTAGTATATGGATCGGCTCTGATATCATGTTAGTGTACGGTACTAGGATCGCAACATTTGTAGACCGCGGTAGAAATATAGAAAAAAAATTCTAACAATAGCACCATAAACTACAACCAAGATTATCCAAAGACTAGCAATTGAAAAACATCAAGAAAGCTATTCTATGGATTTTAGGGAAACTACATTCTTTGAAGCGTGTCTACACTTAAGTGAAAGACCTAAGCTAAGCTCCGAGATGCAGGAATCGAGTTTGATCACCAACCGCTTTGTCGAAGATGATTCACTTCGAAAGCACTCCACTAAAGCTTCTATTCCATTAAAAGAACACTTCTTTTGTGAAGCAATTTTCTCTCACAATTTGCTAAAAGGGAGAGGAAGAAGATGTAGGGAGCTCTCTTTCTTTTCCTCTCCAATTTCCTTCTCTTTTCTCAACTCACAAGAGAGAAGGTGTCACGTCTCGCTTCCTAAAAGATAGAAAGCGAGAGCGGACTAGATCCGCAACGTATTCACAACGAGAAGTACTTTTTCCTGACTTGAATATTTTAAGCATCTATGCAAGCAATAACAAGAAAATACAGTACAAGAATTTAAAGCATATAAAATATCCTACAATACTTATTACAAATCAAGTCCAAATAGGCATAAATGTTCTACAAAAAAGGACATAAGAGGCCGTAAACGAAGCCTCAAACAAGAGCATACTAGAAGATTAGTGATCAGCTTATGAAGATGGATGGTCGACGTCCTTCTCTGTCGGTTTTGTCTCGTACCTAGTCTCGTCGCTTGCCCTAATGTCGTCCGACGACATTCCCATGAAAAGAAAACAAGAAAATAAGAAAAGTGGAATGCCGTCAACAAACTAAGGTTTAGTAAGTCTCCAGTTAAAAAGAATAGAATTTTTAAAATAAATAAAATACGACATGGAACAATAACACAAACATGAAGATAAAAGCGGAAGATCTGTAGATTATGGATCAATAAAGTCAGGCATATATCTATCATGAAAAATATAATTAGAGTGTCATGATGTTAGTTATTTTAGTGTTTTAATTTATAAGCTCGAATTGTGTGAGTTTTACATGTAACTAGGATATTCCGTAATTCCCATGGAACAACAGCAACATGAGATTCAAGATTTATATGTAATGCAAAACAATGTATGATCACCTGTTACACATAAATACCGCCATTCTTCGAGCTACCCCATCCCCATGATATTCTTGTTATTAAAGTACTGATATATATATCCATATAGATATATATATCTATTAACATGAGTTTCAATTGCACACATAAGTCATGCCAGGTTCAAGAGATTCATGAGATTCAAGATTTGCAATTCCCAAACTTCATGATAAAACCATGGCAATAATGATACATCAATGAAAACATAGTTCAAGCTAAGGTCTGTATATATATAACAAGTTAACAAGGCATGAATTTATGAATGCTTGAAATAATTGTAGATGAATGTGAGATTCATGAGTGCATGGATTCTTGTAATCACGGAGTCATGTATTCGTGAAGTCATGTCAAGTTCAAAATGCAATGCCAAATATTTTATACACACAATATGAAGTTTTGTGTTGGAATTAAAAGTTATTTCTCAAGGAGTAAATTCTAGTTCAGGAAGTCATGTAAATTAAGAGACTGAGTTTGTCTAGATCGGGTTCCAGGTGAGGGAGTTATGGGTGTTTTCGTACCGCTGCGCAAAACAGGCCAGTGCAGATTTCAGAATGCATGCACTAATGGTATTTTGCATTTTCGAGTAGATTCTATTCATTTTATGATTTTAAATATTAAACAATAAATAAGCGTCTTTGAGTTCTGAACGATTACCCACAAAAATCTTCGGGTTACAATAACCAAAGAGGGAGTTATGGTTGTTTTATGACAGCTGCATAGATAATTCCAGCTGCTGTCCAAATTCGACAGATATTTTTAAAACGTGTTTTAATATGGTTTCCTTCAGTTTTCAATAAAATCAACCTAGGATAAATATGTAGCTGACATGCTGAAATTATTCCAAAAATCAAACCTTTCTCTGTTTAGGTTCCTATGTTAGGAGTTATGGCCATTTTAGTTCAGGTCTAAAGCAGATTCTGGTAATGAGGAAAAACATGTTTCAACTTGAAAGAAAAACAACGTACAATCCGACTTAACTTAAACTTTGAATTTCTTACTGATCATGGGTAGATGTCATGCACCGTAGGTTAGTTAACTACGGCAGAGTGGTCGCTGGATCATTACAAAATGATAATTACGGTTAAGACACCCTATATGAAAGTATAGGGTATACCCGTGACATAGGGTATATAAAAAGAAAACACACACATATATTCTCATTTATTCTAAATGAATCAAATAATAACATGCACTCGTGACATGAAGTGCACCGAGAAATAGTCAACATGAATATAATACACCCATGACATGAGGTGCATCGAAAACATAATATAAGCATGATCAAGATGCACCCGTGACATGAGGTGCATCAAAAATATAATATAAGCATGAATAGAAAAATATCAATAACATGAGTTGTAAAGTTGCATACCAATGAATAATCAAATCAAAAGAATTAGCTTTTAACACGACTAAAGTAAAAATTAAGGCTTCACATAGAATCATCTTTAAAAAAGTATAGGGTTTTTTCCTTAGAAATCTCTAAGACAAAATTAGGGATTTTCATAAAAAATTCCCAAGGCAAAATTAGGGCGTTTCATAGAAATCTCCTTTTTTTGTTAAAATTAGATTTTTCATGCAAGTAAACCAAACCAATCATATTAAAACCAACACAAAAAATATACATCTTTTCTAGATTTAAAAAAAACGTTAGATCGTGTTTACCGTCGGAAATGAGGAACTGAGACGCGGGGAGCGCGTCCATCCTGAATCTGGAGGCAGATGCTATATAAAACATATCTATCCATCTCTCCAAAGATACCAAGTTGATTTATGGCACCGTATATCGGAGGTTTGGATGGATGCGACCGTTATAGCTGAACTATCAGATTCCCCCTTATATGTGAGTGGTCTTTGATTGTGGGGATGCTTTTTCCTAAAGGTGCAAACCCCTACAGTTAATTATATTATCGCAAAGCGATAAAAAAATTCTCCTTCTCTATGGGTATCATCTCGTATCGTGTATATATTATTTATTTTGGGTTGCCCTTAGATTGTATACGGAAACTAACGTCGTCGTCGTCCGTAGGACACGGATTAGTCCAAATCCGTAAATCTCAGATTTGGGATTGAACCTAAGCTATATCTTCCATCAGTTCAGAGGTTTAAAGATCGTTAATCTTGTTTTATACTAAGATCGGCTTAAAATATGGTTAATGACCATTAATCTTGTTTTGGATTAAGGTCGACTAAAAATATATGAACATGTGAGCTCGATTGATTTTTTTTAAATCAAAGAAGTTTAAAACTTTAGGGACAAACATTGGGCTTTATGTTACCCAACAGTGCTAAGTACTAGGCTATATATTTTGTTTTGGGCTTTACATAACCCAACCGTGCTAAGCATTAGGCCCAGAAACTTAAGTTTCAACATAGGATATAATATCCTTCTTGCTTCAGTGCTCACATGATATCATATGAGCCGCTGGTTTTCTTTGGCGCTCATATGCTATCACATGAGCCGCTATGTTTCTTAGCGCTCACGTGCTATCACGTGAGTAGTGCTAAGCACTAAACCATTTCCCTCTCGGGTGTTTATGTGCTATCACATGGGCTGTTGTTTTCTTGGACGCTCACGTGCTATCACGTGGGCCATTATTTTCTTGGGCACTCACGTGTTATCACGTGAGCCTCGCTTTAAAGATTAAACTCTACTTTTATTAAGAGTTTAACTCTTGTAGAGAACAAATATCTAAGGCAGGTTTTTTCCTGCTGTCTTTTTCATTTTCATATGAACTAAGTTCTTTTAATTTCTTCATAAAAGAACCAACTTTTTTTTTTATGAAACATATTTTGAAAGAACTAAGTTACTGGAGTATAAACTCTCTCTTTTTTTCTTTTTGTTCTTCTTTCCTTCTGTTCATATAGGATTGGTAAAACAACATTGTTCTTCCCTGGATCTTTGAGTTTAAAGAATGAGATCTTCCTTATGAGAATTAAATTCTCTTTATGGAAGATTTGACTTATGGATCTCAGATGCAGAGGAAGAACTAAGTTCTTTTAAAAGGTTAAACCCTTGTTTCATATATAAAATAGGCAAAAGGGAGATATTTTTATCTCTGTTTTTACCTAAGGTTTTTTCTGGAAAGGGAAGATGATCTTGCTTAAAAAGAGAATTAAATTCTAGGTTTTCTTGTGTAGGAGCTTATGTGGGGGTATTGTGTGTGTGAGACTTGGAGTCTCAGGTCCTTATATAGGAGAGGAAAACTATCAATTAGTTTGAGTAAATATCTCATTGAGAGATATCAATTGATTTAATTGATCTTAAAAATCACTTGGGGAATTTTATTCACCGTTGGATGTTTGATCCAGTGACTTTCTGTTTAACAGAAGATATTTCTTGTTTGTTTTAACAAGATTAGGAAAATATTTTCCTAACATAGGATTTAATTCTATCTTCTGATTAATCATTGATTTTTTATTCACCATTGGATCTTTAATCCGAGGGTTCTCTATTTAATAGAACGTGAGTGCTTACGTGCTTTGCTCACGTGCTTTGCTCGTGAGTGCTCACGTGTTTAACACGTAAGTGCTACTATAGGATTTGATCCTAACTGCAACAGGTGCTCGCGTGCTTTGCACATGAGTGCTTGCGTGTTTAACATGTGGATGCTATTATAGGATTTAATTCTAACCATAGCAGGTGCTCGTGTGCTTTCCACGTGAGTGCTCACGTATTTAATACATGGGGCGTGTCCTCTATTTTTTTTTTAAAGGAACAAATTTAGGTTTTGAGCCTAAATTTTTGGCGGGAACAGATCAAAAATAACATTATGGCCCGGTAAGAACCTTTGCATGAAAAGAGAGAGAGTGCGATAACGAGGAAAAAGGGAATTTACAAAGAGACAACTTGATCTTTGTATCAAGTTGTCGATTCCGATGTAAAGATAACCTTGATTTAATTTCAAGGTCTTCGACGTTAGATTGGTGGCTTCTTCTCCTTTTTAGCTCTAGGTCTAGGTTCTCTACAAAGGATGGAAGGAAAATATTGAAGGAGGCAATGGAGGAGAAAGAATGTTAGGGTTTGAGAAGATTAGGGTTTATATGTAGAGCTAGGGATTAGGGATTTTAAGGATCAAGGGCTATGATTATATTATGTTAAATTGAACGGCTTAGAAAGGGTTTGCTAAAAAACATAGGTTTTAAATTAAGAATAAATTAATTTACCTCTTTAAAAAAATACAAATAATCTTTTTCTCTCTTTAAGAATAGTTTTAAAATTTTAGTAAGGTCTTAATAAATTCTTTCCCGTTTTAAAAAAGGTTAATAAATATTTTATATTAATAATTCTTTTCTTTTTTTTAAAACAAGATTTCATAATGCAAAATATTTAATAATAAAGAAATAAATAACTTGAAGAGGCTAGAGTTTGAACTCGAGACCTGTGGGATAGTAATACAACGTCTCAACCAATAGAATACAAATAATGATCATGTATATATTCAAAAAGAAATGTCTATATATATAATTTCAAAAGAAAATATCTTATTATAAAGAAAATAGTATATGAATTTTACGGTCGTTACAGAAAGAGAATGATAGAATGATGTGGAGAGAGGAGAGGCAACCATGGTAGAATAGAATATCATTTACAATAAAATAATACTCATACCTAGCAACCCATACCTCTCTACCTTTGTTTATTTCTTTATCAATATAAAGAAAAATCTCCTCATTCTTTATCAATATATAAAGAATGAGGTGTCCCTTCTAAAAGGATATTTCAAGTTTATGTGTATCATATACACAATAACAAAATACTTGAGAGAGAGAGAGAGAGAGAGAGTATAATACTAGTAACCATATTAAATAAATACTTAATTAATCGGCTAGTATTATCGAAATGTACGAATAATACACGCGTATCATATACACGCGTTTAATCGAACTCCCGCATGTATCATATATATGCACACTACATCGTTTCGCCTGAGCGGGTACTTTCTGTATGGGACTCTAAAGACTCAATAATACGCTGTCAGTAGATTAATAGGATTATATCCGATTGAATCTGAAATAATTTCATATCAATCCCCTAACGGGTTAACTCACAAGCACGTCGGCGGCACAAGCTGTACGCAACGACTATCCAGGTGTGTGTCAAAATGTAGGTCGATAAACAAACTCATCCATATCCAACAAAACCTATCAGTGATAATTACCGTACAGTCAGGTCTCTTCGTCAAAGAGTGTCGCATACCGGGTCTGAAGGGTGGACACAGTAAGACCCCCAATAACCCAATAAATCATGTTGATATCAAACTCATAACTGTCCAAGATACAACTAATAGACCTTATCAGTTTATCTCACTCACCCTGGCCAAGGACTTCATGCACAGAGTGGTATCAACTCCTTATATCAGGAGAGACGAATCCCCTCTTGATCGCTCACTGCTTCCATGTGCTTCGGGGACTGTACCCAACTAAAACTTGCATGCACGACTCTTTAAAGCCGTGGTTAGATAGTACTCAAAGTATAGTGTGAACACACACAAGACACTATGACGATCTCAGGTCAAAAAACTACCCTGTACCATTATCACCAGAGAACTGATATCCGACAATATGTTTAATACCATCTAGGAGTTCTCGGCGAGTCCATTCAGTCTACTCATTCTTTAATGAGAAAATGTATACAATCTTCAGTGTCAAATACCAATGATTGTAGGAAAAACCATCGCCACGGTCGGGTCAAGAAATGTACACAATAGTCTACTCTGGAGTACCGATGCCCCATCTCGATACTCCCACGACTAGGAACATTTATGGATGTCCTTATGGACTATACAGGTCCTACTAGTATGATCTCTATCATAATCCTGGTAGTAAAGTAAAGATCTTAAAGGTTTTATCAACATGTATTAGCGATATGTAATATCAAGTAAAACATATAAACATAAAAGATAAAGCAAAACAGATAGTATATTATCATATTGAGCAAGAATGTTTTGTATATTTAGGTCCAAGTACAATTATAATAATTTCCTTTAGAGGACCTATATCTAACACCTCAATCTCCGGATCGGCGCACAACGCTACCCTGCACTGCCCATAACTGAAATTTAGAAATGATTTGTATGTGAAACAATACAGTTGATAGGTTTGTGATATTGCAATAGAAACAAAAATGAATATTAAGTAAGCCTTTATAGGCTTGTTTCTACCATATTGAATCTGTTTCATGGAATAACTCGCACCCAGACATGTTGGGTTCCCACTGTCGGTGACCTCCTTTATGGGCTTAACCTCACACCCTCTTGATGCATCTAGGACTACGCTTTTAGATAGACCCCTTAGCGGACTTTTATAGTCTTAGTCGCATGAAGGCATAACTCACCAGACCTTTAGCCTTATAATAACAATTAGACCTTTTAGTGAGCTTTTAAAGTCTCAGGTTATTTATGTTAGGTCCCTAGTGCTCATGTCAGAAGACTTACGGCGAAGGCGTAAGTAAAAACAAAAACTTTTATACGAGCACAAGGTTCCATAAACGTAGAATTGATTCCAAACACTAAACTAGATAATAAACAGATAAGGTTAAGGGGGCTATCTACCTTTGTAGCGTGTCCACCCAATTGCGGAAGAACCCTACACCACTCCATGGACTCTTGCTAGGATCTAAAGTCATCGGGAACAAGCTTGCAAGCTGATCGACCTTACCGAAGATGATCCACCCATGGGAAGCCAAAATCAAGATCTAACTTCACATCATGATATCAAAGTGAAGCAACTCACAACCTAAGTATCACGACTCGAAAGCGGCACGTTACCGGCACTTAGATCATGTGACGTTTAAAGATATCGATGCGATCCAAGTAAGCCAAAAACCCGGAATCTAAACTTTTTAAAAAAATAGCGGAGGTGAAGTTTTAAAAAGGGTTACTAAACGGAATCAAGTTTTTTTGAAAATACCTAAGTCTTTTAAAAATAGGACAGCACCTTCTTTGTAAATTTTGAATAAAACCATGTACAAAGCATAATATATATAAAGTATCCCCAACGGGAGCTAGCTTCCATGCTCAAAAGGCGGAGCAACCACGCAGTTAATATACGACGCCCAAGGCAAAAAAATAGAAAGTGAAACAAGAACGAAAACAGTATAAAGTCGACTCCAAACGAGTGCGACACCCAAAAACACATAACATCTAAGTCTCGCTTCTAAATTCACAAATATACAAGTTTTGGTCGATAGAGTTTTTAAGTAGATCCAAAAGAATATACACACACACACACACACACACACACATACACACACACACATACACACATACATACATACAATGTGTGGTTACGATTCAACATGTAACCCACCTGCCAAAGCAACCACCGAAGTAAGAAGTGTGCCGACAATCTGCTACTGATCCGAGCGATCAATCCTGCAAGAAAATGGGGCACACCGGGGTGAGTTGCCAACTCAGTGAATAAAAATATATCACAAGATAGAAATTGAAATGCATAACGATCTACTTAGGTCATCAAGTATCGTATTATCATATCCCGTACTAATATATGTATAATACACAAGCACTATAAGCGCATCAATATCGATCGCGTAAACATGGAAATATATCATATATATATATATAGCATGCATCCATGTATAAAACTATAAAGTAGCCGAAAGATATATGTAAAATGCTTTCAGAATAGCCGTATGATACGTATATCACGACACAAGTAGCAGACGTGGTTTCATGAATTGTTATATGCGTTTTATTTAAAGTATACGTCTAGTTTTTTAGAAATGAGTTTTAAGAGGATTTCCATTTAAAAGATTCCTGTGTCCTCTTAGACACGTCAAAATAATGAGACTATAGCTAATTTGGAAAGCTCTTTATGTACATCGATATGCGAAAATAGTATTCAGGTACTGTTCTATGGATCAGTCCTGTTCGGCTACTAAATAGCATAATCAATAACAGCGTATCTCGACGGATCGCACAAATATCAACATATGAGTGTCCAGCATCGACACTCTAAATCTCGCGAGTGTCCATTATTGGCACTCAAACTCATCATCCACCAAGTGTCCATCACCGACACTCAAAATCATTATAAATCTCATGTCTAACATTGTTACGTAAATCCAGATATCGTAGGCACCGTCTCGTCAGATCGGTCCTCTCCCGATATCAATAGCCTCAGTCGGTATCTCTCGGATATCCGCCGCGCTCCAATAATCTCACTCCGGTATTGATCCACCGAGTAGGATCTCAATACCTCTCTACAAACTTCCTGCTCTTCGGTGTCGTACCGGATCCACCAAGTATCCGTAATCGGTTAACCCCTCCCTCGATTCGGATAATATCATACCATGAAAACCAAGAAAACTCATGGTGTATGCCAAATCATCATATCAAGAGAAAACTGTAATTTAAAACATTTACAAGTTTTATAATCCCAGCGTGGCTTCTCAAATCCATGGAAAACAATAAGTTCCGAAGAACACATATATAATTTGTCTCGAGTTCATAAGAACATAACACATATATCATCTTTGCCACATTGGCAACAATCATATACGAATATCCATAACGATGGTATTCGTATATCAAAATCATTATAGGTATCATCATATCTATCATGGATATCTAGAACATGAGTAAATATGGCAGTTTCTATTGTGTAATGGTGATACTAATGATGTGTAGTGTAGCATATGCGTATGTGCTTGTTTCTCTTGACAATCATTAGTATTTATGTAAGTGTTCTATCAAAGGTGTTCATACATCGCTATCACAATCATCAACAATGTGTCATGCATCTACGTTAGTTGATGATTAACCACATGAATAAATCGATCATCACATTCATAAAATAATATCAGCACTATCAAGCATGGAAATCTTACAGTGTCATGGCAGTACCAATGAGATGTGGTGTAACATGCGCGTCTGTGATTTGTGCAATATAGCAATTATTGGTAGTTGTATGGTGTTCTATTAGTGTGTTCGTATGAGAATAGTAACACAGCTAGCCTATATAATAAGTAATCGAATTGCGAGTGTATAAAAAATAGCCTAATCATAACATGAATAATCGTTTAAACATGACTAACTATTATAAGCTATACCATTACAGTTTAAAATAGAACGAAACGTTGTTTTACAAATAAGGAAGCTGCAGTATATTTAAAATAGATACCCATTTAAAATTTGCAACACATCCTTGCCAATTGTCATTTAAAATTAGAAAACAAATCGTTGGTTTTTAAAAAAGTATAGCTCAAGCAATCGCAATGTCCCAATCGGGATAAATGCATGACTCCGCGAGTCCAAATGAATCTCGGCAGTATTCGGCAAACTATCCCATCATAATCACTATGGAATGATCTCTAGTACAATATCCATCAAATATCCAATCACTATCATACGGATCTATAGTCGCCTACGCATATGACAATAATCATAAATAAAGATATATCCATGCATATAAATAGCCTACTAGATACAAACTATATGCTAACTTAGTTTTAGACTAAGTTATCTAGCATAATACTATAGCCTAAGTATATAGTATAAGTATCTTAATTAATAGGTTACGGGGATACTATACGCCATCCACCCGACTTCTTCTGTAGATATAAATCTACTCACCGACCTATCGAGCTGGTCGAAACCTACGACCTCCTCGCCTGTCTTGGACGTCTCGGAAGTTTCCGCGATCGTACCTACAATTGAAACTATGATAAAACTGCATAAATATCCAAATCGAAAATAATACAACGAGCGAAGCGCACATATGTTAGAACCTATGGCCAACGTACGCTAAATATGACAAAATACCCCCACTGTCGACGTACGAACGTCTAACGATCAAGTTAAGATATAGAAATACACAAAACCAAGTTTTTAAAATGTAAAATATCAAACTTTTATTGGATATTTGCTCTAAATTTTTCTATAGGTAACCTGGGACAAAAAAAACACTACAATGTCTTAATTACTACCAGATGAAGCTACTGGAAAAACCCCACGCTATGAATCATCTTCCCAACTGCAATTTGCGGCCATTCTCATTAAATCTGCGGCCATAATGATGAGTTAAGGGCTTGGGCTTCTAGCGTAGTCTTTTACTGGTTCTATCATATCATAATACCCTTCTTTTGTTTTTCAGAGAATACTGCTTGCTCCAGATTCAATTTGAACATCAAAAACTATAAAAAAAAATCCTATTTTTCTGACATTTAACAAGGAAATCTGAAACTTTAACACTTGGAAACTTGAAAAAGTTAGATTTTTACCTATATGGATGGAGCACGAAAGAACTCCAAGCTCTTGAAATGTTTGCTTGAGGCTTCAAGACGTTGTATTGGGCTAACTTGAAATTTTGAACATTCTAAGTGAAGATATCATCAACTCTTCTTCATGATATTGTGAAGAGTAGATAAAATTAAGATGGAGGTTTGAAGGAACGTGATGAGTTCAGTTTAGAAATGAAATGAACCATTAGAATTATGAGAGAATGAAGGAGGTGTAGAGAATTGGGTAGATCAAGTAGGAGGTGTTAGTTAAATAGTGTATGAGAAGGTGTGATGTGTATGAAGGTTAAACCTATAATAAACTAAAACACTCTTTAACAAATAAAACCTTTTACAATAAATACTTTTGCAAATAAATACCACAATCTTATACCAAAATCTCATATTATTAATGCTTATCATTTTTAGAATATTTTATATTTTTATTTTCCCCAAAATAATTACATTTCCCAAAATAATTACATTTTTATGGATACCAATCCGAAAATCAAAATCTATACATGATATTATTTTCGTAAACTCATAATACCCATGTTTAAATTATAAATTAATATTTATAATTTTTTTCAAAATGTTACACTAAGCTTGCTAGGAATAAGTTGTGAGTGATGTAGTGGATTTATCTTTTGGTTTCTCTCTAATTCATTTGGAAGCTAACATAAAGAGAAGAGAAGAGACGATGAGGATATGAGTGTAAAAAAATCCTTAGGGAAAAATCCTCCCTTTCTTTAATCTTATCCATCTTTAATCTTATCCAAGTGTGAAGTGGTGAATCACCTTATGACTCACCTCATGACTCATCTCATGAGTCATGAGTCCACACACATCTACAAGCTTTCAAATGAGAAGATAAGTATGTGTATTAAACACACACACACACACACACACATACATACATACAACCGTATATGCAACAAATACATATACCCGTATTCGTATCAAAATAAGAACCGTATTTGTACCGAAATACAAAATACCAGTATTCATATCAAGATAAAAATACCCATATTCGTATTAAGATACAAATACCCATATTCATACAAATACCCGTATTCGTATAAATACCGTATTCATGTCAAAATACAAATACCAAAAGAGAGAATATAAAAGATATAATACTAGCTCACATATCGCATATGTGATCAACCGGCTATCTTTCAAATTTGCTCGTATTATCAAAATGCCCGATTAAAGCATGTGTATAAAATACACGTGTTTAATCGAACTCCAATACGTATAAAAATACGCACACTATATCGTTTCGCCTAAATCGGAAAACCCTCTGTTTGGGACTCTAAAGACTCGACAATACGCTGGCAGTGGGTTTAACCACAAGCACGTCAACGACACTAGCTGTACATAACGGCTACCCATGTATTGAATGAAAGGAAGGTCGACAAATAAGCTCATCCGTACCCTTATTGAGTATGTAAGTGACAATCTCCATACATTCCGGTCTCTTTGTCTAAGAGTATCGCATGCCGGCTTTAGCGGATGGACAACGTCAGACCTTTAATAACCCGATAATTCGTGTCGGTGTCAAGCTCATCACCCATCAAGAAACTACTGATCTCCCATCAGTAAATCTCATCCACTTTGGCCAAGGATTTATGGTGATATCCAACCGAACACAGCGCAATATCGACTCCCTATACCTGGAGAGACGAATCCCTGACGATCGAACACTGCCTCCATGCGGATCAGAACTTTACTTAACTAAAATCTATTTGCACGACTCAGTAGAGTCGTGGTAGGGCAATAATCTAAGTACAGTTAGAACTCACACGAGACAAATGAGGATCTTAGATCAACAGACTACCTGTACTCATGTCACCTGTTATCTGACGATAGGTATAGTACAATCTAGAAGTTCTCGGCGAGTCCGTTCAGTATACTCACATCCAGTGAGCACCTGTATACAATCTTAGGTGCAATACACCAATGGCTATGAGACCTACTACCATCCCTCGTCGGGGTTTAGAAACGTATACACTAATCTACTCTGGAATATCTATGCCCAGTCTCGATACTCCTATGACTAGAGACATTTAAGGATGTGTTTATGGACTATACAGCTCTCACAAGTATGATCGCCATCATAACTCTGGTAGTCAAACAAATATCCTACGGGCTTTATCATTATGTATTAATAAAATGTATATACATACATAATAAAGACAAAGCATATAGCATACTATCATCTCGAGCAAGACTGTTTTACCTGCAGTATAGGTCCTTCTTCAATTATCATAATCGTCTATCTGCAATTACAATAATTGCCTTGAGGGTACTATAGCCAACAATCTCCCACATGCATTTAAGGCCAATTTTTGCGGTATCGCATACCCACAGCTCGTGTGCTACCGAATACCCAACTTCTCTGCTAACAGCTCGTTTGTTCGAGAAATAACCTCAGCGAGTGGATCCGCTATAATGTTTCTAATATTATATCTCTATATCTCAATTTTGCGAAGATGGTCTATCTCCCGAAATGGGCGATACCCTGCCTTAGAATTTCTCTGGACACTTGATGGCACCAAGTTCACGAATGAATATCTTTATCCAACAAACTTCTTAGGCTGTATCTTCCACTGATTATAATCAGCAATCTGCGCCATGTCTACCTCAGTATTCTGCTTGGAACACTTTCCAACATACTGCCCCTCGGAAGAGGTTAAACTTATAACTCTGATAGCCACTTTATCATCCAGGTCACCTTAGAAGCCAGAACCGATAACCGCCTCCTGAAGGAAGCCGTCGTTACCATACACTAAGAACATCTTGATATGTTCTTCACCGCTTCCTTTAGTTTCTCCAGGATTAATATCTCCTTCTTGCAGTAAGTGCAAAAGCAACATCTGGTCTGGTACATGATATCGTATGATTGGCACTACTTTCGAAACATATCGAATGTCATTCAAGCGAGTTTATCTCCTTATCAGTCTAGAAGACATCTCTTTAGAGAGGGTGACTCTTTTACATGCGGGTATACCGCTATGTTAGAAGTTGTCCATTCTAAACCACTTTAAAATGGCATCCAAGAACACGGATTGGAACAACTCCCAAATATAGATTTATCGACATAGATCTAGTCACCAGAATCTATGATATATTATCCAGATCCTATGTAGAGAAACATTTGTGATAATCACAGTGTGACCGATTGTAGTATAGGAATATCACTTCCTATCAGGAGTATATCATCCATGTAACACCCGAGCCCAATGCTACTATTTTCAGTTACTGTTTGAGCATAATGTGGTACTCATTTCATTTAACTTGCTTATTTGTTGCTTACTGTAAAATTTACCCGGCAAAGTCATTTCTATATATAACAAATTTTGGCATCTAAAATAAAATTGAAAATATTCATCTTGGCCTACTTGACACCCCTAACCTCGTGGTAGCGTCCGTGCATTGTGTTCTCGTCCCGTTCAGTGAAACGGGCGAGTTTGGATGGCTACGTGCACGTACGTGTGTCCGTTTTGGGGGTATGCTTTTTAATCATAAAACACTTAATTTTAAAATTTGGATCCCGCTTAAAATTCTATTATTTCAATTTCAAATTTTGGACTCGACCCGGGCGCGATTTGGAAATGTTTTATTTGGCGCCAAAATCCCAAATTTTAATATTATTAAAACCATCGCATATATTTTTTTAACTAACCTGATATCTTACTGTTCATTACCTATCTTTTAAATCTTTAAGTTAACCATATAATATTTTTACAATCTTTTATATCCTTCTCAATTTATTCTCTCAGCCAATCGCAACCTCCCCTTTAACCCCGTGGGCCCCACTTTCTCTCCCTCCCTCTTCTCTCTCTCTCTCCACTTTCTCTCTCTCTCCCCCCCTCATATATTCTCTCGTACTTCTCTTTATCATTCTTTCTCTTCTTACTTCATGTCTCGTTTCTCATTTTTTTTAACTGTTCTTTTGTTTCCGAAATTCCGTCGTGCCGGTGACGCTTCTCGACGTTCCAGCGAGGTACCCCGACCCGTGTGGTTCCTTTGTTCGCCGTTTGGGTTCATTCCGTGAACCGTGCGCCCGTCGCGAGTTTTCCCCGCCGACGGTTAACGTTCCGTTTTCCCGATTCGCGACCCATCGAGGCAAGTTAATCTTGCTACATGCTATATAATTCATTTTATACCTATTTAAATAAATACCATACCTATAGTTTAAATCTAGTTCCCCATGTTTAATTTTATAACATTTCGATGTTCCGTTTGCATCCATTTATATCATATTAAATCTAGATCATGAAAACTTATCTTGTGACATACTAGATTACATTATACTGCATCCATATCATTTAAAATATATATCGTCGTAATATTTTTTATTATTATCTTTAATTAGTTTATAATCTAAATTTTATAATATTATACACTTGAAAATATTATAGTTTACACATGAAACGTCGTTGAAAAGTGGATACGACAAATCTGAAATTTACTGTACACCTTACCTTATAAAATTCATTATAAATCATAGAAAAATCATTAGTATACGTTCTTTAGTTCGTTGCGAAGCTAACTCAGAAAACTATAACTCTATGAAATATTTACTTGCAAAATAAATTGTTTAAATAACGTAAAATGCAAATGAACACGTCTCTAAACTGCTGTCCAGGGAAATTCCAGCAGCAAACTTTCAACTTCGAATGTTCATAACTTTTTGTAGGGACAACCTGAGATGCTTATACTTATAAAATTGAAAACCTTATTGAATTATCTTTGTTTTGGTATAAGACACGTCCCTTTTGGAGAACGTTTGTTATTTTTAAGCTATTTTATAAATTAGGGTGACGCTGAATTTCTGAACAGAACTTTCTTGTGCATGGTTAATCAATACCACTTTTATAGTTATTAATCGCTTTGAATATGCTATCCATATTAATATTATTATATCAATATTTATATCACATATTGCTTAGTTGTACATCCCACATTACCATTTTATAGTTTTATAACTTTTCGGATACCCGTTTGCATCCATCGCATTTAAGATACATATAATTGCATCCATAGATCACATTACTACATAATAATGTGATATTAACACTCCATGTTTAATAAATTGCATCCTAATTAATATTGGAACTATAAATGTAACCCTAATCGATAACTGTGCATCCATATCCTTGAAATTATATTTATTTGCATATCATATTACATGTTCCAGTTTATTGTTCTGATAGTACTCATGCTTGTTTATTTATACACATGCTTATGTTGGTTTGATTATGAGCACCCACATGACATCTTGTGCTTCCTGACATGACCTGTTACACTTCCTACTTGACATGACATGGTACCGTATACTCTTGACATGACTTGACACCTTTATACATTACCTGGCTTGACCTGATGTACCATGGCTTTACCTGTTACCTGATCTTGTGTCTAATGCCAACAAACATAACATGTAGTCCTCATGGACCGTTCCTGTTGTCTATCCAGACAAACCTGTTTACCTGATCCTGTGTTGGCATTAGTTTCTTGATTACTGAATACCTGACCTGACATATATAACTTGGGGGTATGGGGAAATCAAAAGTGTAAACTAAAGTGTAACTTAAAAGGGTATTACTTGATCCGTGGTCCCGGGGGGTAACGGGACAGAGCCATTCGTGACTCTTACATTTTCTTGATCCGTGGTCTCGGAGGGTAACGGAAAGAGCCATTCGTGACTCTTACATTTTCCTGATCCGTGGTCCCGGGGGGTAACGGGACAGAACCACTATTGGTTCACATATTCCTGATCCGTGGTCCCGGGGGGTAACGGGACATATCCTTTGAGTTACATGGAGGATTACTCAATTTGATTTCAAAGACTTTAGAATAGAAAACCTGATAGAACAGTTTAATTACCCACTGCACATTACCCTGTACTGCTTGTTTCACATTATTGCTTTATTCATGCTTATTTTGCATTGCCTGTTACATTTTCATATTATATTACTGGTTGACATGACGCGCTGACGTCTGGGTTTTGCATGGCCCAGATTCTGTACCACTGTCGCAGTCCGAGCAGGAGTACTTTAGCCAGCAGGCTGAGTTGTGAGTCCTGTAGTGGTTAGTTTTATTTCCTGCATTTATTTCCAGATTTGAGCCCGCATTATGGGACTTACTTTTCAGTTATTGTATTGGATCATTTGCTTCCGCATTCATTTATCATTGACTCCTGTTATTCTGGATTATGGACATGTTTTTAGATAGTTTTATCTTGTTCTTGATATCTCTACAGCTGTAATGTGACTGTGGATGGATACTTCCTACCCACAGGTAGCATGGTTGGCTATGTCACGTGCCCAATCTAGCGTACTCTGGGAAGCGGGGCGTGACAATCCATGATAGTACTTCCTACATCTTTCTTACCAGGTTCATCTTTTGTTTTGATGAATTAAAACACCTTGACTGTCATATTAAAACAGATGATCCACCTTCGAAATGCAAGCTTTAGTCTATAAATAGATATAAGCAACTTGTACACCTTCCGTAGCTCCTACTGACTATGACAACTCTCTGGCAGAGTCATATAGACGTGCATTTCTAAATTCCCATTTAGAAAGAAGTTATAGTCATCCACTTCCCAGATCTTATAGTCATGAATAGAAGCAGTGGAAAATAGGTTCATTATCTCCATGATGCAAACCTCCCCGTAACCGTCTACTGAGAAACTGAAGTCCCTCTAAATCTGCGGAGCGGCTAATGGTTTGTCGGTCCAATTGAATCTCTAGGTCCTACTAAATTTTCAGTAACCATTTGTGGTTCTGGAATTACTTCCAGTTCTACCATACTCCCACTAATTCCTTTTGCAAAGAAGCTCTTTTATAAAAAGGTGGCGAGTCAAGAATAATACAACTATTGATCTTGTAAATGGTAGAAGTTAAACCTTTGTGAAAGCTTGGGATAATCCATAAACTATAATTACTGAAGTGTGCCTTGTATTCGTCCAGATTCTGCTTTTAAACAAAAATCGGATAACTCCGTATCTTAACCAACCTCAAGATATGTTACCGTTCTATTTTCATATAGAATCAAACGCACTAATTTAGATGGAATTATATTCAATTGGCATGCAGCTATTTCCAGTGCATATCACCTAAATGGAAGAAGGCCATATAACATTACTCATCAAGGAGCGCACCCACGGATGAGTAACATGTGAGAGAATCAAATTCTCAATATTACTATAACAGAATACCTAGTATAAGTATCTAGATCTTCGATCATTTTGAAGAATCTTGATACTTCCAACGTATGGTTCTCTACTTTATTCTTATACCTATGAACTTCTCAAAATCTTTGGACTCGGCATTTCAACGAATGCGTGTCTAAAACCAGAGAACTCATAGGTAAAACAGAATGAAATAAGAGTACCAACCCCTTTTCCATGAGAACACTGGATAATATACATAGCCATGTATAAGTCCCATGAGTTCACTAACTCAAATTCCGTGTGTTGCAAGTTGAAAAATTGAATTTTGGTTAAGAACATCAATACCCTTATTCAATGCACTTTACCTTATCCTCAACTGATCAAGGTAAATGTCCAAAATATATTTTCAAAATTTATATCCCACTTTATAAAATAAAGATATAGATATATCATTTTAAAAATTGGTGCATAACAACGGTTATTCAAAACCAAATATTTGCCGTTATGCAAAACCAGGAGTTAATCCAATATCACCAATTGCTACGAATTCTGATATTGAGGATCAAATCATCCATCTTCCCAATATTATACTCCTTTTCAGCATCCACAACTCCGTGAAATTCAAATCCGGTATATACATAAATTGGAGTCTGAATTAATTGGGAAAACAGTTTTCAATAACAACTACACAGAAAAACTAAAACATATAATGTTTCAATGGGGTGGCCGAATATTCCTAGTAATGTCTCTTCCAGTGCACAGATTCATGACACTAGTTGCTATTTCTTTTGCCCTCACTGCAATCCCTTTATATGTCTCCACACCTTACCTTCTGTACATCAATTTAGGCTAGTTGGTTTTCTTCATTCTCTACCTTTCGGCACCAGTGTAAGGTTGGAAGAAGACTATCCAACAAGCGTAACTGGTTTACTATCCTTAAATAAGGAGCTCTCAACTTGAGAGAAGGTGAAGAAGGGGAGACAACCGAATTATATAATTCAATATCTCCAGTACCAGTGGCCATTCTCGACTGAAGCAACTTCTTCAAGTTCGTATGTAACTATACGAGATAGCTTTTCTAACCAATATGGATTTTCGTAGTGATACGAAATGTTCTGGAGAAGGCAAAGGGTAAAGTAGGAGTGGCTGGGATATTTGCGACTTTGTCGTGAATCATAACAATCCAAAACCAGATGTAAAAAGGTCCGGTCAACTTAGTTTACGAATTTTAGTTTAAGGTCAGTCATGGTAGCTGTCACACAGAGAGAGAGAGAGAGAGAGAGAGAGAGAGAAAAGAAACACTCAGTGTGCACTATATCAAGATTAGAATTGCTTACATCTAATCAGGATGGCTCTTACTGTTTTCTCAAATTCTCCTTCAAACCCTAAAAGGAGAACTAGTCGGAATTATTTACACCTTACAAGATCGCTAACTGTTCAGCTAGGCCAGTGTTGGTAGTCCGAGAGAGGCTCCCCGTTCTTTCGCATGGAACTAATTAAATAACCATGTTTCCGCAGAGGCATAACCTTATTAACACATTTCTAATCACCTAGTGGGTTAGCTAGTTGTGAAGTGAAAATCTCCCGGGAGTAAGACCTACTCATTAGTAGGAATCACGACCCAATTATCATTGTGTGATAATTTTGACGGAAGCCAAACAAAATCATCACACTTCAGAAGGTATGCGCAAACTTGGAATGTTTCCCTTATATTTGAAACCCTCGATATGATTTTTACCCCAAAGACCCAAGTGACTTTGACTGAGCCAACATATCAAAGAGTCCTAGTCAATTTCAACCCGTCGTTATCTTGATTGCATTAAGCCCACCCATAAGAGTCTTTGACTGAGCCAAAATGACCGTACGACTGTCCTAACCAATCGCATCGCATGCTACAAATACTCACCACTTAGCTACCTCCACTATGCCTTGACTGAGCCAACATACGCAGCACGAATACTAAGAACTACTAGTAGGAAATGATGGAGGAATACAGCTAGTTTTTAGGGAAAAAACATTAACGTAATGAACTTGATATCGTTGAAGGAACTTGAGTGGTTTTGAAAAGGAGTGGTTTAGGCCCCTCTTTTAAAACGAGTGGTTTTGAAGAAAACCGAGTAGTTTTAAAATTTAGTTCCACCAACATCAATTAGGTTTATTTTTCTTGCATATAATACAGTCCCATCATTCTAAGTTTCTAACCACACCAGAAATAACCAAAAATAGTATGCTTTATATGCCTTCCACAATCGCCACGGGTTTTGTCACGCCCCGCTTCCCAGAGTACGCAAGATTGGGCACGTGACATAGCCAACCATGCTACCTGTGGGTAGGAAGTATCCATCCACAGTCACATTACGGTTGTAAGGATATCAAGAACAAGATAATAAGCTAATCTAATACATGTCCAAATCCATAATAACAAGAATCAATAAACAATAAGTGCGGAAGCTAATGATCCAATACAATGAATAAACAGTACGTCCCATAATGCGGGCTCACATCTGGAAATGAAATGAAAATAAATAAACTAAACCCTAAAGAACTCACAGTTCAGCCTGCTGGCTGAAGTACTCCTGCTCGGTCGTCGACAGTGGTAAAGAATCTGGGCCATGCAAAACCCAGACGTCAGCGCGTCATGACATCAAGTATATAATATAAACATGGTAATAAGCAATGCAAGTATGAACATGAATAAAGCAGTAATAAGAAATAACAAAGCAGGGTAATGTGCAATGGTGACTGAACTGTCCTATCAGGTTTCTACTCTATAGTCTTTGAAACCAATTGATGAATCGTCGATGTAACTCAATAGTATCCCGTGCGTGCCCGGGACCACGGTCAAAACCCTCGGGGCTGAATCCGAGACGTGCCGCTAAGCAGTAAAAGGTAGTAGGATGGACGAGTGATGTCAGCATCAACACTCCGGAGCTGGCCAAGCCCGTAAGACTGATCAGATCAATGTATCGAACTGTTGAGTTACAAGTCGGTTTCACCTTTGATTTCCCCATACCCCCAAGCTATGTATGTCAGGTCAGGTATTCAGTAGTCAAGGACTAATGCCAACACAAAATCCGGTAAGAGTAGGTCTGTCTGGATAGACAGCAGGGATGGTCATGTTTGTCGGCATTAGGCATGAGATCAGGTAACAGGTCAGGTAATGTATAAAGGTGTCATGTCATGTCAAGAGTGTACGGTACCATATCATGTCAAGTAGGAAGTGTAACAGGTCATGTCAGGAAGCACAAGATGTCATGTGGGTGCTCATAATCAAACTATCATAGACATGTGTATAAATAAACAAGCATGAGTACTATTAGAACAATAAACTGGAACATGTAATATGATATGCAAATAGATATAATTTCAAGGATATGGATGCACAGTTATCGATTAGGGTTACATTTATAGTTCCAATATTAATTAGGATGCAATTTATTAAACATGGAGTGTTAATATCACATTATTATGTAGTAGTGTGATCTATGCTTGCAATTATATGCATCTTAAATGCGATAGATGCAAACGGGTATCCGAAAAGTTATAAAACTGTAAAATGGTAATGTGGGATGTACAACTAAACAATATGTGATATAAATATTGATATAATAATATTAATATGGATAGCATATTCAAGCGATTAGTAACTATAAAAGATGTATTGATTAACCATGCACAAGAAGGTTCCGTTCAGAAATTCAGCGTCACCCTAATTTGTAAAATAGCTTAAAAATAACAAATGTTCTCCAAAAGAGACGTATCTTATACCAAAACAAAGATAATTCAATAAGGTTTTCAGTTTTATAAGTATAAGCATCTCAGGTTATCCCTACAAAAAGTTATGAATATTCAAAGTTGAAAGTTTGCTGCTGGAATTTCCCTGGACAGCAGTTTAAAGGCATTTTCATTTGCATTTTACGTTATTTAAACAATTTATTCTGCAAGTAAATATTTCATAGAGTTATAGTATTCTGAATTAGCTTCGTAACGAACTAAAGAACGTATACTAATGATTTTTCTATGATTTATAATGAATTTTATAAGATAAGGTGTACAGTAAATTTCAGATTTGTCATATCCGATTTTTCAACGACATTTCATATGTAAACTATAAGATTTCAAATGTATAACATTATAAAATGAAGATTATAAAAGTATATAGCATGTAGCAAGATTAACTTGCCTCGATGGGTCGCGAATCGGGAAAACGGAACGTTAACCGTCGGCGGGGAAAACTCGCGACGGCGCACGGTTCACGGAATGAACCCAAACGACGAACAAAGGAACCACACGGGTCGGGGTATCTCGCTGGAATGTCGAGAAACGTCACCGGCACGACGGAATTCCGGCAACAAAAGAACAGTTAAAAGAAATGAGAAACGAGACATGAAGCAAGAAGAGAAAAATGATAAAGAGAAGTACGAGAGAATATATAAGGGGGAGAGAGAGAGAGAAAATAGAGAGAGAGAGAAGAAAGAGAGAGAGAAAGTGGGGCCCACGGGGTAAAAGGGGAGGTTGCGATTGGCTGAGAGAATAAATTGAGAAGGATATAAAAGATTGTAAAAATATTATATGGTTAACTTAAAGATTTAAAAGATAGGTAATGAACAATAAGATATCAGATCAGTTAGAAAAATATATGCGAAGGTTTTAATAATATTAAAATTTAGGATTTTGACGCCAAATGAAACATTTCCAAATTGCGCCCGGATTGGGTCCAAAATTCGAAATTCAAATAATAGGATTTTAGGCGGGTTCCAAATTTTAAAAAATGAAATGTTTTATGATTAAAAAGCATACTCCCAAAACGGACACACGCACGTGCACGTAGCCATCCAAACTCGCCCGTTTCACTGAACGGGACGAGAACACAATGCACGGACGCTACCACGAGGCTAAGGGTGTCATGTAGGCCAAGATGAATATTTTTAATTTTATTTTAGATGCTAAAATTTGTTATATGCAGAATGACTTAGCCAGATAAAATTTTACAGTAAGACCCAAATAAGCAAGATAAATGAAATGAGTAATATCTAATGCTCAACCAATAACAGAAAATAGTAGCATTGGGCTCGGGTGTTACATTATACCCAACTACAAAAGAATTTCGTCCTCGAAATTTCAAGAATACAAGATAGAAAACTACAGGAAAAGGTGAGGAAACTTCTGTCGGATCTCGTCTTCTCGCTCCCAAGTGGATTCTCCATGCGATCGATTACCCCAAGAAACTAGCACAAGAGGGGTAACCTTGTTCTTAAGAACCTTTTCTCTCCGATCATTGATTTCAACTGGTCGCTCTTCAAAAGTTAGGTCCTCCCGTACAGTCAACTCCGAATGATCCAATACTTGGGTTTCATCTCGAACATACCTCCGTAGTTGAGATACATGAAACACATCGTGCACATCTGCCAAGGACTGTGGTAACGCCAAATGGTACGCCACCTCTCCAACACGCTCCAATATCTCGAAGGGTCCAACGAATCGAGGGCTAAGCTTTCCCCGACTCCCAAAGCGAATCACCCCTCTAGTCGGTGATATCTTCAGGAATACCAAATCACCCACGGCGAACTCTAGAGTTCTTCTTGATGTGTCGGCCCAACTCTTCTGTCTGTCTTGAGCTGCCTTCATATGCTTTCTGATTGTATTCACCTTCTCGACTGTCTGTACCACCAAATCTGGTCCTAGTAACCTTCGTTCACCAACATCATCCCAACAAACAGGTGAACGGCACTTACGACCATACAGTGCTTCGAACGGAGCCATCTGAATAGTTGCTTGGAAGCTATTGTTGTACGAAAACTCCACCAGGTGTAGATGATCCTCCCAAGAACCTTTGAAGTCTAACATGCAAGCCCTCAACATATCTTCAAGGGTCTGGATCGTTCTCTCCAATTGTCCATCAGTCTGAGGATGATAAGCTGTGCTAAACTTCAATCGAGTCCCCAAACTTTCTTGTAAACTCCTCCAAAAGTGCGACAAGAATCGAGTGTCCCGATCGGACACGATGCTTACCGGCACTCCATGCAATCTGACAATCTCCTGCATGTATCGCTCTGCCAAAGTCTCCGTCGATTGACCAACCCGAAAAGGAATAAAGTGAGCTGCCTTGGTCAAACGATCGACACTCACCCATACGGCATTGTTGCCCTTTGGACTCCGCGGTAAAGCCGTCACGAAATCCATGGTTATATGTTCCCACTTCCACTGAGGAATCGGAAGTGGTTGCAACAAACCAGCAACCCTTTGGTGTTCAGCCTTGACTTGCTGACACACCAAGCACTTAGCCACGAAGCGAGCAATTTCCCGTTTCATACCTTCCCACCAGAAGTGCTGTCGAATATCTCGGTACATCTTTGTCCCTCCTGGATGTACAGAGTAAGCTGAACTGTGTGCCTCCTTCATAAGCTCTTCACGCACATCTCCTTTTGGCACACACACACAGCTACCATATCTCAACGAACCGTCTTCATGGATCAGTAAATCGGTTCGTAGTCCGGCTCCAATCTGCTCTCGAAACTTTTGCAGTCTAGGATCCTGCGATTGCGCCACTTTAATCTTCTCAACTAAGGACGACTGTACTTGCAACTGCATCAACTGTCCTGTAGCATGTGGTAGCACAACCTCCAAGTCAAATCTCCGAAAATCCGCAATGATCTCTCTCTGTGCAGTCAATATCTGAATTGCTGGTAACCGACTCAGCGCATCCGGCACGACGTTGACTTTTCCCGGATGGTACTTAAGATCAAGGTCATAGTCGGCCATCAGCTCCAACCATCTGCGTTGCCTCATGTTCAACTCCTTCTGAGTGAACACATACTTTAAACTCTTGTGATCTGTAAAGACCCAAAAGGTAGTGTCTCCAAATCTTCAGGGCGAAGATCACGGCTGCAAGCACTAAGTCATGAGTCGGATAGTTCTTCTCATGAGTCTTCAGTTGTCTCGATGCGTAAGCGACGAATTTCCCACTCTGCATCAAAACACATCCTAATCCCTTTCCGGATGCGTCGCTATGAATCACCAGTCCTCCTGAATCATCCGGTACGGTTAGGATAGGGGCGGTTATCAACTTCTGCTTCAACGTCTCGAAGGCCAATGCACATCCCTCCGTCCAAACAAACGGTACCTCCTTGCGCGTAAGCTTGGTTAACGGCTCAGCTAAACGAGCGAAGTTCTCCACAAATCTTCTGTAGTATCCGGCGAGTCCAAGAAAACTTCTTATCTCCGCAACATTCTTTGGAGTTGGCCAATCTCGAACTGCTGCAATCTTCTCGGGATCGACGGCGATTCCATCGCCCGACACGACATGCCCCAGAAACTTCACTTCTTCCAGCCAGAATTCGCACTTACTCATCTTCGCAAATAACTTCTCTTGTCTCAGCGTCTGCAGTGCGATCCTTAAGTGCTCAGCATGCTCTTCTGGACTCTTCGAGTACACCAGAATATCGTCAATGAATACCACAATAAACTGGTCCAAGAATGGTGAAAAGATCCGGTTCATCAAATCCATGAATATTGCCGGCGCATTAGTCACTCCGAAGGGCATCACCAAATACTCGAAATGTCCATATCGAGTTTGAAACGCCGTCTTGCAAATGTCTTCTGCTTTCACTCGGACCTAATGATATCCTGATCGCAAATCCAGTTTCGAGAATACCCTCGCGCTACTAAGCTGCTCAAAGAGTTCTCCAATGCGAGGGATCGGGTACTTATTCTTAACAGTCACCCGGTTCAATTCTCGATAATCAATGCACATCCTTCTCGTGCCATCCTTCTTCTTTACTAAAAGAACTGGGGCTCCCCAAGGCGAGTTGCTGCTTCGAATCCAACCTTTCTCGAGTAATTCACCAACTTGTTTCTTAACTTCTTCCAATTCCACTGGTGCCATCGGATAATAAGACTTTGATACTGGCGCTGCACCAGGAATAAGGTCAATCTCAAACTCCACATCTCGCTTCGGCGGTAAGCCCGATATATCTTCAAATACGTCCATAAAATCGCGAACAACTGCCGGCTCTTCATTACTATCAACTTCCATAGCTGCAAGAACACTGTTTGTCGGCCTAGCCCTAAACTCGACTGGCCCGACAGAACTGCTTCCTTACCGCAACTGCTGTCTACATTGTTGGCCACGAAAGGTCCAGCAAGACTACTGAGTCTCGTCCATTCTGCTGCATGCACGTCCACGGTTGCTCCATTCTGCCTTAGTCCGATGAACTTCTCTTCCATTTCCTCCGCGCGGTCCGCGGAAGGACTTCTCCAGTAAACTCTTAGAGAAATCCGCCCACTGCTTGGCTGGCAACGGCTCCTCCAGACCAGTGAAAGTAGACGGACCCAAAAGTCTGAAATCTGCTACAGTCCCTACTCGTTCGACTGGTCTAGTTCCATCGTTGTTTACAGACTGCTGAACGATCTGCAAACCTTCCTGAAATGAATCTGCTATTGCTGGATCAGCTCAGTCTGTCTCTTTGATTTCCAGCATTCCTCTTATCACTCCAAGCATGGCGGCTTCGTTCACACGCCTCTGGTAAGTCTTCAACTTCTTACCTGTCATAATCCTGAACTCAAAACACCCAACATTAGCATGATGATAGATTCTGAATGTGGATCAAGGCTAGAACTCCAAGATACTTAAATAGAGTACCGCATTGTAGCTATGCCGCGGTATCATAGCCGCAATTACTTAACTCCACCCAAGTCGCCCAAGTCCTAGGGATAACAAGAAATCAGGTTTCCGAGTCGACATGCAAAGTAAGTTTGCACGTCGTAAAAGATATAATCAGGAAGAATGTGATTCAAGAATGGTAAAACGGTCAATGTGGCTGGACATGTTTCCTAAACACGGGTATTATGATTCGTGTATCGGGTGCAATACCCAACTACAAAGAATCAACCCAATTAACCTATGGCTCTGATACCAAAAAGAACCATGTCACGCCCCGCTTCCCAGAGTACGCAAGATTAGGCACGTGACATAGCCAACCATGCTACCTGTGGGTAGGAAGTATCCATCCACAGTCACATTACGGTTGTAAGGATATCAAGAACAAGATAATAAGCTAATCTAATACATGTCCAAATCCATAATAACAAGAATCAATAAACAATAAGTGCGGAAGCTAATGATCCAATACAATGAATAAACAGTACGTCCTATAATGCGGGCTCACATCTGGAAATGAAATGAAAATAAATAAACTAAACCCTAAAGAACTCACAGTTCAGCCTGCTGGCTGAAGTACTCCTGCTCGGTCGTCGACAGTGGTAAAGAATCTGGGCCATGCAAAACCCAGACGTCAGCGCGTCATGACATCAAGTATATAGTATAAACATGGTAATAAGCAATGCAAGTATAAACATGAATAAAGCAGTAATAAGAAATAACAAAGCAGGGTAATGTGCAATGGTGACTGAACTGTCCTATCAGGTTTCTACTCTATAGTCTTTGAAACCAATTGATGAATCGTCGATGTAACTCAATAGTATCCCGTGCGTGCCCGGGACCACGGTCAAAACACTCGGAGCTGAATCCGAGACGTGCCGCTAAGCAGTAAAAGGTAGTAGGATGGACGAGTGATGTCAGCATCAACACTCCGGAGCTGGCCAAGCCCGTAAGACTGATCAGATCAATGTATCGAACTGTTGAGTTACAAGTCGGTTTCACCTTTGATTTCCCCATACCCCCAAGCTATGTATGTCAGGTCAGGTATTCAGTAGTCAAGGACTAATGCCAACACAAAATCCGGTAAGAGTAGGTCTGTCTGGATAGACAGCAGGGATGGTCATGTTTGTCGGCATTAGGCATGAGATCAGGTAACAGGTCAGGTAATGTATAAAGGTGTCATGTCATGTCAAGAGTGTACGGTACCATATCATGTCAAGTAGGAAGTGTAACAGGTCATGTCAGGAAGCACAAGATGTCATGTGGGTGCTCATAATCAAACTATCATAGACATGTGTATAAATAAACAAGCATGAGTACTATTAGAACAATAAACTGGAACATGTAATATGATATGCAAATAGATATAATTTCAAGGATATGGATGCACAGTTATCGATTAGGGTTACATTTATAGTTCCAATATTAATTAGGATGCAATTTATTAAACATGGAGTGTTAATATCACATTATTATGTAGTAGTGTGATCTATGCTTGCAATTATATGCATCTTAAATGCGATAGATGCAAACGGGTATCCGAAAAGTTATAAAACTGTAAAATGGTAATGTGGGATGTACAACTAAACAATATGTGATATAAATATTGATATAATAATATTAATATGGATAGCATATTCAAGCGATTAGTAACTATAAAAGATGTATTGATTAACCATGCACAAGAAGGTTCCGTTCAGAAATTCAGCGTCACCCTAATTTGTAAAATAGCTTAAAAATAACAAATGTTCTCCAAAAGAGACGTATCTTATACCAAAACAAAGATAATTCAATAAGGTTTTCAGTTTTATAAGTATAAGCATCTCAGGTTATCCCTACAAAAAGTTATGAATATTCAAAGTTGAAAGTTTGCTGCTGGAATTTCCCTGGACAGCAGTTTAAAGGCATTTTCATTTGCATTTTACGTTATTTAAACAATTTATTCTGCAAGTAAATATTTCATAGAGTTATAGTATTCTGAATTAGCTTCGTAACGAACTAAAGAACGTATACTAATGATTTTTCTATGATTTATAATGAATTTTATAAGATAAGGTGTACAGTAAATTTCAGATTTGTCATATCCGATTTTTCAACGACATTTCATATGTAAACTATAAGATTTCAAATGTATAACATTATAAAATGAAGATTATAAAAGTATATAGCATGTAGCAAGATTAACTTGCCTCGATGGGTCGCGAATCGGGAAAACGGAACGTTAACCGTCGGCGGGGAAAACTCGCGACGGCGCACGGTTCACGGAATGAACCCAAACGACGAACAAAGGAACCACACGGGTCGGGGTATCTCGCTGGAACGTCGAGAAACGTCACCGGCACGACGGAATTCCGGCAACAAAAGAACAGTTAAAAGAAATGAGAAACGAGACATGAAGCAAGAAGAGAAAAATGATAAAGAGAAGTACGAGAGAATATATAAGGGGGAGAGAGAGAGAGAAAATGGAGAGAGAGAGAAGAAAGAGAGAGAGAAAGTGGGGCCCACGGGGTAAAAGGGGAGGTTGCGATTGACTGAGAGAATAAATTGAGAAGGATATAAAAGATTGTAAAAATATTATATGGTTAACTTAAAGATTTAAAAGATAGGTAATGAACAATAAGATATCAGATCAGTTAGAAAAATATATGCGAAGGTTTTAATAATATTAAAATTTAGGATTTTGACGCCAAATGAAACATTTCCAAATTGCGCCCGGGTTGGGTCCAAAATTCGAAATTCAAATAATAGGATTTTAGGCGGGTTCCAAATTTTAAAAAATGAAATGTTTTATGATTAAAAAGCATACTCCCAAAACGGACACACGCACGTGCACGTAGCCATCCAAACTCGCCCGTTTCACTGAACGGGACGAGAACACAATGCACGGACGCTACCACGAGGCTAAGGGTGTCATGTAGGCCAAGATGAATATTTTTAATTTTATTTTAGATGCTAAAATTTGTTATATGCAGAATGACTTAGCCAGATAAAATTTTACAGTAAGACCCAAATAAGCAAGATAAATGAAATGAGTAATATCTAATGCTCAACCAATAACAGAAAATAGTAGCATTGGGCTCGGGTGTTACATTATACCCAACTACAAAAGAATTTCGTCCTCGAAATTCCAAGAATACAAGATAGAAAACTACAGGAAAAGGTGAGGAAACTTCTGTCGGATCTCGTCTTCTCGCTCCCAAGTGGATTCTCCATGCGATCGATTACCCCAAGAAACTAGCACAAGAGGGGTAACCTTGTTCTTAAGAACCTTTTCTCTCCGATCATTGATTTCAACTGGTCGCTCTTCAAAAGTTAGGTCATCCCGTACAGTCAACTCCGAATGATCCAATACTTGGGTTTCATCTCGAACATACCTCCGTAGTTGAGATACATGAAACACATCGTGCACATCTGCCAAGGACTGTGGTAACGCCAAATGGTACGCCACCTCTCCAACACGCTCCAATATCTCGAAGGGTCCAACGAATCGAGGGCTAAGCTTTCCCCGACTCCCAAAGCGAATCACCCCTCTAGTCGGTGATATCTTCAGGAATACCAAATCACCCACGGCGAACTCTAGAGGTCTTCTTGATGTGTCGGCCCAACTCTTCTGTCTGTCTTGAGCTGCCTTCATATGCTTTCTGATTGTATTCACCTTCTCGACTGTCTGTACCACCAAATCTGGTCCTAGTAACCTTCGTTCACCAACATCATCCCAACAAACAGGTGAACGGAACTTACGACCATACAGTGCTTCGAACGGAGCCATCTGAATAGTTGCTTGGAAGCTATTGTTGTACGAAAACTCCACCAGGTGTAGATGATCCTCCCAAGAACCTTTGAAGTCTAACATGCAAGCCCTCAACATATCTTCAAGGGTCTGGATCGTTCTCTCCGATTGTCCATCAGTCTGAGGATGATAAGCTGTGCTAAACTTCAATCGAGTCCCCAAACTTTCTTGTAAACTCCTCCAAAAGTGCGACAAGAATCGAGTGTCCCGATCGGACACGATGCTTACCGGCACTCCATGCAATCTGACAATCTCCTGCATGTATCGCTCTGCCAAAGTCTCCGTCGATTGACCAACCCGAAAAGGAATAAAGTGAGCTGCCTTGGTCAAACGATCGACACTCACCCATACGGCATTGTTGCCCTTTGGACTCCGCGGTAAAGCCGTCACGAAATCCATGGTTATATGTTCCCACTTCCACTGAGGAATCGGAAGTGGTTGCAACAAACCAGCAACCCTTTGGTGTTCAGCCTTGACTTGCTGACACACCAAGCACTTAGCCACGAAGCGAGCAATTTCCCGTTTCATACCTTCCCACCAGAAGTGCTGTCGAATATCTCGGTACATCTTTGTCCCTCCTGGATGTACAGAGTAAGCTGAACTGTGTGCCTCCTTCATAAGCTCTTCACGCACATCTCCTTTTGGCACACACACACAGCTACCATATCTCAACGAACCGTCTTCATGGATCAGTAAATCGGTTCGTAGTCCGGCTCCAATCTGCTCTCGAAACTTTTGCAGTCTAGGATCCTGCGATTGCGCCACTTTAATCTTCTCAACTAAGGACGACTGTACTTGCAACTGCATCAACTGTCCTGTAGCATGTGGTAGCACAACCTCCAAGTCAAATCTCCGAAAATCCGCAATGATCTCTCTCTGTGCAGTCAATATCTGAATTGCTGGTAACCGACTCAGCGCATCCGGCACGACGTTGACTTTTCCCGGATGGTACTTAAGATCAAGGTCATAGTCGGCCATCAGCTCCAACCATCTGCGTTGCCTCATGTTCAACTCCTTCTGAGTGAACACATACTTTAAACTCTTGTGATCTGTAAAGACCCAAAAGGTAGTGTCTCCAAATCTTCAGGGCGAAGATCACGGCTGCAAGCTCTAAGTCATGAGTCGGATAGTTCTTCTCATGAGTCTTCAGTTGTCTCGATGCGTAAGCGACGAATTTCCCACTCTGCATCAAAACACATCCCAATCCCTTGCCGGATGCGTCGCTATGAATCACCAGTCCTCCTGAATCATCCGGTACGGTTAGGATAGGGGCGGTTATCAACTTCTGCTTCAACGTCTCGAAGGCCAATGCACATCCCTCCGTCCAAACAAACGGTACCTCCTTGCGCGTAAGCTTGGTTAACGGCTCAGCTAAACGAGCGAAGTTCTCCACAAATCTTCTGTAGTATCCGGCGAGTCCAAGAAAACTTCTTATCTCCGCAACATTCTTTGGAGTTGGCCAATTTCGAACTGCTGCAATCTTCTCGGGATCGACGGCGATTCCATCGCCCGACACGACATGCCCCAGAAACTTCACTTCTTCCAGCCAGAATTCGCACTTACTCATCTTCGCAAATAACTTCTCTTGTCTCAGCGTCTGCAGTGCGATCCTTAAGTGCTCAGCATGCTCTTCTGGACTCTTCGAGTACACCAGAATATCGTCAATGAATACCACAATAAACTGGTCCAAGAATGGTGAAAAGATCCGGTTCATCAAATCCATGAATATTGCCGGCGCATTAGTCACTCCGAAGGGCATCACCAAATACTCGAAATGTCCATATCGAGTTTGAAACGCCGTCTTGCAAATGTCTTCTGCTTTCACTCGGACCTGATGATATCCTGATCGCAAATCCAGTTTCGAGAATACCCTCGCGCCACTAAGCTGCTCAAAGAGTTCTCCAATGCGAGGGATCGGGTACTTATTCTTAACAGTCACCCGGTTCAATTCTCGATAATCAATGCACATCCTTCTCGTGCCATCCTTCTTCTTTACTAAAAGAACTGGGGCTCCCCAAGGCGAGTTGCTGCTTCGAATCCAACCTTTCTCGAGTAATTCACCAACTTGTTTCTTAACTTCTTCCAATTCCACTGGTGCCATCGGATAATAAGACTTTGATACTGGCGCTGCACCAGGAATAAGGTCAATCTCAAACTCCACATCTCGCTTCGGCGGTAAGCCCGATATATCTTCAAATACGTCCATAAAATCGCGAACAACTGCCGGCTCTTCATTACTATCAACTTCCATAGCTGCAAGAACACTGTTTGTCGGCCTAGCCCTAAACTCGACTGGCCCGACAGAACTGCTTCCTTACCGCAACTGCTGTCTACATTGTTGGCCACGAAAGGTCCAGCAAGACTACTGAGTCTCGTCCATTCTGCTGCATGCACGTCCACGGTTGCTCCATTCTGCCTTAGTCCGATGAACTTCTCTTCCATTTCCTCCGCGCGGTCCGCGGAAGGACTTCTCCAGTAAACTCTTAGAGAAATCCGCCCACTGCTTGGCTGGCAACGGCTCCTCCAGACCAGTGAAAGTAGACGGACCCAAAAGTCTGAAATCTGCTGCAGTCCCTACTCGTTCGACTGGTCTAGTTCCATCGTTGTTTACAGACTGCTGAACGATCTGCAAACCTTCCTGAAATGAATCTGCTATTGCTGGATCAGCTCAGTCTGTCTCTTTGATTTCCAGCATTCCTCTTATCACTCCAAGCATGGCGGCTTCGTTCACACGCCTCTGGTAAGTCTTCAACTTCTTACCTGTCATAATCCTGAACTCAAAACACCCAACATTAGCATGATGATAGATTCTGAATGTGGATCAAGGCTAGAACTCCAAGATACTTAAATAGAGTACCGCATTGTAGCTATGCCGCGGTATCATAGCCGCAATTACTTAACTCCACCCAAGTCGCCCAAGTCCTAGGGATAACAAGAAATCAGGTTTCCGAGTCGACATGCAAAGTAAGTTTGCACGTCGTAAAAGATATAATCAGGAAGAATGTGATTCAAGAATGGTAAAACGGTCAATGTGGCTGGACATGTTTCCTAAACACGGGTATTATGATTCGTGTATCGGGTGCAATACCCAACTACAAAGAATCAACCCAATTAACCTATGGCTCTGATACCAAAAAGAACCATGTCACGCCCCGCTTCCCAGAGTACGCAAGATTGGGCACGTGACATAGCCAACCATGCTACCTCTGGGTAGGAAGTATCCATCCACAGTCACATTACAGTTGTAAGGATATCAAGAACAAGATAATAAGCTAATCTAATACATGTCCAAATCCATAATAACAAGAATCAATAAACAATAAGTGCGGAAGCTAATGATCCAATACAATGAATAAACAGTACGTCCCATAATGCGGGCTCACATCTGGAAATGAAATGAAAATAAATAAACTAAACCCTAAAGAACTCACAGTTCAGCCTGCTGGCTGAAGTACTCCTGCTCGGTCGTCGACAGTGGTAAAGAATCTGGGCCATGCAAAACCCAGACGTCAGCGCGTCATGACATCAAGTATATAGTATAAACATGGTAATAAGCAATGCAAGTATGAACATGAATAAAGCAGTAATAAGAAATAACAAAGCAGGGTAATGTGCAATGGTGACTGAACTGTCCTATCAGGTTTCTACTCTATAGTCTTTGAAACCAATTGATGAATCGTCGATGTAACTCAATAGTATCCCGTGCGTGCCCGGGACCACGGTCAAAACCCTCGGGGCTGAATCCGAGACGTGCCGCTAAGCAGTAAAAGGTAGTAGGATGGACGAGTGATGTCAGCATCAACACTCCGGAGCTGGCCAAGCCCGTAAGACTGATCAGATCAATGTATCGAACTGTTGAGTTACAAGTCGGTTTCACCTTTGATTTCCCCATACCCCCAAGCTATGTATGTCAGGTCAGGTATTCAGTAGTCAAGGACTAATGCCAACACAAAATCCGGTAAGAGTAGGTCTGTCTGGATAGACAGCAGGGATGGTCATGTTTGTCGGCATTAGGCATGAGATCAGGTAACAGGTCAGGTAATGTATAAAGGTGTCATGTCATGTCAAGAGTGTACGGTACCATATCATGTCAAGTAGGAAGTGTAACAGGTCATGTCAGGAAGCACAAGATGTCATGTGGGTGCTCATAATCAAACTATCATAGACATGTGTATAAATAAACAAGCATGAGTACTATTAGAACAATAAACTGGAACATGTAATATGATATGCAAATAGATATAATTTCAAGGATATGGATGCACAGTTATCGATTAGGGTTACATTTATAGTTCCAATATTAATTAGGATGCAATTTATTAAACATGGAGTGTTAATATCACATTATTATGTAGTAGTGTGATCTATGCTTGCAATTATATGCATCTTAAATGCGATAGATGCAAAACGGGTATCCGAAAAGTTATAAAACTGTAAAATGGTAATGTGGGATGTACAACTAAACAATATGTGATATAAATATTGATATAATAATATTAATACGGATAGCATATTCAAGCGATTAGTAACTATAAAAGATGTATTGATTAACCATGCACAAGAAGGTTCCGTTCAGAAATTCAGCGTCACCCTAATTTGTAAAATAGCTTAAAAATAACAAATGTTCTCCAAAAGAGACGTATCTTATACCAAAACAAAGATAATTCAATAAGGTTTTCAGTTTTATAAGTATAAGCATCTCAGGTTATCCCTACAAAAAGTTATGAATATTCAAAGTTGAAAGTTTGCTGCTGGAATTTCCCTGGACAGCAGTTTAAAGGCATTTTCATTTGCATTTTACGTTATTTAAACAATTTATTCTGTAAGTAAATATTTCATAGAGTTATAGTATTCTGAATTATCTTCGTAACGAACTAAAGAACGTATACTAATGATTTTTCTATGATTTATAATGAATTTTATAAGATAAGGTGTACAGTAAATTTCAGATTTGTCATATCCGATTTTTCAACGACATTTCATATGTAAACTATAAGATTTCAAATGTATAACATTATAAAATGAAGATTATAAAAGTATATAGCATGTAGCAAGATTAACTTGCCTCGATGGGTCGCGAATCGGGAAAACGGAACGTTAACCGTCGGCGGGGAAAACTCGTGACGGCGCACGGTTCACGGAATGAACCCAAACGATGAACAAAGGAACCACACGGGTCGGGGTATCTCGCTGGAACGTCGAGAAACGTCACCGGCACGACGGAATTCCGGCAACAAAAGAACAGTTAAAAGAAATGAGAAACGAGACATGAAGCAAGAAGAGAAAAATGATGAAGAGAAAAATGATGAAGAGAAGTACGAGAGAATATATAAGGGGGAGAGAGAGAGAGAAAATGGAGAGAGAGAGAAGAAAGAGAGAGAGAAAGTGGGGCCCACGGGGTAAAAGGGGAGGTTGCGATTGGCTGAGAGAATAAATTGAGAAGGATATAAAAGATTGTAAAAATATTATATGGTTAACTTAAAGATTTAAAAGATAGGTAATGAACAATAAGATATCAGATCAGTTAGAAAAATATATGCGAAGGTTTTAATAATATTAAAATTTAGGATTTTGACGCCAAATGAAACATTTCCAAATTGCGCCCGGGTTGGGTCCAAAATTCGAAATTCAAATAATAGGATTTTAGGCGGGTTCCAAATTTTAAAAAATGAAATGTTTTATGATTAAAAAGCATACTCCCAAAACGGACACACGCACGTGCACGTAGCCATCCAAACTCGCCCGTTTCACTGAACGGGACGAGAACACAATGCACGGACGCTACCACGAGGCTAAGGGTGTCAAGTAGGCCAAGATGAATATTTTTAATTTTATTTTAGATGCTAAAATTTGTTATATGCAGAATGACTTAACCAGATAAAATTTTACAGTAAGACCCAAATAAGCAAGATAAATGAAATGAGTAATATCTAATGCTCAACCAATAACAGAAAATAGTAGCATTGGGCTCGGGTGTTACATTATACCCAACTACAAAAGAATTTCGTCCTCGAAATTCCAAGAATACAAGATAGAAAACTACAGGAAAAGGTGAGGAAACTTCTGTCGGATCTCGTCTTCTCGCTCCCAAGTGGATTCTCCATGCGATCGATTACCCCAAGAAACTAGCACAAGAGGGGTAACCTTGTTCTTAAGAACCTTTTCTCTCCGATCATTGATTTCAACTGGTCGCTCTTCAAAAGTTAGGTCCTCCCGTACAGTCAACTCCGAATGATCCAATACTTGGGTTTCATCTCGAACATACCTCCGTAGTTGAGATACATGAAACACATCGTGCACATCTGCCAAGGACTGTGGTAACGCCAAATGGTACGCCACCTCTCCAACACGCTCCAATATCTCGAAGGGTCCAACGAATCGAGGGCTAAGCTTTCCCCGACTCCCAAAGCGAATCACCCCTCTAGTCGGTGATATCTTCAGGAATACCAAATCACCCACGGCGAACTCTAGAGGTCTTCTTGATGTGTCGGCCCAACTCTTCTGTCTGTCTTGAGCTGCCTTCATATGCTTTCTGATTGTATTCACCTTCTCGACTGTCTGTACCACCAAATCTGGTCCTAGTAACCTTCGTTCACCAACATCATCCCAACAAACAGGTGAACGGCACTTACGACCATACAGTGCTTCGAACGGAGCCATCTGAATAGTTGCTTGGAAGCTATTGTTGTACGAAAACTCCACCAGGTGTAGATGATCCTCCCAAGAACCTTTGAAGTCTAACATGCAAGCCCTCAACATATCTTCAAGGGTCTGGATCGTTCTCTCCGATTGTCCATCAGTCTGAGGATGATAAGCTGTGCTAAACTTCAATCGAGTCCCCAAACTTTCTTGTAAACTCCTCCAAAAGTGCGACAAGAATCGAGTGTCCCGATCGGACACGATGCTTACCGGCACTCCATGCAATCTGACAATCTCCTGCATGTATCGCTCTGCCAAAGTCTCCGTCGATTGACCAACCCGAAAAGGAATAAAGTGAGCTGCCTTGGTCAAACGATCGACACTCACCCATACGGCATTGTTGCCCTTTGGACTCCGCGGTAAAGCCGTCACGAAATCCATGGTTATATGTTCCCACTTCCACTGAGGAATCGGAAGTGGTTGCAACAAACCAGCAACCCTTTGGTGTTCAGCCTTGACTTGCTGACACACCAAGCACTTAGCCACGAAGCGAGCAATTTCCCGTTTCATACCTTCCCACCAGAAGTGCTGTCGAATATCTCGGTACATCTTTGTCCCTCCTGGATGTACAGAGTAAGCTGAACTGTGTGCCTCCTTCATAAGCTCTTCACGCACATCTCCTTTTGGCACACACACACAGCTACCATATCTCAACGAACCGTCTTCATGGATCAGTAAATCGGTTCGTAGTCCGGCTCCAATCTGCTCTCGAAACTTTTGCAGTCTAGGATCCTGCGATTGCACCACTTTAATCTTCTCAACTAAGGACGACTGTACTTGCAACTGCATCAACTGTCCTGTAGCATGTGGTAGCACAACCTCCAAGTCAAATCTCCGAAAATCCGCAATGATCTCTCTCTGTGCAGTCAATATCTGAATTGCTGGTAACCGACTCAGCGCATCCGGCACGACGTTGACTTTTTCCGGATGGTACTTAAGATCAAGGTCATAGTCGGCCATCAGCTCCAACCATCTGCGTTGCCTCATGTTCAACTCCTTCTGAGTGAACACATACTTTAAACTCTTGTGATCTGTAAAGACCCAAAAGGTAGTGTCTCCAAATCTTCAGGGCGAAGATCACGGCTGCAAGCTCTAAGTCATGAGTCGGATAGTTCTTCTCATGAGTCTTCAGTTGTCTCGATGCGTAAGCGACGAATTTCCCACTCTGCATCAAAACACATCCCAATCCCTTTCCGGATGCGTCGCTATGAATCACCAGTCCTCCTGAATCATCCGGTACGGTTAGGATAGGGGCGGTTATCAACTTCTGCTTCAACGTCTCGAAGGCCAATGCACATCCCTCCGTCCAAACAAACGGTACCTCCTTGCGCGTAAGCTTGGTTAACGGCTCAGCTAAACGAGCGAAGTTCTCCACAAATCTTCTGTAGTATCCGGCGAGTCCAAGAAAACTTCTTATCTCCGCAACATTCTTTGGAGTTGGCCAATCTCGAACTGCTGCAATCTTCTCGGGATCGACGGCGATTCCATCGCCCGACACGACATGCCCCAGAAACTTCACTTCTTCCAGCCAGAATTCGCACTTACTCATCTTCGCAAATAACTTCTCTTGTCTCAGCGTCTGCAGTGCGATCCTTAAGTGCTCAGCATGCTCTTCTGGACTCTTCGAGTACACCAGAATATCGTCAATGAATACCACAATAAACTGGTCCAAGAATGGTGAAAAGATCCGGTTCATCAAATCCATGAATATTGCCGGCGCATTAGTCACTCCGAAGGGCATCACCAAATACTCGAAATGTCCATATCGAGTTTGAAACGCCGTCTTGCAAATGTCTTCTGCTTTCACTCGGACCTGATGATATCCTGATCGCAAATCCAGTTTCGAGAATACCCTCGCGCCACTAAGCTGCTCAAAGAGTTCTCCAATGCGAGGGATCGGGTACTTATTCTTAACAGTCACCCGGTTCAATTCTCGATAATCAATGCACATCCTTCTCGTGCCATCCTTCTTCTTTACTAAAAGAACTGGGGCTCCCCAAGGCGAGTTGCTGCTTCGAATCCAACCTTTCTCGAGTAATTCACCAACTTGTTTCTTAACTTCTTCCAATTCCACTGGTGCCATCGGATAATAAGACTTTGATACTGGCGCTGCACCAGGAATAAGGTCAATCTCAAACTCCACATCTCGCTTCGGCGGTAAGCCCGATATATCTTCAAATACGTCCATAAAATCGCGAACAACTGCCAGCTCTTCATTACTATCAACTTCCATAGCTGCAAGAACACTGTTTGTCGGCCTAGCCCTAAACTCGACTGGCCCGACAGAACTGCTTCCTTACCGCAACTGCTGTCTACATTGTTGGCCACGAAAGGTCCAGCAAGACTACTGAGTCTCGTCCATTCTGCTGCATGCACGTCCACGGTTGCTCCATTCTGCCTTAGTCCGATGAACTTCTCTTCCATTTCCTCCGCGCGGTCCGCGGAAGGACTTCTCCAGTAAACTCTTAGAGAAATCCGCCCACTGCTTGGCTGGCAACGGCTCCTCCAGACCAGTGAAAGTAGACGGACCCAAAAGTCTGAAATCTGCTGCAGTCCCTACTCGTTCGACTGGTCTAGTTCCATCGTTGTTTACAGACTGCTGAACGATCTGCAAACCTTCCTGAAATGAATCTGCTATTGCTGGATCAGCTCAGTCTGTCTCTTTGATTTCCAGCATTCCTCTTATCACTCCAAGCATGGCGGCTTCGTTCACACGCCTCTGGTAAGTCTTCAACTTCTTACCTGTCATAATCCTGAACTCAAAACACCCAACATTAGCATGATGATAGATTCTGAATGTGGATCAAGGCTAGAACTCCAAGATACTTAAATAGAGTACCGCATTGTAGCTATGCCGCGGTATCATAGCCGCAATTACTTAACTCCACCCAAGTCGCCCAAGTCCTAGGGATAACAAGAAATCAGGTTTCCGAGTCGACATGCAAAGTAAGTTTGCACGTCGTAAAAGATATAATCAGGAAGAATGTGATTCAAGAATGGTAAAACGGTCAATGTGGCTGGACATGTTTCCTAAACACGGGTATTATGATTCGTGTATCGGGTGCAATACCCAACTACAAAGAATCGACCCAATTAACCTATGGCTCTGATACCAAAAAGAACCATGTCACGCCCCGCTTCCCAGAGTACGCAAGATTGGGCACGTGACATAGCCAACCATGCTACCTGTGGGTAGGAAGTATCCATCCACAGTCACATTACGGTTGTAAGGATATCAAGAACAAGACAATAAGCTAATCTAATACATGTCCAAATCCATAATAACAAGAATCAATAAACAATAAGTGCGGAAGCTAATGATCCAATACAATGAATAAACAGTACGTCCCATAATGCGGGCTCACATCTGGAAATGAAATGAAAATAAATAAACTAAACCCTAAAGAACTCACAGTTCAGCCTGCTGGCTGAAGTACTCCTGCTCGGTCGTCGACAGTGGTAAAGAATCTGGGCCATGCAAAACCCAGACGTCAGCGCGTCATGACATCAAGTATATAGTATAAACATGGTAATAAGCAATGCAAGTATGAACATGAATAAAGCAGTAATAAGAAATAACAAAGCAGGGTAATGTGCAATGGTGACTGAACTGTCCTATCAGGTTTCTACTCTATAGTCTTTGAAACCAATTGATGAATCGTCGATGTAACTCAATAGTATCCCGTGCGTGCCCGGGACCACGGTCAAAACCCTCGGGGCTGAATCCGAGACGTGCCGCTAAGCAGTAAAAGGTAGTAGGATGGACGAGTGATGTCAGCATCAACACTCCGGAGCTGGCCAAGCCCGTAAGACTGATCAGATCAATGTATCGAACTGTTGAGTTACAAGTCGGTTTCACCTTTGATTTCCCCATACCCCCAAGCTATGTATGTCAGGTCAGGTATTCAGTAGTCAAGGACTAATGCCAACACAAAATCCGGTAAGAGTAGGTCTGTCTGGATAGACAGCAGGGATGGTCATGTTTGTCGGCATTAGGCATGAGATCAGGTAACAGGTCAGGTAATGTATAAAGGTGTCATGTCATGTCAAGAGTGTACGGTACCATATCATGTCAAGTAGGAAGTGTAACAGGTCATGTCAGGAAGCACAAGATGTCATGTGGGTGCTCATAATCAAACTATCATAGACATGTGTATAAATAAACAAGCATGAGTACTATTAGAACAATAAACTGGAACATGTAATATGATATGCAAATAGATATAATTTCAAGGATATGGATGCACAGTTATCGATTAGGGTTACATTTATAGTTCCAATATTAATTAGGATGCAATTTATTAAACATGGAGTGTTAATATCACATTATTATGTAGTAGTGTGATCTATGCTTGCAATTATATGCATCTTAAATGCGATAGATGCAAACGGGTATCCGAAAAGTTATAAAACTGTAAAATGGTAATGTGGGATGTACAACTAAACAATATGTGATATAAATATTGATATAATAATATTAATATGGATAGCATATTCAAGCGATTAGTAACTATAAAAGATGTATTGATTAACCATGCACAAGAAGGTTCCGTTCAGAAATTCAGCGTCACCCTAATTTGTAAAATAGCTTAAAAATAACAAATGTTCTCCAAAAGAGACGTATCTTATACCAAAACAAAGATAATTCAATAAGGTTTTCAGTTTTATAAGTATAAGCATCTCAGGTTATCCCTACAAAAAGTTATGAATATTCAAAGTTGAAAGTTTGCTGCTGGAATTTCCCTGGACAGCAGTTTAAAGGCATTTTCATTTGCATTTTACGTTATTTAAACAATTTATTCTGCAAGTAAATATTTCATAGAGTTATAGTATTCTGAATTAGCTTCGTAACGAACTAAAGAACGTATACTAATGATTTTTCTATGATTTATAATGAATTTTATAAGATAAGGTGTACAGTAAATTTCAGATTTGTCATATCCGATTTTTCAACGACATTTCATATGTAAACTATAAGATTTCAAATGTATAACATTATAAAATGAAGATTATAAAAGTATATAGCATGTAGCAAGATTAACTTGCCTCGATGGGTCGCGAATCGGGAAAACGGAACGTTAACCGTCGGCGGGGAAAACTCGCGACGGCGCACGGTTCACGGAATGAACCCAAACGACGAACAAAGGAACCACACGGGTCGGGGTATCTCGCTGGAACGTCGAGAAACGTCACCGGCACGACGGAATTCCGGCAACAAAAGAACAGTTAAAAGAAATGAGAAACGAGACATGAAGCAAGAAGAGAAAAATGATAAAGAGAAGTATGAGAGAATATATAAGGGGGAGAGAGAGAGAGAAAATGGAGAGAGAGAGAAGAAAGAGAGAGAGAAAGTGGGGCCCACGGGGTAAAAGGGGAGGTTGCGATTGGCTGAGAGAATAAATTGAGAAGGATATAAAAGATTGTAAAAATATTATATGGTTAACTTAAAGATTTAAAAGATAGGTAATGAACAATAAGATATCAGATCAGTTAGAAAAATATATGCGAAGGTTTTAATAATATTAAAATTTAGGATTTTGACGCCAAATGAAACATTTCCAAATTGCGCCCGGGTTGGGTCCAAAATTCGAAATTCAAATAATAGGATTTTAGGCGGGTTCCAAATTTTAAAAAATGAAATGTTTTATGATTAAAAAGCATACTCCCAAAATGGACACACGCACGTGCACGTAGCCATCCAAACTCGCCCGTTTCACTGAACGGGACGAGAACACAATGCACGGACGCTACCACGAGGCTAAGGGTGTCAAGTAGGCCAAGATGAATATTTTTAATTTTATTTTAGATGCTAAAATTTGTTATATGCAGAATGACTTAGCCAGATAAAATTTTACAGTAAGACCCAAATAAGCAAGATAAATGAAATGAGTAATATCTAATGCTCAACCAATAACAGAAAATAGTAGCATTGGGCTCGGGTGTTACAGGTTTCGGGTCTACGCCATAAGATTACTTAACTTATGGCAGGACGGGGACAGAGCTAGCACGGATGCAAAACATATAGAATAATCTATTATATATATATATATCATTATCACATGCAAGTAATAAACATCACATGCATGCGATAAAACAATAAACAAGATGGAATAGTGGATTAACTAGGAGCTTCGTGTTTCGTTTGAGCCGCTAACGAAAACCAACATTCCCCAGTCGTGTAGATAGCCCATACAATATCGAATCAAGACCCTTACGAGTGCAGCAAGTTACCCTCCAATTCTAGAAGTGAGGCAACCCGCACTCAATATCATTAGTGAGCCAACCGGCACTTCTTAGAATTTGGTAACTTGAGCATTACTCTGTGGGTCAACCTAAAATACCTACAAGTGCGGAGAGCAACCCGCCAATTTTAGAGTGAGACGACCAAGTCTCAAACACCATGAGACGGACACCTACCGCACTCTAGAACCCGGCTACTCGAGCACTCTTCCTGGGTTTATCTTAGTACAGAAAAGAAATATATACAATAGCGACAATGACCTCAGACCGGATGTGTCTTAATAAAAGAATATACACCAAGTAGCAACGAAGACCACAATCTGGCCGCTCATCCCGAATAAACGAATATACATTCAAAACTGTACAAACAAATTGCACGAGGGGCTATCCAATCATGAAAATCCGGCTAAATCATCATAAGATATATATCCAAACCAACATCATAAGTAATCAGTTTGTAACCCTGTCTAATCGAACATATAGCAATTATACGACGTTATTCAACACACAAACAAAACTAAGGATCATAAATGATGCTATTGTTTCGACTGAAAAGTTTCCCGAACTTACTCGAATACAAAGACAACACAAATTGAAATCTGGGGCAAAAAGAATGGTCCTATAAATCAAGTTTCATAATTTCCAACCCACCACAAAAATCAAGAGACCTAAAGCCAATTTTGGGCCGAAAATAGAGCCCAAAATGAATATTTTAGCTTCCAAAATTGTGACTGAGGTCTTCGGGTTTTAAGCATGTTTTTATACCTTAAAATGAGTCCACTGACACACTTTAAAAAATTTCAGAGACTATTTTAAAAATGGACAGAAACTTGGAATTTCGAAACTTGATACGGTTAAAAATTTAGTTTCGTAACGTAAATATAGTTTACAACTAATTAAAGTGTTTAACACGGTTCTGATACCACTCTTAGGTCCCTATTGCTCACGCCACAAGACTTGTGGCGAAGGCGGAAGCGAAAACAAAAACTTTTACGTAAGCATAAACGACCATAAACCTATAATCGATTTCAAACACTAAACTAAATAACAAACATATAAGGTTAAGGGGCTATCTACCTTCGTAGCGTGTCCACCAAATGCGGAAGTCCCTTACACCACTCTATGGACTCTTGCTAGGCTCCGAAGTCATCGGGAACGAGCTTGCAAGCCGATCGACCTTTCTGAAGATGATCCATCCGAGAGAATTCGAAATCAAGCTCTAACTTCACACCATGATATCAAAGTGAAACAACTCACAACCTAAGCTTTCTAGGAATAAGTTGCGAGTAATGTAATGGATCTATCTCTTGGTTTCTTTCTTATTTTTTCTTTAATTCATTTGGAAGTTAACATAAAGAGAAGAGAAGAGATGATGAGGGTATGAGTGTAGGAAAAATCCATAAGGCAAAATCCACTCTTTCTTTGATCTTATCCAAGTGTGAAGTGGTGAATCACTTTATGACTTACCTCATGAATCATCTCATGAGTCATGAGCCCACACAAAACTACAAGATTCCAAATGAGGAGATAAGTATATGTATTAAAAAACACACACACACATACAACCGTATATACAACAAATACATATATCCATATTCGTATCAAAATACGAATACCGTATTCGTACTGAAATATAAAATACTAGTATTCATATCAAGATAAAAATACCTGTATTCGTATTAAGGAACAAAACCTGTATTCATACAAATACACATATTCGTATAAATACCGTATTCATGTCAAAATACAAATACCAAAAGAGAGAATATATAATACTAGCTCACATATCACATATGTGATCAACCTGGCTATCTTTCAATTCTGCTAGTATTATCAAAATGCCTGATTAAAGCACATGTATAAAATATATGTGTTTAATCGAACTCCAATACGTATCAAAATACGCACACTATATCGTTTCGCCTGAACCAGGAAATCTCTGTTTGGGACTCTAAAGACTCGACAATACGCTGGCAGTAAAAGTACATCAACGGCACTGGCTGTACGTAACGGCTACCTAGGTATTAAACGAAAGGATGGTCGATAAGTAAGCTCATCCATACCCCTATTGAGCCTGTAAGTGACAATCTCCGTACAATCTGGTCTCTTAGTCTAAGAGTATCGCATACCGGGTCTAGCGGGTAGATAACGTCAAACTCCTAATAACCCGATAAGTCATGTCGATGTTAAGCTCATCACCCATCGAGAAACTACCGATCTTCCATCAGTAAATCTCATTCATCTTGGCTAAGGATTTATAGTGATAGCCAACCGAACACAGCACGATATCGACTCGCTATATCAGGAGAGACGAATCCTTGACGATCGCTCACTACCTTCATATAGCTCGGGATTTTACTCAACTAAAACCTATTTGCACGACTCAGTCGAGCCATGGTAGGGTAGTAATCTAAGTACAGTGGGAACTCACACGAGACAAATGACAATCTCAGATCAACAGACTACCTGTACTCATGTCACCAGAGAACTTCTATCTGACGATGGGTATAGTACCATCTAGAAGTTCTCGGCGAGCCTGTCCAGTGTACTCACCTCTAGTGAGCACATGTATACAATCTTAGGTGCAACACATAATGGTTATAAGACCTGCCACCGCCCTTCGTCGGGCTCTAGAAACGCATACACCAGTCTACTCTGAAATATCGATGCCCAGTCTCGATACTCCTATGACTAGGGATATTTAAGGATGTGCTTATGGACTACCCAGCTCTCACAAGTATGATCGCCATCATAACTCTGGTAGTCAACCAAAGATCCAATGGCTTTACCATTATGAATTAACACACGTAATAAAACGTATATACATATATGATAAAGACAAACCAGATAATATACTATCATCTCAAGCAAGACTGTTTTACCTGTATAGATCCTCCTTCATTTATCATAATCGCTTATTTGTAATTACAATAATTGTCTTGAAGACACTATAGCCAGCAATTTAGTAGCGTATTATCCACTTCATCATGGAATACACACCGGCACTTAGCATTTTTCATCATACCCCTCAATAAGGAGAAAATAAATAAAAGCTAAATAATACCTAAATACCCAAGATTTCACTGTTTTGACAGATAAATATCTAAGTTTCTATGTGTAGCAGATAAATACCCAACTTTTTACTCCGTTTGCATTTAACTACCTGCATATGATATATGATGGTTGTATAACAGTTATTTTGTCGTTGTTGTTACTTATGTTCTAAAATAAATGCTTGAATCAAAGATAGGTATTTATCTGCAACTCATACAAACTTAGGCATTTATCTATGACATCATTGAAATCTTCGGTATTTATGTGTAATTTAGCCATAAATAAATGTAACATAATGATATGACCATAATGCATTATAATAATATGATCAAATGCATCATATATAATTTCAATATTTCATGGTTGTGTATAATGCTAACATATCAAGACACTGATGATAATATTAATATGTAAGCGCCTGAATGACGAGTAAAATTGTAAATTCGATTTAATACAACAGGCCGATTAAAGTTCTCAAAAACTCCTTTTACAATTTAGATGTTCGTAGTAGTGATCTCCCAACAGCGTCACACCCATGGGCATGTCGGGCTATGGGTTTATTTGCAAAATAGCCCCCGCAAATGTCCCCATAGGTCTAAGCACTATTGGAAGGAAACTGCATGGACACTACAGACCCATTCTAGCCATATTCTATTAGTATTTCACTCTTTATTAAAATAAATGCATACATGATATGAATATTTTCATTCAACGTGGATATTTTCTCTCTCCGAAAGTATAAGAATTTTTATAATATTTTTGTTATTTTTAACTAAAAGTTTTCAAAATATCTATTATCTTAACTAAAAGTCTTTTAAAAATCTTTTTAAATCTTGATTGTTTAATATTAATATATATCAACAGCGTCACACGTGCGAAAAATAGATGTTGTGGACCAGCTAAGAATAAATGATTAATTTAAAATAAACATGAGAGCGTCATAGGACGCCGCTCCTCTTTGCATTATAATAATAGAGATAAATAATAGGGATAAAGATTAGATACGGATAAATAAATTTATGTTCATCCGTATCTAATTAGAAAAAGACTTATTCTGTATTATAATTATTTTGGGATATTTGTCTATAACTAACCCTAAACGCTATATAAGGGTTTTTTGAGATGACTATAATCCATTCTCCATATAACCGCATAATGTAGCCATGGATATTGATGAAAGTTTCTCTCCTCCCTTTCGGAAGAGATCCGTGAGTGTGTATGTAAACTTTCTTATCTAGAAATCTAAAATCTTAATCTCTACATCTGAATTATTGAAATCGATTTCTGCCGTTGTTCATGGTTTTTCCGATTTGGGATTTTCCCATAAAATATGTATCTTTGTTTGTTGATTGTTTACTCTGGTTTTATGTTTTTATTTATCTCAGTTTATCTCGATCTTCCATAACATTTTCCAATTGTTTCTACAGCCAACATTGGCAATAGTATTCACTTTAAAGATACTTTTTAATCTTTAGAGGAGAGATGTCAAATGTACTACCAAAATCAATAAATTGTTTTTCTATTTTGGGTTATTTTTTTGCGTTTTATCAATCCCATAAATTTATGGCAAAGCTTCTGAACCTTATTATCATCGACATCATGTTAAGATGGTAAATGAGCCCAATTTTCTTAATGGAATGGTGCTTATAGTAAGGAGTTAGGAAACCACTACTTCGATGGTGTTGTCGAGACAGTTTCCGACATTCTCTTTATTGTTTAACATCTTAGGTTGATGTTCGTCAAAACTATCAACTTTCTTTTTGCTGTCTTATGTCTGAAGTACTAACTTTTTCAATCCCTGAAACATCTTTAAAATCAAAGTTTTCCTAGTTCGAATCAGTTGGGTTTGGATCCGGCGTTGGTTGATAATTAAGATTCAAGTTGCGAAGGTGATGGCGGTGACAATGATGGTGCAACCGATTTGGAGATAGTTGACACGTTTGTGGTGGTGGTGAAGGATCCTAGACTCTAGAAGCTTTAGATTGATTGCATGCAAATCGATATCTAACCACGCTATTGCGATGCCAATTTGGGTAGCCCAATATGGACTCCCACATTGAACATATTGTAAAAGGTGAAGCATTTTGAAATTTTATTTGTCTTTGCATTGCATGGGCAGATGCCATGTATGAATGGACCAACAAGTGTTTTATGTATACTTTGACCCAAACCCTACCTTTTTCCTAATTTTGGAAGTTTGCATATGTTAATCCATCTTGTATCGCACTATGATTTATTTTTATTTTTGATTCTTCTTTTTTATGTGTGCACCTCCCCTTTGCTAGGTTACAACTGAAAGGAATGAAACCTCTATCACTCAAAAACACTCACTAGATTAGAAAAATCCTACATTGAAAGAGTGGTGCTAAGGGCTTTGACAAACTTTTTGAAGGTATATTGCGGATTGAAACTTCACTTTAAAGTTGCAAGGAGATGATGACAATGGCTAGAGTATCACATGAGGACTTCCAATTATAATTGTCATTTCTAGCCATTGTATTGTGGAGTCTACAAATATTCTTTTGGGTTCTCTTTTTTCCTCCCTCCATTTGGATGCAACCTCCTCCGGGTGTCGAACCGGTGGCCTCTTACTTTTTAGAGAAAATCGTTACCGCATGAGATATGCCTAATTGGTTTGGGTATTATCTTTATTCTTGTAATTCTGACTTAAAATTTATTTCAATGTATAGAGTGGGCTTACGGAAAACACCCCCCCCCTCACCCTGCGATTAGTTATTTTCCTTTCTTCTTTTATTTTCTTTAGGGTGAGGGGGATGGTAGTGGTTAATGTTGGCATTGGGTCTAGTCGGGCCGGCCCAACGGCCCGCCAAATCGAGTGGACGGGTCTAAGGATCGGTTGATCTGACCCGTTATGGGAAGCAGAGTCCAAGTCGGACTCAAGCTCTATGATGGGGTCAACATAGAAGATGGTTCAACACTATTAAAGAGTTTGGTCCTGATACAATCTCAATCGTCCATTTGCTCCTCTACATATATATACAGTAGGTAGAGACTAGAATTTGTAACAAATCGAACCAATGGATGAACACATACATTGATAGAGAGGGATCCATGAAAGTATGCAACTTATGAAGATTAGGGTTTCAAGATTCTTTATTGTCTTCCTCAAAGTTTTTAGCTGCTGCAGTGTATTAGGGGAATTTCCGAGTAGCACCGTGATTGATCCAAGCACGACCATCTGAAAAAGAAGACAACCCATGGGGAATGGATCGGCAGTCTAATGGTTATTCAAGTGATCTACTACCCTGCAAAGGTATGCAGATCTTAGTGCTTATAGGAAACTAATCGTATTATTTGCTTCCGCTGTTTATATGAGATCCTCTTATGGATCGGATCTGCATGACATGATTGGCGATATAGGGATCACTCCATCATTATCTTACATTGGTATCAGAGCTATTAGGGCTATCTGATCCGTTTATCGAAGTTTTAATCATGTTTAAGTTATGTTCTGATCATAAAAACTGTATTTTTATTAGATCTGTTATTTTGAAAACCTTTAAGCTTTTTAGATCTAGAAAAATTATATTTTTGTTAGATCAATAGAAAGCGCATGATAAAAACGCGATTTTTTCATGTTGATCAATCCCATAAGGATAATTTAAGGATTAAAGTTTATATTTTTAATTTGGGAAAATATAATTTTTGGCGATAAAAATTAATTTTTATATGTGATGATGGCACCGCGAAGAAATAGCGTCAGCAGCGGTCACCATCTTTGCGATCATGTCTTCGCAAAGAGGTGATGGGGACGATGATCGCAACACCATAACCTTTTTTATTTTTAAAATTATTTCGATTTTTGCAAATTCTGTGCAAAATTTAAGGGATTTTTTTCCTAACGAAATTTAAATTTGCAAGAGATTTTTCTGAAAAGATGAGATAAACATTTAGAAAATATTTCTAAAATATTATAGATTTATTAAATCTTTATAGATTTAATAAAGAATTTTAAAAGAATTCTTTAAAGATTTAGCGATTTTAAAAGAAATTATTGAATCATTTAAGGGTTTAATAAAGTTTTTTTTTATTAAATCCTTTAGGGTTTAATAAAAAAATTTAATTATTTTTTTAAATAATAAAATCTGCTCTTAGCTTTACTTAAGCTAAAGCCGGCGGGTCGGCTCGGCTGGCTTAGCTCGGCTATAGCGGAGCTGATCCGAGCCGCCGGCTCAGTTGGCTCGGCTTGAACCGAAGCCGAGCTCCGAGCCGGTGGCTCAGGCCTGGGCCTGAGCCCACTAAACCTGCGCCCAAGGGGCCTATGCTAATTTCTCGGCTATTTTTGAAATGGTTTTTTTGATTTTTAAATTATTTTATAATCAGAAAAATGCAGAAAATTATTGTGAAAATTCGAAAATTATTTTAGGGGTTTTTGGACATATTTTGGCCAACATGAGCTGAATAAAATTAATTTATGATGCCAAAATAATATTTATTTTTAATCTTAAACAACTTAGAGTTGTATGTGATGGTTAGTTTCAATGGGAGCGCACACAGATGCGCATTGATCCGAGAATATAGTTAACACCTTAAATTTTAAATTTATAGTAGTTAATCAAGAAAATGAAATAATTAGAATTAGGTCCCCTAACACTAAATATTTCAAATGGGAGATTTTGGATGAAGTAATGGATGTAACTATCCATTTAAACTTACTATTAAGATCGAGATTCCATAACTTTAACGGATATCTATAAAACATTTTTATTTTCATACCCTATGGAATGCAGTTCTAGATTCGCCTAGTTTCTCTTTACTTAATTATGAAAATAAATTTATTTCTATTTCCTTTCGTTTAATGAAGGAATTAATTAATGTTGCAAATTACTCCAACCTAGAAATGCTTAGAATCTTAACGAATCTATAAATTGTCTAAATAGATAAAAAAAAATTATCGATAGTGTTTCATGACGCAGAACCGTCTGAGATGCAGCAACTTTCGGAGATTTGGTGTATCAAGGGCCGTTTTAAAAAAACAATAATTCATATTCATAGGATTTCTTTTCTTGAATGCTTAGCCAATGCGGTGTGCTAGTGCAACAGATACAAGGTTATCTACTCACCAAATGACTGTGTGATGCGCATAGCGATATCTTATGCACTAGATATTTTGTTATCTATATGCTAAGTAAATTGCGAGATGTATAACGACTCTGAAATCACTGTACAGAATTTTCCTGTTATTTTACAGAAAAGAGTATTATAGACTGTGTAAGAGTTAAGAGTTATTTTTGTTAAATAAAAGAAAGAAATAACATGTATCTCATTGGTAAAGTCTTTACACTGTTGTGACGTAGCCAATGTGTTTGAATCCTATCAGACACGATTATTTTTTCAAATTTTTTTTTCTTTTTAATTTTTGAAAGCCCAAAAGTTACACATGCAATACACGGAGAAATGAAAAGTTTCAGAAAAATCAAACATGTGCAATGAGGTATACACACTCGACTTGATACGTGGCATGAATCTCGAGACGAATCAACAAGATTCGACGGCCCATTCCTTCGTTTTGGCCGGCCCCGACGTTCAAGATGAGCCCAATCACCTCCGTGCTTTGCACACACACCCCTTCGACTACCCTTAACTCTTCTGCACTGTTTGATTTTCTTGCAATCAAACAGAAACTCTTCACTTCAGCATTTAAAGCCTTTTTAATGCATTTTAATCCACATTTTTAATTCCCAAATCTTAATTCTCCACTATAAATACCATCATATATCCTAACTCTTCACCATTCTGAAATTCGAGCAAAAATTTTATCAAAACTCTCTAAGTGCCAAGTGGAGTTAAGCCCCTCAATTGGAATAGCGAGCCAAACTCGACGACCGGAGCATCTCCGACGAAACCACGACCCCGAGAGCTTTTTCAATCTCTTCTTAACCTTCTAAAAAAGGTAAATCCCTTCAACCTTCTCTCTTTCTATCTCAAATAACTTTTTAAAATAAACCGAAAAAAGAGGAGTTAACTCCGATATAGTTTTCTTTGTAACATTTGTAAGCCATGTGATAAGCAAACAAGATCAAACTAACATGCTACACTAATCTTAACCTTATTCACCTCATTTAGTTTTTAGTTTAACAAAATTTCATAAGAAACAAACGTATAATAAACTTTTTCATTAAAATACAATGAACTTTAGTGTAACATTTTTTCGATATCTAGTATACCCAAACCCTCGAACCTTCACGGGGTAATAACCTACCCAATACACACACTATAGTTTCATAGCAAGGTATTCTAAGCATATGGGTAATTCAAAGTAAAAGGTTTTTCATTAAAATACCACACCGTTTCAAAACGGGGTTTTTTAAATCAGTATTTCGAAATCATTGGCAATTACGCCTTTACAACCCTCGTTAGGGGACCCACTAATGGATGGTGCGGATTATCGCACATCTTTGGGACAGTAGAGTGAGATGCAGAACTTCTCATTGAATATTCGGTCTTGAAAGGAATAAAAATACGGTTTTTAAGAAACGCGATATTTTCTAAAAAAAACTATTTTTTGGAAAAATTATATACAATTATGAAATCCATATTTTCAATAAGATCATATTAAGAAACTATATTTTTTAAAATAAAAGATTAGAATTTTTAATAAAATACCATCAAGTTTCCAAAAGAGCTAGTTTTCATAAAAAAAACCATAAATTTTCAAAATGCTAGGTTTTATCACCAAAACACCACAACAAATAAAATGCATGTTCATGAAAACCCTAAATGTTATAAATCACCCTCGAGATTTATTTTTAAACTATATTAAAGTGTTTTTCATAAAACCCCCTCAAGATATCCAAACAATACTAAGGACTCTAGATTAATATAGGTTTAAGTGGGATCAATTCTCTTGAGCCCCAGGGAGCCGGAGAAAGTGAGTGCTTGTCTATTCAGGTTAGACAATTTAACGGAGTTATCAATGGCAATTGTCTTGAAAAAAGACACAAATCCTGCTGTCCAAGTGCAGCAGTTGCCGATTTCTTCTGAACATAAGATTTTAATAATTCACATGAAAAGATATGAACTCAAATCTAAACTTGACTCGAACTCGAATACAAACTCGTACTCTAAACTAACTCAAATCTAAACTCAAATATGAACTCGAATCCAATCTACTCGAACCAACTTGACTCGAACCCAGATTGCAATTATCATAACTCGCACATTGCTCGACTCACTCGAATACAATCTAATCCTTTTGCAATTTAGGTTTCGATCAAGAAATATCAATCAATTAAACCAATTAAGTATATTAACTAGTTATAATATATTATACACGGGGTGGTTGGGATAGTTTCTTGTGTGAATCTAACGGAGCTTCAGGAGTCCCTTATTAACCTCTCTTTTTTTATTTTACTTGAATATCAGTCGGGTTGACTCATTCACAGCCTATTGCCCCGATGCAAACACATAAAATGGGCCCATGTTTCCATGCTCCTGGGGCCCCACTCTTAAGATCGTGAATACTTCTATAGCTGCGTTGACATTTCGACTTGGAACTTAACGTTAACATAGTGACCATATAGAGACCTATACTATATACTTACCCATGAACATGTACTCTTACTCGTTATATATATTCTACACTTGTCATTTTCTGTACTCTTACCTATCTTTGGGACTTATCGAGCGCTAGTTCGCAGACGGGCGTTCCACCCACTTTTCTTCTCTTGGAATGTTCATCAGATACGGTCGAGACAGAGGAGGTTAAAGCCACAGAGGAGGACTACAACCAGATTGCTAGTCAGGACTAGCTCGGCTTCATTTTTCTCCAGTTTATGTATGCCATTTGTTTAGGTATTTTCCTTATTCTATTTACTTTCCAGTATAAACTCTTGTATTTGTAAATATTAGAAGTTGAATGTAAATAAAGATGTTTGTTGAAAAATTTTACAGTCTCAATTTATTCTTGCATTGTGTATTATTGTTTCAATATGCTTAGTATATTTATTTAGGGAATGACCTTCTCTGGATAAATATACCGCGGGTTTGCCACGTCACCGTTTCCATCTATTGGGAAGAGGGGTGTGACAGGTTTTATTGGTGGCCCATGCAGGTCAGTTTTGCATGAAGTCGTAAACAATATACCACAAGAATTAATGAGTTCAACAAATATTTACATTCCTTGCATTTCAAATTCCTTGAATCTATCCTAACCTATCTTTTATGTCAAGATGATGGACTCTCCGAACAATACTAACACAAACGTCAACGGCAATACTCCACCGTCTACTCTACCACCACCACTTACCGTTGCAGCTCCTATTAATGAGCAAACGGTACTGCTTGAGACTATCAACAGCCTATTGGAGAGTCAGCAGCAGTAGAATGCTATCCTCATGCACCGCCCTGTTAGTTATATGTATGCCCTAGAGGCCATTACTGTACATACGACGTATATTGTAATGGATGCTTGGACATATATAGGGAGGACTTTCTTGCTCGACATGATAGTACGCTATCTGGTTGCTCTTTATCTTAACATATACTCTGATTGTCTCTATGTTACATATTGATAAAGCCTTTAGGATGAGTACTTGACTACCATGACTATGATGCGGATCATACTAGTGGGGACAGTGTAGTCGCTAAGTACATCATTCAAATGTTCCTAGTCGTGGGAGTACTGAGACAGGGCATCGATACTCCAGAATAGACTAGCGTATGCGCTTCTTGACCCATATGATGGGCGATGAATGATCCCATATCCATTGGTGTTTGACATCAGAGAAGGTATACGGGTGCTCAGTGGAGACTGGGTACACTGGACGGAGTCGCCGAGAACTTCCAGATGGTATTATACCTCACGTCAGATGGCAGTTCTCTGGTGACACTGGTACAGGTTAGTCTGTAGACCCGAGATCGTCATAGAGTCTTATGTGATTCCCATTGTGCTTTGATTTCCATCATACCACATCCAAGAGGGCGTGCAAAAAGGTGGATTTTGGGTACAGTCCCGAATTACATGGAGGCAATGAGCGATAGGAGAGGATTCGTCTCTCCCGGTATAGGAAGTTGATGTTGTGCTGTGTTTGATTGGCTATAACTGGAAATCCCTGGCCAGGGTTGCTGAGATCTACTGGTAAGTGTTACCAGTAGTTTCTCGAACTGTTATAGACCTCATATCGACACGACTTATCAAGCTACTGGGATCTGACATATACCACCCCTAAGCGAGATATGCGACATATCAGACGAAAAGACCGGACTATACGGGAGTGTTACTAATTGGATTCGCAGGAGAATGTACAAGCTTGCTTGTTGATCTTCTGATCGCTCAATACCTGGGTGGCTGTTACGTTTAGCTGACCGCTTGCAGCTTATGGGTGTTTGATATGATCATCACCTATTGCCGGCGTATTGACGATTCTTTAGAGTCCTACACAGAGGTTTCTTGGCTCAGGCAAAACGGAGTAGGAGCACATATGTGATATGCACGGGACCGAGAACAATACGTGTATGTGATACCGTATTAGATTCTCGCGATATGTGATATCGGCCGGGTATATGTGATATAGCCGGGTCATCGGATCAAGTGTTGATTCGATGAACTGATACAGATTATATTAGTCGGTTATTTATGAAATAGCCGGATTATCGAATCAAGTGTTGATTTGATAATTTATTGTATAATTATATATTTGATATATTAAATTACATTAACTAGTATAAGCTCAAAAAAAGATTCTTTTTCTCACTCGGGTAATACATTGATATATATGAGATATATGTTAATTGTATTATTTTATTTTGTTACAATAAATATTGTATATGTGATATATAATATTGTAACATGTTAGGGTTATTAATGCAACATGTTTAGTGGAGATTAAACATGGTTAGGGTTTGATTTGGGTTAATCTTTTCTAGAAGTTTCTAGAAGCTTTGCTTTTTGTTTCTTGTAAAGATATTATGTGTTGAAATTTTGCATAGATATTTGTTTAACCCAACCAAACCTTTTAACCATGGTCCAATCTCTACAAGGGTTAGTTCTTCTCTCTTATACCATGGTTGCATTTCTAACCTCACGCTTGAGTTATTCATTATTCATCATAAAAGAGTTAGCTTCTTCTTCTTCTTCCTTCTTGCTTGAAAAGCTTTCTAGCTTTTTGAGAGGTGATGAAAATGAGTGAGATTGAGAAAATAAATGAGAGCTAAATTCCTACTTCATCATCCTAATCTATCCTAGCCATTTAGATTAGGGCGTTCACTTCATTAGTGAGTGAGAGCTTGTGTTAAAGAAACTTCAAGGTAGATCATCTTAGTTATCGAAGATCGGAAGTAAGCTTGCATCATTCTCTTTGTGGAGCCACTCTAGAGTCCGGGTACTCGATGATCGCAGCGAAGGGATCTCAACACGGAGCTTTAGAAGTGAAGGACTGGACTACAAAGGTTGTAATCCCAAACTCTTAAAAGTAAAGTTGTTTACTTGCTTTGTTTCGCTTAATCTCTAGTTTAAAGATCTTGGTTAGGGTTGTTCGGCACGTCTAAATTTTAAATTGGGCATGGTTGATACCTTATAGACCCTTGTGAGAGTGCTTAGTAACCCTACAGTGGTATCAGAGCCAAGCTAGAGGTTTAGGCGAAGTTTAAAGTCCGATCGAACTCTGAATACCAGTAAAACCCTAGTTTCTGGAAATTTTTTCAAAAGTTGACATTTTTCATATTAAAAATACTCAGAAAATTAAGCAGGGAATTATAAGCATTATTATGAAAAACGAGCTAATAACACCTTAAAAGCGCCGCGGAACCGCGGCAAAACCCTTGCTTGCGCGGCGGTTCCACGGCACTACAGTGTAATTAGGGTTTTCATTCTTCACAGTAATATCCGCTTCCTGATGCTTCTAGGAATTTTTAATTGCACTCAAGTGTTGAGTTTTCTGGGTTGTATTGGGAACGCATTGATTCGATCGGATAATTTAACTTCGTTTAATTTTTTCCAGGTAATTTTAGAACGTGTTAAAAAGTTCGAACGGATATCAATAACTCACTTTTTCCCCTGCCGGAAAATTTCCAAGTGTTGGATTTTTTCCTTAATTAAAAAACTTCCGGAAAATCGTGCAAGTAACGCGGTGGACTCTCTAGAAGAACACAAACCTTAACTTGATTATGTGACCGTCTGAACCGCCTCTGAACCTTAGGGTTTGGGGCAGTACGGCGTTGCCACTTGTGAGGCGTTGGCTTAACCCTTCTACGACTGGACCATTGGTACTGTGGCATGTGATGGATATTTTTTGAACTCCGCTCAAGTGTTGAGCTATTTGGGAAATCTTGGGTGTTTGTTTATTCGATCGGAAAGTTTAACATTGTCTATTTATCTGGAATGTGATACAATATTTGGAATCCACATGTAGTTATGAGATAACTAATTTGAATGTTATAAATCTAGCAATTTGGTCTCAGATAATCGGTTGCCACGGGATTTTGATGTGATCAAAAGTCCGTCGCAATCACGTAGCGTACGCGGATACTCGCTGGGTAAATTTAATAGATAGCCATGCCCCATAGCCCCGATCAAGTGACTGTAGAAGAACCCCGTCGCCAAAAGCATCCGTTCGGGTGCTCGCGGCAGCGGTGTTCTGCCTTAGTGCACTTCGTCGACGGCATCCGGGGGTGCGGCCGTCTACTAAAGTTTGCGACGAGCATTCGTTCAGGATGTCGGGAATCTTGTTGAATTACCCGACTTGATATTGAAAAGTGTTTTCGAGATCGAGATTAAAATGCGGGGTTTATAATTGTTAGGCATGCGATGTCTAAGAAGGTTGCGGATTCCAACTGTTGCAGTTTTACACTTTCTTTTCTGCGACCGTAAGTGTAATATATGGTGTATCGCCGGTTTCGTTGCTATACATCAACGACAATTGGGATACGCATATTTACTTACGTTGATGATATGAGATATTATGTGTTGCTGTGATATGTTTATTGGATCGTCGCATTTTGAATAGCCAGGGGTTTTATGTGAGATGAGGGTTTTTATTTTCATTCATGTAAAATTCATTTGTATGTAATATTCTTTTATTGGGGCACTTCCGGGCTGAGAATGTTGTCACCATTGTATATTTTTTACTTTTCCGCATTAGGTAGACCTAAGGCGGGGAGCACAAGTAACTGGGTTCTAGGGTCCAGGGGGACCATCTCGAAGAGTCGAGACCGGGTCTCCTAACCCCAGAATTGGCAGTGTTTCTTGCCGCTCTCGTAGGGGTCTAGGGATGTGGGTTTGGCTATTCATTGCGACCGTGGAATCCGTGTTTTATACAGGCTCGTATTAAAACCCGGATCTCCTAGTATATCCAATATTTCATATATGTTCTTCTGCTGCAATGTTCTGTGATGAGATCATATTACTGCCTGAGACGAATGTTTATATTATATATATGAGATATATGTTATATTGCAGATTTCGTTTCAAATATGATGCTTGTGAAGCATAATAAAATGGGACTTCATTAATGAGATTAATGAAACTAAAAGAAACCTAAAGATGTTGTAGAAACTTATTTAAAAACTGGTAGCTCTAGTTCTTGCTTTGCATAGCGGTGTTCCTTGTAGAGCATCCGGCACCTTATTCGATAAGGAAAGAGCCGAGATCCCTTCACCGGGAGTGACCTCTTTAGCGCAACTAGCAGATGCTACAAACTCGGTTTGTCTTTTGATTGTTTTTATAGTTCTTGCTTTGCATAGTGATATTTGTGAAATATCCTGCACCTTATTCGATGAGGAAAGAGCCGACGATCCTTTCACCGGGAGTGACCTCTTTAGCAAGGCCTCAAAAACATTCCATTCAAAATCACTCGATTCTACAACGATATCAAGTTCATTACGCAAAGGGTTTTCTTAAAAACCTGTCGTAGCCCTCCGTCATTTCAGATAAGTACTACTTAGTATTCGTGCTACGTTTGTTGGTCTGCGTCAAGGCGTAGTGTGCGGTAGCTAACTGGTGCTTATCTGCAGCATACGATGCGATTGGATTAGGGTAGTCGTGCGACTTTGTTAGCCTGTTACAAGGGTCGTGCGGGTGGGTTTAATTCAATCAGGAAATGTACGTGTTGAACTTGACTAGCGGACTATAGTTTGTTGGCCTGCGTCAAGGTCATAGGACGCTAGGGGTAAAATATTATTGGGAATTTCAAGTGTTGAAATTTGCAATGAGATTGCATACCTTCTATAAGATAGTTAGATCCCGATACCCGCTGTGAGTGAGAGTTACTCCTGGGAGAGTTTTACACATTACAATTAGCCGATCAAGTAGGTGTCTAGAAAGGTGTCAACGGGGTTATGCCTCTGGGAAAACGTGGTTTACTTTAATTAGGTCCGTGCGAAAGTACGGGGAACCTCCGTCAAAGTACCGGCACTTGCCTGGCTGAAAGATTGGCGAACTTGTAGAGTGTAATTAATCCCGGCTAGTCTTTCCTTTTAGGGTTTGAAGGAAGATTTGACTAAAACAGTGGGAGACATCCTGATTAGATATATTAAATAACCAATCTAATCTTGCAAGAGCATATGCTGAGTGTTTTCTTTTCTCTCTCTCTAGGTAGCGACCATGTCACGTCTTAATCAAGATAATAATACGGATGTATTGACCGAACCCGCTTGTTATACTGCGCTAGGGAACGTTGGTCCCGCTCTAACTTATAATTGTTATAAGACAGAGCATGAAATAGGGGATTACCGGAATTCCCGTGCCGCCCAAACGAAGAAAGTGCATGTTGATGCATCTTCTTCGGGTGTGTTCATTACACAGAACTGTTTCTCAATATCCTTTACGTCCTGGGTATTTGATACCGGATTAGGATCCCACATATGTAATTTGTTACATGGGCTACAGATAGGTAGAGAACTGAGAACGGGTGATAAATTTTATGAGATAGAAACAGTGCAAGTATTGCAGCAAAGTCTGTTGGTAGTTATCACCCTGTATTACCAGAATACATTGATTCTGAACGAATGTTATTAGATACCGAATCTGATGTACAACATCATATCAGTCTCTTTATTAGTAAAGAAGGATATAATTTTGTATTGTTGGATAATGTTTTGAACATTTCCTATATCAAGAGTTGATCGGTTCAGGTACGTTATCTAAAAGTATTGACGTTCTATATGAAACCACAGTTCTTAATGTATAGAACACACACAAGAGGAAGAGTTCAGAAATAAACGAATCCTTTTTGAGGTATTGTAGAATAGGTCATATCAATGCGACCCGACTAGCTGAAGTTACATAAAGATGCATATTTAAATTAGTTTGGATTTACATCTTGTAAAACTTGCCAGTCATGTCACTAAGATAAGATGACCACAGCTCCGTTTATTAGAAACAGAGAAAGAGTTAGTGAACTCTTGGGATTGATACATGCTGATGTATGAAGGTCCCCTATCTACAGATGCCTAGACCGGTTCTTTGTACTTCATTACATTCATTGATGATCTCTCAAGATTCAGACATATGTTCCTGTTGAAACACAAGTCCGAAACTTTTGAGATAATCACAGAATATAAGTTAGAAGTAGAGAACCAAAAACCGGGTATAAGTATTATGTCCTTTGATGTGATCAAGGAGGAGAATACTTGAGCACGGGATTCCTGGACTATTCTAAAAGAGAATGAGATTCTCTCTCAGCATTACTCCTCCGTATACACCACAACACGTCGGTGTATCGGGACGGAACAATCACACCATATTTGATATGGTGCGCTCTATGATGAGTACTACTGAGTTTCCTATTTCCTTTTGGGAGTTATGCACTTGAGAAGCTGCATACCTATTGAATAGGGTTCAAATCAAATCAGTTGCCTACCACTTCATATGTGATATGGAAAGGGAAGAGCCCATATCTTAAGTTTGTTAAGATTTGGGGTTGTCCGGCCTATGTCTAAAAAGCAAAATCCGGACAAGCTCGAGGCAAAGTCAGATCTGTAGAAGTTTGTTGGATATCCCAAGCATACGCAAGGGAATATCTTCTACCTAACCGAGAAACAAAATATGTTTTGTTTCTCAACATGCCACCTTTGTGAAAGAGAATTTCTTGTAGAAAAATTAGTGGTTATGAGGTAGAACTGGAAAGAATTCCAGCTATACAAACTGCAGCTGATGATTTAGTAGAACCAAAGGATTCAATAGTTTCCAACGAACCTCAGTCTCTCCGCCGATCTAGTAGGGTTCCTCACCCACCTAAGAGATACTTCGGTTTCTCTATGAGAGTGGGAGCGAGGATTGCATCATGAGATGATGACCCAACTAGTTTCGAGCAGGCCATCAGGAGTGGGGACTCTGTGAGAATGGCTGGATGCTTAGAGATCTGAGATGGAATCCTTATACACCAACAAAGTATGGACTTTGGTTGCTTTATCTGAAGGGTTAAATCCCCATCAGGAGCAAGAAATATCTTGAGAAGATTACTTGGTGTACATAGAAAAGTTGAGACTTTCAAAGCTATGCTTAAGTCCATCCAGATCCTACTTGCTACTGCTACATACCATGACTACGATATCTGGCGGTTGGATGTCATGACTGCTCTTCTAAAATGATTTGAAAGAGAGCTTCTATAAGTACACAGCCAGAGGGCTTCGTAGATAGTGGGAGCAGCGGAAACGCGTGCAAATTATTTTATGTGATAAATCAAGCATCGCGGAGTTGGAACGTCTGTTTTGATGTGGTAGTCAAAGAGTTTGACTTCATCAAAATGGTAGATGAACCTTGTATATACAAAAAGGTAGTAGAGAGTATGGTGGTGATCCTCGTAGAGTACGTGGATGACATACTCTTGATAGGGAAGGAGTTTCCTATGCTACGCTCGGTCAATCTCCTCTTATCACAATGATTCTCCATATAGGATCAAGGTGATACCTCCTAAATCCTGGGTTATGGATCTATGAGATAGATCTAAATGGATGTTAGGAATCTTACTGGTTATAGTGAGATGGTATCAAACGATCCTGGAGAGAATCACTGGAAAGGTTCTAGGGTGATAAGGACGACTGAATGTCAGTCGCAGGCTTTGTCTTTACCCTCAGTGGAGGGACGGTATGTTGGAAGAGTTCCAAGCAAGATACTGTGACTTACTAGACGATTAAAGGCAAGATACATTGTTACCAAGGATGCTACCAAATAGGAAGTCTGGATATATATGAGTTCATAAGATGAACTTCGTTCCAACCATTGTGTGACAATGGAGAAATGGCTTTGGCCTAGGAACTCTCATCCCATCAGAAATCCAGATATAATTCTTAGGCAGTATCACCTGATCATGGAGATGGTTGATCTCCAGGGAGATCAAGGTTAGGACAGTAAACACAGAGGACAATAGTGCGGATCCACTCACAAAGGACTATTTCGCAGTAGAGACTTTTATAGGATGGTTGAGTATGAGATACTTCAACCACAGCTGATTATTGGGTATGCGATACTACAACAGATGGCCCTAGTGCAAGAGGGAGATTGTTAGTTATATGTATGCCCTAGAGGCCATTACTGTACATACGATGTATATTGTAGTGGATGCTTGGACATATATAGGGAGGACTTTCTTGCTCGACATGATAGTATGCTATCTGGTTGCTCTTTATCTTAACATGTACTCTGAGTGTCTCTATGTTACATGTTGATAAAGCCCTTAGGATGAGTACTTGACTACTAGGACTATGATGCGGATCATACTAGTGGGGACAGTGTAGTCGCCAAGTACATCCTTCAAATGTTCCTAGTCGTGGGAGTACCGAGACAGGGCATCGATACTCCAGAGTAGACTAGCGTATGCGCTTCTTGACCCATATGATGGGCGATGGATGATCCCATATCCATTGGTGTTTGACATCAGAGAAGGTATACGGGTGCTCAGTGGAGACTGGGTACACTGGACGGACTCGCCGAGAACTCCCAGAATCACGTCAGATGGCAGTTCTCTGGTGACACTGGTACATGTTAGTCTGTAGACCCGAGATCGTCATAGAGTCTTGTGTGATTCCCACTGTGCTTTGATTTCCATCATACCACGTCCAAGAGGGCGTGCAAAAAGGTGGCTTTTGGGTACAGTCTCGAATCACATGGAGGCAATGAGTGATAGGAGGGGATTCGTCTCTCCCGGTATAGGGAGTTGATGTTGTGCTGTGTTCGATTGGCTATAACTAGAAATCCCTGGCCAGGGTTGCTGAGATCTACTGGGAAGTGTTATCAGCAGTTTCTCGAACTGTTATAGACCTCATATCGACATGACTTATCAAGCTACTGGGGTCTGACGTATACCACCCCTAGACGAGATATGCGACATATCAGACAAAGAGACCGGACTGTACGGAGTGTTACTGATTGGATTCGCGGGAGAATGTACAGGCTTGCTTGTTGATCTTATGATCGCTCAATACCTGGGTGGCTGTTATGTTTAGCTGACCGCTTGCAGCTTGTGGGTGTTTGATATGATCATCACCTACTGCCGGCGTATTGACGATTCTTTAGAGTCCTACACAGAGGTTTCTTGGCTCAGGCAAAACGGAGTAGGAGCACATATGTGATATGTGCGGGACCGAGAACAATACGTATATGTGATACTGTATTATATTTTCGCGATATGTAATATTGGCTGGGTATATGTGATATAGCCGGGTCATCGGATCAAGTGTTGATTCGATGAACTGATACAGATTATATTAGTCGGTTATTTATGAAATAGCCGGATTATCGAATCAAGTGTTGATTTGATAATTTAATGTATAATTATATATTTGATATATTAAATTACATTAACTAGTATAAGCTCACAAAAAGATTCTTTTTCTCACTCGGGTAATACATTGATATATATGCGATATGTTAATTGTATTATTTTATTTTGTTACAATAAATATTGTATATGTGATATATAATATTGTAACATGTTAGGGTTATTAATGCAACATGTTTAGTGGAGATTAAACATGGTTAGGGTTTGATTTGGGTTAATCTTTTCTAGAAGTTTCTAGAAGCTTTGCTTTTTGTTTCTTGCAAAGATATTATGTGTTGATATTTTGCATAGATATTTGTTTAACCCAGCCAAACCTTTTAACCATGGTTCAATCTCTACAAGGGTTAGTTCTTCTCTCTTATACCACGGTTGCATTTCTAACCTCACACTTGAGTTATTCATTATTCATCACAAAAGAGTTAACTTCTTCTTCTTCCTCCTTCTTGCTTGAAAAGGTTTCTAGCTTTTTGAGAGGTGATGAAAATGAGTGAGATTGAGAAAATAAATGAGAGCTAAATTCCTACTTCATCATCCTAATCTATCCTACCCATTTAGATTAGGGTGTTCACTTCATTAGTGAGTGAGAGCTTGTGTTAAAGAAACTTCAAGGTAGATCATCTTAGTTATCGAAGATCGGAAGCAAGCTTGCATCATTCTCTTTGTGGAGCCATTCTAGATTCCGGGTACTCGATGATCGCAGAGAAGGACCTCAACACGGAGCTTTAGAAGTGAAGGACCGGACTACAAAGGTTGTAATTCCAAACTCTTAGAAGTAAAGTTGTTTACTTGCTTTGTTTCGCCTAATCTCTATTTTAAAGATCTTGGTTAGGGTTGTTCGGCACGTCTAAATTTTAAATCGGGTATGGTTGATGCCTTATAGATCCTTGTGAGAGTGCATAGTAATCATATACGCCCCGAAGCCGATGTACCCGAATTTAAGCGGTTTCGGGCACTGCACCCAAAGAACTTCTCGGGTAAGGAGAGCCCACTTGAGACAGAAGAATGGGCTCAAGCGATCGAGGATGACCTGGCGGCAGCTCAAGTGCCAAATATTGCTTGGTTGAAAGTTGCTAGGTTGCAACTGACTAATAACGCCAGAGTTTGGTGGAAGGCTGAAAAGAGCCGTCTCGCACAACTGATAGAATGGAGAACATTCCGAGACCTATTGGATGCTAAGTACTTCTCTGAGACTGCTCGTTTTAACATGGAGCAGAAGTTCATCCATTTACTGTAGGGATCGATGTGGGTCAAGTCTATGGATGAATATGATATTGAGTTTACCATGCTCAGCAGGTAAGACTGTTTACCACCGAAAGCCGGGAAAGATAAACGTCTTGCCTGAATTTGGGGGTAGATGCTATTTGGTTTTATTCGTCCACCTCTCCGAAGATACAAAGTTGATTTATGGTATCGTCTATCAAAGGTTTGGATGGGTGCAGCCGTTGTAGCAGACTTCGTCAGATTCCCTCTCGTTTGCGAGGTGTTTTTTGATTGTGGGGATGCTCTTCCCTACAGTCGCAAGCCCCTGCAGTTAATTACGTTACCGCATAGCGATAACCACTTTCTCCTGCTCCAGATGTTCATTTCGTGTCGTGTTGTATTTGTTTTATTTTTGGTTGCCCGTGGATTGTATACGGAGACTAATTTGTGTTGTCGTCCGTAGGGCGTGGATTAGTCCAAATCCATATTTTCTTAGATTTGGGTTTGGTTTGATTTAAGGATCGTTAACCTCGTTTGAGATTAAGATCAACTTAAATATTTGTTAAGAATGCATTAATCCGATATTAGACTAAGATCTACTTAACAGGGGTTCAGGATCATTTTTAATCCAACGAAAGAGCATTTGGGCTCTATCGTTTTAGTTTAGGGACATTACGGTCCACATATCACCATTTTTTTGGGTGAGGGTTTAGTTTAAGGACGTTGCGGTCCATGGTTGGTTTAAGGACATCATAGTCCATAGAGTTTAGTTTAAGGACGTTGCGGTCCATTGGGTTTAAGGACATCATAGTCCATGGAGTTTAGTTTAGGGACTTTGCGGTCCATTGGGTTTAAGGACATCATAGTCCATGGAATTTAGTTTAGGAACGTTGCGGTCCATTGGGTTTGAGGACATCATAGTCCATATTTAAGGACATCATAGTCCATGGAGTTTTTGGTTTAAGGACATCATAGTCCATAGAGTTTAGTTTAGGGACGTTGTGGTCCATTGGGTTTAAGGACATCATAGTCCATAGAGTTTAGTTTAAGAACGTTGCGGTCCATTGGGTTTAAGGACATCATAGTCTATAGAGTTTAGTTTAGGGACGTTACGGTCTATTGGGTTTAAGGACATCATAGTCCATGTTTAAGGACATCATAGTCCATAGAGTTTTTGGTTTAAGGACATCATAGTCCATAGAGTTTAGTTTAGGGATGTTGCAGTCCATTAGGTTTAAGGACATCATAGTCCATAGAGTTTTGGCTCATCGGTTTGGGGGTACGCCAAGAGTTATTGGTTATTGGGACCCTCCACCTATCTGAAGACGTTGAAGAATTACAACGACATGTATCCGAGATGTGGAGAGATGTACCCTTGAACTAAATTCCAGATTGAGGGGAGATGTCGGATGAACGTCATTTTAGATTCTATCTGTTAGGAGAACATTAGTCATTTTTGGGACTAGAATTAGTTTGGGGAGACTTGAGCATGGGGGCTCGGTTGATTGGTGACCAAAAAGATCTTGGCCTCGGGAGACTTGGCTAATTTGGGTTAAGATTGATTTCCCCTAGTTGCCCCATAGTGCTAAGCATTGAATCAGTGTTAAACACTGGACTTTGGAGGCGCTCACATGTGAACACGTGAGGGCCCCCGAAGTGGGCGCTGTTCTTTGACTTTACTCCCTCTTTTATATATAAAAGTGCTGAGCACTTGGCTCACGTGTGAGCACGTGAGGCGCCTGAGATGGGAACTGTTCTCTGGATTTTATTTCTCTTTCACTTATAAGTTCTAAGCACTTGGTTCATCAAATGGTCACATGCAGACACGTGAAGCGCCTTCAAAATGTGAGCGCTGTCTTTGGAATTTTCTCCTTTTTTATATACAACTGTTCAAGGGTCACATGGGAACACGTGAGGCGCCCTAAAATTGAAACTTTCTTTGGGTTTATTCCTTTTTTCATGTAATTGCTGAGCGCTCGCTTTAAAGGGTCATGTGGGAGCACATGATTCAGTCTTAGTCATCCTTTTTGTTTATCAGAGGTGCTCATATGGGAACACGTGAGCTTTGTTATGTAGCGTTGAACGCTAATGAATCACTAGGCTATTTTTCTATGGTTCTGAGGAATCAAGTTCTTCTTTTATTCTTTACAAGGATTAAATTCTTTTTAAAGGGTTAAACCCTAGTTTCAGAGGAATTAAATTCCCATATGTTTTGCAAAAGTTAAACTCTTTTGGATTCAGTTCTTTCCCCTAGATTTTGAATCTGTATGATAGAATCTTCCCGATGAGAATTAAATTCTCAACTTGTGGGGAGATCTGCTTCTGCAGATCTTAACCAGAGGAAGAACTATGTTTTTTGAGAAGAGTTAAACTCTTAATTTGAGAATTAAATTCTCTTTTTGTGGGAGCTTTTGGGAGGGGTTTCTCTTCTTTAGAGAATTAAATTCTCTCTCTATTTTTCTTCCCTTCTCCCTCTGTGTGTTTTTTTCCTCCTCTCCTTACTCATATTTATATGAGGAGAAAAAGAATCAATTTGTTAAGGGAATCCCTCATTGAGAGATCATGATTGATTTCATGATCTTTTAGATCAATCGGTGGGTTTTATTCACCGTTGGATTTTTAATCCAAAGGCTCTCTGTTTAACAGAGAAGATTTCTTGTTTGTTTAACAAGATTATGAATATCTTGTTAGTTTTAACAAGATTAGAATTTTATTCTATCATATCTTTTCAGTTTAACAATATCAGAAATATATTTTCTTAATATAGAATTTAATTCTATCATAGAGATATCTTGTTAGTTTTATAATATTAGAATTTTATTCTAATATAGAATTCTGATCATATGAATATATTGTTAATTTAACAAGATTAGGAAAATATTTTCCTAGAACTTTATTCTACCAGATGATCACCGTTCGATATTTGATCCAAAGGTCCTCTGTTTAACAGAGAAGATCTTTTTAGTTTGAGAAAGATCAGGAAAATATTTTCCAAAATAGAATTTAATTCTAGAATTTGATAGGAGCATTTTAAATTGGGGCGCTCACATGCTTTGCATGTGAGAGGAAAGAGAACTCATGTGTTTAACATGTGACCCCTGCTGTGGGTTTTAGCCTGTTTATGTTCAGTGCTCATATGCTTTGCATATGAGCGCTCACGTATTTTACACGTGAGGCTTATTTGGCCATTGGTGATTTATGTTCAGCACTTATATGCTTTGCATATGAGCGCTCACGTGTTCTACACGTGAGGCCTGTTTGACCTTTAAGTTTATTTTATTCAGCGCTCATACGCTTTGCATATGAGCGCTCACGTGTTTTACACGTCACGTGAGGCCTGTTTGACCTTTAAGTTTATTTTATTCAGCGCTCATACGCTTTGCATATGAGCGCTCACGTGTTTTACACGTGAGGCATGTTTGGCCATTAATTGTTTTATTCTCAGCGCCCATATGCTTTGCATATGAGCTCCCACATGTTTAACACACGAGGCCAAATTTTGAGGACTCTTCCCCTTTTTATAAGGGAACGGGTAGCTCTTGGTCGAAAATTTTAGCGGGAACAAATGCCTCCCCCCCACTACTTTGCCCACGTATGCATGTACGCGGGTGAAGTAGTGCAAAGTAATGTGTGACCGTAGAATTGAGGGCTTAGGGAACAAGTTTGGAGTCCTTGTAGCCTAAGACTTTTCAACTTTATGAGTCGTAAGGGTCTCATAAAGGATTTTCTCCCTACAAGTCGAGAGGATCCCGTAGGTGTATTTTCTCTTTAGGAATCGTGAGGATTCCTAAGTGTGTATTTTCTCTTGAGAGTCGTAAGGATCTTGTCACGCCCCGCTTCCCAGAGTGCGCTAAGATCGGCACGTGACAGAGCCAACCATGCTACCTGTGGCTAGGAAACATCCCTCCATAGTCACATTATGGATGTCTAGAGATATCAAGAACAGTAGAAATGAAATAAACTATCTAGTACATGTCCATGAGCCAGAATAAACAAGTCAAGAAATAGTATGCGGAAGCAATAGATCCAATAAATAATAACAATCTAGAATATACGTCCCAAATGCGGGCTCACATCAGGAATGAAAGTACGAAAAATAAAACTAAACTAACTAGCTACTAACAGGATCCTCACTGCTTGCCCTGTTGGCTGAAATACTCTTGAACTGCCCGTGACAGAGATGGAGGATCCGGGCCATGCAAAACCCAGACGTCAGTGCGTCATGATATCAAACAATAATAAAATCAAGAGGTAACAAGGCATGCAGGCATGAATTAAAAATAGTAACAAGTCAACAGAAATATATAACAGTGAAGTGTATCAGTATAAGTGACGTGCAGTGAGTAGTCTAAACTGTGCTATTGGGTTATCTATTCTAAAGTTTGTTTGAAATCAATTAGAGTAATCCTCCATGTAACTCAAAGAATATGTCCCGTTATCCCCCGGGACCATGGATCAGGTAGTGGGAGTCATGAATGACTCTGTCCCGTTATCCCCCGGGACCACAGATCAAGTAAGAATCACAAATGATTCTGTCCCGTTATCCCTTGAGACCACGGATCAAGTAATACCCTTGTAAGCTACACTTTAGTTTACACTTTTGATTTCCCCATACCCCCAAGGTTATGTGTTCAAGTCAGGTATTGATAAATCTGGAGCTAATGCCAACACAGGATCAAGCAGGAACATTTTTGTCTATACAGACAACAAGATATGTCCATCGGGACAACATGTCAGGATTGTTGGCATTAGAAACAGGATCAGGTAACATGTCAAGTAGTGGTGTATCAGGTCATGTCAAGTGGTGCACAGTGTATCACATGGGTGCTCAACAGTAAAATGTAGCAATTATGGGATCAGGGCAAAAGTACGGATGTACAGTAAAAGCATGGATGCACAATTATCTATCAGGGGTTACATCATAACTATGTAGGATGCACATTTTCTAGCATGGGGTGTTAATGTAGCAGTAATATGAAATAACGTGACATGTCATGCAATTAGATATATAATTAATGGTATGGATGCATACGGGTATCCGAAAACAGTAAAACTTTAATATGGATGCACAGTGCAATCAACATGTGATATTTTTATTCTTATGGATGCAAAATAAGATACATAGCATGTAGCAAGATGAACTTGCATGCGACTAGATATGTAATAAGCTGTACGGATGCGAACGGATAATGTAAAACTGTAATATGGATGCATAACTAAACAACATGTAATACTATTATTCGCATGAATGCAAAATATAGTAGTATAGCATGTAGCAAGATAAACTTGCCTCAGAACCAATGGTCGATATGCAGGCGGCCTGGTGCGACACGACACGATACGGTGTGTGAAACGGCACGACACGGTCCGAGTACGGTGATGACACGGTCATGGCACTGTCTGGGTACGGTGCATGGTCTGGTCGTGATCTGGTGCATGGTCTGCTGGTGGTCTGGTCACGATCTGGAGACGATCTGGTGCATGGTCTGGTAGTGGTCTGATCGCAATCTGGACACGATCTGGTGCATGGTCTGGTCGCGATCTGTACACGATCTGGTGCATGGTCTGGTGGTGGTCTGGTCGCGATCTGGACACGATCTGGCCGCGACACGGTCGTGACATGGAAGTGGTGATAGTATGATTTTGGTATTGTAGTGGTACTGTGGTGATGGTATGGTACGTCCGGATCGGCGGCGGTGGCATGCTCCGGTGGTGATCGGAAAAATGAAAAAGCAAGAAAGAGAAAAGGGAAGGAAAAGTTGATGAAGAAGAAGAAGAAGATAAGGGTTGTGGTGGGTGCAGGCACGGGTTTATAGAGGAGAAGAAGGGAAGAGAGAGGAGTGGAGGAAGAAGAGGAAGGAGGTGATTGGGAAGGAGACGACGAGGTGATGGTGGAGGCGGTGACGGTGACGAGCGTGGGTTCTGGGTTCTCGTCGCGATGAAGAAGAAGGAGAGAGGGAGACATGGGTGAAAAAATGAATAGGGTTTTAAAAATTATATATATATATATATATATATATATATATATATATATATATGCAGAGAGAGAGAGAGAGGGAGACAGAAAGAGAGAGAGATCGAGAGGAGAGATAGTTTTGTCTGTTTCCCCAGAAATCTTTGTAGTTATAAAAAAATTTAAACAGTTATAATTATTTGAAATATAATATTAATAAAATTTGATATTTTGGCAAATACGAATTTACTCCAAAATATGCCCAGGTCGGATCTAAAAATCCAGTTTTAAAATACGGAAATTATACGTAGTGACCAAAACCAAAACAGGATATCCGGGTAACGAAAAAGCATACCCCCAAGAACGGATGCACGCACGTGCACGCAGCCATCCAAACGAGTCCGTTACACTGAACGGGACGAGAACAAGGTGCGCGGATGCTACGACGGGGCTAGGGGTATCATGCAGGCCAAGCAATATACTATTAAAATATTTTTCTTGACTTTAAATGTTATATTAAAAAAAATATAGATGCCAGATAAAATGTCAGTATGCAGTATATAAAATAATGAAAGTGCATGGATCCACATAACAAACCAGGATAAATCATAAACAAGAATCAAGACGGGTTTCCAGCAAGCGGGTCGGGTCGGATGCAAATACAGATGTCAAAACACTATTCGCACCCAAAACACAGTAAATCAGGAAAATACCATAATAAAGAAATATTTGAACTCGAACTGGTATAACTGAATTAGGGTGTTACATTATACCCAACTACAAAAAGAATTTCGTCCTCGAAATTCCTAAAACAAGAAAAGATAAACAAACATGAAATTAAAGGAAAAGATCTGGAAACATCTGTCGAATCTCATCTTCTTGTTTCCAAGTCGATTCTCCGTGCGAGCGATTCCCCCAAGAAACAAGTACGAGAGGGATACCTTTGTTCTTGAGGACCTTTTCTCTTCGATCAACAATCGACATCGGTCGTTCCTTAAAGGTCAAATCCTCTCTTATAGTCAGCTCCGAATCATCTAGCACTTATGTTTCATCTCGAACATACTTACAGAGTTGAGATACATGAAACACTTCATAAACATTCGCCAAAAATAGCGTTAACACCAATCGATAAGCCACTTCTCCAACACGCTCCATCATCTTGAAAGGCCCCACGAATCGAGGACTAAGCTTGTCTCGAATCCCAAAACGAATCACTCCTCTAGTCGGTGATATCTTCAAGAATACCAAATCACCAACAACGAACTCTAGAGGTCTTCTCTATGTGCCGGCCCAACTCTTCTGTCGATCTTGTGCTGCCTTCATGTGATTCCGGATGGTATTGACTTTCTCCACGGTTTGCACGATAAGATCCGGTCCCAACAATCTTCGTTCTCCAACATCATCCCAACAAACGGGTGAGCGACACTTGCGATCATACAATACTTCGAATAGAGCCATCTGAATAGTCGCCTGAAAGCTGTTGTTGTAAGAAAACTCCACCAAGTGTAGATGATCCTCCCATGAACCCTTGAAGTCTAACGTGCAAGCTCTCAACATGTCTTCAAGTGTTTGGATCGTTCTCTTTGACTGGCCATCTGTCTGAGGATGATAAGCAGTGCTAAACTTCAATCAAGTCCCCAAACTTTCCTGTAAACTCCTCCAGAAGTGCAATAAGAATCGGGTGTCACGGTCGGAAATGATACTCCATGCAATCTCACAATCTCCTGCATGTACCGTTCTGCTAATGTTTCCGTTGACTGACCAACTCGAAACGGAATGAAATGAGCTGCCTTGGTCAATCGATCAACAATCACCCAAACTGCATTGTTACCCTTTGGACTCCGCGGTAAATCTGTCACGAAATCCATGGTTATATATTCCTACTTCCATTGAGGAATCGGAAGTGGTTGCAATAAACCAGCTACCCTTTGATGTTCAGCCTTAACTTGCTGACACACTAAGCACTTCGCTACAAAGCGGGCAATCTCCCTTTTCATACCTTCCTACCAGAAATGCTGTCGTAGATCACGGTACATCTTCGTGCCTCCTGGATGTACGGAATATGCGGAACTGTGTGCCTCCTTCATAACTTCTTCACGAATGTCTCATTTCAGTACACACAAACGGCTGCCATAACGCAACGAACCATCTTCATGAATCAACAAGTCCGTTCGAAGTCCCGCTTCAACCTGTTCTCGAAACTTCTGCAATCTTGGGTCCTGTGACTGTGCTGCTTTAATACTCTCGATCAACGACGACTGTACTTGCAACTGCATCAACTGTCCCGAAGAATGCGGTAGCACAATCTCCAACTCGAATCTCCGAAAATCCTCGATAAGCTCCTTCTGTGCAGTCAACATCCGAATTGCTGGCAACCGACTAAGCGCATCCGGCACTACATTAACTTTTCCCGGATGATACTTGAGATCAAGATCATAATCAGCCATCAGCTCCAACCATCTACGCTGCCTCATGTTAAGCTCTTTCTGCGTGAACACGTACTTTAGGCTTTTGTGGTCGGTGAATACTTCGACCCTTTCGCCCAATAAGTAGTGTCTCCAAATTTTCAAAGCGAAAATCACAGCTGCTAGCTCCAAATCATGAGTTGGGTAATTCTTCTCATGGATCTTCAACTGTCTCGATACGTAAGCTATAACTTTCCCATGCTGTATCAAAACACATCCCAAACCTTTCCCAGATGCGTCGCTGTGAATCACCAATCCTCCAGAACCGTCTGGTACGGTCAAAATAGGAGCGGTTATCAACCTTTGCTTCAACGCCTCAAAAGCTGACGCACATTTATCCGTCCATACGAACGGTACTTCCTTCCGCGTAAGCTTGGTCAAAGGTTCAGCCAACGAGCAAAATTCTCCACGAATCTTCTGTAATATCTGGCAAGTCCAAGGAAACTTCTGATCTCTGCTACGTTCTTCGGAATCGGCCAATTCTGAACTGCTGCAATCTTCTCGGGATCAACGACGATTCCATCTCAGGATACGACGTGCCCCAAAAACTTCACTTCATCAAACCAAAACTCGCACTTGCTCATCGTTGCATACAATCTTTCTTTCCTCAATGTCTGCAGTGCAATCTTCAAGTGTTCTGCATGCTCTTCTAGGCTTCTCGAATAGACCTGAATATCATCGATGAACACCACTATAAACTGGTCTAAGAACGGTGAAAAGATTCAGTTCATCAAGTCCATAAATATCGCCGGTGCATTCGTGACTCCGAATGGCATCACTAAATACTTGAAATGTCCATACCGAGTTCGGAACGCAGTCTTGCAAATATCCTCTGATTTAATTCGGACCTGATGATATCCGGACCGCAAATCCAGGTTCGAGAATACCCTCGCGCCACTAAGATGCTCGAACAATTCTCCAATGCGAGGGATCGGGTACTTGTTCTTAATAGTCGCCTGGTTTAATTCTCGATAATCGATGCACATCCTCCTTGTGCCATCTTTCTTCTTGACTAGAAGAACAGGATCTCCCCAAGGTGAATTGCTACTGCGAATCCAACCCTTCTCAAGCAATTCGGTAACTTGTTTCTTGACTTCCTCCAACTCCACTGGTGCCATTGGATAGTACGCCTTTGGGATTGGCGCTGCACCAGGAACAAGATCGATTGCGAACACCACATCTCATTTTGGTGGTAAATCCGAGATGTCCTCGAACACGTCCATGAACTCTCGAACTACAGCCGGCGCTTCCTCCTTATCAATTTCCATCGACGAAAGAACATTGTTTGTCGTCCTAGCCCTAAACTCAACTGGCCCGATAGAACTGCTACCTCTAGCAAAATCAAACTCCGGATGTCCGGAAATCTGGAAAATCACTTTCTTTACCCTATAATCAATGTGAGCGTGGAAAGTGCCGAGAAAATCCATTCCCAAGATAACTTCATAACTACCGGTATCGATCACCAAGAAATCTGCAAAACATGAACTGGTAAGCAATGAAACTGAGAGAACCAAGGTAATAAAATGACCATGGAACAAAGAAATGAATCAAGACTAGGACTCCAAGTTACTTAAATAGAGTACCACATTGTAACCATGCTGCAGTTCATGGGTACAATCACATAACTCCGTTCAATTCGCCCAAATCCTAGTATAAGAATAGAAAGAAACAATAGGAAAGCAGAAGGTTTCAAGTCGAGATGCAAAGTTGTTTGCATATTGTCAAGACAGGGATCAAGAGAAAGATATGATTCAAGAATCACGATAACAATGTGGCAGAACATGTTCCTAATTATAGGTTTTCTGATTCGTGTATTGGGTCCAATACCCCACTACAAAGAATCAAACCCGATTAACTTAAATCCTATGTCTCTGATACCAAACAAACCCTGTCACGCCCCGCTTCCCAGAGTGCGCTAAGATCGGCATGTGACAGAGCCAACCATGCTACCTGTGGCTAGGAAACATCCTTCCACAGTCACATTACGGCTGTCTAGAGAAATCAAGAACAGTAGAAATGAAATAAACTATCTAGTACATGTCCAGGAGCCAGAATAAACGAGTCAAGAAATAGTATGCAGAAGCAATAGATCCAATAAACAATAACAATCTAGAATGTGCGTCCCAAATACGGGCTCACATCAGGAATGAAAGTACGAAAAATAAAACTGAACTAACTAGCTACTAACAGGATCCTCACTGCTCGGCTTGTTGGCTGAAATACTCCTGAACTGCCTGCGACAGAGATATCAAACAATAATAAAATCAAGAGGTAACAAGGCATGCAGGCATGAATTATAAATAGTAACAAGTCAACAGAAATATATAACAGTGAAGTGTATCAGTATAAGTGACATGCAGTGAGTAGTCTAAACTGTGCTACTGGGTTATCTATTCTAAAGTTTGTTTGAAATCAATTAGAGTAATCCTCCATGTAACTCAAAGAATATGTCTCATTATCCCCCGGGACCACGGATGAGGTAGTGGGAGTCATGAATGACTCTGTCCCGTTATCCTCCGGGACCACGGATCAAGTAATACCCTTGTAAGCTACACTTTAGTTTACACTTTTGATTTCCCCATACCCCCAAGGTTATGTGTTTAAGTCAGGTATTGATAAATCTGGAGCTAATGCCAACACAGGATCAAGCAAGAACATGTTTGTCTATAGAGACAACAGGATATGTCCATCGGGACAACATGTCAGGATTGTTGGGATTAGAAACAGGATCAGGTAATATGTCAAGTAGTGGTGTATCAGGTCATGTCAAGTGGTGCACAGTGTATCACATGGGTGCTCAACAATAAAATGTAGCAATTATGGGATCAGGGTAAAAGTACGGATGTACAGTAAAAGCATGGATGCACAATTATCTATCAGGGGTTACATCATAACTATATAGGATGCACATTATCTAGTATAGGGTGTTAATGTAGCAGTAATATGAAATAACGTGACATGGCATGCAATTAGATATATAATTAATGGTATGGATGCATACGGGTATCCGAAAACAATAAAACTTTAATATGGATGCATAGTGCAATCAACATGTGATATTTTTATTCTTATGGATACAAAATAAGATACATAGCATGTAGCAAGATGAACTTGCACACGACTAGATATTATGTAAAAAGCTGTACGGATGCGAACGGATAATGTAAACTGTAATATGGATGCATAACTAAACAATATGTAATATTATTATTCGCATGAATGCAAAATATAGTAGTATAGCATGTAGCAAGATAAACTTGCCTCAGAACCAATGGTCGATATGCAGGCGGCCTGGTGCGACACGATACGATACGTTGTGTGAAAAGGTACGACACGGTCCGAGTACGGTGATGACACGGTTATGGCACGGTCTGGGTACGGTGCATGGTCTGGTCGCGATCTGGTGCATGGTCTGGTGGTGGTCTAGTCGCGATCTGGAGACGATCTGGTGCATGGTCTGGTGGTGGTCTAGTTTGGTCGCAATCTGGACACGATCTGGTGCATTGTCTGGTAGTGGTCTGGTTGTGATCTGGATACGATCTGGCCGCGACACGGTCGTGACATGGAAGTGGTGATGGTATGATTTCGGTATTGTAGTGGTACTGTGGTGATGGTATGGTTCGTTCGGATCGGCGGCGGCGGCATGGCTCCGGCGGTGATCGGAAAAATGAGAAATCAAGAAAGAGAAAAGAGAAGGAAAAGTTGTAGAAGAAGAAGAAGATAAGGGTTGTGGCTGTTCTCTGGGGTTGTCTCGTGTCAGAGGAGGTGGCAAGGGAGCGACGACGACGATGGGTCGGAGCTCCGGCAAGGTGTTGCGAGGGTGCTCGGGTTGCAGTGGGTTTTCGTCGGGGTGTGCAGGGAAAGAGTCGGGGTGTGCAGCTCAGGGATAGAGAGGACGAGAAGGTGATGAGAGGAATGGTGACAAAGGTTCGGCGATGTGAAGGCGCCGGCAGGATTGTAGTGGTTGGTGTTTGAGTGTGCAGGGGTTCACGTTAGGGAAAGAAGAGTTGCAGGTGAGAGGAGAGAGGTGAGGTGGTCGAGAGAGGAGAAAGGAGATGGTGACGAAGGTGAGGTGAGGCCGATGAGGCTGTCGCCGGCGGTGGGTGCAGGCATGAGTTAGGTGTCGGGGTCGTGGGTTTGTAGAGGAGGAGAAGGGAAGAGAGAGGAGTGGAGGAAGAAAAGGAAGGAGGTGATTGAGGAGGAGACGGCGAGGTGATGGTGGAGGCGGTGTCGGTGACGAGCGTGGGTTCTGGGTTCTCATCGCGATGAGGAAGAAGGAGAGAGGGAGACGTGGGTGAAAAAATGAACAGGGTTTTAAAATTTATATATATATATATATATATATATATACACACACAGAGAGAGAGAGGGAGAGAGAGAGAGAAAGAGAGAGACAGAGAGATAGAGAGAGATCGAGAGGAGAGAGAGGGAGAGAGAAAGAGAGAGAAAGATCGAGAGGAGAGATAGTTTTGTCTGTTTCCCCAGAAATCTTTGTAGTTATAAAAAAATTTAAATAGTTATAATTATTTAAAATATAATATTAATAAAATTCGATATTTTGGAAAATACGAATGCTCAGGTCGGGTCTAAAAATCCAGTTTTAAAATACGGAAATTATACGTAGTGTCCAAAACCAAAACAAGATATCTGGGTAATAAAAAAGCATACCGCCAAGAACGGATGCACGCACGTGCACGCAGCCATCCAAACGAGTCCGTTACACTGAATGGGACGAGAACAAGGTGCGCGGATGCTACGACGGGGCTAGGGGTATCATGCAGGCCAAGCTATATACTTTTAAAATATTTTTCATGATTTTAAATGTTATATTAAAAAAAATGCAGATGCCAGATAAAATGCCAGTATGCAGTATATAAAATAATGAAAGTGCACGGATCCATATAACAAACCAGTATAAATCATAAACAGGAATCAAGACGAGTTTCCAGCAAGCGGGTCGGGTCGGATGCAAATACAGATATCAAAACACTATTCGCACCCAAAACACGGTAAATTAGGAAAATAACATAATAAAGAAATATTTGAACTCGAACTGGTATAAATGAACTAGGGTGTTAAAGATCTAACAAGAGAATTTTTCCCCCTTACTAGTCGAGAGGACTCTTAAGTGGTCGTTTCCCTCCTTGTCGAGATTCGACTTTGGAGAGTGTAGCCCGTGAATAGTATGCATGACCCATCTTGGACTGACTTGCAGGGCCCTAGTGCTTAGAAAACAGGTCCTTATCCCCATTGCCTAAGGCTTTCCCCTATGAGTCGAGACGAATCGAGGGATTATTGGTTGACTTGATTCCGAGACAGAACATTGCTCCGACGGGGAGGTCATTGGTTGACTTGTTTCTGAGACGGAGCATTGCTCCGGCAGGAAGGTCATTGGTTGACTTGTTTTTGAGACGGAGCATTGCTCCGGCGGGGAGGTCATTGGTGACTTGTTTCCAAGTCGGAGCATTGCTCCGACGGGAAAGTCATTGGGTGACTTGTTTCCGAGTCAGAGCGTTATTCCGGCGGGGAGGTCATTGGCTGACTTGTTTCCGAGATGGAGCGTTGTTCCGGCGGGGAGGTCATTGGCTGACTTATTTCCGAAACGGTGCGTTGTTCCGGTGGGGAGGTCATTGGCTGACTTGTTTCCGAGACAGAGCGTTGTTCCGGCGGGGAGGTCATTGGCTGACTTGTTTTCGAGACGGAGCGTTGTTCCGGCAGGGAGGTCATTGGCTGACTTGTTTCCAAGACAAAGCATTGTTCCGGCGGGGAGGTCATTGGCTGACTTGTTTCCGAGACAGAGCATTGCTCCGGCGGGGAGGTCATTGGTTGACTTGTTTCCGAGACGGAGCATTGCTCCGACGGGGAGGTCATTATGTGACTTGTTTCCGAGTCGAAACATTGCTCCGACGGGGAGGTCATTGGCTAACTTATTTCCGAGACGGAGCGTTGTTCCGGCGGGGAGGTCATTGGATGACTTATTCCGATTTCTGCGGTGTCGGAGTTGACTTGCTCTGCTTTCTGCGGTGTCGAGAAGGAACGCCGTGTTGATCTTCTGGGGTACAGATGCGCAGTCGAGATCGGACTCTCTTTTTGACTGAGTCTATTGGGAAATGTGGTTCCCTTTTTGTTTACGCCTATGGATTGTATACAGGGGTCAGTATGGAACCGCCTATAGGGCAAAAGTTTCATTTTTTCATTTTTTTTTATTTCTTTCCGCAATGCTCTATCATTTCAGATTTTTATATCACGAAAGTCGTGATTGCCCAATCATTTCGGCTATTTTCCATGGTGCCCAACCATTTCGGCTATTTTTTTTGGCTCGCTGATTTTGTTGAGAGTATAGACTTGAGATCTGATACCAATTTTAGCATCAGCATCGCTGCGAATGGAATATTACCAGGAGCGAATCATCATTTGCCTTTGTCAGTTCAATCAAAGGTGGCTTAGCAATCAGGGTTAGTATCCTGTCGACTAAGGCTTTTAACTTTATGAGCCGTAAGGTTCTCATAAAGGTATTTCTCCTTACAAGTCGTGAGGATCTCGTAGGTGTAATTTCTCCTTAGGGGTCATGAGGACTCCTAAATGCGTTCCTCTTGAGAGTCGTAAGGATCTCACAAGAGAATTTTCTCCTTGCAAGTTGAGAGGACCTACAAGTGCTGTTCACCAGATAGGGGGATTTCATACCATTGGTGGAACTGGGAAAGGGAAACCCTTATTTATGCCCGTGGATTGTATACAAGGGTCAATATTGACTGCCTGTAGGGCAGTTTGATGGATATGATGGCTTAAGAACAGGTTCAGGTCCCTGTATCTTAAGACTTTTGAATCCTGTGAGCCGTGAGGGTCTCATAAGGGGGACATTCTCCTTACAAGTCGTGAGGATCTCGTAAGTGTAATTTCTCCTTAGGAATCGTGAAGATTCCTAAGTGTTTTGCTCCCTTGTGAGTCGTAAGGATCTCACACGGGTATTTTCTCCTTACAAGCTCGAGAGGACCCTGCAAGTGCACAAGAAATTTTTTATGAGCCTGCGCCCTTTCGGGTTTTCACAAACTCGCTGGTAGCCCTGCTGTTTTTACTCACGGAGCCCTTCTGGGTTTTCATCCGTTCCCATTTCGCTTATGGACGTACCGTTTTTTTTGCCGCGTTAGCCTAAGGATACGATATGTGTCCTGTGGTCATCTACAGTCGAGAATTTTATACGGACTTCAAGGTGCTGGACATACCAAACTTCGATGTCGTCTTGGGAATGGACTGGCTGGGAACTTTCTTCACTACCATCGACTGTCGCCAAAGGAGGGTAGCGTTCAAAATACCAGATCATTCAGTATTCTATTTCAAGAGAGGAGACCGAACCTTGGAGCCTAGCACCTACCGAGCAAAACCAAAGAAGGCAGAGGTTGTAGCATTGCAAGCGGAAGAATCGAAGTCAGAGGTAGTTCGAGAGTTTGAGGATGTATTCCCAGAAGATATATCAAATTTGCCTCCCGATCGAGCTCTTGAATTCATCATCGATTTACAATCCAGCGCACAAACAGTAATAAAGGCTCTTTACTGATTATGTCTGAAAGGATTGAAGGAGATCCGCATTCAGTTGGACGAACTCCTGAAAAAAGATTGGATTCATCCCAGTACTTCGAGCTGGGGATCTCCTGTGCTACTGGTGAAGAAGAACGAAGGTTCTTACAGGATATGTGTGGATTATTGAGCTCTGAACGAAGTGACAATTAAGAACATGTATGCACAATTGCGCATCGTTGATCTTTTCGATCAGTTAAGTGGCTCTTGTGTCTTTTCAAAGCTAGATCTTCTATAACATTTCAGAAAATAAAATACTATTCTTGGGAATTTAAATAAGTAATAATTATTTGTATACAATATTAATACTAAACTTGATTTAAATTTTCAATAATTATACATTGGTGATGTTTACATATTTTTGTCATGCCACATGACATGTTGCCACACTTGTACATTTATATATATATATATTAATCATGTCTTCATTTTCATATATTGTGTTGTTTTGTTTTAAAGTGAGATAATGAAAGAAATAAAAAGGAAAAAGGAAATAAAGAAAAGATATGAAAGAAAAAGAAAATGAGAGTGGTGGGATCATGGGAGTGAGAGAGAGAGAGAGGAGTGAGCCTTCTACACAATTCTTGGCTCCTTATTATCCTTCACCTTATTGTTCTTCCACCTTCAAACTTCTTTTTCTGCTCTTTTTTTGGAGGCTTTGGGGCAACTAAAGAATATTCTTGAGTTGCTAATTGAGGTATATCCCTATACTTTGGTTAAGTATCTTGCTTTCCCAATATCTTAGTGTAGTTAGAGTTAATATGGTGTAGTTTAGTGATCTTTGAAAATTTCTAGGTTGAGATTTAGGAGATGGTATAAGTTGTGAAAGGTGTAATTGAGTGTAATTAGGGATTACAAACCCTTTGTAGTGTCAAACCTGGACCAACCTAAGACTAAAACCCCAAACTTCGAAATCCCCGATATCGGATTTGTGTAGGATTTGTGTTGTAGTTTTGAGTTCTGCTATAACCCGGGAACCCTAGAAATTATATAGCGATTACTGTGAGTTGTGCAGGCAACCTAGGAGATATTCCCAAGACCCGACACCCCCAATCCCTTTTTCTGGCCGCCAATTATTTGCTTTTGGCCGCAAATTGCGGCCTTGGTATCAGGATTTAGCCTCGTACTTGGTCCATGGCTTCTATATCCTCTAATTAGACCTCTTATATATGCAAAATTTTGTAATTCCACTTGAATCAAAATCTGGAGATGTTTTTCAATGTTGATGTTTTGGTTTTCCAGTTTTTAATAGTTTGAGTTTTGATAGTTGTGTTTTATCTCGATCGATTGACGTTCGTACGTCGATATCAAGAGTTGTTTGGTTGTCCTTGCACGCATTGGCCGTAGGTTCTAACCTATGTGCGTCCTGCGTGCCGTTTTGGTTTTAGGTTTTTGGTGTTCGGTTCTAGTTACTATATGACATATTCGAAATTGTAGGTAACCTCAAGTGGACTTCAGACAACAAGCAAGAGCATGGCGTAATCGACTTCGGCATAGCGAGGATCGAAGTGAGTAGATGTATATCTACGGGGGAAGTCGGGTGGATGGCGTATAGCACCCCTGCAATCGTAGAATAGGATTAATACCGTATTATTATTATTATGAGTTGGGATGTGATATTGGATACTTGGCGAGTAGGGTATCTAGAAAGCCCTAGGCTAGATTAGATGAATCTAAGGAGACCTATCCGTATGATGACTACTTAGGTGACGGATCGCAGGTTTCATTTGGTCACAAACACACACGCACACACATTTGAATTCTTGTGTGTGCGCGCGCGCGTGTGCGTGTGCGTGTGTGTGTATGTATGTGAGTATTTGTGTATGTGTGTGTGTGTGTATACATACATATACATATACACGAATGATGAGGACACTATATGATATGTGGAGGTGGGTCGATATGACCGGGTATGATGACGTGAGATATTTGGTATGTGATCGAGTTACGATGTTATTTATGATATGATATTATAGTGGATCATGGGCGATGTGTATTCTATTATGTGATAATATGTGATTGATGATATTGAAATGTGCGAGACTTTAGAACAATACCCCTGATCATAATATTACTCGATGATGACACTATATGAATAATGATGTATTTATGATAGTTGACCGTAACCCAAATTTTGGGATGCCGTACGATAGATTTTATCGTACGAGGTGTATATATATATATGATTAATCCGCACTCTTGACTCGAGAATGTCGTACTATATATTATACAGTACGTGACGCTATGAGGCTGGATCGCCGACTACTTGATATATTGACTCGGACCATATTTAGACCTTCTCCTCTTTCCGACCGGTTTCTTAGTTAGTCTCTTAGCTGTTTAGGTAGATGCTAGTTTAGGTTCGAGTCATACATATTTTCAAATCCAACGAATCGTGACCATTTTCAAAAGGACAACCCGAGGGATACTATGGATTTTTTTCAAAGGACATATCTTTTCTCAAAAACACCGTAGCCCCTATTTTTCAAAAAATCACGATTCGTGCTATTTTAAACACCAAAAATTGTATGACTCGTATATTAGAAATGTATAGCGTTCAGTGTTGCGGTTATTACTCTTTCTCTGTTATATTCATGTTATTCTCATTACATCGCATGATTATACATATGTTTTTCAACTATCATGATTCCGTCTTTTAGGGCACCGGCACTATTACCGATGATGCGCATGTTCCACGTACACTTATTTTCCGGCTCACACACATCATCATCGGTAATTGCCATGTCACGTACACTTTAGAAAAAGCTATTTCATTTCGTATAGCTGCTAATTAGTAGTTTAAACATGTTGTAGCATGCTTGCTCTCATATGCTAGTTTAGATATTGCATTTCTTATTTAGATACCGATGCATTCATATATCCATTTTGTTATGCATTGTTATGGATTTTTATGCCGATTCACTGTTATGGACTCATGATCTTTGAGATTTTCGGATTTTCTATGAGATTTCTGGATTTTGGCGGAAAACCGCAAGACTTTTATAAACTCATTATCTTTCTAAAATGCAAGTTGCGGTTTTCTCATGATATGATGTATATGTCGTCCACCATGAGTTTTCCTGATTTCTGTTGTCTTTTGAGACTCGATTCGAGGAATAGGATGAACCGTTTCGGGTACATGGTGGGCCCGGTACGGTATCCCGGGGCTAGAAGCTCGAGTTGTAGACGATGAGCCTAGCAGGGGTAGACTACCTACCGGTGATTTCTGGCGCGGCGGATATCCGGAGGATATCGACTGTAGTCGTGAGATGGGCCGATCCAGACTAACGGAGCCTGAGATATTGAGACATTGAGACATTGAGACATTGAGACTTTGGGATATGGTGTCGATGCTTGACACGGATTTTCTATCGATTTCACTGATGATGTTCTAGTTTATTATACAGGTTTTACTAAGACAAAAACACAGATTTTCTTATACCAGATTATCCAGATTTCGTGGTGGATTGTTTCATTCATGATGCATTCATACATCAGATATATGACTTGTTTCTACTTAGTGACACTGACACGAGTACTTGGTAGACACTTATGCTTAGATTATTACCTTTGCCACCACTAGATGTCCGGTGTTATTTTATGAGTATTTTTTCGTATGACCTAGGAGACCGTCATACATACGATTTCTACTCGGTGATGTCTTCTACTCATGAGTTGACAACTCACCCCCGTTGTGCCAAAGTTTCTTGCAGGTTTGCCATACAGGTTCCATGGCGGTTTGCTGGCACATCATTTCTTTCGGGTGATTGCTTGGTAGGTGGGTTCACTTGCATCGTGACCGCCGTTATATTTTTTATTTATATCAGTTGTATCTAGTAAGCTCCATCAACCAGACATTGTATATTTGCTAGATTTAGAAAACCAGTTGTATATTCTTTCGGCCTTAGAGTCGCGCTCTTTTATTATTATGGTTTTCTGGTTTTTTTGAGGATACTTAGTTTTCTTTCTGAGTTTTGTTTCTCGCCTTCGGCGTTATATATTTGTTATGCTTGCGTGGTTGTTTCCGCCAATTAGCGAAGAGCTGGCTCCTGGTTGGGGATGCCTTTTTATTATTGCTTATATATATTCTTGTTTGTACCCGTTTGGGGACAGTTTTTACAAGAGAAACTCTACCGAAATTTTTGGGAAAAGCTTGATGCTTTTAAATATGTTGATAAAGACGTTTTAAGCGAGTTTATATGCGAACTTTTATATATGTTTTTCTTCACTCTATTTTATTTGAATGGTTTAGATTTCTGGGCTTTGGATTACTTAGATTACGTTACGCCTCTAGACGTTGCGTAATTTAAGTGCCAGTCATGTTCCGTACCTTCGGGCCGTAACATCTTCGTTCGGGTTTCCATCAGGTGAAGGTCAAAGAGTCCGACATTCCGAAGGCAGCGTTTAGAACTCATTATAGTCATTATGAATATATTGTAATGCCATTTGTAGTGACCAATGTACTTTCCATCTTTATGAACCTGATGAACCAAGTTTTCCGAGAGTATTTAGACAAGTTTGTTGTCATCTTCATCGACGACATCCTAGTGTATTCAAAGAACCAGAAAGAGCACGCCGATCACTTATGGATTGTCCTGGAGACATTGCGACAACATCAGCTCTACGAAAAATACGGCAAGTGTGAATTTTGGCTAGATCAAGCTGGATTTCTCGGACATATTATTTCAGGCGAAGGAATCTCTGTGGATCCAGCTAAGGTGTCAGCTATCAGCGAGTGGCCGACACCAAAAACGGTGAAAGATATATGAAGTTTCTTAGGATTATGTCATGCCCCGCTTCCCAAAATACGGAATACGAGGGGTGACAAGGCCATCTATGCTCCTACGGTCGAGAAAATATCCTGCCGTAGTCACACTTTGGCTTCTAGCATTACGTGGTAATTAGTAATCAATGCACATGTAATGTGAAATGCAGTCACTACTTCTACCAAATAGATATAAAACTAACCAGATAGAGATCAAGGGAAAGATAGCACTGGCATAGCTAATCTAGATGTCCGCAATATTCTCGAGGTACGACAGATCCTGATCCGAGCTAAGTCCACTTCTCACTCTGAGCATGCATACTCAGGTCGTCAGAGCGACACAATAGCAATATATATAAATACATATGTAAACACGTTCAATGATGATGAACATGAAACATTAAATATGGAGTGATGACATGAGCATGAAGTAACCGGTAAGGGTAAACAATAGAACAGGTATATCGAATTAGTAATCAATGCAATTCCATTTTAAGTGTTTACTGCTGGAAATCCATTTTCTGAACTGGAAATCCGTTTCGTAACACGTTTTACTCCCCGTTGGGGGAATAATTAGGCAATGCTACTGTTCAACTAATTTTAGGGATATAAGTTAAATTTACAGAACTGAAGACAGATCAACAATAGTCATTTGTTTTTAGGAGTTATGATCAGATTACCGATGGAGGGTGCAAACTGAAATGACAGAAATCTGCCGTACATGTCATCCGTTTAAAATATGATTTAAATACCAAATTATACTGGAATTTAGTGAAACTGGTACCATTGGAAAGATAAAACAATTGTATATACAGCAGTAATTGTCTCTGCACACTTTCATAATTAAACCTTACAGTTTCAGGTGTATAAAAGCATGTCAAGGGGTAAGTTCCTGCTCTGGACTGCAGTGCAAGGTCAGGTAAGTTCCTTGTTTTAGATGTTCATAGGATATATCTAACAGTAATGCTACATGTCTTTTTAAAGATTATGCAGTACCCTTCGCAACGAACCCAGGCATGCTGCGATTGAATTTTTATGGAATTAATTATGAATTTAACAGTGTCAAGTGTTAGGTAAATCATAAGTTTCGGTATAGACCTTAAGGCATCACTTTATGTGTGAAAACTACTTCAATTTGCCACCAAATTTATACAGAGTGTTTGTTAATGATATCAGGGTCTAAATATTATGATTTCCGCCATATTTGATTTAGTTATCGTTTATAATTCACATCAAATACTTAGGGTGGCATCCGATAAACGATCGAAACACTAGTTTTCTTTAACCAATTGAATTCAAATATTAACTATATAGCCTCTATGTAAAACTGATGCAGTAATAAGCTTTAATCAAGCTCTAATCAATAAAACCGCGCTATGGTTCACTATGTAGTTTCAATGGTGGTTACGTTCTCTCTCTCTCTCTCTCTCTATATATATATATATATATATATATATATATCAAGTTATTATGAAATTGCTTCTACACACGTAAAAATTAGCATGATAAACAAGTGAGGGATTTCACTTGCCTTCAGTCGCTTGATATAGAAACGACACCACGTGCGAGATCCGTCTCGACACTCGACACGATGTGATGCTGGACATGTGCGCGACACGGAAATGATACGGTAGTGGGCATGGTTTTGGCTAAGTGCGTGGTGTGGGAGCAGCACGGCGCGTATAATGGATTGAGTACGGTATGGCACGAGGGCTGGCATGATGAGGCACGGGGACTGGGTATGATGTGGCACGGGGAGTAGGTACGGGGCATGACACGTCTAGGCACGCGGTGGAGCAGTCGTGGCACGGTGGTTCTGGGAATGTACACGGGGCAGCGACGAGTGGGCTTGGGTGCAGTGGATGTTGGTGGCTGGGCGGCGATGCAGGGAGAAGGCTGGCGTGGTCCTCGGCAGCGGTCGCAGTGGAGCTCGGTTGCCCATAGGGTGAAGGGAGCTTGGCTGACGAAGGCAGCGGGTGGTGCAATGGGTGAGGGCGGAGGAGTTCGGGTTCGTGTGCGTGAGGAGGTGGCTCAGGCGAATGGCTAGCGGTCGCAGTGGTCGTAGTCGGCGATCGAAAGGGTCGGCTGCCGGGAGAGGGGCTCGGCTTGGAGAAAACGGAGGACGCCGGTGGTGGTTGGAAGCTTCAGCGATGAGAGGAGGAATTTGGGTGGTGGGTCGTCAAAGGTTCCTGCAAGAAGCCGTGAAGGAGGTTAGAAGGCTCTGGGGTCGCCGACGTCAATGGCATGGCGGAGCGAGGAAGGAGGACGAGGGAGCAAGGGGAGCTCGATCTCGGTGCAGAGGCGATGGGGGTTGAACCGGTGAGGTCGGCTAGGTGAGATGATGGATTCGAAGTCTTCGACGAGGGTAAAGGCTGTGCGGTGGAGGCAGCGGCAAAGAAAACAATGGTGAAGGGAAATGGGGTCGGGTTGTGAGATCGAGAAAGATAGAGAGTGAGGGTTAGAGAGGGAGAGAGAGAGAGCCGTTGATAGGGGCGAGGTTAGAGGTGAGGATCTAGGTCAGTTGCGACGATCTTGGGATTGTTGGGGGGTTGTCATCGCGGAGGGGCGCGAGGACGTTAGGACGAGGAAGAATGGGTCGTGGGGGAAAGAGGCGGGAAAGAAGGAGAGGGGGAGAAGAAGAAGGGAGTGGGGGTCTTGGGTCGAGTCGGGTCGGGTGGAGTGGGTTGTGGGTTGGGCTAGGGTAGTAGGTTAAGAAAAAGAATTAGGAAATATTTAATTAAATAAAAGTTTAGTAAATTAATATTAAAAAGTGTAGGAAATTATTTTAAGGAAATATTCTAATAGAAAAATTTTGGGAAACTTTTATTTATAAATACGGGAAATATATTCAAAGAAAACCGGGTATTACAGATTAGCAGGATACTACTGACGATTCATTGAAGGCTTCTTAAAGATCGCAGCACCCCTGACCAAGCTCACACGTAAAGGCGAAGCATTTGTGTGGTCAAAAGCATGTAAAAAGGCTTTTGTAGAACTCAAGTCGAGACTAACCTCTGCTCCTATCCTCGTAATACCGGATCAATCTGGCGGATTTGTCGTTTATTGTGATGCGTCCGGTAAAGGATTAGGATGTGTTCTACACCAGCATGGAAAAGTTGTGGCTTTTGCATCAAGACAGTTAAAGGTACATGAACGCAACTATTTAACACATGATCCAGAATTGGCAGCCGTTATCTTCAAACTTAAGATTTGGCGTCACTATCTATTAGGAGAACGAGTGGATATTTACACTGACCACAAAAGTCTAAAGTATGTATTTACTCAGAAAGAACTCGACATGCGGAAGAGAAGATAGTTAGAACTCATGGCGGACTTCGACATCAAACAGTATCATCTTGGGAAAGAGAACGTAGTTCCTAATGCACTTAGTCGCCAGCCATTAGTAATGAACCTCACCACTCAGTGGAGACTACAAAAAGAATTGAATGGATTGGAGATTGAAGTAGTTGTGCCAGGTAACGTTTCATATTTGATGAACTTACAAGTCCAGTCCACTCTTATCAATCAGATCAAGGCAGCTCAGCAAATGATGCCAAGCTACAAAGGATCCGAGAACAAGTAAAAAGTGGACTACGAACTGACATCATCATCGATGAAGATGGATCCTTACTATATGGAAGCCGTTTATGCGTGCCAATCGAACCTATTCGAGAAGAGTTGATGAAAGAAGCTCGCATCTCTCCTTATTCGGTATAGCCCGGTGGCACGAATATGTACAAGGATCTACAACAACATTACTGGTGGTATGGAATGAGTCGCGAAGTAGCAAAGAGCGTAGCCAAGTATTTGGTGTGTCAGCAAGTGAAGGCTGAACATCACAGAACTGCTGGTCTACTTCAGGCATTACTAATCCAAGAATGGAAATGGCAGCACATTACCATAGACTTCGTAACTGCACTCCTTTGTAGTACGAAGGGTAACGACGCAATTTGGGCTATTGTGGATCGACTCACCAAGTTGGCTCACTTTATTCCATTTCGAATTGGCCAGACAACTGAAACGTTAGCAAAGAAGTATATTGAGGTGAGTATAAATCTAAAGTAAGATTTAAACCTTCAAGATGTACCATATTTGATACCCATAAATTCATGCAGGAGATCATGTGATTACATGGAGTACATGTCTGCATCATCTCCGATCGTGATACAAGATTCCGATCACAATTTTGGCAGAGTTTGCAAGCTAGCCTGGGAACGAGTCTGAATTTCAGCATGACGTATCATCCAAAAATAGATGGACAGTCCAAGCGAAGAATTCAGATTCTAGAAGACATGCTAAGAGCCTCTATGTTAGACTTCAGAGGTTCATGGGAAGACACGTACACCTTATGGAGTTTTCATACAACAACAGTTATCAGGCAAGCATTCGGATGACACCATTTGCAGCATTCTACGGACGAAAATGGCGTTCCTCACTAAGTTAGGACGATGTTGGAGATCGTGAACTTCTTGGACCAGAGATGATCGTGGCAATTGTGGACGTAGTTCGCACGATCAGGGAAAGGATATGAATAGCCCAAGACTGAAAGAAATATTGGGCAGATACAAAACGTCGACATCTGGAGTTTCAACCTGAAGGCCATGTATTCATGAAAATCTCTCCAAACAGAGGAGTGATACGTTTTGGCAAAAGGGGTAAGTTAAGTACAAGATATATAGGACTGTTCGATATACTCGAACGAGTTGGAGAAGTGGCATACCGTTTAGCACTACTACCCTCATTGGAAGGAGTGCACAATGTGTTCCACATATCCCAACTATGATGATATGTGAGCGACCCCAACCACATACTTGATCATTCAGAGCTCACAGTACAAACTGACTTAACCTGCGAGTAACAACCAGTTGAGATCCTGGACCGAAAGGTGAAGACATTGCGGAACAAGGAAGTATACTTAATCCGAGTGATGTGGAGAGAGGATTCTCCAGGAGAATCAATTTGGGAAAGAGAAGAAAATATCCGTACACGATACCCTTATCTTTTTGAAAATTAGTCCCTATGTAATTGTAAATTTCGAGAACGAAATTTTTATAAGAAGGGTAGAATGTAACGACTCTGAAATCACTGTACAAAATTTTCTTATTATTGTATAGAAAAGAGTATTACAGCCTTTGTAAGAGTTAAGAGTTATTTTTGTTAAATAAAAGCAAGAAATAACATGTAGCTCATTGGTAAAGTCTTTACACTGCTGTGACGTAACCTGTGTGTTCGAATCCCATCAGACACAATTATTTTTTCAGATTTTTTTCTTTTTAATTTTTGGAACCCCAAGAGTTACACATGCAATACACGAAGAAATGAAAAGTTTCAGAAAAATCAAACAGGCGCAATGAGGTATACACACCCGACTTGACACGTGGCACAAATCTCAAGAAGAATCAACAAGATCCGACTGCCCATTCCCTTGTTTTGGCCGGCCCCTACGGTCAAGATGAGCCCAATCACCTCCGTGCTTTACACACACACCCTTTCGACTCCCCTTAACTCCTTTCCACTGTTTGATTTTTCTGCAATCAAACAGAGACTCTTCAATTCACCTTTTAACACTTTTTTAATGTATTTTAATCCACATTTTTAATTCCCAAACCCTAATTCTCCACTATAAATACCACCCCATGCCCTAGCTCTTCACCATTCTGAAATTCTAGCAAAAATTCTCTCAAAACTCTTTAAGTGCCAAGGGGAGTTAAGCCCCTCAAGTGGAGTAGCGAGCCAAACTCGACGACCGGAGCATCTCCGACGAAACCATGACCCCGAGATCTTCTTCAATCTCTTCTTAACCTTCTAAAAATGGTAAGTCCCTTCATCCCTCTATCTTTCTATCTCAAATAACTTTTTAAAATAAACCGACAAAAAAGGAGTTAACTCTGATATAGTTTTCTTTTTAACATTTATAAGCCATGTGATAAGCAAACGAGATCAAACTAACATGCTACACTAATCCTAACCTTATTTAGTTTTTAGTTTAACACAATTTCATAAGAAACAAACATATACCAAACTTTTTCATTAAAATACCATGAACTTTAGTACAACCTCTTTTCGATATCTAGTATACCCAAACCATAGAACCTTCACGGGGCAATGACCTACCCCACACGCACACTATAGTTTCATAGCACGGTATTCTAAGCATATGGGTAATTCAAAGTAAAAGCTTTTTCATTAAAATACCACAACGTTTCAAAACTGGTTTCTTTAAATTGGTATTTCGAAATCCTTGACAATTACGCCTCTACAACCTTCGTTATGGGACCTTCTAATGGATGGTACGGATTATCGCACATCCTTGGGAAAGTAGAGAAAGATGCAGAAAGCCCCGTATTAACCTCTTTTTTTATTTTACTCGAATATCAGTCGGGTTGACTCATTCACAGCCTAAAGCCCCAATACTAACACATGAAATGGGCCCGTGTTTTCTTGCTCCTGGGGCCCTACTCTTGAGCTCGTGAATACTTCTACAGCTGCGTTGACATTCACACTTGGAACTTAATGTTAATATAATGACCATATAGAGACCTATAGTATATACTTACTCATGAACATATACTCTTACTCATCATATATATTCTACACTTTTCATTTTCTTTACTCTTACCTATCTTTAGGACTTACCGAACGCTAGTTCGCTGATGGGCATTCCACCCACTTTTCTTCTTTTGGGATGTTCGTCGGATACGGTCGAGACGAAGGAGGTTGGAGCCATAGAGGAGGACTACAACCAGATCGCTACTCAAGGCTAGCTCAGCTTCATTTTCTCCAGTTTATATATGCCACTTGTTTAAGCATTTTCCTTATTGTATTTACTTTCCAGTATAAACTCTTGTATTTGTAAATATTGGAAGTTGAATATAAATAAAGATATTTGTTGAAAAATTTTACAGTGTCAATTTATTCTTGCATTGTATATTATTGTTTCAATACGCTTAGTATATTTATTTAGGGAATGACCTTCTCTGGATAAATATGTCACCGACTTACCACGTCACCATTTCCGTCTATTGGGAAGCGGGGCATGACAAAATATGTCGTGAAGTAACGATGCCTCAATTATTTGTTTTCAAATTTAAGTAGATCACTTATAGTTTATAGCTCTGGTTTGTCTGTTGAGAACGTACAATGCTACTACATTTTGTCTGTCGAGTGAAGCATGTTGTTCTAGTTTAACTGTTGAGGAGGATACTACTCCAGTCTATCATCGAGCAACAATATTAGGTGGTTATGTATGTTTTTCTATCGAAACAGTTAGTTATCCGGAAAACGAATGTAATGACGTTTGCCTGTTCGTTTGGATAATTGAAGTTTATAGTTATGCCACTGAGAGTGATAAACCAAGATCGCTGCTTATATGTTGGTAGAGTATTCAGTGCGTAAGGATTTGTGTCCTAAACTCACGTGCACTTCATTCGATTGAAGAAAAACAGAAAATAACGCGCCGAAAGTTAGGTGATCTTATCACGCCTTGCTTCCTAGTAGATGGAAACGGTAACGTGGTAAGCCCGCGGCATATTTATCCTGAGAAGATCATTCCCTAAATAAATATATTAAGCATATTGAAAGAATAATACACAATGCAAGTATAAATGGAGACTGTAAATTTTTCAAAAAATATCTTTATTTATATTCAAACTTAAAATATTTACAAATACAAGAGTTCAACTGAAAAATAAGTACAATAATAGAAATGCATAAACAGATGGCATATATAAACTGAAATAAAAGATAAACTAATCTAAGCCTGAGCAGTGATCTGGTCGTACTCGTCTTCTGTGGCGTCCACCTCCTCAGTCTCAACCGTATCGGACGAACCATCTAAGAAAATAATGGTAGGTGGAATGCCCGTCAATGAACTGGCGCTCGGTAATTCCCAAAGGTAGGGTAAAAGTGAAGTGTAACAATTATAGCATAAAATGAAGTAAAGTAAACGACAAGTAATAAGTATGTAGAAAGAAACATGGGTATATGTCCTGTAGGTCTCTATATGGTCACTATGTTAAAATTAAGTTCTAAGTGTGAATGTCAATACAATCGTAGATGTATTCATGAGCTCAAGATTAGGGCCCTAGGAGTAAGGAAATACATGCCCATTTCATGTGTTAGTATCGGGACTCCAAGCTGTGGAGGACTCGACTCGACTGAGATTCGAGTAAATAGAATTCGAGTAGATTAATACGTAACTCCTAAAATTCCATTAGATTCACACCTGAAACTATCCCAAACACCTCGAGTATAATAAATTTTAATTGTTTAGTTGATTTGATTAGTTGATTATAACATGTCTTGATCGAAACCATAAATTGCAAAAGTGAATAATGTTGTCAAGTAAGTCAAGTAGAATGCGAGTCATGTCAATTACAATCCTAGGTCGAGTAGATTGAGTTCGAGTTTAAGTTCAAGTTTAGATTCGAGTTTGGAATCGAGTTATAGTCATTTCAGATTACTAGATTTAACTTTGAAGATCTTAGGTTCGGGAATAATCGGACAACCGCTGCACATGGGCCGCATGATTTGTGTTTTTCTCCAAGACGATTACCATTGATAATTCCTTTAATTTGCAGTATTATCTAACCTGGATAGGCAAGTACTCACTTTCTCCGGCTCTCTGAGGCTCAAGAGAAATGATACCACTTAAACCTATATTAATCTACAGTCCTTAAAAATTTATTCAAGTTGTTTATTATGTATTTATATTGTATGCATTTCTCGAGGGGGTTTTATGTAAAATATTTTAATATTGTTTTAAAAACAAACTACGAGAGTGTTTTAGAATATTAAGAGATTATATAAAAATTTATTTTAGTTTTAGCGGTGTTTTAGTGGTATTTTGGTGATAAAACCTAGCTTTTTAAAAGTTTATGGTATTTTTATGAAAAATACTACTTTTGGAAATTTGATGGTATTTTATTAAAATTTTAATCTTTCATTTAAAAATATAGTTTTCACAATTTGTTTTCATTGAAAATACGGATTCATAATTTTAGATAATTTTCAAAGTTTAATTTTTTTTAAATTCGTATTCTTTAAAATCGTATTTTTATTCCTTTCGAGACCGAATTCTCCGTGAGAAGTTCTGCATCTCGCTCTCCTATCTCAAAGATGTGCGATAACCCGCACCATCCGCAAATAGGTCCCTTAACGAGGGTTATAGAGGCGTAATTGCAAAGGGTTAAAAACAGCGATAAAATGCGTTTTTAAAAGTGAGGATGTTTTAATGTAAATTGTTTCATTTAGATAAAAAATTTAACCAAAATATTGTGTTATGAAACCATAGTGTTTGTGAGTGGGGTAGGTCGTTACTCCATGAATTTCTAAAGTTATCGTTCAAAATAGCGATAAATGGTGCATGCAAATTTCATGGTATTTTTGCGTAAAAGTTCAATTCACGTTTTATTTACATGAAATTCTAAACAATTCAAAGAGTAATTAGATGATTATTGTTAAGGTTGATGTTAACAAGGTTAGGGTAATTTACTTAGCATAGAAAGGGTGAGAATTTTATTTAAAAGAGAGTTTACCAAAGTTAACTTCACTTTTGGTCGATATCGTTTTAAAGGTGGTTTATAGATGAAACGAAGGAGAGGAAGAAGGGAATTACGGGTTTTGGAGCGTTGAAAAGGGAGGAAAAAGAGAGTGGGTCTTCATGGGATCGTGGTAGCATCGAGAATATCTTCGGTCTTCGAAGGAACGAATTTGGATCGCTAACTCCACTTAACAAGTATTAACTCTTCTTGAACTTGAAATTTTTGGAGAATTTTTTATATAGATTTCAGAATAGGGGAAAGATAGGGGATGGGATGGTATTTATAGGGTAAAATATAAGGGTATGGGAAATTTAAAATTGAATTAAAAATAGATTTAATGGTGTTAATGGAGGAATTGAAAGGTTGTGAAATCTCTAATTTAATTAAAAAAATAAAGTGGAAAAAGGAGTAAAGGGGAACCAAAGAGACTTATGGGCGAAGCACGGAGCCGATTGGCTCAAATCCAACCGCCGAAAGCGGTTTTGATGATTTTTTCAGCGGTTGAGATCTTGGGTTAGGTCTCGGAGTTGGGCCATGTGCTATAGTTCCTCTTAACTCCTCATTTCTTCAGTTTGTTTTATGAGAAAATTTTCGTTTCTTCATGTATTTCACGTGAAACTCTTGGGCTTCCGAAAAGTTAAAAAGAATAAATGTTAAAAATAATTGGGATTGATAAGATTTGAACTTGTAGGCTAAAGAACAACAGTACATGGTATTAACCAGTGAGCTACAAGTTGTTTCTTACTTTTATTGAACAATTTTAACTTCTAAGTCCTAATCAGGCTGAAATACATTTTTTCTATACATTGAACAAGTTACATTTGTATAGAGATTTCAGGATCGTTACAGATCTTATAAGGGGAAGAAAGGTGGCAATAATGAAAATAATAAGTCATAAAGTGTTTTGACTATGAGAGTATGAACAACTTCACTCGTCATTAAATTGAGTTGAAGCAGTTAGTGGCTACAAGCTATTAGGTTTATGGAAGTGATTCGTGTGTCTGATACATATGAGTTTGGATCTGCATTTAGATGCAGATGGTTTTCTATTAAATAACTTCCATATCAGTTAAAACAGTTTTGTTATGGACTTAGGATGGTTGGTTAACTTAATGAAACGGTTTTGTCTCTTATATAATTTATGGTTTTACGGGTTGAAATTTTTATAGATGTCTATATGATATTTTAGATTAAGTGAAAAATAGTCGGTCGTATTCACCGTTTGGGTTTACTTGACCACGTAAGTTGAATTGATTAGCATTTAGGCTGAACGCCAACTTATCTACATGTAGTCATTGCATATATGGCTTTCCTACAGAAGATAAAATCATTAATATATTCATGGTAATAATTTACTCCAACAAATGCAGACTAAATAAATATAAAGGCATATGTTAGTATTACCTATTTCTAACCTTGCAAATGATTACTCGATACATGGCCGCTATACTCGCACAGAATTGAAGCATCGATTTGAATCGACTGCTACATCAGTGGAGTGATGAGATTATGCACACTAGGATATATGTATTTGATTGATCAGTTTGGAAACTGAACACAAGCCACGAGTATTAATTTGAGCAGTTTTGAAAACTGTGCGAGAATAAGGAATTTTCGGAAAGCTGATAATCCATGCATTGTGACAAAACGGTGTTGCAGGCTGAAATAGCATACTTTAAGTATAGCGAGCAAAATGATGGCGCAAGCTGATCTTCCTATATCATTTTAGGAATATGCACTTTAAAAACTGCTTATTTTTCTCGACCGTGTATCTTCATAATTTAGTAATTGTCAACGCCTATTAGATATGGATGAACAAGAGACCAAGAGGGTCACTTACATCTATATTATATATTGGCTTAATACATTTACCACTTCACATTCATATGAGAGGTTGGGCCCTTGAGATAACTCGAAGGGACATGTATTCATAGGCTAGTATGTTTGGACGGTGGCTGCAATAGGTTGTGCGAAGTTGAGTTCCTCAGAAGGAACCACCGCAAAAGGTGAAAGTAGGTCAAGATTTAAGTTCGTACGAGGCATATAGACTTCCTAATCCACCGGCGCAGGATAATTATATTTTCTTCCAATGGCTGGGAACAGTGGAAGTCCTATCAGTCAACTAACGCGAGAGAAACAGTTTTCTCTAAAGATTGGAGACTTGTAGGAATCTTCTTGTTGTATGGCATAGAAGAAATTAGTTTTCTACTACAGTCAGGGACAGTAGGAGATTTTTTCAGTTAGCACAAGAGAAATCGGTTTTTCTCAAGCAGCCAAGGACAATATTGGAGATATTCATGGTGATGGCTTTGAGCCAATCACAGAAACTCGAATTCTCGTAATGCTTGTGGAATAACATCTCAGAGATATTTTGATATCAAAGAGAAATCATTCATGATTGTATCACATGTGTTGCGGAACCCAAGTCAAGGAACAATGCTACTTAAGGGTCTATTGCTAAGCGAGTGAATAATATCGATGGATAGATGAAAGAGTCAGTGTAGAGAATCAAATATGGGACTTGATCGACTTTCCTTTGAAACACGACACTCTGTTAAAAATTAGATTTTTCAAAGTCACGCGAAAGAAGGATGTTGTCGAAAGATGCAAAGCATGTTTTATGGTCAAAGGTTCTGTCCAAGTGTGGGCAAACTAAGAATATACATTCTTTCTTGAGGCGATGATTGCATCTATTCATCTTTCCCAATTAATCATTACATCTGATGATCTTGAACTGGTCTAAGTCGAATTAGACTGTATTTCTCGTAAGAGACTTTGTAATACCCTAGAATGATCGTACGGTTTTTAGTTTAATAAATTGAACCGATTGATTTTGCTAGTTATTATAAGTTTTGGCTTTGGGGAATCATGAGCCGGTTTATGTTTGGTGTGAGCCGTCTCATGCACCCCGAGAATCATTGTTTAGTTAGAAAAGATTATGAGCCGGCTCAGGCTAATATTGCTCCGTCTCAACCTAACTTGCTACTTGATATTGTTCCTGACATGATTTCTGAGGATTGTATTTCCATGGATTTTAAAATGGTGATTTATGCGATTTGGTAAATTTATTGGGTTTAAAATGGTTTGATATATATAGATATGTATGGTATAATATTGAATCATAATTTTACCCTATCTCTAGCCTATTCCTAATAGATATAGGATTTTTCCTTGTTACCCGGCCCATTGATAACCCATCTTATATAAACCCATACAACTCCTATGCAAACAAATCTTAGCCTCCATCTCTCTTATCTATAACCGAACCCTAACCCTAAACTCCAAAACCCAATCTCCATCGATCTCGTAGTTGACTCCATCACCACCATCATCGTTTACACCGTCTTAAGGAGATCATTGTTACCGCCATTGTCTTCTTCCTCATGTCTACGTCTTCTCACGACTGTAGCATCAATATCAAACATACAAGCGAAAGTTTTGCGTAAAGTTCCGGGATCGTGCTTGCATCGTCGTTATCGTGATAATCGTAGAGCAAGGCAAGCATCTCTAGATACTTGTTATATGCTAGTTACGGCCAAATCAGATCTAGCGTAACATAATTATTGTCATAAATTTTCATGTGTATATATATGTTTTAGTTAACCCTAAATAACGATATGTCGAGATCTGAATCACGACCTGTTGATAAACTTGATATAATATAATACTTGTTATTGATTGCTGAAGATGTTACTTTTATGTTGTTCATGAAGTTATAATTTAATTCGTAGAATTCTACATGCACAGATTTTAGATCAAAATCTTAAATAAAATACCCGAACGACTCAGAAAATAGGCGACGAGCCGGCTCAACATCACTCGAGCCATCTTATACAAACAAAGAACTAGTATATTGTTCCAGACTTAGTTTGATCCGTCTCAAAATAGTTTGAGCTGACTCAATTTAGGAATGAGCCGTCTCAAAACCATTTTGAGCCGTCTCATGTACACAGAGAACTAAATATCGCTCCAGGCATGACTTGAGCCGTCTCAAGATACTTTGAGCCGTCTCAAGATAGGGATGAGTCATCTCAAGATCATCTTGAGTCATCTCTCACAACTAGAGAATAAATAATAAATTCCAGACGACTTCTGAACCGTCTCAACTTTGTTTGATCCGTCTCAACTGACCTAAAACCTGACACTTGAATTGATACTTTGATTTATTCGAGTTATATTGCCTGATCATGTTACCTAACTGATATTATGCTATTCTTGACATGTTAGAATCATGATTGATTACCTGTAACTGTGTTATCATCTTATTACTTATACACACGAATTCCTTATGCTATTTTTGTTAGTGCTATTATCTTGATCTTATACATGATACGATTATGATATTCCTGACATGCCATTTGCTGATTATACACTTGTACTTATAATTGATGACATGCATCCTTACTATCTTATCTTGTTATCGTTATCATATCAACCTTTCTTGTAATGTGATATTTATCTTGATGACAACAACCCCATGATATCTTTTGACTTGACATGTTTTCTGGATAGACGTATCTTGTATATGCTTGTTCCTGTGTTGGCATTAGGTAGCATACCATATTGATACTTGACATGAACCTGAAACCTAAGGAAAAGGGAAAATCGATAATGGAACCCTAATTTTGACTCAAGAGTTTATTACTTGCTAGAGACTGATCAGTCGATATGAGCTATGGGCTCCGGAATGGTGATATCGACATCATTCATCTATCTTGACTTATTTTGTTGCCTAGCGACACGTCTCGGATTCAGCCCCGAGAATCATGACACCGTAGTCCCGGATACGTACGGGATAGTATTGAGTTATGAGGAAGGATTGCATTAATTGGTTTCGAATATATATAGTATAGATAACGTAGAGACATAAAACCATAGGATACACAAGTGATCTTCCCCAGCAACTCTTAAGCTGACAGCAATCGAAGCACCTAATATGTTCGGGGAATACAAAAAGAGATTGCTAAAGCTGAAAGTTCCTAGTGCCTTTGCCATTAACCCGTGGCCAATGCGGAATTCAAAAAAAAAAATTCATGGCTTAAGAAACTAAAACTTAAGAATCGAACCAAACACCTAAACTAGCAAGCAAACAAAGATAGAAATCAAAACCTTTGTAGCATGTTCATTTTCTCCAATTGGGTTGGACTCTAGCATAATCTCAAGAGCTCTGGGTCATGTTTGCAAGCTGGTCCTCCTTCGCCGAAGATGATCCACCCAAGAGAACCGATTAAAGCTCCGGCTTCACTTAATGAAGCAACTGACGCTCCAAGCTCGCTAAGAATGGAAAGTGGGGTTGTAGGAATTTTCCACTATCCTTTCTATCAAATCTAAGCTCAAGAGAGCAAGCAAAGAAGGAGAAGGAGGTGAGAAAAAATAGCCATGAGCAAGTGTTGAAAGCATGAGTGAATGAATGAAGAAGAGGAAAGAGTGGAATGGCTTCATTATTTTTACACCCATGCAAAATAAATTATCAAAACCAATTAATGAATAAACAAATTAAGCCCATTCCTCTCAACATATCTTCAACCATGCTCAATGCCACCTTACCCTTTTTTTTACCCGAGATAACTTATTCAAGTTCCGGCTTCATCTAGTGAAGCAACTGATGCTCCAAGCTCGCTAGGATTGGAGAGTGGGAATGTAGCAATTTTCCACTATCTTTTTCTCTAAAATCTAAGCTCAAGAGAGTAAGCAAAGAAGAAGGAGGAGGAGGTGAGAAAAAATGACCATGAGCAAGTGTTGAAAGCATGAGTGAATGAATGAAGAAGAGAAAAGAGTGGAATAGCTTCATTATTTTTACAACCATGCAAAATAAAATATTTTAACCAATTAATGAATAAACAAATGAAGTACATTTCTCTCTACATTTCTTCAACCATGCTCAATGCCATCTCACCCTCCACCTAATTTCATGAATATTCATAAATTAACATTCACAAATGAGGTGTCCATCTTCTAGAACAAATTCTGTATAAATACGGAATACAACTCGGTATACGTATCGAAATATATATAAGCGTATTCGTATAAAAATACGAATAGCCAAGAGAGAAAATGAATAGTGAACAATAATACTAGAATACATACATACATACATACATACATATATTATTAAATCAAAACTTGATTTAATAACCCGGCTTAATCCTAAACCAATAGTATTATCAACCGTCCGATTAAAATTCATATAGCCTATACACATATTTAATCGGACACCTGTATGTACCAACATACATCATCTACATCACAACGCCTGAACCGAGAAAACCCTCTGTATGGGACTCTAAAGACTCGTCAATATGCTGATAGTGGGTTTAACAACAAGCATGTCAGCGGTACTAGCTGTACGTAACGGTTACCAAGGTATTGAGCGAAAGAAAGGCCGATTAGAAAACTCATTTGTACCCCAACTGAGCCTAACTGTGACAATCTCTATACAGTCCGGTCTATTCGTCTACGAGTATCACATATCGGGTCTAGGAGGTGGATAAAGTCAGATCCATAATAATGCAATATTTCATGTCGGTGTGAAGCCCATCACCCACTGAGAAACTATCGATCCAAATAAGTAATTCTCATCCACCTTGGCCAAGGATTTATGGTGATGGTCACCCGTGCACAATGCGACATCTACCCCCAATACCGGGAGAGACGAATCCTCGACGATCCGCTCACTGCCTCCATATGGCTCGGGGCTGTACCCAACTAAAACCTATTTGCACGACTCTTTTGAGCCGTGGTAAGGTAGTAATCAAAGCACAGTGGGAACTCATATGAGAAAAATGACTATCTCAGGTCGACAGACTAATCTATACTCATGTTACCTGAGAACTGTTATCTGACAGTAGGCATAATACTATCTAGCATGTTCCAAGCGAGTCCGTCTAGTGTAACTCATAACCAATTGAGCACCTGTATACAATCTTAGGTGACCAACTGACACCAATGGGTTATGAGACCATCCATTTCCCCTCGTCGTGTTCTCGAAAAGTATACACTAGTCTACTCAGGAGTATCGATACCCAGTCTCGATACTCTCTCGACTAGGGACATTTAAGGATGTACTTATGGACCACCCAGCTCCCATGTATATGATCGCCATCATAATGCTGGTAGTCAAGTAAGAATCTTATGGGCTCTATCAACATGTAATAGTGATCCGTAATACCACATAATACATGGACATGATGATAAAGTCAAACCAGGTAGTATACTATCACCTCGAGTAAGACTGTTCTACCCGTATAAGTCCTCCCTCAATCATCATAATCGCCTGCCTGCAATTACAATAATTGACTTGAGGGCGGTATATCTAACAATCTCCCACTTGCATTTAAGACTAATTATTGCGGTGTCGCATACTCAAAGCCCGTGTGCTACCGAACACTCAACTTCTCTACCAATCAGTCTCGCAAAGTATGTTTGCGAAACTATCACATTCGAGAAATAGCCTCAGTGAGTGGATCCGCTCAAATATTTCTATTTATCTCTTTATATCTCAACTATACAAAGAAAAACTATCTCCCGAAATTAGCGATACTTATCTTAGAATTTGTTTGGATATCTGATAGGACCAAGTTCATAAATGCACTCCAAATCCAAAAAAACCTTCTTAGACCGTATCCTCCACTGAATTTAATCAGTATCCTAAACTATGCTTTCCTTAGTATCCGTTTGGACCCTTGTCCAACATAATGCCCCTTAGAAGAGGGTAAACTTTAACTCTGACAGTCACTCTGTCATCCAGGTCACCTTAGAAGCCTGAAATGATAACCTCCTCCTGAAGGAGACTGCCGTTACCATATACTAAGAACATACTCTTATGTTCATAACTGCTTCCCAATGTTTCTCCAGGATTGGATTAATATATGCTTCTCGCAGCCAGTGCAAAAACAATATCTGGTGTGGTACTTGACGTCTAATGAATGACTGAATTGCCTAAGCAGGTGACATGTCAATCATGCAAATTCCTCTCCTCATCAGTCTAGAAGACATCTCTTTAGAAAGGGTGGCGTACACCATCACGCCAGGAATCGCCAATTTTAAAACACTTTAGAATAGTGTCAAAGTATCCGAATTGGGACACTTCCTAAATCTAGATCTAAAACTATAGATCTAGTCATCAGAACCCGTGATATTTTGAGAAACACCTTGTGACAACCACAACATAAATGATCGTAGTATAGGAACATCACTTCCTATCAAAGGATTACGTCATCCAAATACTAGGACATCACTCCCTACTACCTTCTTACCAGGGCCATCTGTTGTTTTGATGAAGTCAAACTCTATGACTGTCACATCAAAAATAGATGATCTATTTCCACTATACTTATTTTAGTATATAAATAGACATAAGCTACTGGCCCACCACGCTTCCGCTGCTCCCACTGACTACAATAACCCTCTGGCAGAGTCATATACACGTGCACTTCTAAAGCTAATTTAGAACAACGTTATAGTCATCCACCTGCCATATCTTATAGTCTAGGACAGCAGTAGTAGCAAGTTTGGGTCATCAAAACCTCCTTCTTACCATCTTTAAGGAGACCGAAGTACCTCTTACGTGGCTGAGATTAACCACCATATCTGTGGAGTGGCTAATGGATTGTCGAATCCAATTGAATCCTTATGTTCTACTAAATTTTCAGTAATCGTTTGTGGTTCTGGAATCACTTCCAGTTCTACCATACTCCCGCTAATGTTTTCTGAAAAGAATTCATTTTACTAAAACGGGTGGCGAGTCAAGAACAATATAACTATTGATCCTCCAAACGGTAGAATGTTAACCCTCATCAAAATCCGGAATAACCCACAAACTGCCATTACTAAAATGTTCCTTAAGTTTATCCGGATTCTGGTTTTAAGCATAAGCCGAACTACTCTATATACTTTAACATCATTAAGGTATGAATCCATTTTATATCCAATATAGAAACAAAGGCACTTATTTAATTGGAACCAGATTCAAAAATCATGCGGCTGCTTCCAGTGTATATCGACTAAAAGGAAGAAGACCATGCAGCATTACTCATCAAGGAGCGCACCCACGGATGAGTAACCTAAGAGAGAACCAAGTTCTCAAAAATATTATTTACAACGGAATACCTAGCATAAGTATCTATATCTTCGATCATCTCGAAGAATATTGATACTTCCAACGAATGGTTTTCCACTTTATTTTTATACCTATAATTTCTCAAAATTTGGACCTTATATTTTAAAGAAATACGCATCTAAAACCAGAGAAGTCATGAGTAAACTGAATATAGTACAAGTACCAACCCCTTGTCCTAATAGACATCGGACAACATACAATACTTTGTATAAGTTCTCTGAGTTTAATAACTCAAACTATGTGCGTCGTAGGTTGAAAAATGTATTATGGTTAAGAAGAATTACACCGTTATTGAATGCATCTTACCTAACTATCAGTTGATAAAGGTAAATGTCATAAATATAATTTTAAAAACTTATATCTCACTTTATAAAATAAACGTACGAATATATCAGTATAAAATTGGTGCATAACAACGAATATTCAAAACCAAATATTTTCCACTAGGCAAAACCTAGGTGATTTTCTCAAATATCTCCAATTATAAAGAATTATGATATTGAGGATCTAATCACCTAATTCCCAATATTCTACTCCCACTCAGCATCTGTAACGCCATACAGATGTGAGAATCAAGTTTGGTAAATACATACCTTAGAGTTTGAAACTAATTGTGTAACATTTCAGAAAATAGAAAATAATATTTTTGGATTTTAAATAATAAAATAATAAATTTTATGAATATTGTGCAAGTATGGAAATAAGTTTTAGTAAAATGGTATAATTATATACCTATATTTTGGAAAATATTTGGAAATTAAAATGAATTATTATTTATGAAAGCATTTATTGGTTTGGGCTTTTATAAATTATTATACAATTATTTACATACAAGTTTATATTAAAATTGATTAGTGTTTCATTAATTGTGTTGGATATGTATGCCCTAGAGGCCTTCATTGTATAGGATGCTAGGGATATGTATGTACAGGACAATCTTGCTCGATATGATAGTATGCTATCTGGTTTATCTTTATCTTAACATGTGATGTGTTTTGCTTAGTATTTCATATCTTGTATACATGTTGATAAAACCCATAGGATCCTTGCTTGACTACCAGCGTTGTGATGATAATCATACTTGTGGGAGCTGGGTAGTCGATAAGCACATCCTTAAAATGTCCCTAGTCATGGGAGTATCGAGACAGGGAATCGATACTCCAGAGTAGACTAGTGTATACATATATAGACCCTGAAAAGGGGCGATGGATTGGTCCCGCAGCCATTGATGAGGTGCACCTAAGATTGTATACATGTGCTCACTCGGGATGAGTACACCGGACGGACTTGCTGAGAACTGGCTAGATGGTATTATACCTATCGTCAGATAACAGTTCTCAGGTGACATGAGTACAGATAGTCTGTCGACCTGAGGTCGTCATTTGTCTCGTGTGAGTTCCCACGGTGCTTTGATTACTACCCTACCACGACTCTATTCAGTCATGCAAACAGGTTTTAGTTAGGTACAGTCCTGAGCCACATGGAGGCAGTGAGGGACTGTTGGGGATTCATCTCTCCTGATATAGGGAGTCGATGTCGAGTTGTTTTTGGTTGGCCAACACCATAAGTCCTTGGCCAGGGCGGATTGAGAATTACTGGTAGTTGGAACAGTAGATTCCCAAATGGTCTTGAGCCATATTGGCACGACTTGTCAGGTTATTAGGGATCTAACGTTTTCCACCCCTAGACCCGGCATGCGATACTCTCAGATGAATAGACCGGACTGTACGAAGATTGTCATAAACAGGCTCAGTAGGAGTTCGGATGAGTTTGCTCGTCGGCCTTCTTTTTGACAAATACCTGGGTAGCCGTTACGTACAGCTAGTGCCACTGACGAGCTTGTAGTTAAACCCACTGCCAGCATACTGTCGAGTCTTTAGAGTCCCACACAGAGGGTTTCCCTGGTTCAGGTGAAACGATGTTGAGGCCGTATGGTTTTACGTGCACGGTTTCTATCATATACATGTACTAGATACACGTATTTTTGATCGAAAGGATAATACTAGCGGGCTTATGATTAAGCCGCATTCTAGTATTATAATATTGGATTATTTTCGTCTCTTGGTATTCGTGGTACGAATACGGGTATGTATATACGGTGAGAGGTATTCTTGTAATTTCACAAGAGTGCTTCTAGAAGAAGACACTTCATTTGTGATTAATCCATTTATTTAAATGGATAATGAGGTGGAGGTATGAGGTGTTATTTGATCATTATTGAAGCATGGCTACTTTGGTGACTCATTCACTTTGGATGACTATTGAAGCATGGTTGTATTTTGTTATTATTATTATTAGAAATGATATGGTTATAGTCATCAACACTTGACCATTCTTCATATCATTATCACTTCAACACTCTCTCTCCTCTTTTGCTCTCTTCTTCTTCCTCAAACTCTAAACACTCTCATGAGTTGAGAAACCTAGGGTTAATAAAATAAAATGATCCAATAAACATTATCTACATCTCTTAAGCTACCTAGATTTGCAAACTAGGTACTTTAGTTACCCTATTTTATAGGTTAGAGCTTGAACCATAGAATCTCGGGTGGATCTACTTCGACACGAGGAGGCCGATTACCAAGCTCGATCCGTACATACGAGGAGCTTAAGAAGAGGATAAGAAGACCTGAAGGACTTGGACACGAAGGTATAAATCACTTTATAGTAGATTAGAACCTTTGTTAGTATTGCTAGTTAGGGTTTCCGATATGATCCTGGGGTTTAAGTCGATATTGCTTGCTAAAAAAATTATTGTTTGCTAATTCTGCCTCCCCCACAAACCCTGTAGGGTGTGCGACATCGACTTACAAATTATGCATTAAACCAAGTTATTTTGTTAAAACCACGTTTAATGTGTCATGCCATGCAACATTGAGATTTTGATTTGTAATATGGTTTTGTTTTAAAAAGAAAAAGATAAGAAAAGAAAAAGAAAAGAAAAATGAAAATGAGAGAGGGGACATGATGTGACAATGATTTATGAGGAGAGAGAGTGAGAAAAGAGAGAGAGAGAGAGTGCGTGTGTGTGTGTGTGTTTGCCTCCAACCATTCATTTCCCCCCCCTCTTCATTTCACTCATCATTCTCCATCTCCTCCTTTTTCATCCTTCTCTTTCACCTCCACCATCTCACCATCACCACCAAAACCCTCCCAAATCTCACTGAAAACCACACAAATCTTTCACAAAAATTGTTCACAATCTCATCCTACACATAATGGTGGAATCAGCTCTTTGGACCATCTAGGAATTTTCTTGAGTTGCTTCTACAAGGTAAAGCTCTTATTTTTAGTCAAGTTTAAAGTTTCCTAACCTCAACTATTAGTTTAGAGTTAAAAAGTTTAGGTTTTATGATCTTGGAAAATTCTAGGATGAGAATTAATGGATAAAACTTGTAGTAGAACTTAATGGAAGTTTAGTGAGTGTCTACTGGCCTAGTAGTAACGGTAGCCTTGATTAAAATGAGCCTAGAAGTGTCAAAGATGAACTTAGAATTTTCCAATATCGGTTTTTGATGAACTGTGGTGATCAATTTGAATATGGTATGACTCGAGAACTCTGAAAATTTTATAGCAGATACAGTGAGATATTCAGGCAAATAGGAAGCCACCCCAGAAGCCCGAGCCCCCACTTCCTTTTCCCGGCCGCCAATTTAATTATATTGGCCGCAAATTACGGCCCAATATTGGAGATAGGTTTTGGTTTTTGGTCTGTGACTCACTCATTAGATAACTAGATTTATCCTATATGCAAAATGTTTTAATTTCACCCTAGGTAGAATCTGGGAGCATTTTACTAAGTTTCTGCTTATGTTTTCCGATATTTGAAACTTTGATTTTGGTTTTGCATGATGTGACTTGGTCGTTCGATGTTCATACATCGACGCTACAGCATATTTTGTTGTTGTGGAATGAGCGTACCATAGGTTCTAACTTATGTGCTTTTCGCTTGTCGTATCGGTTTTGGACATGGGTTGAGTTTCTATGGAATTCGATTCTGGTTTTCATTAGATTTGGTTATGGACTTGATTTGTAGGTACAAGCGCATGGACTTCCGGAACGACGAAGGAGGGCAAGACATCCGCCGGGATCGACTAGAGTAAGGCGTAGTAGATGAGTAGATGTTTATCTACCGGGGAAGTCGAGTGGATGGCGTATAGCACCCCCGCAACCATAGTACTAGAATACTAGAGATACAGTTATATATAGATAATTTAGATGTGTATACCTAGATAATAGGGTTCTAGGATACTATAAACAATAGTAGTGTATGTGTAGGAAGGTATATCCCTAGTTCTAGTTTTTCTTAGTCCATGAGTTATATGTATAAACGCTTATTTATATGTATATAAACATGAGGATAATTACAAGTTGATATAATGAGATGAGGATATGATCGGATATGATGACACGAGTCGATAGGATTTGGTATGAGGATACGAGGCGATATATATATGATATGATATGACATGTCATGATAAGATATGACATGAGATGATATATGATGATATGAGATGAAGTGATGTGTGACTATATATCAGTACTATTGATTAATAATATCGTATGATGGATTATACCGTATGTAATATGATGATGATAGATCACCGACATATATATATCGACTCGAGAAATATTGATTAAAATCATTAGGTAGATATTAGGATATATTTATAGCCATACCTATTTTCAAAAATAACGAATCGATATGCACCTTTAAATGATAACTTCAAGGAATGCTACGGATTTTCAAATGGTATCTTTTTCAAAAAGATCGTAGCCCTTATTTTCAAAAATAACGACTCGGACTATTTTAACTTTAACTGTATAGCTTATACGTGCTTCCGTATTTTATACTGTTCACGTTATGATTTCTTATTTCCGCAGACGCTCGTACTGCTTTCCTCTACGACATATATATCCTATGCTTCGTGTACTTACCTTATTATGACTTGTCTGTTAGGACACACGCACCATTACTGATGATGCGCATGTTGCACGTACACCTACTCGCCGGCTCACACACATCATCGGTAATTGCCATGCCACGTACACATTAGAATTCTTAATGTCACCGTATCGCCTTCTAACCTATAAAATTATAGTTATTGTTTAGTACTCATTACCGCACATACTAGTTCCGATATTGCACTTACGTACCTAGTTGCATGACACGCTCATATGAAAACACTTGCTATATTTTGCAGTACTGTTCTGTGCTAGTACTTACAGTTCCATTATGGCCATATGCTTATGAGATTCTATTTTCATGAGATTTCTGGATTTTGAGAAACTGCAGATATATTTATAAAGTCTTATGATTGTTTTAAAAACGTGGTTTCTCTTGATATGATATTTCGACGTCCACCATGAGTTTTCTCGGTGCTGAGCTATGATGATTACCTGATTCGAGGAGTGAGGAGTCACCGTCTGCAGATACATGGTGGACCCGGTACGGTATCCCGGGGCAAGAAGATCGTATAGAAAAGTGTTGAGCCCCGCAGGGAAACACTATCTACCAGTGATAGTACTGGACTCGGCAGATATCCGGAAGATACCGACAGAAGTGATATGAGACAGATGGATATGAGAGCCGATATGGTGAGACGGTGTCTGAGATATAAGGACTTACGTTTCGATGCTGGGCACTCAGGTTTTATGATGATTTGATGTGTCGTTGCACACATTGGATGATACACATTTATGGATACGTATGACACAGATGACCTGGTGCTATATATTGATACATGCACGGCATTATCATTATTACAAATATGTATACACGATCACCCTAGATACCACACGGTACGATATTAGTACATTACAGTATGACCTAGGAGATCGTTATACATTCGATTTCTACCTGCTGATATATTCTACTCACGAGTTGGCAACTCACCCCCGTTGTGCCATAGTTTTCTTGTAGGATCACCCACTCGGATCAGTAGCGGCTTGCTAACACATCTTTTCTTCTAGTGATTTGCATTGGTAGGTGGGTTAATCCTTAGATCGTAACCACCATTGTATACATTTATTATTCATTTGTATCTAGTTAAAAGCTCCATCAACCAGACTATGTATATTTGGTAGACTTTGAAATCGGAGACTTGTATATTCTTTGATACTTAGAGCGAGATGTATGTAATATTCTTTATTTTGGGTTTGATGATACTTTGGTTTTTCTTTACTTTCTTTTCTGTGTTGATCTTCGCCTCGGGCGTCGTATATTCGTATTTGCGTGGTTGTTTCCGTAAATTGGCGAAGAGTTTGCTCCCGCTTGGGGATACCATATTATACTTGTTATGTACTGGTTTTGATTGAAATTTAAAAAGGAGGTGCTGCCCAAATTTCAAATGATGAAAACGTTTTCAAATTATTGCAAATAATTCACTTGCATTTCAAACGAACTTTATATATACATTAAAAAGAGAACTTGATTTCAATTATACCGCTATTTTTCAGAAATCCACCTCTGCTATTTTACTAAAAAGGTTTAGATTTTTGGGTTTTCAGCTTACTTGTATTACGGTGGGGTTCTGTAGACTTCACGTGATCCAAGTGCCGGTCACGTGCCATTTCCGGGTCGTGACAAATTGGGAAAGCAATTTTCAATTAACACCGCATAGTAAAACTGAAACATGAAAATGTTTCGAGGGGGTGGCCGGATATTCCTAGTAATGCCTCTTCCACTATCCGGATCCATGACAGTAGTCACAATTTCCTTTTCCCTCACTCCAATCCCTTTATATGTCTTTACTTCTTACCTTCTGTGCACCATACTTAAGCTAATTGGTTTCCTTCATCCCTACCTTTCGACACCTGCCTAAGATTTGGAAGAATACTATCCAATAAGCATAACTGGTGTACTCTCCTAATATAAGAAGCTCTCGCAACCTGAGAGAAGGTAAAGAAAAAAGACAACTGAATAATCCTATTCAATTTCCCCAAAACCGGAATCCATCCTCGAACCGAAACAATTTTCTTCGAGTTTGTATGTTACTATACGATGGAATACCGAAACAATATGGATCTTCATAGTGATACAGATTGTTCTGGAGAAAGACAAAGAGGAAGTAAGAGTGGCAGGGATAAATGCGACTTTGTCGTGAATCATGATAATCCAAAAGCCAACGTGTGTAAGAAGGTTTAGTTAACTTGGTTCATGAGTTTTAGTTTGAGCTTAGGTCATGGTCGCTGCCGGAGAGAGAAAAGAAACACTCAGCATGCACTTTAACCTGGATTAGATTAGTTAATCACTTTATCTAATCAGGATAGCTCCCACTATTTCCTCGAATTCTCCTTCAAACCCAAAAAAGAGAATTAGTCGGGATCATCTGAAAATCACCTGAGAAGTAACACCTACTCATCAATGGGAATCATGACTCAACTATCATTCGTGATAACTTGATGGATTTGATTAGTCTAAAATATTGCACATTTGTATGAATATTTTCCCCACTATTGTTAAGTACTAAAAAGTATTTATGGTAATTATAGAACATATGAGGATTTATCTGTAAAAAGTTTATTATCATATGTTTCTACATTATAATTAACATAATTAGGGAAAATATATGCATATAATATTTATATGAAATCTTTGTAATTAAAATATGCATATCATATCAAATATTTCTAATCAATATTCTTAAGATTTAATATCATATAAAATGGTTAAATTAATATCTCAAAAATACCAAATACTAGTAACACTATGCCCTAAGATATTGTGCAGATAGTAGCTCAGGTCTGGAATCCAAGAGATCTGAGTTAAATCGGGATGTCCGAATCAAATCTGCCAAAATATAGAAGCAAATCGTAAGATTTAGCAACGGCAGAGACTCAAAGTATTATTCTCAGAATATAGACATCAAGAGGATCTCCACATGGCATCATAAGAGACCAAAAGAAATCCCAAGACATGATGCTACTAGGTGGGGGCGGATCTACGGCAAATATAGGGGATCCGCGGCGGTTTGATGGCCATATGATGTGAGATTTTGGGGATTTTATTGTAACAACATATATTCACTTATGGCATCTAGGGTTTCTAGTTTCTGGGACTATATATAGGACCGAGAGCTTCACATTAAAGATCATTATCGAAGCGATCAAGAGGTCCAAGCGATCCACGCATTCGAATGATCATCAACTATTCATCTACTTCCAACAAGAAAGAGATCTAGAGCAACTAGGGTTCTTGTACTCTACTTTCAAAGGATTTATAAATGCAATAGTTGATTAATAAAGGTAGATGTTATTTAATTCTTTCTGCACTTACTTTCTGCACTTACATTCTACATCTTAATCATGTTTTCACTCTTCTTCATCCTTTCTTCTATTTTAAACATGAGCGAGTAATTCCTAGCTTGCTAGGGTTCGTAGGATAGGGTAAAACAAAGGATGAGAAGATCTTTTAACCTTTTTTTTATACATTTTAAAGTTTATAAGCTTTAGCAAAACAAATGTTAACATCCTTATCGGGCGCGCTATCAATTTATTGATAGTCACGACCATAATTTGAGATTGGTTTAACACTTGTTTTGTTAGGGACTAGACATGAATAGAGATCAATGTAAGGATAAGGGTTAGTAGTGGGGAAACCCTAGTTTCTTCCAAAACCTCTAATCTGCATTTATCACTATCGATCTAGTTTTAAACTATTAAAAGATAAAAAAAATTCATTTTTAATTAGTCATCCATTACTACTAAGTCCTATGAATCTTACAAGCATTTTCTTTATAAATTTTACATCTGTATTAAAATAGATCTACAACCAATCACCCTTCTTTAATCAACTCGTCTAAAACAAGAAAAGAGTTCACGTTTCCCCGCGGATGACCCATACTCATCGCGGCTAGTTACTAGTGACACCGTCATGATTGCGATTACTTTACAACACACTCTTAGCAGATCAATCAAATGGCGCAGTGAGGGTCTGGAGTAACTGGAGCAAGAAAATAGAGATTCAGAGACTATCAGCTTGAACCAGAGGAGTATAGGAGGGCCCTGAAGAAAAATTAGCAAAAGATCCCTCAAGGAGGCAGCGGAACCGAGGCGGAAATAGGCTTTTTGCAGCGGAACCACGGTAGGTTGGGTGATTTGCGGCCCTAAAATCCTCTGGTATTTTCCTAATATCTTTCTCTCTCCTATAAAGCTCCAATAATCTGATTTTTCCTGCAGGATTCTTTGCAAATATCGCCACTTAGAAATCTTTTTGCGTGTTTTGATATCGATTTGTTTGTGCATATCTAAACCGGACGTTAAGGGGCAATAACCCAAATCCAGATTAGGTGGGAATTTCATCACCCTTCGCAGCCCTACAAATCACAAAATGAGCATACTATTACACTACATTAATTAAAAAATATCTAGACCAAGTCTCTAAGGACTATCACGCTCAGTTAGGACAGAGGATGGTCGTGGGTAATCTATCGCTTATCTGCATTTCTCTTGTGGTGTCTAGGCAAGTGTGATTAAGGAAAGTGGTTACTTAATTAGGCCTACTATTTCGGTGATTCGTATAGCGGATACCTCCCACTTATCTGGCACTTACCTGGCCACAAAAGTGATAAAGAGGTAGTAGAGGATTGATCCTGTGACTTGTCCTTTAGAAGTCTAGGAGCGGTCTAGTGACTTGACTTAGGTAACCCTAGTTCTAGGATTTGATTGTGCATTTTGTGATTTGTTGATTCAAGCCTTAAGTTCGATTTTTTTCAAAAACAAACCTTCTTAAAAAGAGTTCTCACATATCACACGTTGCCACGTGCACTAAACCCGCTTAGTGTATGATCAGCTGGACACGGTATTTAATACCCGTCGTGCCCGCGTTTTTTCTATCGACTCCGAAGTCGGTACATCTTCATCTTCTATTTCCCCTCTACCTACCACATCTCTCGAAACGGACGGATCTCCATCGGGATTTAATGATGCCACCCTGCTACCACCCGTAGGTGCGTAAAATCCACCGCGCATCTTTCTCTAAGAAAGATACTACCCCATACGTGGACCCCTTCCTACTTGTCTGTCTCTTCCACCGGCCAACGGGGATAATTTCGAAATTAAACACCACTTTATCAACTTATTGCCTAAATTCCACAGGCTTGAATCTGAAGACGCATACGTTCTCATAACCAAATTTGAGAACGTATGTGCAATGATGAGCACAACCCAACTTTCAGTGGATGCTATGCGATTACGTCTTCTCCTTTTTACCTTGTGCGATCTAGCAGAAAAATGGCTTTATAGTACTGCCGCACATTCTATCGCTAAATGGGATGAATTCGTTATAGCATTCCTTTAAAAAATTTATCCTAATCACAAAACCGGTCGTGTTCGAAGCGAAATTAGCCAGTTTACCCAACTTCCCAACGAACCATTCTGGAAATGTTTTGAACGGTTTAAGGATCTTCTTGTACAATGCTCTCATCACGAAATTGATAGATGGCAACTTTGACGAATTATATACGAGGGTGTTAATCTTGCCACGAAACATATGCTTGAAACCATTTGTCAATGCCATTTCATGTTAAAAAACGATGGCAAAGCTTGGCAATTTCTGGAGGATCTCACCGAACAAACCTCATAATGGGAGAGCACTAGACCAACATCTCTTCATCTAGGGCAGGTAACCATCAGCTCGACGTTTCCATCGCAGTGAAAGCCGAAATGGCCGCGATGCAAAAGAAACTCGAAACTATCAAAAACAAGGTCTCGTCAAGCTCCCTAAACCAAGTTATGCTCCCCAAAACCATATGGGGTTGCTATTTTGACCCATCACATTTAACGGAAGAATGTCTTTTGGATTCTCCGTTTCAAGGTCATGAACAAACCAATGCTGCTTTTCAGTAATAACCTAGAAATGACTCTTATTCATCCACATATAATCAAGGATGGAGGAATCATCCTAATTTTGCTTGGAATCAAAACCAATCTCAAAATCAAAATCAGTTCCCAAGACAAAATAACTATCAAAGGCTTCCACCACAGCAACAGCCACCACACCAAATTCAGCACCCCTTTCAACCGCGATCTCTTCAAAATCCGGCCAAAAACTCTGCTCCTTATAATAATATTTCAACGGCCGGTACCGATAAAACCTCTGCACTCGAACGAAACTTAGAAATGTTCATTAAATAATCTACGCAAACGATGGCTAATTTAACGTCTTCTATCCAAACGTTAGTGCAACACACTACTTCCTATGGTGAAATCATAAAATCAATAAAAGCATGAATTGCACAGTTAAACGCCGTAATGAGTGAGAGAGAGAAAGGGAGACTTCTATCTCAACCTTTACCAAATCCCGGCCACTCAAAAAACGTGAATCACATCCTTCAAAATCATAATGTGAGTACCGTAACTACATAGAGATCGGGAAGAGTGCTGAATAATAATGTTGGTAAATAAGTTGAAGTTGATGACATTGATGAAACCCCGGCTACTACTTCTACTCCTACTTCGTCTAATCCAACATCTTCTTCCGAGCCTATTCCCCGTTTTCCACTAGGCTCGAACCTTAAGCCCATTTTCTTGAAGGAATTACCAGCTACGACCATCCCAAATCCAATTTTGGGATCCATTCCATCCCCATAAACTTCTCCTCAAAAGTTGGACACATCCCTTATTGATAAAAGCTCCTTTTCCACACAGGTTGAGGGCCAACAGTCCAAGTCCCCAAATAGAGAAGATTGTAGAAATTTTTAAACAAGTTAACATAAATATTTCTCACCCAAGTCCCCAAATGAAAAAGATTGTGGAAATTTTTAAACAACTTAACATAAATATTCCTCTCCTAGATGATATCAAACAAGTTCCTTCTTATGCGAAAATTTTAAAAGACTTGTGTACTAGGAAAAGAATAATTCAAGTGCCTAAAAAAGTTTTCTTAGCGTGTAATGTGAGCAATTTTCTTACCCAATAGGTGCCCACAAAACGTAAGGACCTCGATTGTCCTATAATATCTCTAACTATTGGGGGTAAAAATATTAATCGTGCTCTACTCGATTTTGGTGATAGTGTTAACTTGCTTCCGTATTCTATTTATGAGCAATTAGGCATAGGAGAACCTACGCATTGCACTCTCCAGATGGCCGATCGATCTATAACCTAACCTCAGGGTGAGCTAGAGGACGTGTTAATCAAAGTCGGGAAAATTATATTCCCTGTGGACTTTATAGTCATAAATACACAGCCTGTAGCAAACCCACGAAACCAAATACCGGTGATTTTAGGTCGACCTTTTCTAGAAACTTCCAACGCGCTAATCAATTTTCGTAATGGTTTAATGAACATGTCCTTTGGAAAGATAACAATTGAGATTAATATCTACAAGTTAGGAAGTCAACCATCTGAACCCTATGCTCAGATAGTTGATGTATGTTCTGTCAAAAAGATAGCTTCCGACAATTGCGAATTTGAGGAGCTTCACGATACTGATCTCGATGCCACATGTGCGTTATTGTTTGATCCTTCTATTTATTATACACGTGAAGACCCTTCTGTCGACAAGTCCACACCTAAGTCCGAACCCTTTAACTTGTCGAATGATTTATTCGAGCTATCCGAGTTTCATAACTTCCTTTTCGATAAGATTATCATTCAGAATATCGATGAATGTTTTGAAGACATTTTTGCCGAAAAACTCGCAATCCTAGAAGACATGGGAGTTGTGATGAATCAACCCCCACTAAAAAAAGTTGAACAGCCACCCCTTCTTCTTATCAAGAATGAGAATGCGAGTAGTGTTGGGTTATGCAAGCCCCCCGGCCATCAATCCGTTGCCTAATGCAGAATAAAAAATTATAAACCGGCGCTAACACAGCCCTATAACTCGGATCGACCCATAATCCCTAGATAAGAAAAACATGCTTAGGAGCTAAACTAAAGGGTTAGAGTGATTATACCGAATTGATCCGTGTCCATCGGTCTTCAACCACCTTTCCAAGCTCCTAAAGACCTCCTTGATCAAGCTTGATCTCCGGTCTCCCTCCATCGAAAATGATCCACCCGAGAGTCTATGAATCGAGCTCCAACCTCATATCCGAGGTAACTAGGATACCTAGATCGCTACACTCAATACCGTAGAAGAAGTAGAGAGTGATGAAGGATTAATTTGTCTCAAAACATCCTAGGTTTTTCAACACATGAAAGGGTTGGGGTGGAGGAAGAAGAATATGCCATGAGGATGAGAGTGTTGTAGGAGAGAGAATGAATAATGGCTTAGTCTTTTGTTGTGTTGTGAGAGTTAAGAAATAATGGAGCCATCCAATAAAAAATCCCATGTCTCCAAAATATCTAGAGTCAACCAAAAATATTTCAAGTCAATAATAATCTTACAACAAACAAAAACGTAAGCATGCTTAGTATAGTAATCATGGGTCATTACTAAGCCATGCAACAATAATGCAATAAACACCTCATTCTCCACCTCAATAACCTTTTAATCCAGAAAGGTCTAAACGATAATGAGGTGTAATCTTCTAAAAGTAATCTTATGAGAAATTACAAGAATACCCATCATCCATATATACATACCCGCATCCGTATTCCGAATATTACAAATACAATGAGATGAAAATAATCGAACAATATAATACTAGGATTCGGTTTAAACCAAAGCTCACTAGTATTATCCGCCTGAATCATGATACGCGCACAAGTGCACGTATATGATCGAACCCTGCCATAAAACCATACGGCCTCTACATCGTTTCTCCTGAAGCAGGGAAATCCTCTGCGTGGGACTCTAAAGACTCGTCAATACGCTGCTAATGGGTTTAACCACAAGCACGGCAGCATCACTAGCTGTACGTAACGGCTGCCCAGGTATTGAGCGAAAGGGAGGCTGACGAGCAAACTCAGCCTGAAACCCTACAGAGCCTGACAATGACAATATTCATACAGTCTAGTCCGTTCGTCTATGAGTATCGCATATCAAGTCTAGGGGGTGGATAAAGTCAGACCCCTAATAACGTGACACATAGTGCCGGTATGAAGCCCATCACCCACTGAGAAACTACAGATTCGAATCAGTAATTCTCGACTACCTTGGCCAAGAATTTCTGGTGATGGCCATCTGTGCACAACGCAACATCAACCATCAATATCGGGAGAGACGAATCCCCCGACGATCCGCTCACTGCCTTCATGTGGCTCGGGACTGTACCCAACTAAAACCTGTTTGCACGACTCCTTTGAGCCGTTGTAGCGTAGTAATCAAAGCACGGTAGGAACTCACACGAGAAAAATAACGATCTTAGGTCGATAGACTAACATGTACATATGTCACCTGGGAACTGCTATCTGACAATAGATATAATACCAACTAACATGTTCCCGGAGAGTCCGTCCGGTGTACTCATAACCCAATGAGCACCTGTATACATCTTAGGTGAACAAACTGACACCAATGGCTTGTGAGACCAGCCACTGCTCCTCATCGGGGTCTCGATCAGTATACACTAGTCTACTCTGGAGTATCGATGCCCAGTCTCGAAACTCCCACGACTAGGGACATTTAAGGATGTGCTTATAGACCACCCAGCTCCCACGTATATGAGCTCCATCATAATGCTTATAGTCAAGCAAGAATCCTATGGGCTCTATCAACATGTAATAGTGATCTGTAATGCTACCTAATGTTGTACATAATGATAAAGACAAACTAGATAGTATACTAACATCTCGAGTAAAACTGTTCTACCGGCATAGGTCCTCCCTCAATCATCATAATCACCTGCCTGCGACTATGATAATTACCTTGAAGGCACTATAGCCAACAATCTCCTACTTGCACTTAAGGCTAATTATTGCAGTGTCGCATACTCGCAGCCCGTATGATACCGAACACCCAACTCTTCTACTAATCTGTCTCGCAAAGCTCGTTTGCGAAACTATTGTGTTCAAGAAATAGCCTTAGTGAGTGTATCCGCTGCAATGTTTCTTTCTGTATCTCTCTATATCTCAACTTTGTGGAGAAAGCTATCTCCCGAAGTGAGTAATACCTGTCTTAAAATATGTCTGGATATTTGATGGGACCCAGTTCACAAATGAACTCCAAATCCAGCAAAAGTCTTAGACTGTATCGTCCACTGAATTTAATCAGTATCCTGCGCCATACCTTCCTCAGTATCCTCTTAGACCACCTGTCCAACATACTGTCTCTCAAAAGAGGGAAAACTAAAATTCTGACAGTCACTCTGTTATCCAGGTCACCTTGGAAGCCTGAAATGACAACCGTCTCCCTAAGGAGACTGCCATTACCATATCCCAAGAACATCAACTTATGTTCTTAACTGCTTCCTGTCACGTCCCGAAAGTACAGAATATGACTGGCACTTAAACTACGAACGTCTCAAGACGTACGTATTCTAAGTAAGCCGAAAACCCATAAATCCAAACCAAGAAAAGTAGTAGAGTGTAGGAAAACCAATTTAAATCAAGAAGTTTTAATAGCATAAGCCGAATTATGCGTTTTATAAAAACCTCAAATACTTCCTGAAAATTTCGGCAGAGTCTCCCTTGTAAATACAGGCCCCCAAACGGAATACAGCATGAATAGTATACGAAATCAAAAAAGGCATCCCCAAGCGGGAGCTAGCTCTTCGTCAAACGACGGCAACAACCAGACAAACAATATAATATACAATACCGAAAGGCGAGGATCACAACAGAAAAGGAAACTCAAAACAGCATGAAATCCGTATAAATACAACGCGCGACTCTAAGGTCGATAGAATAAACAACACTGGTCTCTATCTCTGAAATAAATACATGTTTGGTTGATGGAATTTACTAGATACAACTGAATAATATAATACAAGGTAATATGATGGGTACGATACCAATAAACCCATTTACTAGCAAGTCACCCGAACGAAACTGTGCCCGCAAAGCCATAATGAAACCTGTACGGCAAACCTGGAAGAAACTGGGGCACAACGGGGATGAGTTGCCAACTCGTGAATATAATACATCTACGAATAAAAATCGCATGTATGACGCAATCCTAGGTCATACGATCATAATATATCCTCAATTATATATAACATGCAACCTATAACAAGGTTAGGGTAAATATCTAACCCGAGTGTAATCTCATGTGCCCGTGTCAGTGCCTCAGGTAGCAATATATCATATGAATGAGGTATGAATGCATGAAAACAGAATACATGGAAATAAAGAACTGTTTTCATAATTTAGTGAGATTTCCTTCGTATTTTTAAAATGAGGTATCATAATGAAATCAGCATAAAACAGTGCCTAGCATCGGCACAAAACGTAATCCCAATATCTCGATATCTCTGTATCACAGTCTCTGTACCTCAATATCTCGAAATCTCAATGTCTCAATCACAATATCTAGGGCGCCGTCAGTCCAGACCGGCCCCTACCATCCATCTCAAGACCACGACGGTATCCTCCGGATACCGACACGTCGGGTAAAATCACCGGTAGGTAGTGCTCCCCTGCCAGGCTCACATCGTCATCATCACGCGCTTCTTGCCCCGGGGTACCTTACCGGGTCCACCATGTACCCGAAACGGTTCATCCGTCTCCTCGAATCGGGTCTCGAAATCCATCAGCAAACTCATGGTGGACGACTCATACATCATGGGAAAAACCGCACTTTTTATTTAAAAAGAGAGAAATCAGTTTATATAAGTTTTGCGGTTTTCCCCCCCAAATCCAGAAAATTTCATGGAAATCCGAATCCAAATCATCAATAGCATGTAAAACCATGAATATAGGCATAACAATGAATAACAGTATGCATGAAGTGACAAGTAATAACTACAATGTTAAGCTGGCATATAAGGTAGGTACACTAATATCATGTCAAATTACTAACTAACAAGCTAAGTCAAGCAATAATATTTTCTAAAGTGTACGTGACATGGCAATTACCGATGAAGATGTGTGTGAGCCGGCAAGTAAGTGTACGTGGTACATACGCATCATCGGTAATGGTGCTGGTGTCCTAACAATATGATATCAACATTGCAATAAGAAATTATAACATAAGTATGCGATGCGAAGCGAACCACAATAATAAGCGGTAGCTGAATACTAGACGCAACTCTAACTAACCTGCATTAATCTAATATAAGTCCTACACATGGTGCCTTTTGAAATAACACGAATCATGGGGTTTTGAAAATAGGGGCTGCGGTGTTTTTATGAAAAGATACGTCTTTTGAAATATCCGTAGGATCCCTTGGGCTGTCTTTTAAAATACCCACGATTCGTTAGTTTTTGAAATAGGTAAGAATCGAATCTAATCTAACAACTAAACTAAACTAAAGGGCTAAGCTAACAAGCTGGACTACAGGTAAGGAAACCGCCTAACATCTGAGTCGATACATATATATACCTATATATGTATAGTCGGTGATCCCGCCTCAATAATATCATATCCGATACCATATCTATAATCAGCCATCCCAAGTCAAGAGGGCGGATCAATCATCAATATATAGCTCGTACGTAAATCCGTCGTACGGCATCCCCAAATCTGGGTACGGGTTAATATCACATTCATCATACTATTCATCTGGTATCCTCTTTATCAAATATCATGATCGGGGTACTGATCTACGTCTAGTACAATACTGATACCATCTAAGTATGCATGCAAGTGTAAGAATCACTACGCCAAAAGACCCGCGAAAATATCATGTCGTATCTCAATACGAACCAAATCACATCACCGATCTCCTGGCCTCAAGCCCAATCTCATCGACTCAACTCAAATCACAAATACTATCCTCAAATCCAGTATATGAACACATAGTCCCATACCCATGTGAACACATAAATATATATTCCCATATACGCACATATGAAAGAAAGAATGTATGCAAGTATGTGTGTGCGTGCGTGTGTGAGTGCGACCACTACTCTAGGGTTTCGCAACTACACTAAACCAATCCAAAAATACCAAAAATCCATCTTTATCATCAATAATCTCAACAACATATAATCAATATCTGTGTGTATACGTATTCGTATACATCACCACGAACTGCGGGGGTGCTATACGCCATCCACCCGACTTCTCCCCGTAGATATAAATCTACTCACCTGTATCCTGCGTGTCGGTGTCGATAACGCCATGCTCCGTCGCCTTGGAATCCACGTGAAGGTACCTACAATGATCAACCATAGCAATGCGTATGAAAATCAAGGCAGAAAACCGATATAGCGCACAGTGTGCTCATAGGTTGGAACCTATGGCCCAAACATGCAAATCCAACAAACAACCCCTGTTGTCGATGCACGAACACCCGATAACCAAATACAAATCCGAATATCAAGAAAGTGCATTTAAAAATACGGAAAACATCGCCTAAAACACACCAAAATGCTCCCAGATTTTCCCCAGATGACAATTAGCCAAAACTGCATATAGGAGGGGTCTAATTTAGTGCAAAATGAGCCCTGGAACAAAAATGGACCCATTCCCTTCTACTCTGGCTGCAAATTGCGGCCAGAATGATTAAATTTGCGGCCGTAGGTTTGAGTTAGGGGCTCGGGTCTTGGTGGTAGCTTCCTAGGTGCCTGCACGACTCACTATCAGCTCAATTTTATTTTTGGTGCCCCCGGGTTGCTCCAGATTCCAGAACACCTTCACAGATCACACAAACCGACATGAAAGTCCCATAATTCCGTATTTTTGGGTTTCAGGTTGTGCTAGTTCAGGGTTCTAGTCAATATAGGGTCTAAGGTCACCATTTAAGTCCAATTACAAAGCCACATCTTAACTTTACCCTAACCCTCTCTAAGTTGGTCCAAAATACACCAAATTACACGATATCGATATGAAACTTGAATTGAAGCTTAAGCACAAGCAATAACACTCTAATTGTGAAGAAATTACCTCATAATACCCTCATGAATCCTCAACAGCGCCAAAATGACTACTTTCTTGGTCCAAAGGCATGCTTGTGAGCTTGTGTACAATTTTTTGTGAAATGGGAGTGGGGTTTTGAGATGTTTATTGAGGTGTTTTGGGGGATTTTATGATGAGGGAGAGAGGGGCAGCAGCAGCAGCAGCAATGGAGGAGGAAGAGAAGAGAGATGTGTAAATAATTGGAGAGGGATGGCTCAAGACCAAGTCAACAAAACCCTCACCTTTCTCTCTCTTCACCATACCTAATATTCTAATCCAAAACCTTTTCTTTTTCTTTTAAAATTCCATTTTCCTTCTCTCATCAATAGTAAACCCAAAGTAACATGGTAGAAATGCACAAGTGTAAAACAAAAATGATATGTGCATGTTTTGCACAAAATGCTAAAAAAACCGATTAGCGATTTTTAATCGTGATTAACACTAAATTAGCATATAAATGATCATAAAAACTTTAAAATGGCATAATTCCATAAAATACCCTATTTTAGAATTTTCCATAATTTTTCTCATTTATCGGTATTTAATTATAAATTTAGTATTAAAATAATCAATAAAATACTATTAAATTATAAAAATTCCCAAAAATAATATTTTATTATTTTGAAATGTTACAATCTTCCCCCCTTAAAGAAATTCGGTCCCCGAATTTATATTTAAACCCCTAATTTCTAAAACATTTCAATAAGAAGTCCAGGTCGTCGGGGCTCCGAAATCATCAATACATAAAACGCATCATAGCGCAATGCATGCGCATGAGTAATGAGCAGATAACTCAAAATCAACACTCCGTCAAGCATCCCGCAATCATCGGGGTCATGGTAAAAACACAAATGTCAAATCCAATACAAAACCAATATGATACAACTCGAAACTATACATGTAAATATCTGAAGTAAATGCATGCCAAATCTTTTTAAGTTGCTGTGCGATGCGCATAACACTACACAGTGGCGGACGTCTTTATCAGAAAATAGCCATCTACTTATATATCTTTTGTTTAGTATGCACGATCCGCCGTTTTTGAAAACAATTTGGAAGGGTTCCCTGTTTTAAACGTTTTCGTGGCATATCAGACACGTATGTAAATAATGAGACTATAGCTCGCTTTTAGAAATCCCTTTGAAATCTATCAATGCATGCAAAATATATTCAGGCACTGTCATCTGATCAGTCCTGCTCAGTACGAAAACCAATCGCAATATCATGAAAATGTACTGCTTCATAAGAAATCGGTCCCAAAAAGTGCATATGAAAACCCTGTGCGTCCGGTGCGCACGGAGATCAAAATCCATGAATGTGCACAAAAACAACATCAAGGTGCAACGGTTGTGCACACAACTTTGGTCATAGGCATCGTGTGTTCCTGATCGCAAAATCAGGTGTATCTGACATGCACGAAAATTCCGATTTAGTGCATCTGGTGTGCACCAAATCGCATCTCATAACAGGCGCCCAACATGCGCTAAAAATCCAAACCCGGTGCATCCATCATGCATGAAATCATGAAATCCAATATCGAGTGTCAAACACGCACAAAATCCAATCAGGTGCACAAGGTGCACAAAACAAATATCGAGTATCACAATCGAAATCGAAGTCCAGTGCATCTAAGTGCACAAAAGGCGTATCACTGCACTGCAAGCATATATAAACTATACAGAGTGTAGGAACCAAATCGTGTGCGTGCATACGCACAAAATCAACTCAAATGTCTAAAACCGTAAAATAACAAGCATGTGAAACCAAAGCATGAAAACGATATCCAGTGCAACACTGTGCAAAGATCGTAAATCCTCAATCATCAAAATCAAATCATGCGAATAAATCACCCAAAACATCGAAATCAATAATGGCGGAATAGTACCGCTCAAGCGCATCCTCCAAGAATCTCGGGCCAACTGTCGCGGTCACTAGTGGGACGTCTCGTCGATGATCATGAACTCTGGCCTGCTGGTGTGCGTAACAATGACCACTCCTGGGTCAAGATCTTCACTGTGAATTACCAATCTCTCGGTCCATCGGCTCATCGGCCCTGTCAGGTGTGCTAACGGGGATGATCCCGTTTTGGCACTTCTCTGGTCATCTCTCGGTCAATCCTCACGACCACTCGTAAAGCAGCATGTCACTGGCGTCGGCCTCTGGCTCTCTGAATATATGTGACACATCTGATCCTAGGTGCAAGTATCATTGCAGAAGTGTCCTGGAAGGAATCCTGCTCACGGTCTCTTCCATGTCTCGTCTCTGCCAACTGTCCGGAAGTCATCGTCCATTACTATATCTGCTTCTTATTCCGGAACGGATGCATACTCATCGCGACTTCTTCTAGAAGGTATATCCAGTACTATGCTTCGGCATGCGCATCGCATCTCTGATGTCGGCGGAGGGAAACGTCATCATATCCAGGTTTGTACGAACCTCTTACTCCACTTTTTTCTAATGTCGACTGCTTCAGACTCGTCTCATCGTGGCTACATGGACTGAGCTCCAACGGCTATCCTCGTATCTGGAGTCTCCCAAGAATGCATCTCACCACCTAGCATCCGAATTAAGTCGAGCCATCCGATCGAGTCGTCAAAACCTCATAATCCCCCAAGAGCTCAACATCTTGGGCACAGTTTAATAGTATCGAGTACATACCACAGCATCGGTGGTCCAGCCGTAGAAGGGCAAACCCAAGCCTCACTAATGGCGCCGTAGAACTGTCGCAAACCCGAAGGTTCAAAGGCTTTCACACGGTCATTAAGTCAAGTTAGGGTTTCATTCTTCTAGAGGGACCATAGAATTGCCTGCATGTCTTTCCGACTACTTTAAACTTGGAATAATAGGTTTCTGACATTCGATCGTCTCTGTCGACTCTCAACGTTTCCACGTGAAGTCGTCTCTAGCTGGAATCAATCTATCTGATGACCTCGCATCGGGGTAGGCGAACGAACCACCTGTCTTAGTCATTCATCATCGGGACTAGCGACCTTCTATCATCTATTAGTACAACTCGTCCCGCAATAGCTCCAACATCTGGGGCGATATCTCGTTGTTTGGAGCAATGACTGGCTCACTCGTCTGCTCGCTGAACCGTGCCTCAATCATCATGAACAAGCAATACACCAACGGTCATCAAAATCTGGCTGGCCTCTGTTAGCGGCTCAATCCTCTGGTGCTGATTTGCACGTCCGAGTAATCTCATACAGCGATTCATCCAACGCTCGTGGCGCAAAACACAATCAAAAGACACATCTCTACAATCGTGTGTCGCCAGGATCACGCCCTGGTCAGTCCTCGTTCGTGACGAGCTCGTGCTGACCGCAACTCTAGCCGTAGCTCTCCCTGCCGTAATCGTGGCAGCAAAACCGTACTGGTACTGATGAGGCTAGATCAGGAATGAATATAATACTGAACAACGAAATGTACATCCTAAGGCTTCTTAAATGGAGTGGCGTGTCGTAAATATGCCGCGGAATATACCAACAGTACGTCACTCTACTTTAGTCACCTATTCCATCAACCAAGGGTCATCCTATGCTCCGAAGGTAAAACCTAACGCTCTGATACCAACTTTGTCACGTCCCGAAAGTACGGAATATGACCGGCACTTAAACTACGAACGTCTCAAGGCGTACGTATTCTAAGTAAGCCGAAAACCCATAAATCCAAACCAAGAAAAGTAGTAGAGTGTAGGAAAACCAATTTAAATCAAGAAGTTTTAATAGCATAAGCCGAATTATGCGTTTTATAAAAACCTCAAATACTTCCTGAAAATTTCGGCAGAGTCTCCCTTGTAAATACAGGCCCCCAAACGGAATACAGCATGAATAGTATACGAAATCAAAAAAGGCATCCCCAAGCGGGAGCTAGCTCTTCGTCAAATGACGGCCACAACCACACAAACAATATAATATACAACGCCGAAAGGCGAGGATCACAACAGAAAAGGAAACTCAAAACAGTATGAAATCCGTATAAATACAACGCGCGACTCTAAGGTCGATAGAATAAACAACACTGGTCTCTATCTCTGAAATAAATACATGTTTGGTTGATGGAATTTACTAGATACAACTGAATAATATAATACAAGGTAATATGATGGGTACGATACCAATAAACCCACCTACTAGCAAGTCACCCGAATGAAACTGTGCCCGCAAATCCATAATGAAACCTGTACGGCAAACCTGCAAGAAACTGGGGCACAACGGGGGTGAGTTGCCAACTCGTGAATAGAATACATCTACGAATAAAAATCGCATGTATGACGCAATCCTAGGTCATACGATCATAATATATCCTCAATTATATATAACATGCAACCTATAACAAGGCTAGGGTAAATATCTAACCCGAGTGTAATCTCATGTGCCCGTGTCAGTGCCTCAGGTAGCAATATATCATATGAATGAGGTATGAATGCATGAAAACAGAATATATGTAAATAAAGAACTGTTTTCATAATTTAGTGAGATTTCCTTCGTATTTTTAAAATGAGGTATCATAATGAAATCAGCATAAAACAGTGCCTAGCATCGGCACAAAACGTAATCCCAATATCTCGATATCTCTGTATCACATTCTCTGTACCTCAATATCTCGAAATCTCAATGTCTCAATCATAATATCTAGGGCGTCGTCAGTCCAGACCGGCCCCTACCATCCATCTCAAGACCACGACGGTATCCTCCGGATATCCGACACGTCGGGTAAAATCACTGGTAGGTAGTGCTCCCCTGCCAGGCTCACATCGTCATCATCACGCGCTTCTTGCCCCTGGGTACCTTACCGGGTCCACCATGTACCCGAAACGGTTCATCCGTCTCCTCGAATCGGGTCTCGAAATCTATCAGCAAACTCATGGTGGACGACTCATACATCATGGGAAAAACCGCACTTTTTATTTAGAAAGAGAGAAATCAGTTTATATAAGTTTTGCGGTTTTCCCCCCCAAATCCAGAAAATTTCATGGAAATCCGAATCCAAATCATCAATAGCATGTAAAACCATGAATATAGGCATAACAATGAATAACAGTATGCATGAAGTGACAAGTAATAACTACAATGTTAAGCTGGCATATAAGGCAGGTACACTAATATCATGTCAAATTACTAACTAACAAGCTAAGTCAAGCAATAATATTTTCTAAGGTGTACGTGACATGGCAATTACCGATGAAGATGTGTATGAGCCGGCAAGTAAGTGTACGTGGTACATACGCATCATCGGTAATGGTGCTGGTGTCCTAACAATATGATATCAACATTGCAATAAGAAATTATAACATAAGTATGCGATGCGAAGTGAACCACAATAATAAGCGGTAGCTGAATACTAGACGCAACTGTAACTAACCTGCATTAATCTAATATAAGTCCTACACATGGTGCCTTTTGAAATAACACGAATCATGGGGTTTTGAAAATAGGGGCTACGGTGTTTTTATGAAAAGATACGTCTTTTGAAATATCCGTAGGATCCCATGGGCTGTCTTTTAAAATACCCACGATTCGTTAGTTTTTGAAATAGGTAAGAATCGAATCTAATCTAACAACTAAACTAAACTAAAGGGCTAAGCTAACAAGCTGGACTACAGGTAAGGAAACCGCCTAATATCTGAGTCGATACATATATATACCTATATATGTATAGTCGGTGATCCCGCCTCAATAATATCATATCCGATACCATATCTATAATCAGCCATCCCAAGTCAAGAGGGCGGATCAATCATCAATATATAGCTCGTACGTAAATCCGTCGTACGGCATCCCCAAATCTGGGTACGGGTTAATATCACATTCATCATACTATTCATCTGGTATCCTCTTTATCAAATATCATGATCGGGGTATTGATCTACGTCTAGTACAATACTGATACCATCTAAGTATGCATGCAGGTGTAAGAATCACTACGCCAAAAGACCCGCGAAAACATCATGTCGTATCTCAATACGAACCAAATCACATCACCGATCTCCTGGCCTCAAGCCCAATCTCATCGACTCAACTCAAATCACAAATACTATCCTCAAATCCAGTATATGAACACATAGTCCCATACCCATGTGAACACATAAATATATATTCCCATATACGCACATATGAAAGAAAGAATGTATGCAAGTATGTGTGTGCGTGCGTGTGTGAGTGCGACCACTACTCTAGGGTTTCGCAACTACACTAAACCAATCCAAAAATACCAAAAATCCATCTTTATCATCAATAATCTCAACAACATATAATCAATATCTGTGTGTATACGTATTCGTATACATCACCACGAACTGCGGGGGTGCTATACGCCATCCACCCGACTTCTCCCCGTAGATATAAATCTACTCACCTGTATCCTGCGTGTCGGTGTCGATAACGCCATGCTCCGTCGCCTCGGAATTCACGTGAAGGTACCTACAATGATCAACCATAGCAATGCGTATGAAAATCAAGGCAGAAAACCGATACAGCGCACAGTGTGCTCATAGGTTGGAACCTATGGCCCAAACATGCAAATCCAACAAACAACCCCTGTTGTCGATGTACGAACACCCGACAACCAAATACAAATCCGAATATCAAGAAAGTGCATTTAAAAATACGGAAAACATCGCCTAAAACACACCAAAATGCTCCCAGATTTTCCCCAGATGACAATTAGCCAAAACTGCATATAGGAGGGGTCTAATTTAGTGCAAAATGAGCCCTGGAACAAAAATGGACCCATTCCCTTCTACTCTGGCCGCAAATTGCGGCCAGAATGATTAAATTTGCGGCCGTAGGTTTGAGTTAGGGGCTCGGGTCTTGGTGGTAGCTTCCTAGGTGCCTGCACGACTCACTATCAGCTCAATTTTATTTTTGGTGCCCCCGGGTTGCTCCAGATTCCAGAATACCTTCACAGATCACACAAACCGACATGAAAGTCCCGTACTCAAAAGGGCAACGATGCGATATTCGGAAACTCAAAAGGGCAACACTATCGTTCGCTTCGCTCTCTTGGCGGAACCGGAACCCGAGGCCGGAAAAAACCATGATATTGATACAGCTGTTTCCGAGTTTCCTTTTGCCTCGGAGGATTCGCTTCCGGTTGAACACCTTGGCTTGGCTCTGGCTCCCTATCCTTTGAAGACGGCACTACATATACGGAGCGCAATAGCTAGTCGGTAAGGCGGCATATCTGAAGTATGAAATAGGAGCTTTCTCGCGCGCGCCTTCAAAAATCAGCAGATGACTCAATTATTTTTGGGTTTCAGGTTGTGCTAGGTCAGGGTTCTAGTCAATATAGGGTCTAAGGTCACCATTTAAGTCCAATTACAAAGCCACATCTTAGCTTTACCCTAACCCTCTCTAAGTTGGTCCAAAATACACCAAATTACACGATATCGATATGAAACTTGAATTGAAGCTTAAGCACAAGCAATAACACTCTAATTGTGAAGAAATTACCTCATAATACCCTCATGAATCCTCAACAGCGCCAAAATGACTACTTTCTTGGTCCAAAGGCATGCTTGTGAGCTTGTGTACAATTTTTTGTGAAATGGGAGTGGGGTTTTGAGATGTTTATTGAGGTGTTTTGGGGGATTTTATGATGAGGGAGAGAGGGGCAGCAGCAGCAGCAGCAATGGAGGAGGAAGAGAAGAGAGATGTGTAAATAATTGGAGAGGGATGGCTCAAGACCAAGTCAACAAAACCCTCACCTTTCTCTCTCTTCACCATACCTAATATTCTAATCCAAAACCTTTTCTTTTTCTTTTAAAATTCCATTTTCCTTCTCTCATCAATAGTAAACCCAAAGTAACATGGTAGAAATGCACAAGTGTAAAACAAAAATGATATGTGCATATTTTGCACAAAATGCTAAAAAAACCGATTAGCGATTTTTAATCGTGATTAACACTAAATTAGCATATAAATGATCATAAAAACTTTAAAATGGCATAATTCCATAAAATACCCTATTTTAGAATTTTCCATAATTTTTCTCATTTATCGGTATTTAATTATAAATTTAGTATTAAAATAATCAATAAAATACTATTAAATTATAAAAATTCCCAAAAATAATATTTTATTATTTTAAAATGTTACACTTCCCAACGTTTCTCCAGGATTGGATTAATATATATACTTATTGCATCTAGTGCAAAAACAATATCTGGTGTGGTACCTGACATCACATGATTGACTCAATTGCATAAGCACCTTTAGAATAGACACAAGCTACTTGTCCACTATGCTTTCGCTGCTCCCACTGACTACAACAACCCTCTGGCAGAGTCATATACACGTGTACTTATAAAACTAGTTTAGAACGACGCTATACTCATCCTCTTGCCAGATTTCATAGGCTAGAACAACAGCAATGGCAAGTCTGGGTAAACAAGAACCTCCCTGTCTCCTTCTCTGAGAAGACCGAAGTACCTTTGGGGTTCCTGAGGTTACCCACCATATCTGCGGAGTGGCTAATGGAATGTCAATACCAATTGAATCTTTAGGTTCTATTAAATTTTCAGTAATCGTTTGTGGTTCTGGAATCACTTCCTGTTTTACCATACTCCCACTTATGTTTTCTGAAAAGAATCCATTTTACTAAAACTGTGGCGAGTGAAGAACAATATATCTATTGATCTTCCAGATGGTAGAAAGTTAACCCTTGACATAGCCCCGGATAACCCACAAACAGCCATTACTGAAACGTGCCTAGAGTTTATCCAGAGTATGGTTTAAGCATAAGCCGGACAAATCTATATACCTTAATATCGTTAGGATATGAACCATTCTATATACAATATAGAAACAGATGCACTAATTTAATTGGAACCAAATTCAAATCATGCAGCCGTCTCCAGTGAATGTCAACTAAGTGGAATGAGGTCAAGCAGTATTACTCATCTAAGAGTGTATCCACATATGAGTAGCCTGAAAGAGAAGCAAGTTCTCAAAACCATTACTATCAACGGAATACCTAGCACAAGTATCAACATCTTCGATCACCTTGAAGAATTCTATACTTGCAACATGTGGTTCTCTACTTTATTCATATATCTATAACTTCTCAATATTTGGACCTTGTATTTCAGTGAAACACATATCTAAAAACTAGAGAAGTCACAAGTAAATAGAATATAGTACGAGTACCAACCCTTTTGTCCTAATGGACACTGGACAACATACAATACATTGTATAAGTCTCCTGAGTTAAATAACTCATACTCTGTGCGTCGTAGGTTGAAAACTGTACTATGGTTAAGAAGAATTACACCGTTGTTGAATGCTCCTTACCTAACCATCAACTGATATAGATAAATTTCATAGACATAATTTCAAAAAGTTATATCTCACTTTATAAAATAAACTTACAGATATATTAGTTTGAAACTGGTGCATAACTACGGTTATTCAAAACCAAAAAATTTGCCGTCAGGCAAAACCCAGGTGATTTCCTCAAATATCACCAATTACAACGAATTCCTATATAATGAGGATATAATCACCTAATTCCCAATATTTTACTCCCATTCATCATCTGTAACATCATACAGATATGAGAATCAAATCTGGTTAATACATACCTTGGAGTGAGAATCTAATTGGGAAATCAGTTTTCAATTAACAACACAAGTGAAACCGAAACATGAAAATATTTCGAAGGGGTTTTCGGGTATTCCTAATAATGCCTCTTCCACTATCCATATTCATGACTGTAACCCTATATTTCCTTGCCATCTCTCCAATCCCTTTATTTGTCTTTACTCATTATCTTTTGTACACCATACTTAGGCCAATTGATTTTTTCCTTCCCTACCTTTCAGCACCAGTCTAAGGTTTGGAAGAAGACTATCCAATAAGCGTAATAGGTGTACCCTCCTAATCCTAAGAGCCCTCGCAACCTGAGAGAAGGTAAAGGGAAAAGAAAACTGAATAATCCTTATTCTATTTCTCCTGAATCAGAATCCATTCTCGAACTGGAACAAGTTCCTTCGAGTTCGTATGTAACTATACAATGGCGTATCCAATAAATGTGGATCTTCGTAGTGATACGGAATGTTCCAGAGATATGCAAAGGTGAAGTAGGAGTGGCGATGATATACGCGGTTTCGTCGTGAATGATAGCAGTCATAATTTACTTTGCCCTCTTTCTAATCCCTTTATTTTGTCTTTAATTTGTATCTTCTGTACACCACACTTAGGCTAATTGGTTTTCTCCCTTCCCTACCTTTCGGCACCAGCCTATGGTTTGGAAGAAGACTATCAATAAGCGTAATAGGTGTACTATCCTAAATACCAGGAGCCCTCGCAACCTGAGAGAATGTAAAGGGAAAAGACAATTGAATAGTCCTATTCAATTTCTCCAGAACCGGAAACCATTTTCGAATCTGAAACAAGTTTCTTCGAGTTCGTATGTAACTATACGATGGTCATATTCAATAAATGTGGAACTTCGTAGTGATACGGAATGTTCCGGAGAAATGCAAAGGGTAAAAGTAGGAGTGGTAATGATATGCAACTATGACAATCCAAAAGCCAAAGTGTTTTAAGAAAGTTCGGTTAACTTGGTCTATGAGTTTTAGTCTAGGGTCGGGCCATGGTCGCGGCCAAAGAGAGAGAGAAAAGAAACACTCAGTGTGCACTCTAATCTAGATCGGAATGGTTAATCATTTTATCTAATCAGGATGTCTCATACTGTTTCCTCGAATTCTCCTCTAAACCCAAAAGGAGAATTAGTCGGGATCATCTAAAATCGCCCGAGGAGTAATTCTGCTCATCAGTGGGAATCGGGATCCAACTATCATCGCATGATAACTTGATGGAAGCAACTCTAGTCATCACACTCCAGAAGGTATGCGCATGCCAGGCAAGTTACCTGTATGTTTGAAACTCCCGATGTGTTTTTTTCCCCAAGCGGCTTATGACCTTGACAGAGGTTAACATATCATAAGTCGCAAGTCAAGTTCAACCCGTCATTGTCCTGGATTAACTGAGACCCACCTACACGAGCCCTTGACAGAGGTTGACATGACCGTGCGACTGTCCTAAATAATCGCATATCTATGCAACAAACAAGCATTACCCAGCTACCAAGCACTGTGCCTTGACAGAGGTCAACATACACAGCATAAATACTAAGTAATACCTGTATGAAATGACGGAGGGCTACGACTGGTTTTTGGCGAAAAATCTTTAACGTAATGAACTTGATATCGTTGAAGGAATCCAAGTGGTTTTTCAAATATATAGTGGCGCAAACTTTTGCTAAAGAGGTCACTCCCGGTGAAGGGATCTCGGCTCTTTCCTCGTCGAATGAGGTGCAGGATATTTCCAATCGAATACCACGATGCAAAAAAAAAGAATCGACTATAGTGAAATTATTACGTTGACGCAAACTTCTGCCCAAGGGGTCACTCCCGATGAAGGGATCCCGGTCCTTGCCTCGTCGAATGTGGTGCAGGATATTCCCAATCGAATACCATTGTGCAAAGCAAAAGAGAACATCTGTAATGTCAGTTTTTTAAAAACTTGGTTCCAACAAAATCATATATAGGTTTGTTTTCCTTGCATTGATCAGAATCAACGCAGTCCCATCAATTAATCACACCAGATAAGAATGAAAATATAATGTATGTATATGCCATCCGCATTCGCCACTGGGCCCCGTCATCACCCAATAGGTTACTTAACTAACGACAGAGCGGGGGCTGGACTAGTGCAGGTGCAAAACATATATAACATCTACTAGTATATATATAAATATATATATAACAATCGTCCCAGGCATGATATATGCAACATCACAGAATAGTGATAAGCATCACAGAACAAACGGGTAATCTGGGAGCCCCGGGTTTCCTTTGAGCCGCAAGTGAAACCCGACGTTCCCCTGGTCGTGTGTATAGCCTATGCAATGAAAACCTAGAACCCTATGATCGCGGCAAGTTACCTACCAATCCCAGAAGTGAGGTAACCCCAATCCAAAAAGTGAGTGGGCCACCCAGCACTTCACGGAATCCGGTAACTTAAGCACCACTCCGTAGGTCAACCTATACCCTCTACGAGTGTGGCAAATAGCCCGCCAATTCTAGAGTAAGGCACCCTCCAAATCAATGCTATGAGATGCGATCCCGTTGCCCTCTAGAACCCAGCTAACCATGCACTCCACCGTGAGGTAATCACAGTACAGAAAAGAAAAGAATATGTACAACGGTGACATCGACCTCAACCCGGTCGTGCCCCAAACAAATAATACACAAACTGGCAGTGACGGCAGTCCACATATCGGACGCTCGTCCCGCAATATCAAATGTACAAATGAAACTAAACTGTACTACCATTGCACCCAAGCTATCCACCATGACGATCCAACCATAACCACAACACAACACAAAACATCAACATGAATGTCACGTTCGCAAACCCGTCTAAAAGTCATATAGCAATTAGACGAGTTGTATCGCTCTAATGACATTCACAGTCATAGATAGTAATGTATTTACTGAAAACCACGACATTAGAATTCCGCACGAAATTAGTGAACTAAACCAATTTCCTAAACCATGAAAAAAACAGTGAGCTAAAGTTCCAAAAACCGATCGTTTAAAGCCAATTCGGAAGTCCGAATCAAAACGAAACGCGCCCGAACCTTCGTAGGAAGTTAGAGCACGAAATTAACTTCAAGTCGGGGGGCCTATAGGGGATACCCCACTATCGAAGCCACCACGATGTAGGGTTCCTAGGCACCCTAGTGAGGTCTCACAAGGCATCGAACATGCCAATTTCAAAAGATCTAGGTGCCGAGAAACCCTAAACTACGGATCGTTGGCTAGATGTCTAGGCGAAAAAGCAACTAGTTAACTACTTTAACTAAGTGAACGGAAATACAACCTTTGTAGATCCGGTTCTCCACCTCCATAGCTCCGCAACGAAGTATCCTCGCTGTCCAAATCGAAATCCGGGCTCTGGCATCGGCTTCATCGGAGAAGAAGCGGGCTAGGTCATCGATGTCCATGCCGAAGATGATCTACGTCGAGGCATCGCTAAATCAAGCTCCGACTTCATCAAGTCAAGAAACTTGTGAAGAAAATATACTCTACTACTTGGCAAGAGGTAGAGGATGAAGAAATAGGAAGTGGGTAGACTTTAGAATTGGATTTCTCACTCATTTCATCAATCCACCATTGATGACCTCAAGCTTCTTCAAAGAAGAAGATGAAGAAGAAGAATATTGTTATGATAAGTTATTAAAAATGAAAAGAAAAATCAAAACTTATCATAATCTAAACCATGGTCAAGTGTAGAGATTAAACCAAGGTTAGTTGGAATGGTTAGGGTTAAGGATGAGATAAGAATGGTTGACTTGATCAAAGCTTCAAGAAACTTCAACATAAAACAAAATAAGCCACCGTCCTTAAATAATTTCCAAAATGAATATATATAAATAAATGAATAAGATAATCAAAACCCTAATCATTAGGTAAACCATGGTTTAATCTTTACACTTAACCAAGTTAATATGCATCATCAAATATGATACAAACATGTGCATAAAAGTATATCACATATACAACTTGCACAATCTAAGTGAGGAAATCCATTTAAAGTGAACCATTACTAGTTAATGCAAAGTAATATATCAAATATATAATTATACATTAAATCATTAAATGAACACTTGATTCAATGATCCGGTCATGTCGCACACAACCGACTAGTATACAATGTATCGGCTTATCGAATCAACGCTTGAATCGATAACTAGGTTATATCGCATACAACCTTTCGATACATTCATCGCGAGAATGGAATACGGTATCACATATACGCATTATTCTCGGTCCCACACATATCTCATATGCGCTCCTATTTCGTTTCGCTTGAGCCAGGAAACCTCTGTGTAGGACTCTAAAGACTCGTCAATACGCCGGCAGCAGATGATGATCAAATCAAACACCCACAAGCCGCAAGCGGTCTGCTAAACGTAACGGCCACCCGGGTATTGAGCGATCTGAAGATCGACGAGCAAGCCCGCTCACACTCCAGTGAATCCAACCAGTAACACTACCGTACAGTCCGGTCTGATCGTCTGATATGTCGCATATCTCGCCTAGGGGTGGTAAACGTTAGACCCCAATAGCTCGATAAGTCGTGTCGATATGAGGTCTATAACGATTCGAGAAACTACTGGTAACACTTACAAGTAAACCTCAGCAACCCTGGCCAGGGATTTCCTGTTATAGCCAATCGAACACAGCGCAACATCAACTCCCTATACCGGGAGAGACGAATCCCCTCCTATCGCTCATTGCCTCTATGTGACTCGGGACTGTACCCAAAAACCACCGTTTTGCACGCCCTCTTGGACGTGGTAAGATGGAAATCAAAGCACAGTGGGAACCACACAAGACTCTATGACGATCTCGGGTCTACAGACTAACCTGTACCAGTGTCACCAGAGAACTGCCATCTGACGTGAGGTATAATACCATCTGGGAGTTCTCGGCGAGTCCGTCCAGTATACCCAGTCTCTACTGAGCACCCGTATATCATCTCTGATGTCAAACACCGATGGATATGGGATCATCCATCGCCCATCTGTATGGGTCGAGAAGGTATACGCTAGTCTACTCTGGTATATCGATGCCCCGTCTCGATACACCCACGACTAGGGACTTTAAAGGATGTACTTATAGACTACCATGTCCCCACTAGTATGATCCGCATCATAGTCCAGGTAGTCAAGTACACATCCTAAGGGCTTTACCAACATGTAACAGAGAGACAAACAGTATACACGTTAAGGTAAAGATCAACCAGATAGCATACTATCGTGTCGAGCAAGAAAGTCCTCCCTATATATGTCCCAGCATCCACTACAATATACATCCTATGTACAGTAATGGCCTCTAGGGCATACATATAACTAACAATCTCCCACTTGCACTAGGGCCATCTGTAGCAGTGGTTGCAGTATCTCATACTCAACCATCCCATGAAAGTCTCTCTCTGGGAAAAGGCCTTTGTGAGTGGATCCGCTGTGTTGTCCTCTGAGTCTACTCTCCTAACCTCGATCTCCCTGGAGATCAACCATCTCCATGATCAGGTGATACTGCCTTAGAATATGTCTGGATCACTGATGGGACCTGCGTTCCTTGGCATAAGCCACGACTCCATTGTCACACAATGGGAGGAACATAGTTCATCTCATGAACCAATATACACCCAAACATCCTCCTTGGTAGCATCTTAAGTAGCGATGTATCCTGCTTTTATCTTCTAGTATGCCACGGTATCTAGCTTGGAACTCTTCCAACATACCGTCCCTCCACTGAGGGTAAAGACAATGCCTGTGACTGACATTCAGTCGTCTTTATCACCCTGGAACCCTTCCAGTGATTCTCCCCAGGATCGGTTGATACCGTCTCACTACAACTAGTGAGAGTCCTAACATCCAATTAGATCTATCTCATAGATCCAAAAACCCAGGATTTAGGAGGTATCACTTTGATCCTATATGGAGAATTATGGTGATAAGCGGAGATTGACCGAGCGTAGCATAGGAAACTCCTTCCCTATCAAGAGTATGCCATCCACGTACTCTACGAGGATCGTCACCATACTCCCTAGTACCTTTTTGTTTATACAAGGTTCATCTACCATTTTGATGATGTCAACTTCTTTGACTAATCCATCAAAACAGATGTTCCAACTCCGCGATGCCTGCTTTATCCTATAAAGCATCTTGCACACGTTTTCGCTGCTCCCACTGTCTACGAGGCCCTCTGGCTGTGTACTTATAGACGCACTCTTCTAAAACTTCATTTAGAAAAGCAGTCATGGCACCCAACCGCCAGATATCGTAGTTATGGTATGTAGCCGTGGCAAGTAGGATCTGGATGGACTTAAGCATAGCTACTGGAAAAGGTTTCATCATTATCCACGCCTGGTCGATGACGAAAACCTTTAACAATTCTAGCTTTGAAAGTCTCAACTTTTCCATGTACACCAAGTAATCTTCTCAAGATATACTTGCTCCTGATGGGGATTTAACCCTTCAGATATAGCAACTAAAGTCCATACTTCGTTGGTGTATAAGGATTCCATCTCAGATCGATAAACATCCAGCCATTCTTACAGAGTCTCACTCCTGATGGCCAGCTCGAAACTAGTTGGGTCATCATCTCATGATGTAATCCTCGCTCCCACTGTCATAGAGAAACCGAAGTATCTCTCAGGTGGGTGAGGAACCCTACTAGATCGGCGGAGAGGCTGAGGTTCTTTGGAATCTATTGAATCCTTTGGTTCTATCAAATCATGTGCTGTAGTTTGTATAGCTGGAACATTTCCAGTTCTACATAACAGATCTTGCCTCGAGCTTGTCCGGATTTTGCTTTTAGACATAGGCCGGTCAACCCCAAATCTTAACTGGCTTAAGACATGGGCTCTTCCCATACCATATCACATATGAAGTGGTAGGCAACTGATTTGACTCGAACCCTATTCAATAGGTATGCAGCTTCTCAAGCGCATAACTCCCTAAAGGAAATAGGTGACTCAGTAGTACTCATCATAGAGCACACCTTATCATATAGGGTGTATCTGCTCCGCCCCGATATACCATCGTGCTATGGTGTATACAGAGGAGTAATGCTGAGAGAGAATCTCATTCTCCTTTAGAATAGTCCATGAATTTCATGCACAAGTATTCTCCTCCTTGATCGCATCAAAGGACATAATACTTTTACCCGTATTTTGGTTCTCTACTTCTCGCTTATATTCTGTGAATATCTCAAAAGGTTCGGACTTGTGTTTCAACAGGAACATATGTCTGAATCTAAAGAGATCATCAGATAACGTAATGAAGTATAAAGAACCAGTCTTGGTATGTGTAGACAGGGGACCTACATACATCAACATGTATCATCCCAAGAGTTCACTAACTCTTTCTCTGTTTCTAGTAAATAGAGCTATGGTCATCTTATCTCTGTGACATGACAGGCAAGTTTCACAAGATGTAAATTCAAACTAATTTAAATATACATCTAAATGTAACTTCAGCTAGTCGGGTCACATTGATCTGACCTAGTCTACAATACCTCAAGAAGAATCCATTCATTTCTGAACTCTTCCTCTTGTGTGTGTTCCGTATACTAAGAACTGTAGTTTGATTTAGAACATCAATGCTTTTAGATAACGTGCCTGAACCGATCAACTTTTGATATAGGAAATGTTCAAAACATTTTCCAACAATACAAAATTTTATCATTTCTTTACTAATAAAGAGACTGATATGATTTTGTATATCAGGTTCGGTATCTAATAACATTCGTTCAGAATCCATGTATTGGTAATACAGGGTGACAGCGACCCACAGACTTGGCTGCAACACTTGCCCCGTTTTCTGCCTCATGAAACTTATTACCGTTCTCAGTTCTCTACCTTTCTGCAGCCCTATGTAACAGATTACATATCTGGGATCCTGATCTGGTATCACATACCCAGGACGTAAAGAATACTGAGAAACAGTTCTGTGTAATGAACACACCCGAAGATGATGCATCAGCATGCACTCTCTTCGTTTGGGCGGCACGGGAATTCTGGTAATCCCCAATTTCCTGCTCTGTCTTATAACATTTATAAGTTGGAGCGGGACCAACGTTCCCCAGCTCAGTATAACAAGCGGGTTCGGTCAAATATCCGTATTATTATCTTGATTAAGGCGTGATATGGTCGCTACCTGGAGAGAGAAAGAAGAAAACACTCAGCGTGCGCTCTTGCAAGAATAGATTGGTTATTATTTTATCTAATCAGGATGGCTCCCACTGCTTTTTATCAAATCTTCCTTCAAACCCTAAAAGGAAAGACTAGCCGGGATTAATTACACACTACAAGTTCGCCAATCTTTCAGCCAGGCCAGTGTCGGTACTTTGAGGGAGGTCCCCCGTGCTTTCGCACGAACCTAATTAATGTAAACCTCGTTTTCCCAGAGGTGTAACCTCATTGACACCTTTCTAGACACCTACTTGATTGGCTAATTGTAATGTATAAAACTCTCCCAGGAGTAACTCTTACTCGCAGCGGGTATCGGGATCCAACTATCTTATAGAAGGTATGCAATCTCATTGCAAATTTCAACACATGAAATTCCCGATAATATTTTGCCCCTAGCAGCTATATGACCTTAACATAGTCAACAAATCATAAGTGCTGGTCAAGTTCAACCCGTCATTTCCCGATTGAATTAAACCCACCCGCACGACCCTTAACATAGTCAACAAAGTCGCACGACTACCCTAATCCAATCATATCATATGCTTATGCAGATAAGCACTAATTAGCTACCGCACACTACGCCTTAACATGGTCAACAAACGTAGCACGAATACTAACTAGTACTTATCTGAAATGACGGAGGGCTATGACAGGTTTTTCTGAAAACCTATTGCGTAATGAACTTGATATCGTTGTAGGATCGAATGAATTTTGAAATGGAGTGTTTTTGAGGCTTTTCTAGTTTTGCTAAAGGAGTCACTCCCGGTGAAGGGATCGTCGGTCCTTTCCTCGTCGAATGAGGTGCGGGATACATCATATATATCACTGTGCAAAGCAAAAACTCTTAAAAGCAATCAAAAGACAAACCGAGTGTGTAGCATCTGCCAGTTATCGCTAAAGGAGTCACTCCCGGTGAAGGGATCTCGGTCCTTTCCTTATCGAATAAGGTGCAGGATATATCATATATACCGCTGTGCAAAGCAAGAACTGCAGCTACCTGTTTTATTTTGAAATTCGATTCTACAACATCTTAGGTTTCTTTTATTTCATTAATCACATTAATGAAGTCCCATCATTTAATTACCTAAACATCACAGATAAATACGACGTATGCTTATGCCATCCGCATTCGCCTCGATGTCCCCTCGTGCATCGTTAGGTTAGGTAACTAACGACAGAGCGGGGCAGGGCTAGCGCGGGTGTAAAATATAAGTAACGTCTATATAATATATCATATATACTATATAAAGTATCTATCACAGAACATCACATGATCACATCACAGATATCGCAGCAGAAGAATCATATGAAATATTGGATATACTAGGACGTCCGTGTTTTCAATACGAGCCAGTATAAAACACGGATTCCACGGTCGTGATGAATAGCCAAACCCACACCCCTAGACTCCTACGAGAGTGGCAAGCAACCCTACCAATTCTAGAGTTAGGAGACCCGGACTCGACTCCTCGAGTTGGTCTCCCACTGGACTCCAGAACCCGGTTACTTGTGCCCTCCTCCTTGGGTCTATCCTAGTGCGGAAAAGTAAATAATATACAAAAGGTGACAACTTCCGCAACCTGGAAGTGCCCCAATAAAAGAATATTACATACAAGTTTTTACATGAATGAAAATGAAAAACACTCATCTCACATAAAAACCCCCGGCTATTCAAACACGACGATCCAATATAACATATCCAGCAACACATAACAACACATGTCATCAACGTAAGTAAATATGTCCATCCCAATTGTCGTTGACATATAGCAACGAAACCGGCGATATCACATATTACACTTACGGTCACAGAAAAGAAAGTGTAAAACTACAACAGTTGGAATCCGCAACCACCTCAGACATCGCATGCCTGACCAAATGAATTACTTAGACATCGCATGCCTAACAATTATAAACCCCGCATTTTAGTCTCATTATCGAAAACACTTTTCAATATCAAATCGGGCAATTCAACAAGATTCCCGAGATCCTGATCGAATACTCGTCGCAAACTTCAGTAGGCGGCCGCACCCCAGATACCGTCGACGAAGTGCACCAAGGCGGAACACCGCTACCGCGAGCACCCGGACGGATGCTTTCGGCGACGGGGTTCTCCTACAGTTACATGGTCGGGGCTATGGGGCGAGGCTGTCTATTAAGTTTACCCGGCGAGTATCCGCGTACGCTACTTGATTGCGACGGACTTTTGATCACATCAAAATTCCGTGGCAACCGATCAAGTGAGACTAAATTGCTATGTTTATAACATTCATTCAGTTATCTCATAACTCTTTGTGAATTCCAATTATTGTATCACATTCCGAATAAATAGAAAATGTTAAACTTTCCGATCGAACAATCGAACACCCAAGTTTTCCCGATACAGCTCATCACATGAAACAAGTCTAACAACATTCAGTTCATGCCTCAGTACCAACGGTCCAGCCGTAGAAGGGTCAAGCCAACGCCTCACATGTGGCACGCCGTACTGCCCCAAACCCGAAGGTTCAAAGGGCAGTTCAAGACGGTCACATAATCGAGTTAAGGTTTGTTGTCTTCTAGAGGGACCATCGCGTTACTTGCACTACTTAGAACGTCGTTAAACTACCGAAAAATCCAACACTTGGAAATTTCCCGACAGGGAAAAAGTTGGGTATTTATATCCGGTCGAACTTTTTAACATATTCTAAAATTTATCCGGAAAGCCAAACAGACAAAATTTAATACTCCGATCGAAACACCGAATGCCCAAATACACAGCAGAAAATTCAACTCTTGAATAAATTTTAAAAATTCCCAGAAAACTCAGCATAATTTATCAGGAATTACTGTGCAAACAAAGTGGGCTGACGTCACCAGATAGCCGCGGAACCGCCGCAGAAGCTAGGCTTCTGCCGCGGTTCCGCCGCAATAAACACTGTTCATCGAAATATTTTTGCATCGTAATTCTTATTTTTCCCTGCTGAATTTTTTAGCAATTTTTAATTTAGAAAAATCCACGTTTTTGAAAAAAGGACAGAGAGCAATTTGTGATCGGGTTTCGGGTTCGTTCGGACTTCAAATTCCGTCTAGACTTCGCCTAAGGCTCTAGCTAGGCTCTGATACCACTGTAGGGTTCCTAGGCACCCTAGTGAGGTCTCACAAGGCATCGAACATGCCAATTTCAAAAAATCTAGGTGCCGAGAAACCCTAAACTACGGATCGTTGGCTAGATGTCTAGGCGAAAAAGCAACTAGTTAACTACTTTAACTAAGTGAATGGAAATACAACCTTTGTAGATCCGGTTCTCCACCTCCATAGCTCCGCAACGAAGTATCCTCGCTGTCCAAATCGAAATCCGGGCTCTGGCGTCGGCTTCATCGGAGAAGAAGCGGGCTAGGTCATCGATGTCCATGCCGAAGATGATCTACGTCGAGGCATCGCTAAATCAAGCTCCGACTTCATCAAGTCAAGAAACTTGTGAAGAAAACACACTCTACTACTTGGCAAGAGGTAGAGGATGAAGAAATAGGAAGTGGGTAGACTTTAGAATTGGATTTCTCACTCATTTCATCAATCCACCATTGATGACCTCAAGCTTCTTCAAAGAAGAAGATGAAGAAGAAGAATATTGTTATGATAAGTTATTAAAAATGAAAAGAAAAATCAAAACTTATCATAATCTAAACCATGGTCAAGTGTAGAGATTAAACCAAGGTTAGTTGGAATGGTTAGGGTTAAGGATGAGATAAGAATGGTTGACTTGATCAAAGCTTCAAGAAACTTCAACATAAAACAAAATAAGCCACCATCCTTAAATAATTTCCAAAATGAATATATATAAATAAATGGATAAGATAATCAAAACCCTAATCATTAGGTAAACCATGGTTTAATCTTTACACTTAACCAAGTTAATATGCATCATCAAACATGATACAAACATGTGCATAAAAGTATATCACATATACAACTTGCACAATCTAAGTGAGGAAATCCATTTAAAGTGAACCATTACTAGTTAATGCAAAGTAATATATCAAATATATAATTATACATTAAATCATTAAATGAACACTTGATTCAATGATCCGGTCATGTCGCACACAACCGACTAGTATACAATGTATCGGCTTATCGAATCAACGCTTGAATCGATAACTAGGTTATATCGCATACAACCTTTCGATACATTCATCGCGAGAATGGAATACGGTATCACATATACGCATTATTCTCGGTCCCACACATATCTCATATGCGCTCCTATTTCGTTTCGCTTGAGCCAGGAAACCTCTGTGTAGGACTCTAAAGACTCGTCAATACGCCGGCAGCAGATGATGATCAAATCAAACACCCACAAGCCGCAAGCGGTCTGCTAAACGTAACGGCCACCCGGGTATTGAGCGATCTGAAGATCGACAAGCAAGCCCGCTCACACTCCAGTGAATCCAACCAGTAACACTACCGTACAGTCCGGTCTGATCGTCTGATATGTCGCATATCTCGCCTAGGGGTGGTAAACGTCAGACCCCAATAGCTCGATAAGTCGTGTCGATATGAGGTCTATAACAATTCGATAAACTACTGGTAACACTTACCAGTAAACCTCAGCAACCCTGGCCAGGGATTTCCTGTTATAGCTAATCGAACACAGCGCAACATCAACTCCCTATACCGGGAGAGAAGAATCCCCTCCTATCGCTCATTGCCTCCATGTGACTCGGGACTGTACCCAAAAACCACCGTTTTGCACGCCCTCTTGGACGTGGTAAGATGGAAATCAAAGCACAGTGGGAACCACACAAGACTCTATGACGATCTCGGGTCTACAGACTAACCTGTACCAGTGTCACCAGAGAACTGCCATCTGACGTGAGGTATAATACCATCTGGGAGTTCTCGGCGAGTTCGTCCAGTGTACCCAGTCTCTACTGAGCACCCGTATATCATCTCTGATGTCAAACACCGATGGATATGGGATCATCCATCGCCCATCTGTATGGGTCGAGAAGGTATACGCTAGTCTACTCTGGTATATCGATGCCCCGTCTCGATACACCCACGACTAGGGACTTTGAAGGATGTACTTATAGACTACCATGTCCCCACTAGTATGATCCGCATCATAGTCCAGGTATTCAAGTACACATCCTAAGGGCTTTACCAACATGTAACAGAGAGACAAACAGTATACACGTTAAGGTAAAGATCAACCAGATAGCATACTATCGTGTCGAGCAAGAAAGTCCTCCCTATATATGTCCCAGCATCCACTACAATATACATCCTATGTACAGTAATGGCCTCTAGGGCATACATATAACTAACACACGAGGTGGCCAGGGGGTGAGGCAGACCCGAAACTGCCTAAGGTGGGGCAGTTTTGGGTCCCCACCGCCAAGACCACCTTATGGTGGTATTGGGGAGTAGGCACAGCCGTTCGGTCCCCCTCGGGGTTTCCCTAGGGTGCCCATGCACCATCCCACAGCCTCTCAGTTCAAACCAAGAGCCCGCGGGGTGTGAAAACTTCTCAAACTTTCCGTTTTTAGAACTGTTTTTGTCGGCAGTTTTTGCACTACAAAAACGTCGGATTTCTAATGTCGCAATGAGTTAACTAAGACTTATGGAGTGGCTTTGATACCATGTTTGGTTATGCAAGCGTCCCGGCCATCAATCCATGGCCAAATGCGGAACAAAAATTATAAACCGGCGCTAACACAACCCTATAACCCGAATCGACCCATAAGCCCTAGATAACAAAATCATGCATAGGAGCTAAACTAAAGGGTTAGAGTGATTATACCAAATTGATCTGTGTCCTTCGGTCTTCAACCACCTTCCCAAGCTCCTAGAGGCCTCCTTGAACAAGCTTGATTTCCGGTCTCCCTCCGTCGAAGATGATCCACCCGAGAGTCTATGAATCGAGCTCCAACCTCATATCCGAGGTAACTAGGGTACCTAGATCGCTACACTAGATACCATAGAAGAAGTAGAGAGTGATGAAGGATTAATTTGTCTCAAGACACCCTAGGTTTCTCAACACATAAGAGGGTTGGGGTGGAGGAAAAAGAAGATGCCATGAGGATGAAAGTGTTGTAGGAAAGAGAATGAATAATGACTTAGTCTTTTGTTGTGTTATGAGAGTTAAGAGATAATGGAGCCATCCAATAAAAAATCCCATGTCTCCAAAATATCTAGAGTCAACCAAAAATATCTCAAGTCAACAATAATCCCATAACAAACAAAAACTCAAGCATGCTTAGTATAGTAACCATAGGTCATTGCTAAGCCATGCAACAATAATGCAATAAACACCTCATTCTCCACCTTAATAACCTTTTAATCCAAAAAGGTCTAAACCATAATGAGATGTAATCTTCTAAAAGTAATCTTGTGAGAAATTACAAGAATAACTCTCATCCATATATACATACCCGCATCCGTATTCTGAAGATTACGAATACAATGAGACGAAAATAATCTAACAATATAATACTAGGATCCAGCTTAAACCAAAGCCCACTAGTATTATCCGTCCGAATCATGATACACGCACAAGTGCACGTATATGATCGAACCCTGCCGCAAAACCATACGACCTCTACATCGTTTCGCCCGAACCAGGGAAACCCTCTCTATGGGACTCTAAAGACTCGTCAATATGCTGGCAGTAGGTTTAACCACAAGCACATCAGCGGTACTAGCTGTACGTAACAGCTGCCCAGGTGTTGGGTTACGCCAGCGCCCCAGCTATTAATCTATAGCCAAATGCGGATCAAAAACTTTTAGAAACCGACGCTAACGAAACCCGAGTCTACGGATCGACCCATAAGCCCTAGATAACAAAAACATGCAAAGGGTTAGAGTGATTATACCGAACGATCCGAGTCCTTCGGTCTTCAACCTCTGTCCCAAACTCCTCGTGGCTTCCTTGATCAAGTTTGATCTTCGGTCTCCCCACATTGAAGAAGATCCACGTCGAGGGTTAGTAATACGGGCTCCGACCTCAAAACCGAAGCAACTCGGATATCTAGTTTGCTAACCTAGATATCCAGATGAAGTAGAGAGAGTTTGTGATTACTTTGTCTCAATACACCCTTGGTTTCTCAACATATGAGACATTTAAGGTGGAGGTTGAAGAAGATTCCATAGAGTGAAGAAGTGTGAGCTCAAGAAAAGAAAAGAAAAGAAAAGAAAAGAGCAAGTGAAAAAGAAATGGCTGCCCCTTTTTTTCTTGTGTTGTTATGAGGTATTTTTGGTGTGAGCAACTAAAGAAAACCCAAGCCAAGAATGATCTGCCTCACACCACAAAAAATCTCACAACAAATATCTTACCCAAAACAAAACCATCATGCCACCATGACTCATCACCATGAGTCACAAGTGCACATGCATGAATCAATGCAAAGAATGAGTCACACTTTCCAAACCAAATAAACATTTAAACTAAATGTTTAAAGCCAAAAAGAAAAGGCATCTTCTAAAGTAAACTTGTAACGAATTACAAGAATACCCCTAATCTGTATATACATACCCGCATCCGTATTTCGACTGAATACGAATACAACGAGACGAAAAAAATCCAACAATATAATACTAGGATCCGGCTTAAACTAAAGCCCACTAGTATTATCGGTCTGATCATGATACGTGCACAAGTGCATGGATATGATCAAACCCTTCCATAAAACCATACGACCTCTACAACATTTCGTCCGAAGCAGGGAAACCCTCTGTGTGGGACTCTAAAGACTCGTCAATACGCTGGCAGTGGGTTTAACCATAAGCACGTCAGTGACACTAGCGGTATGTAATGGCTACCCAGGTATTGAGCGAAAGGGAGGCGGACGAGCAAACTCATCATGAAACCCTACTGAGCCTAACGGTAATAATATCCGTACAGTCCGGTCCGTTCGTCTATGAGTATCGCATATCGAGTCTAGGGGGTGGATAAAGTCAGACCCCTAATAATGCGATATTTAGTGTATGTATGAAGCCAATCACCACCTGAGAGACTACTGATCCGAATCAGTAATTCTTGACTACCTTGGCCAAGGATTTCTTGTGATGGCCACCCGTGCACTCCGCGACATCAACCCCCAATACCGGGAGACACGAATCCCCTGACGATCTGCTCACTACCTCCATGTGGCTCGGGACTGTACCCAACTAAAACCTGTTTGCAAGACTCCTTTGAGCCGTGGTAGGATAGTAATCATAGCACAGTAGGAACTCACACGAGACAAATGATGATCTCAGGTCGATAGACTTGTACACATGTTACCAGGGAACTGCTATGTGATAATAGCTATAATACCAACTAGCATGTTCCCGGCGAGTCCGTCCGGTGTATTCATAACCCAATGAGCTCCTATATACATCTTAGGTGAACCAACTGACACCAATGGCTTGTGAGACCGGCCACCGCCCTTCGTCGAGGTCTCGATCCGTATAGACTATTCTACTCTTGGAGTATCGATGCCCAGTGTCAAAACTCCCAAGACTAGGGACATTTTAAGGATGTGTGTATAGACCACTCAACTCCCACATATATGATTGCCATCATACTGCTGGTAGTCAAGCAAGAATCCTATGGGCTCTATCAACATGTAATAGTGATCGGTAATGTCACCTGAAGCATGTACACGATGATAAAGACAAACCAGATAGCATACTATCATCTCGAGTAAGATTGTTCTACCGGTATAGGTCCTCCCTCAATCATTGCAATCACGTGCCTACGATCCAATAATTGACTTGAGGGCACTATAGCCAACACCAGGTATTGAGCGAAAGGGAGGCCGACAAGCAAACTCATCCTGAAACCCTACAGAGCATGACAGTGACAATACCCGTACAGTCCGGTCCGTTCTTCTATGAGTATCGCATATCAAGTCTAGGGGGTGGATAAAGTCAGACCCCTAATAACGCGATATATAGTGTCGGTATGAAGCCCATCACCCACTGAGAAACTATTGATCTGAATCGGTAATTCTCGACTACCTTGGCCAAGGATTTCTTGTGATGGCCACTGGTGCACAATGCGACATCAACCCCCAATACCGGGAGAGTCGAATCCCCTGACGATCAGCTCACTGCCTCCATGTGGCTCGGGACTGTACCCAACTAAAAGTTGTTTGCACTACTCCTCTGAGCCGTGGTAGGGTAGTAATCAAAGCACAGTGGGAACTCACACGAGACAAATGACGATCTCTGGTCGATAGACTAACATGTACACATGTCACCTGAGAACTACTATTTGAAAATAGGTATAATACCAACTAGTATTTTCCCGGCGAGTCCGTCCGGTGTAATCATAACCTAATAAGCACTTGTATACATCTTAGGTGAACAAACTGACACCAATGGCTTGTGAGAAAGGCTACCGCCCCTCGTCGGGGTCTCGATCATTATACACTAGTATACTCTGGAGTATCGATGCCCAGTATCGAAACTCCCATGACTAGGGACATTTTAAGAATGTGCTTATAAACCATCCATCTCCCACGTATATGATCGCCATCATAATGCTGGTAATCAAGCAAGAATCCTATGGGCTTTATCAACATGTAATAGTGATCTGTAATGCCGCCTAATATTGTACATGATGATAAAAACAAACCAGATAGCATACTTCATCTCGAGTAAGACTGTTCTACCGGTATAGGTCATCCCTCAATAATCATAATCACCTGCCTGCGACTATAATAATTGCCTTGAGGGCACTATAGCCAACCAGTAGTACACCATCACTGTTTCGTATCTACCAACCGAGACGTAAACCCGATCGATTACGCCTCTTATCTCCCCACTTCTTCACATCTATGATCTTCTACCAACTATGTTGTTATATCGATAAAATCTTCGAATGGTTGGTGTTGACTTTTAGTCTTTGTAAAGTTTCTCATAGACCAATAACTTTACCCCCCTATAATTTTAAATGCTTAATACTGTTTTACTCAAGGTTGGGGGGGGAGAAAATATTTTGGCTCTTGAAAGAAAAAGAAATTTTTGACACGATTGTGAGCCAAAAATATGTTTAGGGGAGGATTTCACTATCATTGACTTTTTGGTCCCCTTTTGATAATAATTGAGAACTTTTTCCTCCCAAGTCTACAGGTTTTTAAGCTTAACAAATGACATCATTGAGGACACTGCTACAAATAGGTTTGGGGGAAGTTTGTGCTTATTCACGCATCATTTTGCATTATACTAAATAATAGCACAAAAAATTTTTTTAAAAAAATTTATAATAAAAGTTAGGATGTGAAAAATACATATGAAAGATAGGAAGAGATTCTAGAAAATCATGAAAATTAAATGTTTTATAACAATACTAGTAATAGGTAGTCATAAGCTGTTGTCCCAAGGGTTAGTAAGATGAAGGAAATCACTAATCTGAGTATAGAAATAAATCTGAAAAATAGTTCCTATTCTTGAGTCCAAACATCTGAACGTTGATACCCTAATATACGCACTTACACACATCTTGAAACTTGGGATAGTAGAGGATATCTTAAAATGCTCTTGTCTAAAAGTCTTAGTATGAAGAAAAAAATATATAAACAAAAATATAAATGACAAAAAAATGGTGAAGAAAAATGAACACTGGTTTTGTAATTACTTAAGGCAGCATAACAAAAATATATGGTGGGTGCCTTATCACCTAGTGCCTTAGACCAACTGGTTTGGGAGTCACTGCTAAGCCTTAGGTGTTGCAAGACTAGGATATTGCTAATTACGCCTAAATGAATAAGCACATTTAGTAATCGGCTGGTTAGTGCCTCAAGAAGTATTAACGGTCGAATGAAGAGTGTGTGAGCAATTCCATCTGAAACATTCATCGACTAAAAAGTACTAAGGAAGATGGACAAGAGTATGATAGCTTGAATTGAATTCTCTAAGTTAGGGATGTCTTTTACACACACGTAGGGGTATATGATCGATATTTGGAAGAAAGCTAGGGAGGAAGACTAAATGTGATGTTTTATTGAGGGATGATGTGAATTCTGACATCTTTTCATGACTATTAAGATAGGGCTCATGGCTACTAAAAAGCTATTGTAGTTTGAAACTCTTATTTTCAAGGTTTTTCTTTAATATGTTCTTTATCTTTGTATGTAACTTTCATCATCTTTTTTCATTATGGGATTTTGTGGGTGTAATCCACTGAAAAACCCTCAGGGGACAACACTCCTCTTACTAGGAACACCTAGAGATTTAAAGGCTTGTTGCACGTGCTCAGAGCAATCGTGCTGCTTACGAAAGAGTGCTAGGTTTTTCTTTTTCTATTTCTTTTTCCTTTTCTCTTTAATAACTAGTTTGCTGGGAACGATCAAAGTTAAGTTTGGGGGTATTTAATTAGTCTAAAATATTGAACATTTGTATGAATAATTTCCCTACTAATGTTAAGTACTAAAAGGTGTTTATGGTAATTATAGAACACATGAGGGTTTATATGTAAAAAGTTTATTATCATATGTTTCTACATTATAATTAAAATATGCATATCATATCAAATATTTCTAATCAATATTCTTACGAATTAATATCATATAAAATGGTTAGGATAATATCTCAAAAATACCAAATACTACCAACACTATGACTTGGGATATTGTATAGATATTAGCTCTGGTCTGGAATCCAAGAGATCCGAGTTAAATCCGGATGTCGGAATCAAATCTGCCAAAATATGGAAACAAATCATAAGATTTAGCAATAACAGAGACTCAGAGCCTTATTCTCAGAATACAGAAATTAAGAGGATCTCCACATGGCAACACAAGAGACCAAAAGAAATCTCAAGACATGATGCTATTAGGTGGCGGTGGATCCGCGGCAAATATAAAGGATATGTAGCGGAACCGCGATGGTTTGATAGCCATATGATATGAGATTTTGAGGATTTTATTGTAACAGCATATATTCACTTATGGCATCTAGGGTTTCTAGTTTCTGGGACTATATATAGGATCGAGAGCTTCACATTAAAAATCATCATCGAAGAGATCAAGAGGTCCAAGTGATCCATGCATCCGAGTGATCATCAGCTATTTATTTACTTCCAACAAGAAAGAGATCTAGAGACACTAAGGTTTTTGTACTCTACTTTCAAAGGATTTGTAAATGCAATAGTTGATTAATAAAGGTAGTTGTTATTTAATTCTTTTTGCACTTACTTTCTGCACTTACTTTCTGCATCTTAATCATGTTTTCACTCTTCTTCATCATTTCTTCTATTTTAAACATGAGCGAGTAATTCCTAGCTTGTTAGGGTTCGTAAGATAGGGTAGAACAATGGATGAGAAGATCTTTTAACCTTTTTAATACATTTTAAAGTTTATAAATTTTAGCAAAACAAATGTTAACATCCTTATCGGGCGCGCTACCAATTTATTGATAGTCATGACCACGATTTGAGATTGGTTTAACGCTTGTTTTGTTAGGGGCTAAATATGAATAGAGATCAATGCAAGGACAAGGGTTGGTAGTGGAGAAACCCTAGTTTCTTCCAAAAACCCTAATCTCCATTCATCACAATCGATCTAGTTTTAAACTATTAAAAGATAAAAGGAGTCAATTTTAATTAGTCATCTATTACTACTAAGTCCTATGAACCCTACAAGCCTTTTCTTTATAAATTTTACATCCGTATTAAAATAGATCTATAACCAATCACCCTTCTTTAATCAACTCATCTAAAGCAAGAAAAAAGTTCATGTTTCCCTGCGGATGACCCGTACTCATCGCGGCTAGCTACTAGCGACACCGTCTTGATTGCGGTTACTTTACAACACACTATTAGCAGATCAATTAAAGCCACTCAAGTCACTACACTCCAGAAGGTATGCGCATGCCTGACAAGTTTCCTTTATATTTGAAACTCCCGATATGGTTTTTTCCCCTAGGACCTAAAAGACCTTGATATTGCCAACATATCAAAAAGTCTTATTTAAGTTCAACCCGTCATTATCTTGATTGCATTAAACCCACCTGTATCGAGTCCTTGACAATGCCATCAAGACCGTACGACTGTCCTAACTAATCACATCTAATGCTACAAACAAGCAATACTCAGCTACCGCACACTACGCCTTGACAATGGCAACATACATATCATGAATACTGAGCACTACTCGTAGGAAATGACAAAGGGCTATGGCTGGTTTTTGGAGAAAAACCTTTAACGTAATGAACATGATATCGTTGAAGGAATCCGAGCAGTTTTGAAAAGGAGTGGTTTAGACTCTGCATTTTTTTAAACAAGTGGTTTTGTAGAAAACCGATGGTTTTGAAGAAAACCGAGTAGTTTATAGTCATGTAAACTTTTGCCAAATAGGTCACTCCCTGTGAATGGATCTAGTCTCTTTTCTCATCGAATGAGGTGCATGATATTCCTAACTGAATATCTCGACGCAAAGCAAAAGGAAATACCTTTAGTTTCAAAAATTGGTTCCGACAATATCATATAGATTTGTTTTCCTTACATTAATCAGAATTAATGCAGTCTCATCAATTAAATATATCATGTCAGAAAGAAACGAAATAGACACATACATATATGCCATCCGCATTCGCCATAAAGTCTCGGGTCTTCACCGTAAGATTACTTAACTTATAGCAGGATGGGGACAGGACTAGCGCGGATGCAAAACATATATAGCGTTTACTATATATATACATACATACATACATACATACATACATACATACATATAATATGAGCATTCGTCTCACGCATGATATCAAGTAAGTTCACGGAAGAATCACAATAGAATCACAACGGAATTAAACACAATATGGAAATGCGGATAAACTAGGAAAAATACATTTCAATGAAGCCAGATATGAAATTCAATTTTCCTGGTCGTATGGATAGCCTGTAATATCGAATCCTAGACCCCTACGAGTTCGGAAAGCACTTGCCAATCCGAGAAGCGAGGCAACCCCAATCAACGAAGTGAGTGGGCCACCCAGCACTTCCAAAATTCGGTGCTTAGGCACCCTTTCACTAGTCAATCCTATACCCTCTACGAGCACATCGAATAGCCCGCTAATTCTAGAGTAAGGCACCCCGGTCTCAATGCCATGAGATGGAGGCTCGTTGCCTTCTAGAACCCGGCTACTCGAGCACTCCGCCGCGGGGTAATCTTAGTGCATGAAATGAAAAACTGAATATACAGCGGTGACTACATCCGCAACCTGGACGCATCCCCAAGAATAATACAAGCCGCGATGATGGCAGTCCACATGTCAGACGCTCGCCATGCAAAATGAATATACATTACATCATAGAGAACTACATCAAATACTACATACACCAGACTATCCAACAAGACAAATCCAATATAACCATAATCAACAAAGCGAGATCCATCACAGAACATGCGAACTTACGAGTATCAATTCCGTAACCCCGTTTAATTGATACGTATAGCAATTAGACGATATTTATCAAACATTATGATACACGCAACCATCATAAAGCCTACGATAATCGAATACCGCACACAAATAGCTAACACTTTAATTTTCCAAAACACTGAAAATCAAGTGTGCTAAAAACCAACAAGAAATTCCATGCTAAAACCCACTCCGGGAGTCTAAAATGAGCTCGGATTGAGCCGAAATTTTGTGGAGGACCCCGACATAAAATTAACATCGACCTGGAGGGAACCTAGGGGGTACCCACCCTTTAGGCCACCCTAAGGTGGCCATAAGGGTGGGCAAACCTGAAACTGCATTCTGAGGCAGTTTCGGTTCCCCACCCCCAAGGCCACCATTTGGGTGGTCTCGGGGGTGTGGGCCCTCTTTAGGTCCCCTCAAAACATCCTCAAGGTCCCCGCGCACCTCCCCGCGGCATTTCGGTCCAACCCGAAAGCACACGGGGAGTCAAACCTAAAGTGAACAGAAAAAACGAGTGAGCGAAGCGAACGAGAGGGAGCGAAAACATTAAGTCAAAATGAAATTCCTCATTATTTTTCGGCAGTTTTTGCGGGGCGAAAACCGGCGGGATTCGGGAGTCGTATATATCTAGTTTAAGGTGTTTGGGTGGCTCTGATACCATTGAAAGTTCCTAGTTCCCTCTTCACTAAGCTGCGGCAAATGTAAAATTCAAAACAAATTTTTTTTGTAGCACTAGAAACTAAAACTCAAGAATCGAAACAAACACCTAAACTAGCAAGCACAAAAAGATAGAAATCACAACCTTTGTAGTATCTTCATTTGCTTCAATTGGGTTGGACTCTAGCATGATCTCAAGAGCTCCAGGTCGCATTTGCATGCCAGTCCTCCTTCACCGAAGAAGATCCACCCAAGGTAACCGATTCAAGCTCCGGCTTCACCTAATGAAACAACCGATGCTCCAAGCTCGCAAGGAATGGAAAGTGAGGATGTAGGAATTTTCCACTATATTTTTCTCTCAAACATAAGCTCAAGAGAACAAGCAAAGAAGAAGGAGGAGGAGGAGAGGAAAAATAGCCATAAGCAAGTGTTGATAGCATAAGTGAATGAATGAAGAAGAGAAAAGAGTGGAATGGCTTCATTATTTTTACAACCATGCAAAATAAAATATCATAACCAATTAGTGAATAAATAAATGAAGCCAATTCCTCTTTATATGTCTTCAACTATACTCAATGCCACCTTACCCTTATTTTTTTTACCCGAGGGAACCGATTCAAGCTCCGGCTTCACCTAGTAAAGCAACCAATGCTCTAAACACGTTAGGAATAAAGAATGGGGATGTAGTTTCTCTCAAATCTAAGCTCAAGAGAGCAAGAAAACAAGAAGGAGGATGTGAGGAATGCAGGTTTCCCAAGTTCCCATGGCGCAGTGGAGGCGCAGATGGCAAACAAAAATTTTGAGCAAACACGAAGGAACCACGAACCTAGAATCGATCGAGACTCCTAAACTAGCAAACCAAGCATGCAAAGATACGGAATATTGCCTTCGACGTGTGTCCATCCAATCGTGGAAGACCCCTCCAAGCTCCGTGTATATTGTCCGGATCGTGCTTGAGTGGCGACCGCCCTTGCCGAAGAAGATTCATCTGAGGGAAACTGATCCAAGCTCCGGCTTCACCTAGTGAAACGACCGACGCTCCAAGCTCGCTATGAATGGAGTTTGGAGATGTAGGAATATTTTCACTATATTTTTCTCTCTTTTCTAAGCTCAAGTGAGCTATCTAGAAGAAGGGGGAGGAGGTGAAGAAGAAGAAGAAGCCATGGGAAAATGGCTAAGTCTTCAAGTGAAGGAAAATAAACAAGTTTAGAAAAGAATGGCTCATCATTTTACAACCATGGAAAAATAGTAACCACAAATGATTTTATCAATATTTAAAAGCAAGGCCATACCTCTCTACACCATACTTCTTTACACCTCATCCTCCAACTCATTTTTTATTTTCTATAAAAGAAAAATCAAGAAATGAAATGTCCATCTTCTAGAACAAATTCCGTATAAATACGGAATACAACCCGGTATACGTACAGAAATACATATACGCGTATTCGTACAAAAATATGAATAGCCAAGAGAGAGAAAATAAATAGTGAACAATAATATTAGAATATAAATATTAAAAATATATATATAAATTATTAAATCAAAACCTGATAAAAATAATCCGGCTTAATCCTAAACCGCTAATATTATTAACCGTCCGATTAAAGTCGGTGTAGCCTATACATGTATTTAATTGAACACCATGTATGCACCAACATACGTCATCTACATTATATCGTTTGAACCGGAAAAACCCTCTGTGTGAGACTTTAAAGACTCGATAATACGCTGGTAGTGATTTACTGGATAAATCTAAAAACCACAAGCATGTCAGTACGTAACGGCTACCCTGGTATCTGTTGAAAGGGAGGTCGACAATCAAGTCCGTCCGAACCCTACTGAGCCTGAATGTGACAATCTCCGTATAGTCCGGTCTCTTCATCTGAGAGTATCGCATACCGAGTCTAGGGGGTAGAAACGTCAAACCCTAAATAACCCGATAAGTCGTGTCAGAGTCAAGCTCATCACCAACCGAGAAACTACTGAACTCATATCAGTAAATCTCATCTACCGTGGCCATGGACTTAGAGTGATAGCCAACCAAACACAGCACGATATCGACTCCTAATATCAGGAGAGATGAATCCCCGACAATCGCTTACTGCCTCCATGTAGCTCGGGATTGTACCCAACTAAAACCTGTTTGCATGAATCCTCTGAGCCATGGTAGGGCAATAATCAAAGTACAGTAGGAACTCACACAAGACAAATGACGATCTCAGGTCAAAAGACTAACCTGTAATAATGCCACTCGACCATCTAGAAGTTCTCGGCGAGTCCGTCCAGTGTACTCACCTCCAGTGAGTACCTGTATACTATCATAGGTGACATAACACCAATGGCTTGTGAGACTGGCCACCGCCCCTCGTCGGGGTCTCGAAACGTATACACTAGTCTACTCCGGAATATTGATTCCTAATCTCGATACTTCCATGACTAGGTGTAAGTCGATGTCGCACACTCCGCATGTCCGCGGGGAGGCGGAATATTTAAGAAACGATTTTTCAAAGCTCGCAACACCGACTTGAACTCCAGGATCGTTGCTAAACCCTAACTAGCTAACAAGCAATGAGGTTTAACTACTCGGATAGAAGTTATACCTCACGATACCAAGTCCTTCGGGTCTTCATCGCTGTCCTCCAATTCGTCGTCAACTCCAAGGATCGGAACGGATCGGGCAACCTCGACGGCCTCCTCGAGTCAAAGACGATCCACTCGAGTGTCTATAATCCGAGCTCCTACCTCAAATCCGAGATAACTACAATATCTAGTTCGCTAAACTAGATGTCCTAGGTTGTGTAGAGTGAGAAGATGGAGTGATTTGTCTCTTAGAACCCTAGGATTCTCAACACATGAGAGCTTTAGGGTTTAGAGGAAGAAGAAGATCACTTGAGGAAAAGCCAGTGAAGAGTAAGCTTTTGGGTGAGAATGGCTAAGTGTTGTGTAGAATAGAATAATGAAGCATGGAAATAATTCATGTGACAAATATCTCACAAAATATCAAGCATGCTTCAAAAAATATCCAAGTGTGAGTCATGCCATGAGTCACCAAGAGCCATGTCTCACTTAATGGTAGCCTCCACCTCATTTCCTCCACCTCATTTAGGTTTAATCTTTAATCCAAAAGAAAAGAAACCCTAATGAGGTGTTACCTTCTAGAAGACAATCCCGAGGAATTACGAGAATGCCCATCATCCGTATATACATACCCGCATCCGCATTCCGAAGAATACGAATACAATAAGACGAAAATAATCCATCAATATAATACTGGGATCCGGCTTAAACCAAAGCCCACTAGTATTATCCGCCCGATCATCATACGTGCACAAGTACACGTAAGTGATCGAGGCCCTGTCGTAAAACCATACGACATCTACACCTTTTGCCCGATGCAGGGAAACCCTCTGTATGGGACTTTAAAGACTCGACACTACGCTGGAAGTGGGTTTAACCATAAGCCGCAAGCAGTACTAGCTGCACGTAACGACTACCCAGGTATGTGTCGATAAGAAGGCCAATGAGCTAACTCATCCGAACTCTTACTGAGCCTATCTGTGACAATCTCCGTACAATCCAGTCTGTTCGTCTAAGAGTATCGCATATCGAGCCTAGGGGGTGGTAATCGTCAGGCCCCTAATAGCGTAATAAGTCATGTCGGAGTGTTGCCCAAAACACCCTAAGAAACTACTGGAGTACCTACCAGTAAATCTCGCTTGCCTTGGCCAAGAAATTTGTGTAATGGCTTTCCAAACACAGCGCGATATCAACCCCCAATACCGGGAGAGACGAATCCTATGTAATCGCCACTGCCTCCAAGTGCTTCGGGACTGCACCTAACTACTACCTGTTTGCATGACTCCTTTTAGCCGTGGTAGGGTAGTAATCAAAGTACAGTGGGAACACACTCGAGGCGAAGTAGCAGTGTCAAGTCGACGGACTAAGCTATACTCATGTCACCTGGGAACTACTATCCGACGATAGGTATAACACCCACAAACAGTTTCCCATGAGTCCTGTCCAGTATACTCATAACCTAATGAGCACCTGTATACTATCTCCAGTATGACGTACTCATGGTTGTTGGACAGACCATCTCCCCTGCTGGGATGAGAAGCGTATACACTAGTCTACTCTGGAGTATCGACGTCCCGTCTCGATAATCCTATGACTAGAGACATGTATAGGATGTGCTTATAGAATACCTAACCCCCACTAGTGTGACTGTCATCACAACACTGGTAATCAAGCAAAGATCCTAAGGGCTCTTCCAAAATGTATAAGCGATATGCTAAGAAACACATTCACATATTGAGGTAGAAACAAACCAGGTAGCATACTACCATTTCGAGCAAAACTGTTATTATATCCGTGTATATCCCAAGCTCCCATTAAGTAATATACAAATCAGTATGATACAATAATGTCCTCTAGGGAATATATCACTAACACTAGGGACATTTAAGGATGTACTTATAGACCACCCAGCTCTCACGTATATGATCGCCATCATAATGCTGGTAGTCAAGCAAGAATTCTACGAGCTTCATCATTATGTATTAGCGACACATAATATCAAGTAAAACGTGTACACATCAATGATAAAGAAAAACAAGATAGAATACTATTATTTTGAGTAAGATTGTTTTACTTGTATAGGTCATTCCTTAATTATCATAATCGCGTGCCTGTAATTACAATAATTGCCTCGAGGGCACTATATCCAACAATCTCCCACTTGCACTTAAGGATAATTATTGCGGTATCGCATACCCACATCCCGTGTGCTATCGAATACCCAACTTCTCTACTAATCAGTTTCTCAAATCTCGTTTGAGGAACATTCGTGTTCGAGAAATAGCCTCAGTGAGTGGATCCGCTATAATATTTCAACTTCCTCTCTCTATATCTCAACTTCATAGAGATGAACAATCTCCCGAACTGAGCGATGCCCCACCATAAGAATTTGTCTGGATACATGATGGGACCAAGTTCATAAATGAACAACCTTATCCTACAAACTTCTTGGGTTGTATCCTCTGTTGAGTTATAACCAGCATCCTGAACCATACCTACCTCAGTATTCCTATTGGAACACTATCCAATATACTGATCCTCAGAACAGGTAAAAACTTAAAACTCTGATAGCATCTCTGTCATCTAGGTCACCTTGGAAGCCTAAATCGATAACCGCCTCCCGGAGGAGGTTGTCGTTATCATATACCAAGAAAATCCTCTAATGTTCATAATTACTTCCCTTTGTTTCTCCGGAATTGTATTAATGTCTGCTTATTACAGCAAGTGTAAAAGCAATATCTGGTTTTGTACAAGATTTTGCATGATTGACTCAATTACCTAAGCAAATGATATGTCATTCATGTCAGTCCCTCTCTTCATCAGTCTGGAAGACATCTCATTAGAGAGGGTGACTCTATCATCTGCGGGTACACCACCACGACAGGAGTCTTCCATTCTAAAATACTTTTAGAATGCTGTCTAAGTACCCGATTGGAAAACTTCCCAAATCTGGATCTAAAACCATAGATCTAGTCACCATAATCCCTAATATTTTATCCATATCCAACGTAGAGAAAACACTATGTGAAAACCAAAGTTTGACCGATTATAGTATAGGAATATCACTTCCTTTTGGAGTATGTCGTCCAAATCCCAGGACAGTATTCCCTACACCCTTTTTACCAGGTTCATCTATTGTTTTGATGAAGTCAATCACCTTAACTGTCACATCAAAAACAGATGATCCGTCTCCACTATACATGCTTTAGTCTACGAATAGACATATACAACCTGCACACCTTCCGCTGCTCCCACTGACTACAATAACCCTCTGGTAGAGCCATATACACGTGCACTTCCAAATTCCCATTTGGAAAGACATTATAGTCATCCTCTTGCCGGATATCATGGTCTAGAGCAGCAGCAGTGCCAAGTCATATCTGTATAGACTTTAATGTAGACACTGAAATAAAAGTCTCATCATAATCTACAACGGGCATTTGAAGAAAATATTTACAACAAGTCTAGCCTTATTAGGTTAATACCTTTCCACCGGCATAGATCTCGAAATATCTACTTGCTCCTAATGGGTTTTACCCCTTCATGAGCACCCAGAAAAGTCCTGTTGGGTTATACCAGCGCCCTGGCCATCTACCGTGATCGTTTGCAGAACAAAATTTTTCAAAACTAGCGCTAGAACAACCCAATAACCCGGATCTACCATAAACCTAAAGCTAGCAAACTATAAAGGAGTTTAGAATGGTTATACCGAATGATCCGAGTCTTTTGATCTTCTACCATCTTCCCAAGCTCCTAGAGGCCGCCATGATCATGCTTGATTGCCGATCTCCCTCCATCGAAGATGATCCATCAGAGGATTTGTAGTTTGAGCTCCAACCTTATAACCGAGGTAACTAGGGTGTCTAGTTCGCTAAACTAGATAGCCTAGATGATGTAGAGTCTAATGATGAATTAATTTATCTCCAAACATCCTAGGTTTCTCAACACATGAGACTTTTATGGTAGAGGTAGAAGAAGAAACTTGAGGATGAGAGTGTGAAGCAACCTAAGAAAATTGGCTAAGTGTTGTGAACAAAGAATGAATCAAGACTCTAAAAAATATCTCACAACAAAAAATATAAAGCATGTCACAATAGTGCCCTACGAGTCACCTCCATGAGTCACCACAAAGCCATGCTTCATATAAAGCCAAAAAAACACATCATCCCTCCACCTCATTAACCATTTAACAAAATGGTTGTAACCAACAAATGAGGTGGCATCTTCTAGAATCATCTTGTAATGAATTACAAGAATAACCCCACATCCGTATATACATACCTGTATCCATATTCCAAAAAATACGAATACAAAGACACGGAAATAATCCAATAATATAATACTAGAATCCGGCTTAAACCAAAGTCCAATAGTATTATCCGTCCGAATCATGATACGTGCACAAGTGCACGTATATGATCGAACCCTGCTGTAAAACCATATAGCCTCTACATCGTTTCACCCGAAGCAGGGAAACCCTCTATGTGAGACTCTAAAAACTCATCAATACGCTGGCAGTAGGCTTAACCACAAGCACGTCAGCAGCACTAGCTGTACGTAACGACTATCCAGGTATTGAGAGAAAGGGAGGCCGACGAGCGAACACATCCAGAAATCCTACTGAGCCTGACGGTGACAATATCCGTACAGTCCGGTCCGTTCGTCTATGAATATCGCATATAATGTCTAGGGAGTGGATAAACTCAGACCCCAAATAACGCGATATTTAGTGTCGGTATGAAGCTCATCACCACCAAAGAAACTACCGATCCTAGATCGGTAATTCTCGACTACCTTGGCCAAGGATTTTTGGTGATGGTCATCCATGCACACTGCGACCTCTACCCCCAATACCGGGAGAGACGAATCCCCTGACGATCCGCTCACTGCCTCTATGTGGCTCGGGACTGTACCCAACTAAAACCTGTTTGCATGACTCCTTCGAGCCATGGTAGGGTAGTAATCAAAGAACAGTGGGAACTCACACGAGATAAATGACGATCTCAGGTCGATAGACTAACCTGTACACATGTCACCTGAGAACTGCTATCTGAAAATAGGTATAATACCAACTCGCATGTTCCCGACGAGTCCGTCCGGTGTACTCATAACCTAATGAACACCTGTATACTATCTTATGTGACTAACTGACACCAATAGCTTATGAGATCAGCCACCGCCCCTCGTCGTGGTCTCGATAAGTGCACACTAGTCTACTCTGGAGTATGAATGCCCGGTCTCGATACTCCCTCGACTAGGGACATTTAAGGATGTTCTTATAGATCACCCAGCTCCCACGTATATGATCGCCATCATAATGCTGGTAGTCAAGCAAGAATCCTATGGGCTCTATCAACATGCAATAGTGATCTGTAATATCACATAATGATTGTACATGATGATAAAAGCAAACCAGATAGCATACTATTATTTTGAGTAAGACTATTCTACCCGTATAGATCCTCCTTCAATCATCATAATCACCTGTCTGTGATTACAATAATTGCCTTGAGGGCACTATAGCCAACAATCTCCCACTTTCACTTAAGGCTAATTATTGCGGTGCTACATACTCACAGCCCCTATGATACTGAACACCCAACTTCTCTACTAATCAATCTCGCAAAGCACGTTTGTGAAACTATTGTGTTCGAGAAATAGCCTCAGTGAGTGGATTCGCTCCAAAGTTTCTATCTTTATCTCTCTATATATCTCAACTTCGAGGAGAAAGACTATCCCCCGAAATGAGCAATATCTTGTCTAAGAATTTGTCTGGATATCTGATGGGACCCAGTTCACAAATGAACTCCAAATCCAACAAACTTTTTAGAATGTATCATCCACTGAATTTAATCAATATCCTGCGCCATGCCATCCTCAATATCCACTTGGACAACCTGTCCAACATACTGCCCCTCAAAAGAGGGAAAACAATAACTCTGACAGCCACTCTGTCATCAAGGTCACCTTGGAAGCTTAAAATGATAACCGCCTCCCGAAGGAAGCTGCCGTTACCATATACCAAGAATATACACTTATGTTCATAATCGCTTCCCAATGTTTCTCTAGGATTGGATTAATATATATTTATTGCAGCTAGTGCAAAATCAATATCTGGTGTTGTACTTGACATCTCATGATTGACTCAATTGCCTAAGCAAGTGATATGTGATTGATCGTGAAAAACTGTTTGTAGAATAACTGCAATCAATAAAGGTGTTGCTCGTAACTAGCCGAGATGAGTACGGGTCGTCCTCAGGGAAACGTGGAACCTTTATCTTTCTTTAGACGTGTTGATTGAAAAGAGAGAGAATAGTTTTAAGATTTATTTTAAATACGGATAAAGATTTTATAAGGAAAATGCTCGTAGGGTTCATAGGATTTAGTAGTTGATGGATGGCTAATAAAGATGACCCATTTTATCTTTTGATAGATTTAAAACTAAATTGATAGTGACGAATGAAGATTAGGGTTCTTGGAAGAAACTAGGGTTTCCCTACTATTGACCCTTGTCCCTTCATTGATCTCTATTCATGTCTAGCCCTTAACAAAACAATTGTTAATCTAATCTCAAATCGCGGTCGAGACTATCAATAAATTGGTAGCGCGCCCGATAAGAATGTTAACGATTCTCTTGCTAAAGTTTATAAACTTCATAAGATGTATAAGAAGTTAAAATATTTTCTCATCCATTGTTCTACCCTAATCCTATGAACCCTAGCAAGCTAGGAATTACTCATGCATGTTGTGAGAAGAAGAAGAAAGGATAGAGAATGAGATCATAATTAAAATGCAAAAAGTAAAAATACAGAAAATAAATAATTAAACAAAATGATCTACCTTTATTAATCAACTTCACAAGTACACATCCTACGAATTTAGATTACAATAGAAAGAATTTGCTCTCGATCTCTACTTCGTAAGAAGTAGATGCTCCGTCGATTTTCATGTCGCCCTATCACGTCGAATCGTGGACATGTCTTGGATCTCTTGTTCTTTGACGATGATTTGCTTAGTGTAAAAGGTGATGAGTTTTAACTTTAGCCCTCGGTCCTTTATATTGCCCTCAAATCAGAAATCCTAAATCTCATAGGTTTAAACTTTCCATAAAGATCCACTTTTCAAGTTTTCAGATCCTACGATTTTTTTGGCGGATTTTTGATCCTGACATCTTGAATATCTTTATCTCTTGATCTAAGCTAAATCTGCACAAAATCCCCATGACTAATGTTAGTAATATTTATTAAATTAGAGAGAGTATCTTAATTACTTTATATGGTAATAAATCTTTAAAAAACTTGATTAAGAATATTTCATATGCTATGCATCTTTTAATTACTAAAATATTATACATATATTTTGAAATATTATTCTAATTATTTGTATGATATTATATCTTTCAAGAATCTTGATTAGAATATTTGATATGATATGCATATTTTAATTACCAAAAAATTATATAAATATTATATGCATATATTTTCCTTCATAATATTAAATATAATGTATAAACATATGGTTAAGAGTATTTTTCAGATAAACCCACATATGTTCTCTATTTATAATAAACATCTTTAAATATTTAAGAAAAGTAAGGAAAATGTTATATCAAAAGTGCAATATTTTCGATTGAACAAATACCCCTAAATTTAACTTTGATCGTCCCGAACAAACTAGTTATTCAAGAGAGGGAGAAAAAAGAAAAACCTAGCACACTTTCGTAAGTAATCATGATTGCACTGAACACATGCAACAAGCCTTTAAACCTTTGGGTGTCCTTAGTAGGAGGAGTGTTGTCTCCTGAGGGTTTTCAGCGGATTACACCCACAAAATCCCATAATAAAAGAAAGATGGTGGAAGTTACATACAAAGATATGAACATATAAAAAAAAGAACTTGAAAAGAAGAGTTTCCAACTACACTAGCTTTTCGGATGCCATAGGCCCTATCATACTGGTCGTGAAAAGGTATTAGAAATCACATTATCTCTCAATAAAACATTGCCTTTAGTCTTCCTCCCTACCTTTTATCCAAACATCGATCATATACCCCTGCGTGTGTGTAAAAGGCATCCCTACACTTAGAGAATTCAATTCAAGCTATCATACTCTTGTCCATCTTCCAAAGTATTTTATAGTTGGTGAATATTTTAGATGGAATTGCTTACACATTTTTCATGCGACCGTTAATACTTCTTGAGATACTAACCAACCGATTACAAAATGTGCTCGCGCATTTAGGCATAATTTCTTGTCTTGCAACACGTAAGGCTTAGCAGTGGTTCCCGAACCAGTTGGTCTAAGGCACTAGGTGATAAAGCACCCTCGCTATATATTTTTTTATACTGCCTTATGTAATTACAAAACCAGTGTTCATTTTTTTTCCAATTTTTTTTTTATTTCTATTATCCTTCATACTAAGGCTTTTAGACAAGAGTATTTCAAGGTATCCTCTACTATCCCAAGTTTCAAGATGTGTGTAAGTGCGTATAGCAGGGTATCAACGTTCAAAAGTTTAGACTCAAGAATAGAGTCTGTTTTTCAGACTTATTTTTATCCACAGATTAATAATTTTCTTTATCTTACTAACCCTTGGGACAACGGCTCATAACTACTTATTACTAGCTTCGTTTAAGAAAACATCTAATTTTCTTGCTTTTTTTAAACTATTCTTATCTTTCATATGTAATTTTTCACTTTCAAACTTCCATTATCAAAAAAAAATTATGCTTATATTTATGATAATGCAAAATAATGCGTGAATAAGCACAAACCTCCCCCAAACATTTTTGCAGCAGTGTCCTCACTGATATCATCTGTTAAGCTTAAAAAACTGTAGATTTGGGAGGAAAAGTTAGTAATGGAGACAATAATGAATGTGAAATTCTCTCCCAAACTTATTTTTTGCTCATAATTATGTAAAAAAAAAATTCGTTCAAGAGCCAAAATATATCCCCCCAAACTTGAGTAAAATCATATTAAGCATTTAAAATTATTGGGGGGGATTAAAATTATTGATCAAAGTAAAGACTTACAAAGACCAAAAGTCAACACCAACCATTCAAAATTTTTATCAATGTAGCACCAAGGTTGGTAGAAGATCATGTCACCTATTAACGTGAAGAAGTGTGGAGGGGATAAGAGGTGGAATAGAACGGGTTTACGTCTCGGTGTATAGAGACGAAACAGTGATGGTGGATTACTCGCATTCTCGTTCTTGATAAGAAGAAGAGATGGCGGTTCAACTTCTTTGTGTTGGGGTTGATTCATCACAACGCCTATATTTTCTAAGAATGTGAGTTTTTTAGCGAAGATTTCTTCAAAGGTTTCATCGATATCCCGAATAATAATTTCATCAGAAAGAACGGGATGATACTCGGACTCCATAAACGGTTCATATTGAACGTTAGATGTTGACTCGGACAACTCAATAGAAGGGTCCGTATGTGTATAATAAAAAGCAGGGTCAAACAACAACATAATAGCGGAGTTAAGATCAATATCGTGAAGCTTTTTAAGTTTGCTGCTATCGGAATTTATCGCTTCGACAGAACATACTTGAGCATAGGGTTCGGAAGGTTCACATCCCAACTTGTAAATGTTAAGCTCAATTGACATCTTGCCGAAGGATAGGGTCATAGAGTCGTTTCGACAATTGATTATTAAGTTGGAAGTCGCGACAAAAGGTTGACCTAAAATCACCGGAATTTGGTTTCGTGTGATCGCTACAGGTTGTGTATCTATAATGATAAAGTCCTCAGGGAATACAAATTCCCTGACTTTGATTAACACGTCCTCTAGCTCACCCCTAGGTTGGGTGATAGATCGATTTGCCATCCGGAGAGTGCAGTGCGCCAGTTTTAACTCTCCGATCCCTAATTTCTCATACATAGAATATGGAAGTAAGTTAACACTAACACCTAAATTGAGTAGAGCACGATAAATATTTTTACCCCCAATAAAAATAGATATTGTAGGACTCCCAGGGTCCTTTCATTTCATGGGTAACTGTTGGGTAAAAGCAGTGCTCACATTACTTGCTAGAAAAACATTTTTAGGTACTTGAATTTTCCTTTTCCTAGTGCACAAGTCCTTTAGAATTTTCGCGTAGGACGGAACTTGTTGGATAGCATCTAGGAGAGAAATGTTTATGTTAACTTGATTAAAAACTTCCACAATCTTCTCCATTTGTAGACTTGGTCTGTTACCCTTTAACCTATTTGGATAAGATGCTTTATCAATAAGTGTTTGGTCCAACATTGGAGGAGTTTGTGGGGATAGAATCGATCCCAGAATTGGAGTAGCGATCGTTTTAGGTGGACTCGAGGAAGCAGGCGGAGGGTTCGAACCTATTGGAAAATGGAGAATAGGCTCAGAAAAAGGTGGGAGACTAGACGAATTAGGGCAAGAAGTGGAAGAAGCCGGGGTTTCGATTAAATCCTCATCATCAATCTGTTCACCCACTTGGTTATTCAGCATTCTTCCCGATCTCAACGTGGTTACGGCACTCATATTATGACTTTGTGAGTGGCCAGGATTCGGTATAGATTGAGATGGAAGTTTTCCTTTTTCTCTTGCACTCATCGCGACAATTATTTGTGCAAGTTGTGCTTCTATCGATTTTATACTTTCACCGTGGGAGGTGGTGCTCTGCGTTAATGTTCGGATAGAATACTTTAATTCATCCGTCGTTTGCATGGAATGTTTAATAAACATATCCATACTTCGTTCGAGTGCAGATAAGTTTTCGGTACCGGGCATTTGGAAATAATTATTATAATGTGTAGAATTGTTGTCCGGATTTTGAAAATGTTGCAATTGAAAGGGGTGCTGACTCTGTTGTGGTGGTTGTTGTTGCTGTGGAGGAGGTCTTTGATAATTTCTTGGGAATTGGTTTTTATTTTGGGTTTAGTTTTGGTTCCAAGCAAAATTGGGATGATTCCTCCATCCCCGATTGTATGTGGAAGAATAAGGATCGTTTCTAGGTCATTATTGAAAAGCAGCATTAGTGTGTTCTTGACCTTGAAAAGGAGGATTCAAAGGACATTCTTCCGTCAAATGCGATGGGTCGGAACAGCAACCACACACGGTTTTGGGAAGCGTAATTTGGTTTAGGGAGGCTGAAGAGACTTTGTTTTCTATAGCATCGAGTTTCCTTTGTATAGCGGCCATTTCAGCTTTTACTGTGTTGGAAACATCGCGCTGATGGATACCTCCCCTAGATGATGATGGTCTAATGCTTTCCCACTGCAAAGTTTATTGAGCGAGATCTTCCAGAAATTACCAAGCTTCACCATCGTCTTTGGACATGAAATGGCATTGACAAATGTTTTCAAACATCTGCTTTGTCGCTGGATTAACATCCTTATATATAATTCGGCACATATCCCATCTATTTATTCCATGATGAGGACATTGGACAAGCAGATCTTTAAACCGTTGAAAGCATTTCTAAATGGTTCATTGGGAAGCTGGGTAAACTGGTTGATCTCACTCCGAACACGGGTGGTCTTATGATTGGAATAAAATTTCTTAAGGAATGCTATAAAGAATTCATCCCAATTGGAAATAGAGTGTGCGACAGTGTTATAAAGCTATTTTTCTGCTAAATCGCACAAAGTAAAAAGGAGAAGACGCAATCTCATAGCATCCACTGAAAGTTGTGAAGTGCCCATCATTGCGCATACGTTTTCGAATTTGGTGATAAAAACGTATGCGTTTTCAGACTCGAGCCCGTGAAATTTGGGTAACAGGTTGATGAAGTGGGGTTTAATTTCAAAATTATCCCTATTGGCTGGTGGAAGAGATAGACAATTAGGAAGGGGACCGCGTATAGGATAGCATCTTTCTTGGAGAGAGATGCACGGTGGATTCTGTGCACCGACGGGTGGTGGCAGGGTAGTGTTATAATCTGATGGAGAACCTTCCATCTCGGTCATTATATATGGAGGGGAAAAGAAGATGAAGAAGTACCGACTTCGGAGTTGATAGTAGGAACGCAGACAAGACGGGCACTAGAATCCCGTGTCCAACCGAGCATGCACTAAGCGGTTTTAGTGTAAGTGGCAGCGTGTGAACGATAAAAAAAATGGTTTGTTTTGAAAAAGACGGACGTGAGACCAATCACACAGAAATGCACAATCAACCCTAGAACTAAGATCACCTAGGTCAAGTAACTAGACCGCTCCTAGGCTTCAAAAGGACAAGCCGCAGGATCAATCCTCTACCACCTCTTTATTACTTTTGTGGTCAAGTGCGTGCCAGGTAAGTGGGGAGGCATCCGCTATACGAATCACCGAAAATAGCGGGCCTAATTAAGTAACCACTTGCCTTAGACACACTTGCCTTAGACACCACGAAAGTAATATGGATAAGCGATAGATTACCCATGACCTTCCTCTATCCAAATTGAGCGCGACGGTCCTTAGAGTCTTGGTATAGATATTTTTAATTAATATAGGGTGATGCAGATGCTCGTTTTATGATTTGTGGGGCCTTAGAAGGGTGATGAAATCCCCACCTAATCTGAATTATGGTCTTGCCCCTTAAAGTCCGTATTAAAATATGCACAAACAAACCAATTACAAAACTCGCAAAAAGATTTTTGAGCGGCGATATTTTGCAAAGAATCCTGCAGAAAAATATTTTATTGGATTTCAGAGGAGAGAGAAGGATATGAGAAATATACTAGAGAAGTTTGGATGCGCAACTCAACAACAACAACGCAGTTCCGCCGTCGTTTGCACACAAATGCCGCGGTTCTGCCGCGCTTTGACGTGATCATTTTCTTAGTTTTCTTTAGTGGTCTCTTGTACTCCTTTGGAATTTGATGAATGTCTCTGAATCTTTTTCTCCTCACTACAGTGACTCCAGATTCCTTCGCAAAAATCGCACACTAATCATTAAATACACAAGTTGCGGTTTTTTTTATTTTTATGATATGAATTGAATAAGAATTCAACCCGAATAGCAAGAAAAAAATTATGCACGTATCCCCGGTAACTGCGCAATTTGATTGATCATGAAAAAGTGTTTGTAGAATAACCACAATCAATAACGGTGTCGCTCGTAGCTAGCCGAGATGAGTACGGATCGTCCTTAGGGAAACGTGGAACCTTTATCTTACTTTAGATGAGTTGATTGGAAAGAGGGAGAATAGTTTTAAGATCTATTTTAAATACGGATATAGATTTTATAAGGAAAATGCTCGTAGGGTTCATAGGATTTAGTAGTTGATGGATGGCTAATAAAGATGACTCATTTTATCTTTTGATAGATTTAAAACTAGATTGATAGTGATGAATGAGGATTAGGATTCTTGGAAGAAACTAGGGTTTCCCCACTATTGACCCTTGTCCCTTCATTGATCTCTATTCATGTCTAGACCTTAACAAAACAATTGTTAATCTAATCTCAAATCGCGGTCGAGACTATCAATAAATTGGTAGCGCGCCCGATTAAGATGTTAACGATTCTTATGCTAAAGTTTATAAACTACATAAGATGTAAAAGAAGTTAAAATGTTTTCTCATCCATTGTTCTCCCCTAATCCTACGAACCCTAGGAAAGTAGGAATTACTCACGCATGTTATGAGAAAAAGAAGATAGGATAGAGAATGAGATCATAATTAAAATGCAGAAAGTAAAAATACAAAAAATAAATAATTAAACAAAATGATCTACCTTTATTAATCAAATTCACAAGTACAAATTCTATGAATTTAGATTACAATATGAAGAATTTGCTTTCGATTTCTGCCTCGTAGGAAGTAGATGCTCCGTCGATTTTCACGTCGCCCTATCACGTCGAATCGTGGACCTGTCGTGGATTTCTTGTTCTTTGATGGTGATTTGCTTAGTGTAAAAGGTGATGAGTTTTAACTTTAGCCCTCGGTCCTTTATATAACCCCCAAATCATAAATCCTAGATCTCATAGGTTTAGACTTGCCATAAAGATCCACGTTCCATGTTTTCAGATCCTACGATTTTATTGGCAGATTTTTTATCCTAACATCTTGAATATTTTGATCTCTTGACCTGAGCTAAATCTGCACAAAATCTCCATGAATAATGTTAGTAATATTTATTAAATTAGAGAGAGTATCTTAATTACTTTATATGGTAATAAATCTTTAAGAAACTTGATTAAGAATATTTGATATGCTATGCATCTTTTAATTACTAAAATATTATGGATATATTTTGAAATATTATTCTAACCATTTGTATGATATTATATGTTTTAAGAATCTTGATTAGAATATTTGATATGATATGCATATTTTAATTACCAAAATATTATATGCATATATTTTCCTTCATAATGTTAAATATAATGTATAAACATATGGTTAAGAGTATTTTTCAGATAAACCCACATATGTTCTTTATTCATAATAAATACCTTTAAATATTTAAAAAAAAGTAAGGAAAATGTTATATCAAAAGTGCAATATTTTCGACTGAACAATATGCCAATCATGCAAATCCCCCTCCTCATCAGTCTAAAAGACATCTCTTTAAAGAGGATGACTCCATCACCTGCGGGTACATCACAACGCCAGGAGTCGTCCATTCTAATACACTTTAGAATAATGTCAAAGTATCCGAATTGGGACACTTCCCAAATCTAGATCTAAACTATAGATCTAGTAACCAGAATCCATGATATTATATCCATATCCTATTTGGAGAAACCACCTTGTGACAACCACAGTATAACCGATTGTAGTATAGGAAGATCTCTTCTTATCAAGTGCATGCCATCCAAATACCAGGACATCAATCCCCACTACATTCTTACCAAATCCATCTCTTATTCTGATGAAGTCAAACTCTATGACTGTCACATCAAAATAGATGATCTATCTCTGCTATACCTGCTTTAGTCTATAAATAGACATAAGCTACTTGCCCACTATACTTCCGCTGCTCCCACTGACTACAACAACACTCTGGCAGATTCATATACACGGGCACTTCTAAAGTTAGTTTAGAACGACGCTACACTCATCCTCCTGCCAGGTCTCATAGTCAAGAACAGCAATAGTGGCAAGTTTGGATAACCATAAACCTCCCTGTCACCGTCTGTGAGGAGACCAAAGTACCTCTCAGGTGCCTGAGGTTACCCACCAAATCTGCGAAGTAGCTAATGGATTGTCGAAACCATTTGAATCTTTAGTTTCTAATAAATTTTCAGTAATTGTTTGTGGTTTTAGAATCACTTCCAGTTCTACTGTAACAATCCTAATTTTTCCTATACACTTTTCTATACAATTTTTTTTAAATTTTTTTAAAAAAATCCATAAAAGAGTATTTAAACCCGAGCACAATATATATATAAGTAATTATTTTGTTTTTAAATAACTCCATTTTTAGTATACATGAAATTGTTTTAAAGTTAAAGTATACTTGGGGTATTTAATGTTGCTGTTACCACTTTTAGTAATTATTTTCACTCCATAATTACAAGAAGGAGCTTGTAGCTCATTGGTAACACCTTGCACTGCTGAACCAAGCTACCAGAGTTCAAATCCCATGCCCCACATTATTTTTTATATTATTTTGTTTTAATTTTTTTGGAAAGTCAACAGTCAAACAGCCATAACTCACAAAATTTATACTGAACATAAAAAACTAAATGCACCAAAATTCCCCCCATGAGTTTCCCTACCCGACGGTACCCCGACTCGGCCGGCGCCGCCGGCCGGACTCGGCCGGACGGCCGAGTCGTCAACACGGAATTTCTCCGTGTTGACCTGGTCATTCCCCCTGCATACTTTATTTTCTTTGATCGGTTACCAGATTCTCAATAAATCACTTTTATTCCAAAATTTAATGATTTTTAATGTTTTTTTAATATCTTTTTATATTTTTTTTAATTAAAACCCTAACCCTAGCCTAGCCCTATATAAACACCCCTACCCTCTACCCTTTCACCCTACATTCCTGAGTCCACTCTTTAAAAAATTCAAGAAAACTCGGTACGTTAGAAAAAGAGCGAAAGGCGAAGCGCTGCCGAAATCGAAGACGAATTCCGGCGATCGTACTAGGACCCTTCACGACGTTTCGACGCACCGACAACCCACTACCTTCCTAGCACTCTCTAGCTTGTCCAAACCCGTAAGTCCCCCTCTTTCTATCTTTCTTTTCTTTTAAGAAAAATACGACTTTTTAAAACCCGACGGAAATCGGAACAAACCGATTTCCGATTCGGTTTTCTATCAAAACTCACTTGTCACAAATTCCATAATGCTTAAACATATTTATGTTGACTACTAATCACTTAAAAATCAATTTGGACAAGTTTTCACACATGAAATGATAACTTTTGCAAAATACCGTATTTTCGCACTTAAATACCACCATGTTTAGTTTATCTCATTTAACCCTTTAACATTGTTATACCTTAAAATAGATCACGAGGTAATGACCTACCTCCACACACACGCAAATACAACCCTAATTGGTATCATCAAAACTTAGAATACGAAAATACAAGACTTTACATTAAAATACCATTTTCTTTATAAACCTTTTCTAAAAGTTCTGAGTTGTACACAATTTTTTAAAAACAATATCTTTAATTGGAAAATACGATATGTCATGGACATCGATCGTTTATCTAAACCTGACTTTGTGGTGTCTAGGCTAGGCAAGTGAGCTTAGGTAACCTTAGAAGGCCCGTCTCACGATTCGTGAGCTGATCCCTCCTTCCTCACTTGTACTTACCTCGCCATAATTGGCAGTGAAGAGGCGATTTGAGGCTTCTAATGACTTGTCGTTTAGACCAATTAGAAATAGGCTAGTTGGCTTAGGAAACCCTAGAATCTAAAATACGGAAATTTACACCCTTTTACAAATAAAAACCTTATTTTTATAAAACCGTTTTCTAAATGATTAGTATTTATAAAATCTTTGTAAAATGCCACTACAACCCACATTTGGGGAACCCGTTAGGGATTGTACGGTTTATCGTCCACCCTCGGGCTTAGTAGTGCGAGATTCAGACCTCCGAAAGGAGCATTCGGTCTCAAAAGGTTTAAAATACGACATTTAAGAAAAATGAGATTTTTGGAAAATAAAATATTTATTAAAAATTATTCTTGTATAAACATATGTATATTTATCATTTAAACACCTATTTTATTATAAGATAAAGTTTCCACCTTTTCCTAAAAATTACAAGATTAAAAGTTACATTAAAATACCATGAATTTCAAATAAATCAATATTATAGATTAATACCTTTATTAGGATATATTCACTAGAAATATCACTAAATAAAATCGCACTCATCATAATTATAAAGACGAATAATAAATACTTGAGGTGTATCTTGAAAACTATACAAAAGTATATTTTTACATAAAAACCCCCTCAAGTTTTATAAATTACAATAAGGACCCTAACAATTATAGAACTTCAAATTACTTTTCTTTTAGTCTGACTCGGGTTTGAGTCTGACTATTTCTGACTTGAATATGATTCAAGTCAATCTATATTCTTTAATATTCCAACTCAATATAAACACATGAATCCCTGAATCCAGTTAACAATCTATTCAACTTGACTGAATCAAACCATGGATATACATCCATTATTCTGTTATTCCTTTTACCTGATTATGCAGTTACAACATGTTTACTGATATCATGGTTTTGGTCGGTCATCCAACTTACACAATACAATACAACAATACTGTCAAAACACTACGGGGTTTAAGGGGTAGATTGGTAAGGAAGGTGTTAAAGGTGGCACGAGGTGGTCAGATTAAGACACCTAACCTATATTCCGTTGCTGTTGTACCGTGGCTTAACGGTTCCTTGTACATTCCGTTTTCCCTGGTCTCTAGCATATAGAGACCCCTCTCGTATACACTGGCATCCTTCTATACCAAGCTACAAACAACATCGTTAACACAATATTCCATAATATTCTACAACATAATACTTTAGAAAATACTCTTATTCTATCTTTCTAGTTCTTCCTTATCTTTGGGACTTACCGAGCGACCTGTTCGCTGACGACATTCTATTTCTTTCTTCTTTGAATGTCGTCAGTTGCTTTGGACCCAGCAGAGATCGAGCCCACCGGTGAAGACTTGGAGCATTTTCACGAAGACCCCGAGCTCTAGATATTATATCTTGTTCTATTCAGTATTTTCATTTCCTGTTATGCCACTGTTTAGGCATCGCTTTTCATTTCAGTTGTATTTACTTTTCATGCATTGTACAAAAGAATGTTATTAATTAAGTTGCTGTTATTTCTATATCTCTTGTCTCTTATGATTTACTTTTATATTGCTTAGATACGCTTAGCGTATGTACTTCTGAGTACATACGTAGCGGACCTCGTCACGTCTCCTTCGCCGTACACCGGGAAGCGGTGCCTGACAGGTTTTGTTGGTGGCCCATTCAAGTCAGAGCTGTATGAATCCCTATCATGCAGTTCTGGTCTGCGTGAACAACCTAAGCAATATAACATAAGAACCAGCAATTAAAACATTCTTTACAATTCATGTTCCTTGAATCTTGCAAATTTCTATTCCTTGAATCTTATCATTTCATGTATTTGAATCTGTCCTTACCCAAATTTTTTCTTCAAGGTTATGGATTCCCCGAACAACACCAGCACCAATGTCAACAACACCCCTCCAGCACTACCTCTCGCACCAGCTGTTCCTGCACCACCCACCGAGCAAACAATGCTATTTGAGGCGATCCGCAGTCTTCTCGAGGGACAACAGCAACTTCTGAACCGTCCCGAGACTGACGCATCGGGAGTAAAGCAATTCAGAGCTTTACATCCCAAGCAGTTCTCTGGTAAAGGAAGCCCTCTTGAAGCGGAAGAATGGGCAAAAAGCATCGAAGACGATCTGGCAGCAGCTCAAGTGCTAGACAACGCTTGGGTCCGTGTAGCAAAACTACAGCTCACGGATAATGCTCGCAACTGGTGGAAGGCGGAAGAAAGCCGCCTGGTACAGTCGATTGAATGGAAGACCTTTCGCGAGAAGTTCGACGCGAAATACTTCCCTGTGACTGCCAGGTTTGCAATGGAGCAGCAGTTTATTCATCTACAACAGGGTTCAATGTGGGACAAATCAGTAGATGAATACGATACTGAATTCACCATGTTAAGCCGGTAAGATATGTCATAATAGTTCAATTTTTAAAAATCACATACTACATAGCTAACACAATCTTTAAACAGATTCGCGGCACACTTGATACCGACGGACGATATCAGAGCCCGTCGCTTTCAACAAGGACTGGACACGGAGATTCAGGCTGCTCTAGCCACAGGAAAGTTTTTGACTCATGAGGATGCTCTAGAAGCTGCCCGCAGCTATGAGGCAGTAATAAAAGCAAGGGGCATACCTCAGTCTGCAGGAGTCAAACGCCCTGCCAATCAGATGGCAGGTGGAGCCTCGTCCAGGCCACCTTTCGTGCCAAGGCGACCCGGAGTACCAACCCATCGTCCCAGCCCAGCCTTTTGCACCTACTGCAAGAGAACTGGACATATGATGAAGGACTGCCGTCGAGCCAACCGCCTTTGTTTAGTCTGCGGCTCAGCTACTCACGATATTGGGTCTTGTCCCCAAAGGCAGAACCCAGTTGCTGCACCCAGGCCAGCAATTACCTATCCGCAGCGACCAGCTCTTCAGGCACCTGCTCCCAGACCTGCACTACCTGCACCACCCAGAGGACCACAAGCTGCACCACCTTATCGTCAGTTCCATCAAGCTCAAAGGAACATTCCGAGGAATGCTCCTCAGGCCAGGAGGAATGTACCAAGGCGCCAGGCTTTCACGATGTCTGTGGAAGAAGCTGAGGCCACTGGACAAGTCATCACTGGTAAATTTTTTCTTTTCAAACTTTGCTTTTCTACTACTTAGTTACATATTTCCTATACCTAAACAAATCCCATATACCTTAGGTACAATCTTAGTATCCTCAATCCCTGCACTTGCACTGTTTGATACTGGAGCATCACACTGCTTTATGTCGCAACGGTTTGTCCGAACCCATGCGATTCCAGTCTCACCGCTTGTATCCAGCTGGAATGTCAGTTCAGGAAATGGCGTTCTAAAGGCAACTATGGGATGCAGCTTGTGTCCAGTCGTCGTCTGCAGTCGAGAGTTTTATGCTGACTTCAAAGTGCTGGACATACCGAACTTCGATGTGGTTCTAGGAATGGATTGGCTTTGAACTTTTTATGCTACCATAGACTGTCGTCAAAAGAGGGTAGTATTCGAGATCCCAGACCATCCGGTCTTCTATTTCAAAAGTGGAGACCGTACACTGGAGCCAAGTACCTACAAAGCGAAGCCAAGAGAAGCAGTAGTTGCAGCAGCTCAAGCGGAGGAAGAATTAAGAACAGATGTGGTTCGAGAGTTCGACGATGTATTTCCTGACGATATATCAGGTTTGCCTCCCGATCGAGCTCTTGAATTCAGTATTGATTTAGTACCAGGAGCACAACCGGTGATCAAAGCACCCTATCGTTTAAGTCCGAAAGGTTTGAAGGAAGTCCGAACACAGTTGGACGAATTACTGGCGAAAGGATGGATTCGTCCCAGCACTTCAAGTTGGGGATCACCTGTATTACTTGTGAAGAAGAAGGAAGGTTCATACAGAATGTGCATCGATTACAGAGCCTTGAACAAAGTCACTATAAAGAACAAGTATCCACTCCCGCGCATCGATGATCTATTCGATCAGCTAAGTGGATCTTGTGTTTTCTCTAAATTAGATTTTCGTTCAGATTATCATCAAGTGAAGGTCAAGGAAGCTGATATTCACAAAACAGCTTTCAGAACTCGCTATGGACATTACGAATTTCTAGTGATGCCATTTGGAGTGACCAACACACCCGCAATATTCATGAACCTTATGAATCAAGTTTTCCGGGAGTAGTTAGACAGGTTTGTTGTCATCTTCATCGATGACATCCTGGTGTATTCTAAGAGTCGGAAAGAACATGCAGAACATCTATGAATTGTCCTGGAAACTCTTCGACAACATTAGCTTTATGCCAAGTATAGCAAGTGCGAGTTTTGGCTAAATCAAGTTGGTTTTCTTGGACATATCGTATCAGGAGAAGGAATCTCTGTGGATCCAATGAAAGTTTCGGCAGTTAGCGAATGGCCTACACCAAAGTCAGTGAAGGATATTCGAAGTTTCTTGGGTTTAGCTGGATATTACAGAAGCTTTATTGAAGGCTTTTCGAAGATAGCAACGCCCCTGACCAAGCTCACACGTAAAGATGAAGAATTTGTGTGGTCAGAAGCATGCGAACAAGCTTTCGTAGAACTCAAGTCAAGGTTGACATCAGCACCTATTCTCGTCATACCGGATCAATCTGGAGGATTCGAAGTGCATTGCGATGCATCCGGTAAAGGATTAGGATGTGTTCTACATCAGCACGGTAAGGTTGTGGCTTATGCTTCAAGACAGCTGAAGATTCATGAGCGCAATTATCCGACGCATGATCTGGAGTTGGCAGCCGTCATCTTTGCTCTCAAGATTTGGCGTCATTATCTACTTGGTGAGCGAGTGAACATCTACACAGATCATAAGAGCCTGAAGTACGTGTTTACTCAGAAGGAGTTGAATATGCGGCAGAGAAGATGGTTAGAACTCATGGCGGACTTTGACATCAACTTGCAATATCACCCAGGGAAGGTGAATGTAGTACCTGATGCTCTTAGTCGCCAACCATTAGCAATGAATTTCACCGCTCAATGGAAGCTTCAGCAAGACTTGCATCAGATGGAGATTGAAGTAGTCATGCCAGGTAATGTTTCAAGTTTGATGAATTTACAAGTTCAATCAACCATTGTCAATCAGATCAAAGCAGCTCAAGCAAGTGATGCTAAGTTGCAAAAGATCATAGAACAAGTGGAGAATGGACTCAGAACAGACTTCATCATCCATGAAGACGGATCTTTGAGATACGGCAGCAGATTGTGTGTACCAAAAGGTCCTGTTCGGAAAGAGTTAATGAAAGAAGCTTACAGCTCTCCCTATGTAGTACACCCTGGAGGTACCAAAATGTACAAAGATCTACGTCAGAATTATTGGTGGCATGGAATGAAGCGTGAAGTAGCCAGAAGCGTCGCAAAATGCTTGGTGTGTCAGCAAGTAAAGGCTGAACATCACAGGACTGCTGGATTACTTCAACCGTTACCAATCCCAGAATGGAAGTGGCAACACATCACGATGGACTTTGTGACTGCTCTTCCTCGCAGCACAAAGGGTAACGATTCTATATGGGTCATTATGGATCGACTCACAAAGTCGGCTCACTTCATCCCATTTCGAGTTGGCCAATCAACTGAGACACTAGCGAAGAAGTACATGGAGGTAATAATCTAATTTAGATTTAAAACTCTTTATAATATACTATCTCTGATACCCATGAACTCATACAGGAAATTGTGAGACTCCATGGAGTACCAGTCTGCATTGTCTCCGATCGTGACACCAGGTTCCGATCGCAATTTTGGCAGAGTCTGCAAGCAAGCTTGGGAACAAGTCTGAACTTCAGCACGGCTTATCATCCACAAACAGATGGTCAGTCGGAACGAACTATTCAGATCTTGGAGGATATGCTCAGAGCATGTATGCTAGACTTCAAAGGATCGTGGGAAGATCACTTACATCTTGTGGAGTTTTCGTACAACAACAGCTACCAAGCAAGCATAGGAATGGCACCTTTTGCAGCATTGTATGGAAGGAAGTGTCGATCACCATTAAGTTGGGACGACATCGGAGATAGGGAACTTCTTGGACCAGAGATGATAGTAGCGACTGTTGATGTGGTTCGTACTATCAGGGAAAGGATGCGCATAGCCTAAGATCGACAGAAGCACTGGGCTGATGCAAAGAGACGACACTTGGAGTTCCAGCCAGGAGATCACGTATTCCTGAAAATATCTCCGAACCGTGGAGTGATCCGATTTGGAAGACGGGGTAAGTTGAGTCCGAGATATATTGGACCGTTCGACATACTCGAACGAGTCGGCGAAGTGGCATACCGCTTAGCGCTTCCACCCTCATTGGAAGGAGTGCATAATGTGTTCCACATATCCCAACTCAGAAAGTATGTAAGTGACCCAGCCATGTTCTCGATCATTCCGAGCTCACTATACAGCCCGACTTGTCTTGTGAGCAGCAGCCCATGGAGATCCTGGACAGGAAAGTGAAGACACTTCGGAACAAGAAAGTTAACTTGGTTCGAGTGATGTGGAGGAAAGACACTCCAGGAGATTCCACTTGGGAAAGGGAGAATGAAATGCGTACTAGATATCCACACCTCTTTGTAAACTAGTCCTCAAATAAAAGTTGTAAATTTCAAGGACGAAATTTTTGTAAGAAGGGTAGAATGTAACAACCCTAATTTTTCCTATAAACTTTTCTAAACAATTTTTTTAAATTTTTTTTAAAAAATCCATAAAAGAGTATTTAAACCTGAGCACAATATATATATAAGTAATTATTTTGTTTTTAAATAACTCCATTTTTAGTATACATAAAATTATTTTAAAGTTAAAGTATACTTGGGGTATTTAATGTTGCTGTTACCACTTTAAGTAATTATTTTCACTCCATAATTACAAGAAGGAGCTTGTAGCTCATTGGTAACACCTTGCACTGCTAAACCAAGCCACCAGAGTTCAAATCACATGCCCCACATTATTTTTTATATTATTTTGTTTTAATTTTTTTGGAAAGTCAACAGTCAAACAGCCATAACTCACAAAATTTATACTGAACATAAAAAAACTAAATGCACCAAACTTCCCCCCATGAGTTTCCCCACCCGATGGTACCCCGACTCGGCCGGCGCCGCCGGCCGGACTCGGCCGGCGCCGCCGGCCGGACTCGGCCGGACGGTCGAGTCGTCAACACGGAATTTCTCCGTGTTGACCTGGTCATTCCCCCTGCATACTTTATTTTCTTTGATCGGTTACCAGATTCTCAATAAATCACTTTTATTCCAAAATTTAATGATTTTTAATGTTTTTTTATATATATTTATATTTTTTTAATTAAAACCCTAACCCTAGCCTAGCCCTATATAAACACCCCTACCCTCTACCCTTTCACCCTACATTCCTAAGTCCACTCTCTAAAAAATTCAAGAGAACTCGGTACGTTAGAAAAAGAGCGAAAGGCGAAGCGCTGCCGAAATCGACGACGAATTCCGGCGATCGTACTAGGACCCTTCATGACGTTTCGACTCACCGACAACCCACTACCTTCCTAGCACTCTCTAGCTTATCCAAACCCGTAAGTCCCCCTCTTTCTATCTTTCTTTTCTTTTAAGAAAAATACGACTTTTTAAAACCCGACGGAAATCGGAACAAACCGATTTCCGATTCGGTTTTCTATCAAAACTCACTTGTCATAAATTCCATAATGCTTAAACAAATTCATGTTGACCACTAATCACTTAAAAATCAATTTGGACAAGTTTTCACACATGAAATGATAACTTTTGCAAAATACCGTATTTTCGCACTTAAATACCACCATGTTTAGTTTATCTCATTTAACCCTTTAACATTGTTATACCTTAAAATAGATCACGAGATAATGACCTACCTCCACACACACGCAAATACAACCCTAATTGATATCATCAAAACTTAGAATACGAAAATACAAGATTTTACATTAAAATACCATTTTCTTTATAAACTTTTTCTAAAAGTTCTAAGTTGTACACAATTTTTTAAAAACAATATCTTTAATAGGAAAATACGATATGTCATGGACATCGATCGTTTATCTAAACCTGACTTTGTGGTGTCTAGGCTAGGCAAATGAGCTTAGGTAACTTTAAAAGGCCCGTCTTACGATTCGTGAGCGGATCCCTCCTTCCTCACTTGTACTTACCTGGCCACAATTAGCGGTGAAGAGGCGATTTGAGGCTTCTAATGACTTGTCGTTTAGACCAATTAGAAATAGGCTAGTTGGCTTAGGAAACCCTAGAATCTAAAATATGGAAATTTACACCCTTTTACAAATAAATACCTTATTTTTATAAAACCGTTTTCTAAATGATTAGTATTTATAAAATCTTTGCAAAGTGCCACTACAACCCACATTTGGGGAACCCGTTAGGGATTGTACGGTTTATCGTGCACCCTCGGGCTTAGTAGTGCGAGATTCAGATCTCCGCAAGAAGCATTCGGTCTCGAAAGCTTTAAAATACAACATTTAAGAAAAATGAGATTTTTGGAAAATAAAATATTTATTAAAAATTATTCTTGTATAAACATATGTATATTTATCATTTAAACACCTATTTTATTATAAGATAAAGTTTCCACCTTTTCCTAAAAATTACAAGATTAAAAGTTACATTAAAATACCATGAATTTCAAATAAATCAATATTATAGATTAATACCTTTATTAGGATATATTCACTAGAAATATCACTAAATAAAATCGCACTCATTATAATTATAAAGACGAATAATAAATACTTGAGGTGTATCTTGAAAACTATACAAAAGTACATTTTTACATAAAAACCCCTCAAGTTTTATAAATTACAATAAGGACCCTAACAATTATAGAACTTCAAATTACTTTTCTTTTAGTCTGACTCGGGTTTGAGTCTGACTATTTCTGACTTGAATATGATTCAAGTCAATCTATATTCTTTAATATTCCAACTCAATATGAACACATGAATCCCTGAATCCAGTTAACGATCTATTCAACTTGACTGAATCAAACCATGGATATACATCCATTATTCCGTTATTCCATTTACCTGATTATGCAGTTACAACATGTTTACTGATATCATGGTTTTGGTCGGTCATCCAACTTACACAATACAATACAACAATACAGTCAAAACACTACGGGGTTTAAGGGGTAGATTGGTACGGAAGGTGTTAAAGGTGGCACGAGGGGGTCAGATTAAGACACCTAACCTATATTCCGTTGCTGTTGTACCGTGGCTTAACGGTTCCTTGTACATTCCGTTTGCCCTGGTCTCTAGCATATAGAGACCCCTCTCGTATACACTGGAATCCTTCTGTACCAAGCTACAAACAACAGCGTTAACACAATATTCCATAATATTCTACAACATAATACTTTAGAAAATACTCTTATTCTATCTTTCTAGTTCTTCCTTATCTTTGGGACTTACCGAGCGACCTGTTCGCTGACGACATTCTATTTCTTTCTTCTTTGAATGCCGTCAGTTGCTTTGGACCCAGCAGAGATCGAGCCCACCGGTGAAGACTTGGAGCATTTTCACGAAGACCCCGAGCTCTAGATATTGTACCTTGTTCTATTCAGTATTTTCATTTCCTATTATGCTACTGTTTAGGCATCGCTTTTCATTTCAGTTGTATTTACTTTTCATGCATTGTACAAAAGAATGTTATTAATTAAGTTGATGTTATTTCTATATCTCTTGTCTCTTGTGATTTACTTTTATATTGCTTAGATACGCTTAGCGTATGTACTTCTGAGTACATACGTAGCGGACCTCGTCGCGTCTTATTCGCCGTACACCGGGAAGCGGGGCGTGACATCTACCATACTCCCACTAATATTTTCTGAAAAGAATCTATTTTACTAAAACTAGTAGTGAGTCAAGAACAATATAACTATTGATCTTCCAGATGGTAGAATGTTAACCCTCATCAAAGCCCGGGATAACCCATAAACTGCCATTACTGAAACGTGCCTTGAGTTTGTTCAGATTCCGGTTTTAACCATCAGCTGGATAACTCCATATAGCTTAATATCGTTAAGATATGAATCCATTCTATATATCTAATATAGAAACAAAGGCACTAATTTAATTGGAACCGGATTCAGAAATCATGCAGCTGTTTCCAGTGCATATCAACCAAATGGAAGAAGGCCATGCAGCATTACTCATCCAGGAATACATCCACTTATGAGTAACCTGAAAGAGAAGAAAGTTCTCAAAATTATTACTTACAACGGAATACCTAACACAAGTATCTACATCTTCAATCACCTTGAAGAATCCTGATATTTGCAACATATGGTTCTCTACTTTATTCTTATACCTATATCTTCTCAATATCTGGACCTTGTATTTCAACGAAATATTTGTCTAGAACTGGAGAAGTTATGAGTAAACATAATATAGTACAAGTACCAACCCCTTTGTCCTAACGGATATCGGACAACATACAATACTTTGTATTTGTCCACTAAGTTTAATAACTCAAATCTTGTGCGTCGTAGGTTGAAAATTGTACTATGGTTAAGAAGAATTACACCGTTGTTAAATGCACCTTATCTAGCCATCAACTTATATAGGTAAATGTCATAGGCATAATTTTAAAATTTTATTTCTCACATTATAAAATAAACGTATAGATATATCAGTTTGAAATTGGTGTATAACGACGGATATTCAAAACAAAAAATTTGCTGTTAGGTAAAACCCAGGTGATTTCCTCAAATATCACCAATTACAAAGAATTCCGATATATAGAGGATCTAATCATCCAATTCCCAATATCTTACTCCTACTCACCATCTGTAACGCCATACAGATGTGAGAATTAAATCTGATAAATACATACCCTGGAGTTAGAATCTAATTAGGAAAACAGTTTTCAATTAACACCGCACAGTAAAACCGAAACATGAAAATGTTTCGAAAGGGTAAGAGGGTTTTTCTAGTAATGCCACTTCTACTATCCAAATTCATGAATGTAACCGTATATTTTCTTTCCCTCACTCCAATCTCTTTATATGTCTTTACTTATTACCTTCTGTACACCACAGTTAGGCTAATTGATTTTCTTCCTTCCCTACCCTTCGGCACCAGCCTAAGATTTGGAAGAAGACTATCCAATAAGTGCAATAGGTGTACTCTCCTATTACTAGGAGCTCTCGTAACCTGAGAGAAGATAAAGATAAAAGACAACCGAATAATCCTATTCAATTTCTCCCGAACCGGAAACCATTCTCGAACTGGAACAAGTTCCTTCGAGTTCGTATGTGACTATTGTCGGCTATAGTGTCCTCAAAGTCAATTATTAGATTGCAGGCACATGATTGCAATGATTGAGGAAGGACCTATACCGGTAGAACAGTCTTACTCGAGATGATAGTATGCTATCTGGTTTGTCTTTATCATCGTGTATATGCTTCAGGTGACACTACAGTTCACTATTATATGTTGATAGAGCCTATAGGATTCTTGCTTGACTAGTAGTAGTATGATGGTGATCATATACGTGAGAGTTGGGTAGTCTATAAGCACATCCTTAAAGTGTCCCTAGTCGTGGGAGTTTCGAGACTGGGCATCGATACTCCATGAATAGACTAGTGTATACGGATCGAGACCCCGATGAGGGATGGTGGATGGTCTCACAAGCCATTCGTGTCAGTTGGTTCACCTAAGATAGTATACAAGTGCTCATTAGGTTATGAGTACACCGGACAAACTCGCCGGGAACATGCTAGTTGGTATTATAGCTATTGTCAGATAGCAGTTCCCAGGTGACATGTGTACAGGTTAGTCTATCGACCTGAGATCGTCATTTGTCTCGTGTGAATTCCTACTGTGCTTTGATTACTACTCTACCACGGCTCGAAGGAGTCGTGCAAACAGGTTTTAGTTGGGTATAGTCCCAAGCCACATGGAGGCAGTGAACAGATCGTCAGGGGATTCGTCTCTCCCGGTATTGGGCGTAGAGGTCGCGGTGTGCACGGATGTCCATCACCAGAAATCCTTGGCCAAGGTAGTCAATAATTACCGATCTAGGATCGTTAGTTTCTCTGGTGGTGATAAGCTTCATACCGACACTAAATATAGCGTTATTTAGGGTCTGACTTTATCCACCCCTAAGACCTAATATGCGATACTCATAGACGAATGGACCGGACTGTACGGATATTGTCACTGTCAGGCTCAGTAGGGTTTCTGGATGAGTTCGCTCATCGGCCTCCCTTTCGCTCAATACCTGGATAGCCATTACGTATAGCTAGTGCCACTGACGTGCTTATGGTTAAACCCATTTCCAGCGTATTGACGAGTCTTTAGAGTCCCACACAGAGCGTTTTCCTAGTTCGGGCGAAACGTTGTAGAGGCTGTATGGTTTTATGGCAGGGTTCGATCATATACGTGCACTCGTGCACGGATCATGATCAGACGGATCATTCTGGTGGGCTTTGGTTTAAGCCAGATCCTAGTATTAGATAGTTGGATTATTTTCGTCTCGTTGTATTCGTATTCAGTCGGAATACGGATGCAGGTATGTATATACAGTTGAGGGGTATTCTTGTAATCCGTTACAAGATTATTTTGAAGATGCTATTACTTTTTATTGTATTAAACGTTTAGGGTTTTGATAAACATTTAATATTTTGATGATGTGGAAATTGTGAGGCTAAGTCTTGGCATGGTGCATTTATTGTGCCATGCTTTATTGTTTATTGTTTTATATTGTGAGATATTTGTGAGGGTTTTATGGTAGATATTTTGTGTGATGTTTTTTCTATTATTACTACAAAATACCTCACAATATACCACAATATAAACACATGAAAAAATGGGGCAGCCAAGCTTACTCTTTTTCAAGTTTGGCCCTTTTCTTTTGTGCAAAGACTAGAGCTCACATTCTTCACAACTCATGGATTCTTCTTCACCTCCATCCATACCCTCTCATGTGTTGAGAATCCATAGATGTCTTGAGACAAAATGATCACACACTCTCTCTACTTCATCTTGAGCATCTAGGTTAGCAAACTAGTTGTTCGAGTTGCTTCGGTTTGAAGCGGGAGCCCGTGTTAAGAATCCTCGACGTGGATCGTCTTCAACGAGGGAGACCGGAGAGCGAACTTGTTCGGGGCAGCCGCGAGGAGCTTATGAAGAGGTTGAAGACCGAAGGACATGGATCGAACGGTATAATCTTTCCAAACTCTTTTCTGTTAGCTAGTAAACGGTTAATGGTTCGATCCGGGTAATTGGTTGTGGTAGCGCCAAGTTTTACAAATTTTTGTTCCGCATTTGGCCACGGATTGATGGCCGGGACGCTGCCGTAGCCCAACATGGTATTAGAGCCAACCCATTAACCGTATACTAGTTGGTTTAGACAATGTTAAACTATCGAAACCGAAACAAACCTGATTCACCGCCTCTGCACATTCCAGTTTCTGTTGATTTTAAAAGTGTCTTCAAAAATTATTTTAACAACTGCAGAAGACTACTGACATGACCCCTTGACTTCACCCCAAACACGAACCAATTCCGCCGGATTTTGGCCGAGCACAGGGCAGTAAAAACCGAGCAGGCCGGTTCTTTATGGGCTTCTGGACTTCGTGTTTTGGGTGTTGTCTTGTCTCTGGAATGTTGGTTCAGTGATATTGTTTGTTTAGTCCAGTTTTTGATATGGATTTATCTAGTTGTTTCGGGCTATTCGGGGTTATTTCGAACTCGATAATTTCTATCATTGTTTAAAATTTACAGTACATACATTTCTATCTGCGATCGTGAATGTCATTTGATCGGTACAACTTGTCAAATTGCTATAGTTCTTTTAGACGGGTTTGCGAACGTGACATTCACGTTGATGTTCTGTGTTGTGTTGTGTTGTTGTGGATTCGTCGTGGTGGATAGGTTGGGTGCAATGATAGTGCAGTTTAGTTTTATTTGTACATTTGATATCGCGGGGCGAGCGTCCGACATGTGGACTACCGTCTCTGCCTGTTTGTATATTATTTGTTTGGGGCACAACCGGGTTGAGGTCGATGTCACCATTGTACATATTTTCTTTTCTGTACTAGGATTACCCCATGATGGAGTGCACGGATAGCCAGGTTCTGAAAGGCAACAGGTCCGCATCTCATGGCGTTGAGAAGGAAGGGACCTCACTCTAGAATTGGTAGGCTATTCACCGCACTCGTAGGGGGTACAGGTTGACCCAAGATAGGGTGCTCAAGTTACCGGATTCCGTAAAGTGCTGGGTGGCCCATTCACTTTGCTGAAGGGGACTGCCTCGCTTCTGGTTTTGGCGGGTAACTTACCGCGCTCGTAGGGGTCTAGGTTTTCATTGCACAGGCTATCCACATGATCCGGGGAACGTCGGGTTTCACTTGCGGCTCAAAGGAAACCCGGGGCTCCCAGATTATCTGTATTGTTCTGTGATGCTTATTACTTTTCTGTGATGTTTTATTTATCACGCCTGGAGCGATCATTATATATTGTTATATATATACTAGTAGATGTTGTATATGTTTTACACCCGTGCTAGTCCAGTCCTTGCTCTGTCGTTAGTTAAGTAACCTAACGGGTGATGACGGGACCCAATGGCGAATGCAGATGGCATATACGTACATCATATTTTCATTCTTTTCTGGTGTGATTAATTGATAGGACTGCGTTGATTCAGATCAATGTAAGGAAAACAAACTTATTTGATGTTGTTGGAACCAAGTTTTTAAAAACAGACATTACAGACGTTTCCTTTTTCTTTGCATAGTAGTATTCGGTTATGAATATCCGGCACCTTATTCGACGAGGCAAGGGCCGAGATCCCTTCATCGGGAGTGAGCCCTTGAGTAAAAGTTGGCGTCAACGTAATAACTTCACTATAGTCGATTCCTTTTTGCTTTGCACAACGGTATTCGGTTATGAATATCCAGCACCTTATTCTACGGGGAAAGAGCTGAGATCCCTTCACCGGGAGTGACCTCTTTAGCAAAAGTTTTCGCCACTATATATTTGTAAATCCACTTGGATTCCTTCAATGATGTCAAGTTCATTACGTTAAAGGTTTTTCGCCAAAAACCAGTCGTTGCCCTCAGTCATTTCTTACATGTATTACTTAGTATTCACACTGTGTATGTTGACCTCTGTCAAGGCACAGTGCTTGGTTGCTGGGTAATGCTTGTTTGTTGCATAGATATGCGATTAGTTAGGATAGTCGCACGGTCATTTTGACCACTGTCAAGGGCACGTGCGGATGGGTCTAAGTTAATCCAGGACAATGACGGGTTGAACTTGACTTGCGACTTATGATATGTTGACCTCTGTCAAGGTCATAAGTCCTTAGGGGTAAAAATCACATCGGGAGTTTATAAAGAAACTGAAACTTGCCAGTCATGCGCATACCTTCTGGAGTGTGGTGACTTGAGTGGATTCCATCAAGTTATCATGTGATGATAGTTGGATCCCAATTCCCACTGATGAGTTGGTTTACTCCTCGGGTGATTTTAGATGATCCCGACTAATTCTTCTTTCAGGTTTGGAGGAGAATTTGAGGATACAGTGGGAGACATCCTGATTAGATAAAGTGATTAACCATTCTGATCTAGGTTAGAGTGCACGCTAAGTGTTTCTTTTCTCTCTCTCATTAGCAGCGACCATGGCCCGACCCTAGACTATAACTCAGTGACCAAGTTAACCGAACTTTCTTAAAACACTGGCTTTTGGATTGTCAGAGTTGCATACTTCATTGCCACTCCTACTCTTACCCTTTGCTTTTCTCCGGAACATTCTGTATCATTATGAAGATCCCATTTTTATTGGATATGACCATCGTATGGTTATATACGAACTCGAAGGAACTTGTTCCAGTTTCGAGGATGGTTTCCGGTTCTGGAGAAAATGAATAGGACTATTCAGTTGTCATTTCTTTTTACTTTCTCTCAGGTTGTGAGGGCTCCTAGGATTAGGAGAGGGTACACCTATTGCGCTTATTAGATAGTCTTCTTCCAAACCATAAGAAGGTGCCAAAAGGTGGGGAATGAAGAAAACCAATTAGCCTAAGTGGGGTGTACAGAAGGTAATAAGCAAAGACAAATAAAGGGATTAAAAAGAGGGCAAGGTAAATTGCGACTGCTATCATTCACGACCAAACCACGTATTTCATCGCCACTCCTACTTCACCTTTGAATTTCTCCAGAACATCCCGTATCACTACGAAGATCCACAGTTATTGGATAATCCATCGTATGGTTATATACGAACTCGAAGGAACTTGTTCCTATTCGAGGATGAATTCTGGTTAAGGAGAAATAGAATAAGGTTTATTCAGTTGTCTTTTATCCTTACCTTCTCTCAGGTGCGAGTACTCCTAGGATTAGGAGAGTACACCTGTTATACTTATTGGATAGTCTTCTTCTAAACCATAGGCTGGTGTCGAACGGTAGGGAAGGAAGAAAACCATTTAGCCTAGGTATAGTGTACAGAAGGTAAAGAGTAAAGACAAATAAAGGGATTTGGAGAGATGGCAAGGAAATATACGGTTACAGTTATGAATCTGGATAATGGAAGAGGCATTACTGGAAATACCCGGATACCCCTTTGAAATATTTACATGTTTCAGTTTCACTATGCGTTGTTAATAGAAAACCGATTTCCCAATTAGATCCTTACTCCAGGGTATGTATTTACCAGGTTTGATTCTTGCATTTGTATGGTTTTACAGATGATGAGTGGGAGTAAGTTATTGGGAATTAGGTGATCATCCTCATTATATCAGAATCCGTTGTAATTGGTGATATTTGAAGAAATCTCTTGGGTTTTTGCCGGACGGCAAATATTTGGTTTTGAATATCCGTTGTTATGCACCAATTTCAAACTGATATATCTGTACGTTTATTTTATAAAGTGAGATATAACTTTTTAAAATTATGTTCATAACATTTACCTATATCAGTTGATGGTTAGGGAAGGAGCATTAAACAGGGGTGTAATTCTTCATAGCCATAGTGCAGTTTTCAACCTACGACGCATAGGGTTTAAGTTATTAAACTCTGGGGACTTATACAAAGTATTGTATGTTGTCCAGTGTCCATTAGGACAGAGGGGTTGGTACTCATACTATATTCTGTTTATTTGTGACTTTTCATGTTTTAGACAAGTGTTTCGTAGAAATACAAGGTCCAAGTTTTGAGAAGTCATAGCTATAAGAATAAAGTAGAGAACCATGTGTTGCAGGTATCAGGATTCTTCAAGGTGATCGAAAATGTAGATACTTGTGTTTGGTATTCAGTTGATAGTAATGGTTTTGAGAACTTGCTTCTTTTTCAAGTTACTCATATCTGGATGCATTCCTAAGTTGAGTAATGCCAATCGGCCTCTCTCCATTTGGATGACATGCACTGGAGATGGCTGCATGATTTGAATAAGGTTCCAATTAAATCAGTGCCTCTATTTCTATATTATATATAGAATGGCTCATATCTTAAGAATGTTAGGGTAAATGGAGTTGTCCGGTTTATACTTAAAACCAGACTCTGTATAACTCAAGGCACGTTTCTGTAATGGTAGTTTGTGGGTTAACCCAGGCTATGACGAGGGTTAACTTTTTACCATCTGGAAGATCAATAGTGATATTGTTCTTGACTCGCCACAGTTTTAGTAAAATGGACTTTTTTAGAAAACAGTAGTGGGAGTATGTTAGAACTGGAAGAGATTCCAGAACCACAAACGATTACAGAAAATTTAATAGAACCTAAAGATTCAATCGGATATGATATTCCATTAGCCACTCTATAGATGTGGTGGGTAACCTCAGGCGCCCGAGAGGTACTCCGGTATCCTCAAAGACGGTGACAGGGAGGTTCTTGTTTATTCAGACTTGCCATTACTGCTGTTTTAGACTATGAGACCCGGCAGGAGGATGAGTATAGCGTTGTTCTAAACTAGTTTTAGAAGTGCACGTGTATATGACTCTGCCAGAGGGTTGTCGTAGTCAGTGGGAGCAGCGGAAGCATAGTGGACAAGTAGCTTATGTCTATTTATAGACTGAAGTAGATATAGCGGAAATAGATCATCTATTTTTGATGTGACGGTCATGGGCTTTGATTTCATCAGGATAGGAGATGGATCTATTAAGAAGGTAGTAGGGTGTGATGTCCTGGTATTTGGATGACATACACGATGTAGAAAGTAAAATTCATATACTACGATCGGTTATACTGTGGTTGTCACACAGTGGTTTCTCCACATCGGATATGGATATTATATCAGGTAATCCAGTTACTAGATCTATGGTTTTAGATCTAGATTTGGGTAGTTTCCCAATTCGGATACTTAGACAGTATTCTAAAGGTGTTTTAGAATGGACGACTCCTAGCATGGTGGTGTACCTGCAGGTGATGGAGTCACCCTCTCTAAAGGTATCTTACAGACTAAAGGGAAGAGGAATGTGCATGATTGGGACATCACTTGCTTTGGCAATTGAGTCAAACATGAGATATCAAGTACCACACCAGATGTTGTTTTTACACTAGCTGCAATAAGTTGATATTAATCCAATCCTGGAGAAACGTTCGGAAGCAATTTATGAACATAAGTGGATGTTCTAGGAATTTGATAATGATAGCCTCTTTTGGGAGATGGTTATCATTCCAGGCTTCCAAGGTGACCTAGATGACAGAGTGACTGTCAGACTTATAGTTTTCTCTCTTTTGAGGGGCAGTTGTTTGGACAGTGGTCCAAGCGGATACTGAGGGAGGCATGGCGCAGGATACTGATTAAATTCAGTTGACGATACAGTCTAAGAAGTTTGCTAGATTTGGAGTTCATTTGTGAACTAGGTCCCATCAAATATCTAGACACATTCTAAGACAGGTATTGGTCATTTCGGGAGATGGTTTTCTCCGCCAACTTGAGATAAAGAGAGACATAGAAAGAAACATTAGAGTGGATCCACTCACTGGGGCTATTTCTCGAACACAATAGTTTCACAAACAAGCTTTGTGAAACTGATTAGTAGAGGAGTTGGGTGTTCGGTATCATACGGGCTGTGAGTCTGCGACACCGCAATAATTAGCCTTAAGTGCAAGTGGGAGATTGTTGGCTATAGTGCCCATAAAGTCAATTATTGGATCGTAGGCACGTGATTGCAATGATTGAGGGAGGACCTATACCGGTAGAACAGTCTTACTCGAGATGATAGTATGCTATCTGGTTTGTCTTTATCATCGTGTACATGCTTCAGGTAACACTACAGTTCAATATTACATGTTGATAGAGCCCATAGGATTATTGCTTGACTATCAGCAGTATGATGGCGATCATATACGTGAGAGTTTGGTAGTCTATAAGCACATCCTTAAAGTGTCCCTATTCATGGGGGTTTCGAGACTGGGCATCGATAATCCATGAGTAGACTGGTGTATATGGATCGAGACCCCGACAAGGGATGGTGGCCGGTCTCACAAGCCATTGGTGTCAGTTAGTTCACCTAAGATAGTATACAAGTGCTCATTGGGTTATGAGTACACCGGACGGACTCGCCGGGAATATACTAGTTGGTATATACCTATTGTCAGATAGCAGTTCCCATGTGACATGTGTACAGGTTAGTCTATCGACCTGAGATCGTCATTTGTCTCGTGTGAGTTCCCACTGTGCTTTGATTACTACCCTACCACGGCTCGAAGGAGTCGTGCAAACAGGTTTTAGTTGGGTATAGTCCCAAGCCATATGGAGGCAGTGAGCGGATCGTCAGGGGATTCGTCTCTCCCGGTATTAGGGGTAGAGGTCGCGGTGTGCACGGATGGCCATCACCAGAAATCCATGGCCAAGGTAGTCGAGAATTAACGATCTAGGATCGGTAGTTTCTCTGGTGGTGATGAGCTTCATACCGACACTAAATATTGCGTTATTTGGGGTCTGACTTTATCCACCCCCTTGACGGGATATGCGATACTCATAGACAAACGGACCGAACTGTGCGGATATTGTCACTGTCAGGTTCAGTAGGGTTTCTGGATGAGTTCGCTCATCGGCCTCCCTTTCGCTCAATACCTGGATAGCCGTTACGTACAGCTAGTGCCACCGAGGTGCTTGTAGTTAAACCCACTGCCAGCGTATTAACGAGTCCTTAGAGTCCCACACAGAGGGTTTCCCTAGTTCGGGCGAAACATTATAGAGGACGTATGGTTTTATGGTAGGGTTCGATCATATACGTGCACTCGTGCACGGAGTATGATCAGACGGATCATACTAGTGGGCTTTAGTTTAAAACGGATCCTAGTATTAGATAGTTGGATTATTTTCGTCTCGTTGTATTCGTATTCAGTCGGAATACGGATGCAGGTATGTATATACAGTTGAGGGGTATCCTTGTAATCCGTTACAAGATTATTTTGAAGATGCCATTACTTTTTATTGTATTAAACGTTTAGGGTTTTGATAAACATTTAATATTTTGATGATGTGGAAATTGTGAGGCTAAGTCTTGGCATGGTGCATTTATTGTGCCATGCTTTATTGTTTATTGTTTTATATTGTGAGATATTTGTGAGGGTTTTATGGTAGATATTTTGTGTGATGTTTTTTCTATTATTACTACAAAATACCTCACACTATACCACAATATAAACACATGAAAAAAATGAGGCAGCCAAGCTTACTCTTTTTCAAGTTTGGCCCTTTTCTTTTGTGCAAAGACTTGAGCTCACATTCTTCACAACTCATGGATTCTTCTTCACCTCCATCCATACCCTCTCATGTGTTGAGAATCCATAGATGTCTTGAGACAAAATGATCACACACTCTCTCTACTTCATCTTGAGCACCTAGGTTAGCAAACTAGTTGTTCGAGTTGCTTCGGTTTGAAACGGGAGCCCGTGTTAAGAATCCTCGACGTGGATCGTCTTCAACGAGGGAGACCGGAGAGCGAACTTGTTCGGGGAAGCCGCGAGGAGCTTATGAAGAGGTTGAAGACCGAAGGACATGGATCGAACGGTATAATCTCTCCAAACTCTTTTCTGTTAGCTAGTAAACGGTTAATGGTTCGATCCGGGTAATTGGTTGTGGTAGTGCCAAGTTTTACAAATTTTTGTTCCGTATTAGGCCACGGATTGATGGCCGGGATGCTGCCGTAGCCCAACAAGTATACGATGGCATACCCAAGCAATATGGATTTTCATAGTGATATGGAGTGTTCCAGAGAAATGCAATGGAGATATAGGAGTGTCAGGGGTATACGATATTTCGTCGTGAATGATAGCAGTCGCAATTTCCTTTGCCCTTTATCTAATCCCTTTATATGTCTTTACTTATTACCTTCTGTACACCACACTTAGGCTAATTGGTTTTCTTCCTTCCCTACTTTTCGGCACCTGCTTATGGTTTGGAAGAAGACTATCCAATAAGCGCAATAAGTGTACTCTTCTAATACCGGTAGCCCTCTTAACCTTAGAGATGGTAAAGATAAAAGACAACCGAATAATCCTATTCAATTTCTCCACAACCAGGAACCATTCTCGAACTGGAACAAGTTCCTTCGAATTCGTATGTACCTATACGATGGTATATCTAAAATATGGATATTCGTAGTGATACGGATTGTTCTGGAGAAATGCAAAAGGGGATGCAGGAGCGACAATAATATATGCGACTAAATGACAATCCAAAAGCCAAAGTGTTTTTAAGAAGGTTCGGTTAACTTGGTTCATGAGTTTTTAAGGTAAGGCCATGGTCGCTGCCAAAGAGAGAGAGAAAAGAAACACTCGGCTTGCACTCTAACTTAGATTAGATTGGTCAATCACTTTATCTAATTAGGATGGCTCCCACTGTTTTCTCGAATTCTCCTTCAGACCTAAAAAGAGAATTAGTCGGGATCATCTAAAATCACCCGAGGAGTAACACCTACTCATCAGTGGGAATCGGGATCCAACTATCATCGTATGATAACTTGATGGAATCCACTCAAGTCATCACATTCCAAAAGGTATGCACATGTGTGGAAAGTTTCCTGTATGTTTGAAACTCCCGATGTGGTTTTTACCCCCAAACGATTTATGACCTTAACTAGGTCAACATATCAAAAACCGCTAGTCAAGTTCAACTCGTCATTATCCAAGATTCATTTAGACCCACCCGCATATACCCTTGACTAGGTCAAAATGGTTATGCGGCTGTCTTAAATAATCACAACACCTGCAACAAACAAGTACCAATCAGCTACCGAACACTACACCTTAACTAGGTCGAAACCCGCAGCACGAATACTAAGTAATACTTGTAAGAAATGACGGAAGGCTATGGCTGGTTTTTGGCGAAAACCTTTAACGTAATGAACTTGATATCGTTGAAGGAACCAAGTGGTTTTACAAATATATAATGGCGCAAACTTTTGCTAAAAATATCACTCCCTGTGAAGAGATCTTGGCTCTTTCCTCATCGAATGAGATGCAGGATATTCCAAACTGAATACCACGATGCAAAGCAAAAGAATCGACTATAGTGAAGTTATTACACTGACGCAAACTTTTGCTCGAGCGGTCACTCCCAATAAAGGGATCTCGGCTCTTGCCTCGTCGAATGAGGTGTAGGATATTCATAACCGAATACCACTGTGCAAAGAAAATGAGAACGTCTGTAATGTCAGTTTTTTTTAAAAACTTGGTTCAAACAACATCATATAGGTTTGTTTCCCTTGCACTAATCGGAATTAATGCAGTCCCATCAATTAATCCGTATCACACCAGAAAAGAACGAAAATACATTGTACGTATATGCCATCCACATTCGCCACGGGGTCCCGTCATGCACCGTTTGGTTACTTAACTAACGGCAGAGCGGGGGCTGGACTAGCGTGGATGCAAAACATATACAACATCTACTAGTATATATATAAATATATATAACAATCATCCCAGACATGATATAAGCAACAGCACAGAAGCTCAGCAAGCAACACGGAATGTTAGATAATCTTGGAGCCTCGAGTTTCATTTGAGCCGCAAATGAGACCTGACGTTCCCTGTCATGTGAATAGTCTGTGCAATGAAAACCTGGACCTCTACGAGCGCGGCAAATTACCCGCCAATTCCAGAAGTGAGGCAACCCCAATCAACAAAGTGAATGGGCCACCCAGCATTTCACGGAATCCGGTAACTTGAGCACCCCTCCGTAAGTCAACCTGTACCCCCTACGAGTGCGACGAATAGCCGCCAATTTTAGAATAAGGCCCCCTCCATCTCAACGCCATGAGATGCGAGCCCGTTGTCCTCTAGAACCCGGCTATTCGAGCACTCCACCGTGGGATAATCCTAGTACAGAAAATGAAAATATATGTACAAGAGTGAAATAAATCTCAACCCGGACATTCCCCAAACAAATAATATACAAACTGGAAGAGACGGCAGTCCACATGTTGGACGCTCGCCCCGCAATATCAAACGTACAAATAGAACTGAACTGTATAACTATCATTGCACTACTGGCTATCCACAACGACAATCCAACCACAAGCTCAGCACAGAACATCAACATGAATGTCATGTTCGCAAACCAGTCTAATAGAACATATAGTAACTAGTCGGGTTGTACCGCTCTAATGACATTCACGGTCACAAATAGTAATGTATGTACTGAAAACTTTTAAACGGTGTTAAAAATAGCGACTTCGAAATACTCCGTATTGCCCCAAACCATGAGATAACAGAATATGCAATCTGCGCAAAAACAAACAATACCCAAAAACTAATATTCAAGAGACTAGAACACACCAAAAACATCAAATCCCAACTCCCTCACTGGATCGGCGACGCCGGGAACTATCTCCATCTCGCCGGCCAAGTTATGGAATTTGGGGCTTGTGTTTTGAGGGTGTTCTGGATATCATACAAGTAGTCTTCTGTAATGTTTAAAAAAAAATTGAAGGCTATAAAATTTCGACAGAAACTTGAATACTTTGCGGATTGTTTCGGAGTTGTTTCAGATTCATTATTTAAACATTGTCAAAAACTACTAGTTTAGGGTTTATGGGTTGGCTCTGATACCATTTTGGATTATGCCAGCGTCCTGGCCATCTACCGTGACCGTTTGCGGAACAAAAATTTTCAAAACTGGCGCTAGAACAACCTGATAATCCGAATCTACCATAAACCTAAAGCTAGCAAACTATAAAGGAGTTTAGAATGGTCATACCGAATGATTCTAGTCCTTCGGTCTTCTACCATCTTCTTAAGCTCCTAGAGGCCACCATTATCAAGCTTGATCGCCGGTCTCCCTCCATCGAAGATGATCCACCTGAGGATTTATAGTTCGGGTTCCAACCTCATAGCCGAGGTAACTAGGGTACCTAGTTCGCTAAACTAGATAGCCTAGATGATGTAGAGTCTAATGATGGATTAATTTATCTCCAAACACCCTAGGTTTCTCAACATATGAGACTTTTAGGGGGTAGAAGATGAAGCTTGAGGATGAGAGTGTGAAGCAACCCAAGAAAAATGGCTAAGTGTTGTGAACAAAGAATGAATCAAGCCTCTCAAAAAATATATCACAACAACAAATAACAAGCATGTTACAATGGTGCACCATGAGTCACCCCCATGAGTCACCACAAATCCATGCTTCATATAAAGCCAAAAAAACACCTCATCCCTCCACCTCATTAACCATTTAAAAAAATGGTTAAAACCAACAAATAAGGTGGCATCTTCTAGAAGTATCATGTAATAAATTACAAGAATACCCTTCATCCGTATACACACCCGTATCTGTATTCCGAAAAATACAAATACAAAGAGACGAAAATAATCCAATAATATAATACTAGAATCCGGCTTAAACCAAAGCCCACTAATATTATCCGTCCGAATCATAATACGTGCACAAGTGCACGTATATGATCGAACCCTGCCGTAAAACCATACGGCATCTACATCGTTTCGCCCAAAGCAGGGAAACCCTCTGTGTGGGACTCTAAAGACTCGTCAATACGCTGATAGTGGGTTTAACCACAAGCACGTCAGCGGCACTAGCTGTACGTAACGGCTACCTAGGTATTGAGCGAAAGGAAGGCCGACGAGCAAACTCATCCGATCCCCTTCTAAGTCTGTCTGTGAAAATCTACGTACAACCCGGTCTGTTCGTCTAAGAGTATCGCATATCGAGTTTAAGGGGTGGATAAAGTCATACCCCTAATAACGCGATATTTCGTGTCAGTATGAAGCCCATCACCAACTGAGAAACTACTGATCCAAATCAGTAATTCTCGACTAGCTTGGCCAAGGATTTCTGGTGATGTTCATCCATGCACTTCACGACATCATCCCCCAATACCGGGAAGATGAATCCCCGACGATCCGCTCACTGCTTCCATGTGACTCGGGACTGTACCCAACTAAAACCTGTTTGCATGACTCCTTTGAGCCATGGTAGGGTAGTAATCAATGCACAGTGGGAACTCACACGAGACAAATGACGATCTCAGGTCGATAGACTAACCTGTACACATGTCACCTGGGAACTGCTATCTGACAATAGGTATAATACCAACTAGCATATTCCCGGCGAGTCCGTCCAGTGTACTCATAACCCAATGAGCACCTGTATACTATCTTAGGTGACTAACTGACACCAATGGTTTATGAGACCTGCCACCGCCCTTCGTCGGGGTCTCGATAAGTACACACTAGTCTACTCCGGAGTATCAATACCCAGTCTTGATACTCTCCCTACTAGAGACATTCAAGGATGTGCTTATAGACCATCCAGCTCCCACGTACATGATCGCCATCATAATGCTGGTAGTCAAGCAAGAATCCTATGGGCTCTATCAACATGTAATAGTGATCTTTAATACCACATAATGCATGTACATGATGATAAAGGCAAACTAGATAGCATACTATCATTTTGAGTAAGACTGTTCTACCCGTATAGGTCCTCCCTCAATCATCATAATCACCTGTCTGTGATTACAATAATTGCCTTGAGGGCACCATAGCCAACAAGTCCAAAATTCATAATTTGCTGAAGTGTGTGGAGTCCATGTTGGATAAAAAGCATCTGGTCACCTGGAAGTTACCACTTCCTATGACTTATAGATAACTAGTAGGGCCATCATAACCATGATGCCGACCTCTCTGTCACCATCACCAAGAGAACCGAAGTATCTCTCGGGTGGCTGAGGTCACCTACTAAAATCTGCGGAGTGGCTAATTGATTGTCAAGTCCAATTGAATCCTTAGGTTCTACTAAATTTTCGATAACCGTTTGTGGTTCTGGAATCACTTCCAGTTCTACCATACTCCCACTAGTTTCTTTTGTAAAAAGATTCCTTTTATAAAAAAAGTTGCGAGTCAAGAACAATGTAACTATTGATCTTGAAAATGATAGAAACAAAACCCTAGCGAATGCTTAGGATAACCACAAACAACCATTACCGAATCGTGCCTTGAGTTTGTCCGGATTCTGCATTTAAACAGGAATCAGATAACCCCATATCTTTACAACCTCAAGATATGTAACCAATCTATATCCATATAGAATCAAAGGCACTAATTTAGATGGAACCGGATTCAAATATCATGCAGCTATTTCCAGTGCATATCACCTAAATGGAAAAAGGCCAATACAGTATTACTCATCAAGGAGCGAACCCGCAAATGAATAACCTGGGAGAGAATCAAGTTCTCAATATTACTATATTGGAATATCTTGCATAAGTATCTATATCTTCGATCACTTTGAAGAATCCTGATACTTCCAATGTATGGTTCTCTACTTTATTCTTATACCTATAAACTTCTCAAAAAAATTTGAACCTTGCATTACAACAAATGCGTGTCTGAAACCAAAGAACTATAGGTAAACCTGAATGAAGTATGAGTACCAACCCCTTGTCCTAAAGGACACTGGACAACATACATTTTCATGTATAAGTCTTATGAGTATACTAACTCAAATTCCATGTGTTGTAAGTTGAAAACTGTATTTTGATCGAGAATGTCTTATACCATTATTCAATGCACCTTACCTTATTCTCAACCGATAAAGGTAAATGTTTGGAACACAATTTTCAAAATTTATATCTCACTTTATAAAATAAAGATACAGATATTTCATTTTAAAAATTGGAGCATAACAACGGTTATTCGAAACCAAATATTTTGTCGTTAGGCAAAACCAAGGGATTCAATCCAATATCACCAATTACAATGAATTCTGATATTGAGGATCATATCGTCAATATCCCATTATTCTACTCCTTCTCAGCATTTGTAACACCGTACAGATGTGATATCCAAATCCGATAAATACATACTCTGGAGTCAGAATTAATTGGGAAAACAATTTTCATTTACAAATACACAGAAAATCTGAAACATAAATGTTTCAAGTGGGTGATCGGGTATTCCTAGTAATGCCTTTTCCCAATCCAGATTCATGACAGTAGTAACAATTTCATTTGACATCGCTTCATTCCCTTTATATGTCTATATATCTTACCATCTGTATACCACACTTACGCTAACCGGTTTTCTTCTTTCCCTACCTTTCGGCACCTGCCTAAGATTTAGAAGAAGACCATCCAATAAGCGTAATAGGTGTACTCTCCTAATACAAGGAGCCCTCGCAACCTGAGATAAGATAAAAAGAAGAGACAACCGAATAATACAATCTAAATTTTCCGGAACCAGTGACCATCCTCGACTGAAATAATTTCTTCGAGTTCGTATGTAATTATACGACGGCCATTTCCAAGCAATATGGATCATCATAGTGATACGGAGTGTTCTGGAGAAATGCAAAGGAAAAGTAGGAGTAGCAGGGATATTTGTGACTTTTTCATGAATCATGACAATCCAAAGCCAACGTGTGTAAGAAGCTTCGGTTAACTTGGTTAATGAGTTTTAGGTAAGTCATGGGTTATTGTACCAGAAAGAAAGAAAAGAAACATTCAGCGTGCACTCTATCAAAATTAGATTGGTTATCACTTTATCTAATCAGGATGGCTCCCACTGTTTTCTCGAATTCTCCATAACACCCTAAAAGGAGAACTAGTTGGGATCATGTACACCTTACAAGTTCGCTAACCGTTCAGCTAGGTCTGTGTTGGTACTCCGATGGAGGTCCCCTGTACTTTCGCACGGACCAAATTAATAACCTCATTTCCGCAGCGGCGTAACCTCATTAACACTTTCTAGATACCTAATAGGTTAGCTAATTGTGAAGTGAAAAATCTTCCGAGGAGTAATACCTACTCATCAGTGGGAATCGGGACCTAACTATCATCGTGTGACAACCTAACAGAATCTACTCAAGTCACCACACTCCAGAAGGTATGTGCATGTCTGGAAAGTTTCCTTTATATTTGAAACTCCCGATGTGGTTTTTTCCCAAGCGCTTATGACCTTGACGAAGGTCAAAACATCATAAGTCGCAAGTCAAGTTCAACCTGTCATTATCCTGATTAATCTAGACCAATTCGTGCAAGCCCTTGACGAAGTCCAAAACAGTTGTATGCCTGTCCTAGATTAATGCATCTACCTATGCTACAGACAAGTATCCCCTACCTACCAAACACTATGCCTTAGCGAAGGTCAAAACACATAGCATGAATACTAGTTGATACTCATTTAAAACAACGAAGGGCTACGGCTGGTTTTGGCGAAAAACCTTTAACGTAATGAACTTGATATCGTTGAAGGAACTCTAGTGGTTTTGAAATATAGTGGTTTAAGCTCCGCTTTTTAAAACTAGTAACATAAACCTTTGCTTAAGAGCGAATTCCCCGTGAAGGGAGCAAGGCTCTTTCCTCATAGAATGAGGTGCTGGATATTCCTAACCGAATATGTCTATGCAAAGCAAAAGAATATGACAGTTGTTTTGAAGAAAACCGATTAGTTTTAAAAAATGGTTCCGACAACATCAAATAGGTTTGTTTTCTTTGCATTAAAGATATAATACAGTCCCATCAAATCTAGTTTCTAAGCCACAACAGAAACAACCAAAATAGCATGCTTTTATATGCCATCTGCATTTGCCACAGGGTCACTGGTCTTCACCGTAAGGTTACTTAACTTACGGCAGGGCGGAGACAGGGCTAGAGTGGCTGCAAAACATATAGAAGCATCTACCAACATAATATATATATATATATATATATCAACATCGTAGATAGATAATAGTCATCACAGGCAGATAAGAATCATCATAGGCATGCGAACAAGAATATAGAATAGCGGATAAACTTAGAGCCTTGCATTTCATCTGAGCCGTAAATGAAACGCGACGTTCCTCGGTCATGTGGATAGCCCGTACATAGTAGATCCTATACTCCTACGAGTGCGGCAAGCCACCTGCCAATCCTAGAAACTGGGTAACATGCCCTAAATGAAATGATTCGATCACCTGCCACTTTCTAGAATCCGGTAACTTATGCACCCCTCCATAGGTCGAATCATAAAACCCCTACAAGTGCGGCGAGCAACCTACCAATTCTAGAGCGAGGCGGCCCGGTCTTAACTCCATGAGATGGTCATCTTCTGCACTCTAGAACCCGGCTACTCGAGCACTTCTCCTGGATTAATCCTAGTACAGAAATGAATATATACAATAGTGACATCGACCGCATCCTGGTCGAGCCCCAATAAAAGAATATACATAATATGGAAATGGCGTCCACATGTTGGAGCTCATTCCCAACAAATGAATAAAACAAAATAAATCAAAACTGTACAAGCAACACACTAGGGGGTATCTGACACGACAATCCGACTAATCCATAATCAAGATATATATCACCAGAAATAAGTAATTGAAACAAGTGTGTAACCCCGTCTAATTGAACATATAGAAATTAGACAATGTTAACAACACATCCATGCATGCAAACAAAGTCACGAGATTAGAATTCCAAAACACAATTAGCGCACATCCCAAATATACTAAGGATCAAAAACCAAGTGCACTAAACATCCAAAAAAGTCGAGTTTTGAGTCAATTCGGAAGTCCGAATCAAAACGAAACGTGCACGAACCTTCACGGGGAGTTAGAGAACGAAATTAACTTCGATTCGGGGGCCTAGAGGGGGTACCCCACCCCTGAGGACACCACGAGGTGTCCAGAGGGTGAGGCAGACCCGAAACTGCCTATGGAGGGGCAGTTTCGGGTCCCCACCCCCAAGACCACCTTGTGGTGGTCTTAGGGAGTGGGAATAGCCGTTCGATCCATCCGGGGTACCCACGCACCACCCTGCGGCTTCTCAGTTCAAACCGAGAGCCCACGGGGTGTGCAAACATCTCAAAACTAAAAAATTCGGGACTGTTTTTTCGACAGTTTTCGATGTCCGAAAAAACGTGAATTCTAATGTCGTAACTGGATAGTTTAAGGTGTTTGGGAGGATCTGATACCACTGTAGGGTTCTCTAGTGCCCGCAGTGCAGCAGAGGTGCAGAAGGAAAACAAAAATTTTGACCAAACACGAAGGAACCCCGAACTTAGAATCGATCCAAACTCCTAAACTAGCAAACCAAGCATTCAAAGATACGGAATACTACCTTCGATGCATGTCCACCCAATCGTGGAAGACCCTCCAAGCTCCATGTATGCTGTTCGGATCGTGCTTGAGTGGCGACCGCCCTTGCCGAAGAATGTCTACATGAGGGAAACCGATCCAACCTCCAGCTTCACCGAGTGAAGTGACCAATGCTCCAAGCTCGCTACGAATGGAGTGTGGAGATGTAGGAATATTTTCACTATATTTCACTCTCTTTTTTAAGCTCAAGTGAGCTACCTAGAAGAAAGAGGAGGAGGTGAAGAAGAAGGAGTCATGGAAAAATGACTAAGTCTTCAAGTGAAGGAAAATAAACCACAAGTGTAGAAAAGAATGGCTCATCATCTTGCAACCATGGAAAAATAGTAACCACAAATGATTTTATCAATATTTAAAAGCAAGGCCATACCTCCCTACACCATACTTCTTTACATCTCATCCTCTAACTCATTTTTGATTTTCTATAAAAGAAAAATCAAAAAATGAAGTGTCCATCTTCTAGAACAAATTCCATATAAATACGGAATACAACTCGGTATACGTACAGAAATACATATACGTGTATTCATACAAAAATACGAATAGCCAAGAGCGAGAAAAAGAATAGTGAACAATAATATTAGAATATACATATTAAATATATATATATATTATTAAATCAAAACCTAATTTAATAATCCGGCTTAATTCTAAACCGCTGGTATTATCAACCGTCCGATTAAAGTCCGTGTAGCCTGTACACATATTTAATCAGACACCCTGTATGCACCAACATACGTCATCTACATCATATTGCCTGAACCGGAAAAACCCTTTATGTGGGACTCTATAAACTCGATAATACGCTGGCAGTGACTTACTAGATAAATCTAAAAACTACAAGTACGTCAACGGCACTAGATGTACGTAACAGCTACCCAGGTATCTGTCGAAAGGGAGGTCGACAATCAATTCTGCCCGGACCCTACTGAGCCTGAATGTGACAATTTTCGTACAGTCCAGTCTCTTCGTCTGATAGTATCGCATACCGAGTCTAGGGGGTGGAAACGTCAGACCCTTAATAACCCGATAAGTCATGTAGGAGTCAAGCTCATCACCAATCGAGAAACTACTGAACTCATATCAGTAAATCTCATCTACCGTGGCTACGGATTTAGGATGATATTCAACCAAACATAGTACGACATAGACTCCTAATATCAGGAAAGGCAAATCCTCGAAAATCGCTCAATACCTCCATGTGGCTCGGGACTGTACCCAACTAAAACCTGTTTGCACGACTCCTTTGAACCGTGGTAGGGTAGTAATAAAAGTATAGTGGGAACTCACACGAGACAAATGGCGATCTCAGGTCAAAAGACTAAGCTGTACTAATGCCACTCAAGAACTTCCATCTGACGATAGATATAATACCATCTAGAAGTTCTCAGCGAGTCCGTCCAGTGTACTCACCTCCAGTGAGCACCTGTATACTATCTTAGGTGACATAACACCAATGGCTTGTGAGACTAGCCTGTCACGACCCGAAAGTACAGAACGTGACTGGCACTTAGATTACGAGACGTCTAAAGGCGTAACGTAACCTAAGTCAGCCAAAGCCCAGAAAAATCTAAACCAAAACCAAAAGAGTGAAGGAAACCTTACATGAAAATGATTTTGAAATCAATTAAGTTGCATTGAACTCCTTTTTAAAAACATCAAAAATTTCCGAAAATTTCGGCAGAGTCTCCTTTGTAAATTCTATCCCCCAAAATGGGTACAACAAGTTATATAGCCTGAAATCACAAAATGGCATCCCCAAGTGGGAGCTAGCTCTTCGCCCAAGGCGGATCACAACCACATGCAATATATATATATATATATATATATATATATATATATGTAATCTCAAGAAAAAAAGCATAAGAAATGCGAAATGTAAGGAAACACAACGTCGGCTCAAGTGAGCTCGACCCAAAAGAACCCATATATACACAAATCTCTCAGTCTCATCACTAGGTCGAATATACAAATAAGAAGTGGTAGATGGAGAATACTAGCTACAAAAATAGTACAAAAAAAAGATATAAAAGCACTCTCGCAACCCACCTACGAGCAATGTCGCGAGTCTGAGCAAAAGAAGTCACTAACAAGATAAGCCGCCGCTACTAGGCTGATGAGTCCGACCTGCAAGACACTGTGGTACAACGGGGGTGAGTTGCCAGCTCATGAGTAGAATATAACATCTAGTAAGGCTATCGTAATAATGCACGCAAATGCGTCACAGCATGTATGTCCAGATGTGATGTAATACCTCTAGTATGCATGCACATGTATGCAATGTCAATACTAAATCTTTAAGTGTTTTAAATGCTATGATTCTGCATTCTTAACTTTAGAAAAAGAATATCTGTATAATAGTTAAATACCATCAAGAAATCATCTGAAACCCGTGTTAAGCATCGACACCAAATATGGAAACACATCTGTCTTAATATCTCACTGTATCAATGTCTCAATACATCGGGCTCCGTCAGTCCGGATCGGCCTATATCATCAAATCTCATGACAACGGTCGGAATCCTCCAGATATCCGCCGCACCAGACATCACCGGTAGGTAGTCTTCCCCTGCCAGGCTCATCGTCTACAACTCGATCTTCTTGCCCCGGGGTACCATACCGGGCCCACCATGTACCCGAGACGGTTCATCCACTCCTCGAATCGGGTCCCTAAATCCAACAGAAAACATGAAAACTCATGGTGGACGACACATACATCACGAGAAAACCGCAACTTTGTTTAAAAAAATGATAAATATAAACTTTTGTTAAATTCTTGCGGTTTTCCCCAAAATCCAGAAATCGCAGCAATACTGAAATCCTCACGAAAATCATAATACCCAACATGTTTTATGTGATAAATGTCTATGATATCAAGGTATGCGATGTGATTTGTGGCTAGAATCTATGTAAGTATAAAGATGATGCGAGGTATATACATGCTATGCAATTTCATATATCGTGTATAATGCAAATTATGATACTAAACTAAACAGGTCCTACAGTGCTCATGGCATGGCAATTACCAAAGGCATGTGCGTCACATGAATAGTGCGCGTACAACAGGAGCCAATGGTAATGGTGTTCGTATCCTACGAAGTGATATCACACATGTGTATATGAATATCCATGCAATCTAGCAGACGATTAGCTATGAGGGTATGCAATGTGAATGAGGGGGGTTAGCTAACTAACAATGCAAATCTTGCAAGAAATAAAGTAATCCTAACTAGGGGGCGCCTCACTCCATCCAGACGATTCCCCCATAGATGAATACATCTACTCACTTGAAAACCCCGCTAATCCGATCCGACCACCGCCTTGCCTTTGCACGCCGCGTCCGATGTTTCCGCGACCGATCCTAGAATTGCATAACACACAATATAAGATTACAGATTTCTGAAATGACGTAACTCACACTATGAAAAGATTGACGCTCTTGAATTAATCACAACGTGCACTCGGTACACGGAAAATACACAAAAATCGCTAAAACCTTAACTAAAATCGTCGTTTCGGGGCAATCGTCAAAACTAAAACCCGACTAGACAAAACCCCGCATTCGCGCATACTAATAGACGTATGAGATGCTAATTATATCACTAATATAACGCAATTAGATCACCTCCTAAAAATATAGAAAAACTAATAAGCATTGACATAGAAATATCGATGCAATTGTCGCGGTTTAACGGTGTAGCGATCGCTATATCGCACAAACAACCATTCTAACCAACTAGATAACCACTACCCTAATTTAAACCCAATTATCCTACAACAAACCCTAATTAGGGCATCAACACCTCTCTTGAATTTTCAAAAAACCAACCATTACAATGAAATTAACACTTTAAAATACTAATTTAGCTTATTTAAACTACAAATTTAACAACTAGTTTAGGATTTATACCTTACAAGTGAACCCTAACTTGCACTTGACCTTGAAATATGCCTCCTTTCACCTTATTTTAAAGCAAATTAGGGTTGGAAAGAGGTGGAATAGTTGAATTTGTGAAGAAATGTGTTGATTTTATGGATTTTGTTGATTTTTTAAGCAAGAATTGAACCAAAAGAAGTGAGGGAAAAATGGAGAGCTGCTGCCAAGCTCGGCCAGAGGTAGGATGGGCAAGAGAGAAAGGGAATGGTGTAGAAAATTCCATGGAAAAAGTCTCTTTCTAGTGCAATTAATGCTTTCACATCAAATTTTCACAAAAAAAACCCTTTTTAAGTTCATTTTTGATATAATTCTTAAACCATTGAACAAAAATCTTGAAAAGTCTTGATACAATTTTATTAACACTAAATTTTAGTTTATAATGATTCCTAATTATGAAATTTACCTAATTAAATTTGTATTTATTACTAATTAAACGTATTTTTAAAAGCTTAAAATAATATTAAAAATAATTAATTAAGGAAAAAAAATTTTATTAACTAGAAAATTTTAAGTGACATTTTAGTGACCAATTTATAGTAATATCTTATCTAAATTTTGTATAATTAGGTCTATAATGAAAAATACATATTTTGACTTTTTACGGAAAAAGCTGCTAATTTAGCCGATTACCGAAAAACTGCCTAAACGATTTTCGAAGCATTACATGGCCACCGCCTCTCATCGGGGTCTCAAAACCTATACACTAGTCTACTCTGGAATATCGATGCCCAGTCTCGATACTCCCACTACTAGGGACATTTAAGGATGTGCTTATAAACCATTCAGCTCTCACGTATATGATCGCCATCATAATGCTTGTAGTCAAGCAAGAATCCTACGGGCTTTATCATTATGTATTAGCAATACGTAATAACAAGTAAAACGTGTACACATCAATGATAAAGACAAACCAGATAGCATACTATCATTTAGAGTAAGATTATTCTACCTGTATAGGTCCTCCCTCAATTATCATAATCGCGTGCCTGCAATTACAATAATTTCCTTGAGGGCACTATATCCAAAAAGGAAAAATAGCCATGAGCAAGTGTTGAAAGTATGAGTGAATGAATGAAGAAAAGAAAAGAGTGGAATGGTTTCATTATTTTTACAACCATGCAAAATAAAATATCATAACCAATTAGTGAATAAACAAATGAAACCAATTCATCTCTACATGTCTTCAACCATGCTCAATGACACCTCACCCTCCACCTTATTTCATGAATATTCATAAATGAATATTCACAAATTAGGTGTCCATCTTCTAGAACAAATTCCGTATAAATACGGAATACAACCCGGTATACGTATCGAAATACATATACACGTATTCGTATAAGAATATGAATAGTCAAGAGAGAAAATGAATAATGAACAATGATACTAGAGTGTGTGTGTGTGTGTGTGTGTGTGTGTGTATAAATTATTAAATCAAAACTTGATTTAATAATCCTGCTTAATCCTAAGCCGCTAGTATTATCAATCGTCCGATTAAAGTCCATGTAGCCTGGACACATATTTAATCGGACACTTATATGTACCAACATACATCATCTACATAATATCGCCTAAACTTGGAAAACCCTCTGTGTGGGACTTTAAAGACTCATCAATACGCTGACAATGGGTTCAACCACAAGCATGTCAGCGGTACTAGCTGTACGTAACGGCTACCCAGGTATTGAATGAAAGGAAGGCTGGCGAGCAAACTCATCCATACCCCTACTGACCCTGTCTGTGAAAATCTCCGTACAGTCCGGTCTGTTCGTCTAAGAGTATCACATATCGGGTCTGGGGGGTGGATAAAGTCAGACCCCTAATAACTCGATATTTAGTGTCGATGTGAAGCCCATCACCCACTGAGAAACTACTGATCCAAATCAGTAATTCTCGTCTATCTTGGCCAAGGATTTCTGGTGATGGCCATCCGTGCACAGCACGACATCTACCTCCAATACCGGGAGAGACGAATCCCCGACGATCCGCTCACTGCCTCCATGTAGCTCGGGACTGTACCCAACTAAAACCTATTTGCACGACTCTTTTGAGCCGTGGTAGGATAGTAATCAAAGCGCGGTGGGAACTCACACGAGACAAATGATGATCTCAGATCGACAGACTAACCTGTACTCATGTCACCTGAGAACTGCTATCTGACAGTAGGTATAATACCATCAAGCATGTTCCCGGCAAGTTCACCCAGTATAACTCATAACCCAATGAGCACATGTATACATCTTAGGTGACCCACTGACACCAATGGCTTGTAAAACCGGCCACTGCCCCTCGTCGGGGTCTCCAAAAGTATACACTAGTCTACTCGGAGTATCGATATCCAGTCTCGATACTCTCTCGACTAGGGACATTTAAGGATGTGTTTATGGACCACCCAGCTCCCATGTATATGAACTCCATCATAGTACTGGTAGTCAAGAAAGAATCTTATGGACTCTATCAATATGTAATAGTGATATGTATACCACATAATATATATACATGATGATAAAGTCAAACTAGATAGCATACTATCATCTCGAATAAGACTGTTCTACCCATATATGTCCTTCCTCAATCATCATAGTCGCCTGCCTGCGATTACAATAATTGACTTGAGGGCACTATATCCAACAAAAGCTACTAAGCGGCCAGTCTTCACTAGGTTTTCCACCTCTAACTCAACGGTCCAATCAGTCTAGCCTTCTCATCGGGGACAAATCAACATAGATGTGCACCGGGGACAAACATCATCAAATACCCCTGTTGACACCATCTCTCATCAAGTTAATAAAGACGCGCACCATGGCAAAAATTCAATGAATAACCCCGACAATATCATCAATAGAGAAGTGGGAAAGAAGACTCTCTGGCAAAAAGACCAGAGGTTGAGAGCTACAGTACCACAAACCTATGATGACAATGTCTGGGGTCAAGGAACGCCCAACACTCCCGATGACGCCGTCATTTACTGAAATAGAAAGGATGTGCACCAGGGGAAAACATCATAAAATACCCATGTTGACTCCATCGCTTACCAAACTAGAAAAGATGAGCGCCAGGGGCAAGGAGCGTCCAATACCCCCGTTGACGCCATCACTATAAAGATGGGAAAGAGAGCTCGTGAAAGAAGAAACACCAGATTAATGACCGCTGCGCCACAGACTTATGATAACAGGGTCTACGGGAAAGATAGAAGATCTTATGCCGCTAATGTTGGCCTCAGCAATCGCTTCGAGGCATTGAAAATGGTTCGCAAGAATGCCTCCACTGCGGTCCTCAAGCATCCACTTCCCCCGAGCAGAAGAGATTATGGGCATAAATCATGCTCTCACAATCAGACCATTTCCTCTCGAGTATACCTGGTTCTGAAAACCATGATAGATCTGCAATATAAAAGGAGCACTTAAAGAAACCAAGGATAGAAGAGTCAACCATAGCCCAGATCAATTCAAATATGGAGGAGAAAGGAGAATAAGGATTCCTCCGATGCTTCGGATTCATCACGGTCTACTGTCTTCGACCGAATAAATGAAAACCGCAACACTCCTGTTAAAATGAGCCCTTCTTTTGTAATCGTTGATGAAAAAAGGAATGAATGGTCTACCTCGCCGGTGATTTATTTCAAAAGGTGAATTACTGCTATAGAGGTACGTAAGGTTTATATGGCCACCAATTTATCGGTGGATCCCCCTATTCAAGCAGATCCCCCTGTACCGGTCATACAAATATACCAAAGATGGCACGCATCCAATGATGTAGCCGAATCAACACACTCTCGCTGGTAATGGAGATGAAGACAACTTAGTCCGAGTCGCCAATAAACATACTTCTGAAGCAAGGCAGAAAGATGATGCAACCATAGCTCTATTTTTCTTATGTGCAAAAAAGAATTCTTCGCAATGGTTAAGAATTTAACAAAAATAATAATAGCACAAATATCCAAGCCTACCAAAATAGCTTATCTAGGACGACAGACCGATGCATCAACTGTTATACCTACTCCGCCGCTAGTTGTTAATGACAAGATCAACGTCATTACAGGGTCCGCCCAGCCAACAACCACCAAAACGGGAAACACTGAAGCGATAACTAAGTCGAAAATTAATGACTTGATCATTGTTCAGGTGAAAACCCTAATGGCGACAGAAACTGCTCAACAGCTCATCGGGAAAGGAAGACCCTACCCGGCTAAATATGACCAAGTCTTGTATCCAAAGAGCTGCATAATTCCCCAGTTTAATATTTTCAACAATACTGGGAACTCCCAACAACACATCGCACAATTAAAAGCAATTTGTGGCGATACTAAGGACAAGGACGCCCTATTACATAGGCAATTCGTCAGCAGCTTGAGTGGAATAGCCTGAGTAGTACTTAGGGTTACCAAATGATTCTATCAAAACATTTGCCCAGCTAGAAACTCAGTTTGTACAATGGTTTGCTAGTGCAAGAAAGAAGATAACTATCTCCCATCTAATCGCTAAAAAACGAAGAAAATATGAGATGGTGGCTAAATATATCACACAATGGCGCACCCTGAGCATGAAGTGCGAACAAGTCCTAGATGAACTTCAAGATGTGGGGCTAATCATGCGAAACATTGATGGTTGGATAACACCATTCTTGCTATCATCTAAAATCACTACCTTCCAAGACCTGATTGAAAAGACAGCGGGCCTGGAAAGACTAGATCCAACCGACACCTCATGAAGTCTTCTTGACTCATCGATGTCTAAATAATCCTATGTGATCCTCACGATCCATCAGGATAAAACTGCCAACGAGATCTTCATGACTCGTAGAAAACGAATGTTTGAAAAGAAAACAGCATGTTTGCCTCTCAAAACCATGGAACTTTACGTCTTTAAACTGGAAACTCTTCTAAAATTTCAAAAATGGACCTCTGCGTCCTTAAACTAGAACTCTGTCAAATTTCTGCCATTGGACCCCCAAGTCCCTTAACTAAATCTGCAAAATTTCTACCAATGGACCACTATGTTCATAAACTGGAATTTCACCCTATAGAAGATAAAATGAACACCTTCTATATACTATCCATGGGCGATACATGACTCAATGTCACAAAACTGCCCTATGGCACAAAGGCACAAAGCGTTCGTATACTATCCACAGGCTACCATTGATAGCATCTCAACCATGTTCTTACAACGGTGGTTATGCTATCCTAAATCAAACCCTCCAAATGTTGTTCCTGCCCTACGACACAAACGCACAAAGCATGTCGTATACTATCCACGGGAAATACCCGATAGCATCTCAACCACGTTCCTATAAAAGTGGATATGCTATCATAAACCAAGCACTACAAATGCCAAATCCGCCCTACGGGCCTGACGCTTTAAGCGCATCGTATACAATCTAAGGGCATAAATCATTGGAACCATCATCCAGTCTGCTTCCCATTGCACCTGTACCTCTACAAACACAAATGCTGTCTCATGAAGTCCTCACGAATCATCGAGATTAAACTAACCCTACGAGATCCTCATGACTCGTTAAGAGAAAATGCCCTATGGGATCCTCATGACTACCGGAAATAAGTACCTGGGGAGATGGAAATAGGTCTGATACTCTAGTATGCCTCATCAACACCTTACGAGATCTTTACGACTTGTAAAGATAAAAAAACATGCGAGGTCCTTATGACTCTTCAGGATAAAATACCTTCCGAGATCCTCATGACTTGTAAGGAGAAAAATGGCTGCAAGATACTCACGGCTTGTAGAAAATAAGTGTGCAAAAGGACAGAAACATATCTGCCTCTCGAACACACTTCTCCAACCAAAAACATTTGAATAATAAATTTTCCCTATGGGTTTGACACTTTAAATGCGTCGTATACAATCCACGGGTATAAACAATACATATCCCAATAAAGTTCCATTACGCCTGACGCTTCAAGCGTGTCATATACAATTCATGGGCATAAACAAATTTCATTGCCCTCAAGTTCCCCTAGGCTTGATGACTGTTGTGAAGTTAATAAAGCTGAAAGTGTGCTGAGCAAGAGCTTGGATAATTTGCCTCAAGCTCCAAAAGCACTCGACGGACCTCTAAGTCCCCAAACTGGAATGGACTGCTACGTCCCTAAACTGGAATTCCTCCGGGATGACCGTAAACTAAAATTTATGTCTGAAATGACATTAAACTAATATATGTATAAAATATCCATAAAATGGACCCCCAAGTCCCTAAACTAGATCTATAAAACTTCTGCCAAGCGGGCCTCCAATTCCCTAAACTGGAATGGACCGCTACGTCCCTAAATTGTCCGAGATAAACTTAAACTAAAATCTATGTCCAAAATGAATTTAAACTAATATATGTATAAAATATCCGCAAAATGGACCCCCCCCCCACTTCCCTACACTGAATCTGCAAAACTTCTGCTAAACGGACCTCCAAGTCCTTAAAATGGCATGGACCGCTATGTCCCTAAACTGGAATTGGTCTGAGATGACCTTAAACTAAAATTTATGTCCGAAATGACTTTAAAATAATATAAGTATAAAATTTCCACAAAATGGACCATGACGTCCCTAAACTGGAATTGGTCCGAGATGACTTTAAACTAAAATTCATGCCCGAAATGGCTTTAAACTTTTATATATATGTATAAAATATCCACAAACGGACCTCCAAGTCCCTAAACTGGAATAGACCACTACGTCCCAAAACTGGAATTGGTCCGAGATGACCTTAAACTAAAATTTATGTCCGAAATGATTTTAAACTATTATACGTATAAAATATCCGCAAAATGGACTCCCAAGTCTCTAAACTGGATCTGCAAAACTTCTGCCAAATGGACCGCCAACGGAGTTCTAAGTCTCTAAAGTAGAATGGGCCGCTACATCCCTAAACCGGAATTGGTCTGAGATGATCTTAAACTAAATTTATGTCCAAAATGACTTTAAACTAATATAGGTAAAAAAAAATCCGCAAAACAGACTACTGTATCCCTTAAATTAGAATATGTCCGAAATGATTTTAAACTAATATACAAATATGAAGCACTGCCAACGGACCACTATATCTCTAAACTAAAATTTTATCCTATAGAAGGAATAATGTACTCTATAGTGGCAGAGCACAGTTTAGCCTTCAAATGGTGAATTCTTTCAGCCGATCAGGGTTAGCATAAAGTACCAATATTGAAAATTGGTGATTTGTCATCGAACTAGATGTCTTAGTTATTGTATAGGAAAGAAAAAGACAAAATGAAACGAAAGTTGCGTCAGATTTTTATACATTTTCCGACAATCTGAATGAAAGTCCGGAGATTCAATTCCTAATATTGAAACACCCGGATTTGTTAGTCAAGCTGATGAGAAATATAAATCCGATACGGCAAGATAAGGGATTATTATGACCTTTCTCATCAGGGTTATTCATCAACAAACCTAAGATTGCAACGGCCTTGACCAAGCTATTTCGTCTACTAACTTTGGCAAATGAGAAGTTTCTAGATCATCTCATGACTATAATAATTGATCTTAAAGACGTAATTCATCTAAGGCAATTTTATGATCACTCTAAAGAAAAGACATGTCAAGCGTGTCATAAATTCAAATGCTACCAATATACAGCAAATTCTTGGTGCGGCATGCAAAAGAACGTTCTTGACGCCGTCAGAACTATCAAATTAAAGTCCCGCCCAGCAGTGCCTCCAAACTCAAGGGTGTAAGTCGATGTCACGCACCCTACGGGTTCGCGGGGAGGCAGAATTTACAAAAAACGATTTGAACGAGCATCACAACATCGACTAAACTCCAGGATCTTAACTTGGACCTTAACTAACAAACTACTAGAGGTTTAACTACTATGTAAGAGTGTTATACCTCCTAGTATCAAGCCCTTCGGGTCTTCTTGTCCTCCTCTCCTTGGCTCCTCAAAGATCGGATCGAGCTTGTAAGGTCGGCCTCCTCGTGTCAAAGACAATCCACCCGAGAGTATGTACTTTGAGATCCTACCTCTAAACTGAGGTAACTAGGGTACCTAGTATGCTAATCTAACTAGCCTAGAAGATGTAGAGAGTGATTGTGGATTAATTAGTCTCAAGTTACCTAGGTTTCTCAACACATGAGACTTTTAGGGTTTGAGGAAGAAGGAGAGGAAACTTTGAGAGAGAATGAGAGTTTGCAAATGAACAAAGGTTGTGTGAGTATGGAGAATGGATCAAGGACTTCACTCATTGAAGCATGGATTATTTTCTCATAGAAAATAGCCACCATGCTTCAATAGTGATCACAAACTAATAAACAAATCATTTGAGCCATGCTTCAAACCCATGCCACAAATATCTCCAATTTCCACCACATTAATCCATTTGTAAAAATGGATAAATCAAGTAATGAGGTGTCCCCTTCTAGAAGCATGTCTTGAAAAATTACAAGAATGCCCTCACCGTATATACATACATGTATTCATATTCTGAAAAATACGAATAGAATGAGACAAAAATAATCCATCAATATAACATTAGGATCCGGCTTAAACCAAAGCCCACTAGTATTATCCGTCCGAATCATGATCCGTGCACAAGTACACGTATATGATCGAACCCTGCCGCAAAACCATACGGCCTCTACATGGAAACCCTCTGTGTGGGACTCTAAAGACTCGACAGTACGCTGGCAGTAGGTTTAACCACAAGCACGTCAGCGGTACTAGCTGCACGTAACAGCTACCCAGATATCGATAAGAAGGCCGATGAGCAAACTCATCCGAACTCCTACTGAGCCTATCTTTGACAATCTCCGTACAGTCCAGTCTGCTCGTCTAAGAGTATCGCATATCGGGCCTAGGGGTGGTAACCGTCAGACCCTAATAGCGCAATAAGTCGTGCCGGAGTAGAGCTTAAAACACCCTGAGAAACTACTGGAGTACCTACCAGTAAATCTCGATTGCCCTAGCCAGGGACTTTGTGTAATGGCTTTCCGAACACAACGCGATATCAACCCCCAATACCGGAAGAGACGAATCCTATCTAACCGCCACTGCCTCCAAGAGCTTCGGGACTGCACCTAACTACTACCTATTTTCATGACTCCATCGAGCCGTGATAGGGTAGTAATCTAAGAACGGTGGGAACACACTCGAGACGAAGTAGCGATGTCAAGTCAACGGACTATGTTGTACTCATGTCACCTGGGAAATACTACCTGACGATAGGTATAAAACCAACCAGCAGTTCCCTACGAGTACCTGCATACTATCTCCTGTACGACGTACTGATGGCTGTGGGACAGACCATCTCCCCTGCCGGGATGAGAAGCGTATACACTAGTCTACTCTGGAGTATCGATACCCTGTCTCGATAATCCTACAACTGGGGACCTGTATAAGGATGTGCTTATAGACTACCCAGCCCCCACTAGTGTGACTGCCATCATAACACTAGTAGTCTAGCAAAGATCCTAAGGGCTCTATCAATATGTATTAGCGATACGTTAAAAAAACATATACACATATTAAGATAGAATCAAACCAAATAGCATACTACCATATTGAGCAAGAATATCATAATATCCATGTATATCCCAAGATTCCAAAATATAATATACAAACTAGTACTATACAATAATGACCTCTAGGGTATATATCACTAACAAAGGGTCATGCCGAATAAAGTAGGAATCAAACTACAAAGCTCCACCAACGGCTTACACCTGTGACTTACTGTCATACTTCGTAAGTTATAAAATCCCACCAATGGTCTACACCGGTAATGCTTCACCATGACATAGAAGTCAACATCCTATGAGATCATCTCGACTCGCTAGAAAAACTACATAATAAGATCCTCACAACTCATTAGAGAATTAACCCTCGTGAAATCTTCCCAATTCACGAGAAAACAAACCCAAAAGCCCTACTGGACACCACATATACAACGTGACACTGAAATCAATTTATGCCAAAGCCTTATCAGAGGCTCAAAAAATATCTATCAATGACAAAAATCCACCAAAATGTTGCATCCCTACAGATCTGACGCTTTAAGTGCGCCGTATACAATCCAAGGGCATAAATATCAATGCTACCTTCTATCTGCAAATATATCTATCACATTGCGGTCCAATATTGAAGATACCAATCTAAGATTCAAAAGCCACAAAGGCCGAGTCCATCTGCTACTACGTCTGTCATGTTGAGTTCCAACGTCGAAGATCCCAAGCTTATGATTCACCAAGTCAAAAAGACCGAATCAGACATGCAAACTCATTGAGCTGCGTTCCAGCATCGATGATATGAAGCAAATGATTCAAAAAGCACAAATACCGAATCAGATTTATGCTTGTCAAATTACGTCCCAATATCGGCAAGTATACTATTACCAGATCCAAAGATCCTGAGGATAAAGTGATCGACTTGTAAGTGTCCATGAACGCGGAGTTGATTCCCATAGTCTAATATGTTGCAAAGACCGGACTGTGGATCCAATGGATGATGTGTTTGCCTCATTGCGCATCAATGCTGGGAAACTACAACCAACCAGGTTCTAAAGATCCTGAGAGTAAGACGATTATCTCATAAGCATCCAAGAAGGCGGAGTCAATTCCCATAATCCAACAAGTCAAAAAGACCGAGTTTTAAACATACATGATATTATATCTGTCATGTTGTGTTCCAACGTCGACAGGTATAATGTTCAAAATCCCGAAGGGTGATTGACCTATAAGCATCCTAAACGGTGGGGTCGATTCCTATGATCCATGATTATAGACCTAAGGGATAAAAAGATGAGGGTGTGTGAAACTATGTTATCAAATCCTTAACTGTGGTATGAAAACCAATATCGTTGTATAAAAACCAAAAAAGCATGGTATCGAAACCAAAAGCGTGGTATGGAAACCACGTGATATGGAAACCCTGTGGTACGGAAACCAATAGCATGGTATGGAAACCCTGTGGTATGGAAACCAATATCGTGGTATAGAAAGTATGGAAACCTTATGGTATGAAAACCAATATCATGGTATAGAAACCAAAAGCCCCTGTGATATGGAAACCAATATCATGGTATAGAAACCAAAAGTGTGGTATGGAACCCAATGTCGTGGCATAGAAAAAAAATGTGGTATAGAAACCAAAAGAGTGGTATAGAAACCAAAAGCATGGTATGGAAACCAATAATTCAAAAAAAAATTAGAGAATCCAACACACCAGACATAAAAGTCAATGGGAACACTGATCTTCCGACGTGTTTAGGACACGTGCAAAGATCAATAGGGGCATTTGTTGAGTGGGCCCACTTTGGATGTGACTGGTTCTGCTTTGGATGACGACGCTTGTGTCCATTCCTCAAACTTGCAATCTCAAAAAGAATACGCCCACTTAATGAACCTACTTGAGCCATCAAACATGGTTCAAAATCCCATGAATACACCCAAAGGTTTCCCCGACATAAAGGTCCCCGTTACAAAGCTAAAAGGAGGCTCCCCGCCATGCTAAAAGAGGCTCTCGCCATCCTCTAGAAGGCCCCCGACATGAGGCCTCCGCAGCACTCGAAGAGGCCCCTGACATAGGGTCTCCGCCGTGCTCTGTGGGAAGTCTCTGCCACGGAACTCCTACATAGGTCTCCGCCGCCATGCTTCAAGAGCTCTCTCCAGCTCCTTGAAGGGGGCCGCCAACATAGGGTCCCAGCCATTCTACAAAGAAGCCCCCGACGGAGGGGACCTCTTTATAGAATGTGAAAAGGCGGCCAACGGCGTCCCCTCCCACGTCTCTAGATCGTGGCCTATCTTCAAGGCCGCGATTTTAAGCACTCCTTAAGCTATAAATACTCCTTCAATGCCCTCTAAGAAGAGTTAATCACTCTGAACTATTAAAAACTCACAAAAAAAACACCGGTGAAATACTAAGGAGCACGAAAGTACTTAAAAGATCGAATTTCCAGAAGAAAAAGAGGTGGAGAAGAGTTGGAACAAACATAAGTATGGAAGATCAAGCTTCCTCTTCTCTGAAATTTCTTATGCTCCAATGATACATGTTTCAACTGCTTTAAAACAAGTGATTCATGGGATGCTCGATAAAAAGTTGTCCCCAAGATGCAAAGTTAAAATACCCTGATGTGAACTGTTCAATGATTTAAAATCCTTCGATAAGCTTCATGAAGACTTTTGAAACTAAATCATAGGATGCTTGCAAAAGTTATTCTCTTCCGGATGCTCTACGGAGTTATTCCCATGTATATGGATACTCATTTGAGTTATCCACTGTGAGATTGTCCCCATGGTGGACTCTACGGGCATATAGATGGGTTGAAAATGAACAAATGCACCAAATATACATATATGAACACTGGACATGAATCATAAGAACAAAGGCTTGAATGCTTGTTGACAAAATAACCACTGGCGGGTACCCCCATGAAAATCAACTGCTGACGGTGGCCTCAGAACTCCCCGAGCCTAGCCAAAATCAACGGCGGCAACGCCTGGCAGGCCTCACTTCTACCAAAATCCATGGCGGCGACTCAAAGCGGGCCCTCATTCCCACCAAAACCTATGGCGGCGCCCTCCAGCGGGTCACATACCTACCAAACCACCGTCGAAGACCCTCTAGCATGCCCTTCACCTTTATAACCAATCGCGGTGACCCACCATAGAGGTCCCTGCATCCCTATGCAATCAATGGCAGTGCCCTTAGAGGCCCCCATTCCTACCAAACCCATGTCGGTGACCACTACAATGTAAGTCTACGGTAGCGCCCCGGCCTTCAATCCGAGGCCAAACGCGGAACAAAAACTTCTTACGAAACCGGCGCTATCGTAGTCTTTCACCCGGATCGAACCATTAACACAAACTAGCTAACTAGAAAGATGATAGAAAGGCTATACCGATCGATCCGTGTCCTTCGGTCTTTAGCCACCATCCCTGGCTCCTCGCGGCATCTCCGATCTCCGGTCTACTCGTCGGAAGGGCACCACGTCAAGAAGTCTTTTTATGGGCTCCCGCTTCAAACCGAAACAACTCGGACATGAAGTTTGCTAGCTGACATGTCCAAGGTGATGTAGAGAATGTGTATGATAACTTTGTCTCAAGCATCTATTGATTCTCAGCATATGAGAGTATATGGATGGAGGTTGAAGATGAAGCCATAGTGGAACTTGTGAGCTAGAGGAAGAAGAAGAAGAAGAGATTTTTCTTTTCTATTATGTTGAGATGAAAAATGAGAGCACCCATATCAATCCCAAGAGCTAGCCCAAGGCTAAGTGGCTGTCCACTCTCTCTCCACCTCTCATTTCAACATAATAATCAATCACAAATGTGACATTAGCACAAAAAATAATACCATGACTCACTAATGAAGCACATGGCACATTTAATGCACTAAATCATCACTCCCACTCACAATTTTAACCATCTAAACATTAACCCAAATGTTTACTCCAACAAAAAGATATGGCAATATCTAAAATAAACTCGTGACGGATCACAAGGATACCCCTCACCTGCATCTGCATTCCGATTGAATGCAAATGCGATGAGACGAAAGTAATCCAACAAATATAATACTAGGATCCGGCTTAAACCAAAGCCCATTAGTATGATCCGTCCGATCATGATCCGTGCACAAGTGCACATATATGACGAACCCTGCCATAATACCATACGGCCTCTACAAAGTTTCGCCCGAAACTTGGGAAACTATCTGTGGGGGACTCTAAAGACACGTCGATATGCTGGCGGTGGGTTTAACCACAAGCACGTCAATGGTACTAGCTGTACGTGATGGCTACCCTTGTATTGATCAAAAGGAAAGCTGATGAGCAAACTCATCTAGAAACCCTACTGAGCCTGTCAGTGACAATATCCATACAGTCTGGTCCGTTCGTCTATGAGTATCGCATGTCGGACCTAGGGGGCTGGTAAACGTTAGACCCCTAAAAGCGGTACAAGTCGTGTCGGGGTGTAGCCCAGAACACCCTAAGATACTACTGGAATACCTACCAGTAAATCTCACTTGCCTTGGCCAAGGACTTCGTGTAATAGCTCTCCTAGACACAGCGCGATCTCACCCCCAATACCGGGAGAGACGAATCCCCTGCCGATCTGCTCACTGCCTCCATGTGGCTCGGGACTGTACCCAACTAAAACCTGTTTGCACGACTCCTTTGAGCCATGGTAGGGTAGTAATCAAAGCACAGTGGGAACTCACACGAGACAAATGACGATCTCAGGTCGATGAACTAACCTGTACACATGTCACCAAGGAACTGCTATCTGATGACAGGTATAATACCAACTAGCATGTTCCCATCGAGTCTTGTCCGGTGTACTCATAACCCAATGAGCACCTGCATACATCTTAGGTGAACCAACTGACACCAATGGCTTGTGAGACTAGCCACCGCCCCTCGTCGGGGTCTCGACTGTATACACTAGTCTACTAATGGACTTTCGATGCCCAGTCTCGAAACTCATACGACTGGGACACTTTAAGGATGTGCTTATAGACTACCCAACACTTATGTATATGATCGCCATCATACTGCTGGTAGTCAAGAAAGAATCCTAAGGGCTCTATCAATGTGTAATAGTGATCTGTAATATCACCTAAAGCATGTACACGATGACAAAGATAAACCAGATAGCATATTATCATCTTGAGTAAGACTGTCATACCGGTATAGGTCATCCCTCAATCATTGAAATCACGTGCCTGCGATCCAATAATTGACTTGAGGGCACTATATCCAACAATCTCCCACTTGCACTTAAGGCTAATTATTGCGATGTCATATACTCACAGCCCGTGTGATACCGAACACCCAACTCCTCTACGAATCAGTTTCACAAAGCTCGTTTGTAAAACTATTGCGTTCGAGAAATAGCCTCAGTGAGTGGATCTGCTCTGATGTTTCTTTCTATATCTCTCTTAATCTCAAGTTCGCGGAGAAAGCCATCTCCCGAAATGAGCAATACCTGTCTTAGAATATATCTGGATATATGATGCGACCCAGTTCACAAACGAACTCCAAATCCAGAAAACTTCTTAGACTGTATCGTCGACTGAATTTAATCAGTATCCTGCGTCATGCCTCCCTCAGTATCCGCTTGGACCACCTGTCCAAACTACTGCCCCTCGTCAGAGGGAAAACTATAACTCTGACAGTCACTCTGTCATCCAGGTCACCTTAGAAGCTTGGAATGATAACCGTCTCCCAAAGGAAGCTGCCGTCATCAAATCCCTAGAACATCCACTTATGTTCTAAAACTGCTACCAAATGTTTTTCCAGGATTGGATTAATATAAACTTATTGCAGCTAGTGTAAAAACAACATCTGTTGTGGTACTTGATATCTCATGATCGACTCAATTGCCTAAGCAAGTGATATGCTAATCATGCACATCCCTCTCCCCTTTAGTCTGTAAGACACCTTTAGAGAGGGTGACTCCATCACCTGCAGGTGTACTACCGTGCCAGGAGTCGTCCATTCTAAAATACCATTAGAATACTGTCTAAGTACCCAGATTGGGAAAATACTCAAATCTAGATCTAAAACCATAGATCTAGTAACCAGAATGTCAGATATAATATCCAAGCCCTGTATGGAGAAACCATTGTGTGACAACCAAAATATAACCGATCGTAGTATAGGAATTTCATTTCCTACTATGTGTATGTCATCCAAATACCAGGACATCACACCCTATTACTTTCTTAACAGATCCATCCCCTATTCTAATGAAGTCAAACCTATGACTGTCACATCAAAAATAAATGATCTATCTCCTCTATATCTGCTTTAGTGTATAAATAGATATAAGCTACTTGTCCACTATGCTTCCGCTGCTCCCCCTGACTACAACAACCCTCTGGTAGAATCATATACACATGCACTTCTAAAGCTAGTTTAGAACGACACTATACTCATCCTCCTGCCGAGTCTCATAGTCTGGAACAACAGTAATGGCAAGTCTGGGTAAACAAGAACCTCCCTGTCACTGTCTTCGAAGCTACCAGGGTACTTCTTGGGTGCTTGAGGTTGTAGGGTTAGCTTAGCACCTTATGAAGGTTTTGGCAAGCATCAAACATGCTATATTAAAATTTTAGGGTGTTAAACAAACCAATCAAGTAATCAAACTAGAGAATTAGGGTTAACTTTGCATGTAAACAAATTTACATCTAAGTGATAGGGATTACAACTTTTGTAGTCCGTTCCTTCGCTTCAAAAGCTCCGAGTAGTGGTCCTTTCGCTGCGATCCATGAACTCCCGGACTCTAGAGAGGTTCCACAAGATGTACGATGCATCCTTGCTTGAACTCTTCAAAGTCTACGATGATCTACGTCGAGGAAACACGGACTCAAGCTCTCTCTTCACTAATATGGAATTAGTGAAGCTAACACACTAATCTATATGGCTAATATAGAAGAGGATGATGAAGTAGGAATTTTGCTCACTTTAATATTTAATTTCTCACAATCATTCATCACAAATGAAAAATCTAGCAAGCTTTTTTCAATGAAGAAGAAGAAGAAGCAAGTGATGAATTATTGTTGTGTGGTTAGAAATGCAACCATGGGTCAAGTATATTATCCTTAACCCTTGTAGAGAGTTAACCATGAGCTATGGTTAAAGGTATGGTTGATAAATATCTTAAGCTAGACAAAAAGAGTGGACAAAGTCAAAGAAAACTACAAGCTTCAACAAATATCTACCATGACAAATATCCACAATATTTGAATTACTTAATGATAAATATAAACCCTAACATTAACCCTAGCATGGTTTAACTCTTAAAACCCCTAGTTGCATTTATAACCAAGCATGTCACAATATTACATATCACATATATAATATTTATGCAACAAAATAAAACAATACAATAAACATATATCACATATATGTTAAATGTATTATAAGTGAGAATAATAAATATTTAAGTGAGCATATAATACACACACACACACACACACACACACATTATATATTATTCCATCGAATCAACACTTGATTCGATAATCCGGCTATATCACATATAACCAGTCGATATCACATATCGCAAGAATAGAATACGGTATCACATACTCGTATCAATCTCGATCCCGTACATATCATATATGTGCTCCTACTCCGTTTTTCCTGAGCCTGGAAACCTCTATATAGGACTCTAAAGACTTGTCAATACGCCGACAGTAGGTGATGATCACATCAAACACCAACAAGCCGCAAGCGGTCAGCTAAATGTAAAGGCCATCTGGGTATTAAGCGATCAAAAGATCAACAAGCAAGTCTGCTCTAACTCCTGTAAATCCAATCAGTAACACTACCGTACAGTCCGGTCTCTTCGTCTGATATGTCGCATATCCAGTCTAGGGGTGGTAAACGTCAGACCCCAGTAACCGATAAGTCGTGTCGATGTGAGGCTCATAACGGGTCGAGAAACTACTGATAACACTTACCAGTATATCTCCATATCAGCCCTGGCCAGGGACTTCCAGTTATAGACAATCGAGCACAGCACAACATCAACCCCTAATACCGGGAGAGACGAAACCCTTCCTACCGCTCATTACCTCCATGTGATTCAGGACTGTACCCAAAAGCCACCGTTTTGCACGTTCTCTTGAACGTGGTAAGGTGGAAATCAAAGCCCAGTGGGAATCACACAAGACTCTATGACGATCTCGGGTCTACAGACTAACCTGTACCAGTGTCACCAGAGAACTGCTATCTGACGATAGGTATAATACCAACAAGGAGTTCTTGGCGAGTCTTTTCAGTATACCCAGTCTCCACTGAGCACCCGAATACCATCTTTGATGTCACACACCAATGGATGTGGGATCATCCATCGACCGTCATATGGGTCATGATGCGTATACGCTAGTCTACTCTGGAGTATCGATGCCCTGTCTCGATACACCCTCGACTAGGAACAGTTATAGGACGTACTTATGGACTACCCTGGCCCCACTAGTATGATCTGCATCATAGACCTAGTAGTCAAGTACATATCCTAAGGGCTTTATCAACATGTGAGAGTTAGACAGTAACCTAATATAAGTCAACATGTTAAGACAAAGAGCAACCAGATAGCATACTATCATATCGAGCAAGAAAGTCCTCTCTATATATATTTAATCATCCACTATAATATACATCATATGTACAACAATGGCCTCTAGGGCATATACATAACTAACAGAGGTTACCCTCCATATCTGCGGAGTGGCTAATGGAATGTCAAACCTGATTGAATCTTTAAGTTCTTATTAAATTTTCAGTAATCGTTTGCGGTTCTGGAATCACTTCTTGTTCTACCATACTCCCACTACTGTTTTCTGAAAAAGTCCAATTTATGAAAACTGTGGCGAGTCAAGAACAATATCACTATTGATCTTCCAGATGGTAGAAAATCAACCCTCGTCATAGCCCGCGTCAACCCACAAACAGCCATTACAGAAACGTGCCTTGAGTTATCCACAGTCTGGTTTTAAGCATAAGCCGGACAACTCTATATACCTTAACATCATTAAGATATGATCCATTCTATATCTAATATAGAAATAGAGGCACTGATTTAATTGGAACCAGATTCAAATCATGCAGCTGTCTCCAGTGCATGTCAACTAAATGGAGAGAGGTCGATCAACATTACACAACTTAGGAGTGCATCCAAACATTAGTAACCTGAAAAAGAAACAAGTTTCTCAAAATGTCATGCCCCGCTTCCCAAAATACGGAATACGAGAGGTTGACAAGGCCAGCCATGCTCCTACGGTCAAGGAAATATCCTGCCGTAGTCACACTTCGGTTTTTAGCTTTACGTGGCAATCAGTAATCAATGCACAGGTAATGAGAAATGCAGTCACTAAATCAAAACAAATACAAAAGCACTAACCAGATGGAGATCAAGAGAGTATAGCTCTGGGTCGCTGATCAAGATATCCGCGATGTCCTCGAGGTACGTCAGGTCCTGGACCAAGCTAGATCCACTTCTCACTCTGAGCATGCATACTCAGGTCGTCAGAGCGACACGATAGCAATATATATAGATAAAAATGGTAACTCGTGCAATAATAATGAATATGTAACAGTAATCAAAAGAGTAAAGACATGAACATGAAGTAGCCAATGCAGGTATCTAATAGAGCAGGTAAACAGTAAAGCAGTAAATAGTATGTCAGGTATGTTGAATCAGTAAGCAATACATGTCAATGTCACTAACCCTATCAGTCTCTAAGTCTCACTGTGCAGGACACTAAGCCTATCGTCAGTCCAAGTGTGAGAGTCAACCACTCGTGAGTATCCCCCACCCAAGGGTAGGACCCAAGGGTAAGGGAACACGGGCCCGAGTCGCTCGCTAATAATCAGTAATATCCACATATATCTCCAGAGTCGCTGTATGTGTTGGCAATGGGACTCCCGAGATTCTGTTGAACTCATACTTAAACTACCCCCACATCCCGTGGTCTACATCAAACGCCAACCATAAACTCAAATATCAGTCGGTCCATGATGAGTCTACGCGAGAACTGGAGACAGGGTCTCCATCAAGCATGTCTCGACTGATACCCAAGACAAATGGACAGTGTTTGGTGCCTTATCTATGACACCCATACAAGTGCTTCCATAATCGTCCCATACCAATTATAGTCACACTTATACACGTCCCATAGACGTCGACAATGCAATAAATCAATAGGGTCCACTGATTGTGTACAAGTACGTATCACTTTCACTTATCCATTCATGCTTAAACACTAACGTACTTACCATAATCGAACACTAATACCTAACACTGGGAAATGCACATGATCACTAGGTTACTGATGCAATGACTTCTACACGATATGATGAGAGTACAATAATTACCATATGAATGGAATACCATCAGTCAGTGTCCTACAACTTGCATAATTTACTATAAGTCATGCGTACAGAAATAAGCGAAACAATGTAAAAGGGGTAAATAGTATATTGAATTACCTATCCATCAAAATTGGTTTCACGTTAATCGGGTTTCAGGATCGCTAGATATGGCCATTTCATTTTAAGCATTCACTGCTGGAAATCCGGTTTCAAAATCGGAAGTCCGTTTCGTAACACATTTTAATCCCAGTTGGGATCGTAATTTGGCAACGCAATAGTTGAACAATATTTAGGGTTATCAGTTAGGTTTCCAACTCAATTTGAGGATCAGCAATATACTATATCTACAGAGAGTTATGGACAGGTTATGTTCGATGTGTAAAATCTGCCTCTGCAGAATTCAGCAAGACGTTTTGGCATTATAAAATGATTTAAAAATATCAAACGGTTGAGTAATCCAGTGAGACTAGTGGAGTAAGAAATCTAACTCAATTTCCTACGTAACGATATAGGGTTCCCCGCATTCTCATATTTGAACAGGAAAATACAGGGTTTAGAAACAGGGGTTAACTGGGATTTCCGCTCTGGACTGCAGTCCAGAATCGTAATCCACCGCAATTATCTCTATCATACTTTATAAAATTTCAGTGATAAATTATAGAATACGGCAGGTTAATCAGTTATCTTCGATACGAGCCATGGAACGCTAAATTTCGATTTGTACATAATTTACTATGAATTTTACGGTTTGGCATGCACTAAAGTTTTCAGGTTTTACGACAGAAATTGGGACGTCATTTTACGTGAGCAAACGACCTCGTATTGCAACCAAAGTCTTAGGGGACAATCATGATAACTCGGGCCACCCAATGTTATTTGTTGTCACCAAATTAATGGGGTTTGTAGGTCATGGTTGACGTCGAACACTTATAATGGTATCAAATCGCAATCGAAATGTATAAAAGTAGCATGAAGCAAGCATTAAAACTTGCCTGACGACGATCGATGGTCACGAAGGCGATGATGGCGGCGGCCTGCAGCGACGGCACGGTTAGCACAGCGACTTGCACACGACACGGCAGTAAAATGGCCAGGTTTGAGCTTGGCTAGGCTTTGGTGAAGCAGACGGAGCTTGGAGGCGACGGTAACCGGAGGTGACGGTCAAGGCCGCGACGATGTTAAGCCCAGCAGCAACGACGGTGAGAGGTCACATACGGGTCCTGGCATGGCACCGGCAGCGGCGACGGCAGCGAGTTCAGGAGTGAGCTCGGGTCTGTTCTCGGGGCAGTGGAGAGATGGAGTCGTTGTGGCAGCGGAGGGTGGCGTTGGTTGGCCGGAGCAGGTGAGGGCGATGGGTGCTCGGGGGAGATAGTCGGAGCTCCGGTGACGTGGGGACAGTAAGGGTGTCCGCGCAGGGAGTGGGTGAGTGAGAGAGAGAGAGATGCTGTGAGAGAGAGAAGGGTTGTGAGAGAGAGAGAGAGATGTGAGTGGTAAGGAGAGGGGGAGCTTGGAGAGGCGATGGTGGTGGCCGGCGCGGTGCTCGGGGTGAGTGAAGGGAGCTACGGCCGTTGGGTTAGAGCTGCAGTGGTGGTGTGCGGGAGGAGAGAAAGGTGGCGACGTGCTCACGGGAGGAGGAGGGGATGCGGGGCTTGGCGAGGGGATGAAGAGGTCGGTGGCGAGGTGGAGGAGACGTCGGCGCTGGGGGTTCTTGCGTAGGGAAGGAGGGAGAGACGGCGGTGGGAGAAAAGAGAGAGAGAGAGAGAGGAGGGAGGGGCGTGAGAAGGAGGAGGGAGCGAGGGTGAAGGGAGGGAGCCGTTGAGGGGAGCGGGTCGTAGGAGGGGACGCACGTGTGTCGTAGGCGCGAGAGAGGCGGGCGCGAGATTACGTGGTCGCGACGTAGAGGAAAAGAAATGAGCGGGAAGGAACAAAGCGTAGGGAGAGGAAGAAAGGAAATCGATGGTGGGTCGAGTCAGGTGAGGAGCGCGATTTGTGGGCCGGGAAGTAAAGAAATATTTTCTGGAATGGTCCGGAAAAATAAAGGAGAAAAAAAGGAAAATAAATGGGAAAGGGGAGGGGTGTGATGGGCCGGGAATAATGAGAAAAGGAAAGGGAAAATAATAAAAGAAAAGAGGAGTGAGGGTTTGGGCTGGGTAGGAAAGAAAATGAAAAGGAAAAATAAAAAGGGATTTTAGTAATAGGATTAGTTTTAGGTTAGGAGTTTAATGAATTGGTTTAACTAAAAATTATACACATATATATATTTAGATCGGAATAAATCTGTATTAAATTTTGGAAAAATATAGGGGAAATTTATAGGAAATTTGGGAAAGTATCTAAAGACGTTATCTATTAAAATACGTTAATTATATATAGGGACTGGGTATTACATCATACCACCCTTACAAAAATTTCGTCCTCGAAATTTAAATAAACGAAAAGCTATAAATAATATGCGAAAAACCACAGAATCAAGTCCTACCATATAGCGGTCTACAGAGAAGCAGCTAGATAAAATCAGAATCCAAAATATATATATTCATACGTATATTAAAAATAGCGCATCTAAAATAATAGCATAAGGCATAACCATTTATAATAGCAAACTAAAAGCACAATATCCGGGAGAATAAACTAACAATAATAAAATAGTGAAGGATTTGTCGATAGGTTAAAACATTTTAGAATAATGTATCGATCAAACAATTTTAAAATAACTTAGAAAACCCACATGGTGAAAATAAGAGATATGGAACAAAATATTATGCGCGATATATGTTTGCGCTATTGAAAATGTGAAGAGTAGTAAAGCATTTAAAACGGTTAAAACGGAAGTAGTTAATAACACGAAATTTTTGTAAACACAAGGTTGTGGAAGCTGAATTTTGAATACGATGTCACAGAATGTAATTATGGTAATAAGAGATAGCACAAAAATATATAAGGGCTAGCCAGGGTGGGGATTACAATGGAATATGGCCCATTCAACAGGTCGGAGTGTAGTACTTCAAACTGAATGTCGAAGAGACTAGGGTCGGGTCAGCACAGGGCGTAAGGGTGAACAGTCACGAATCTCAGGAGGGAAGAAATTTATTGGGGAGGAAAACGGTAAATGCATCATGCGAACCAAAAACAAAAAGATTAGCGAACTCAGCAATTTTATTATCATTCCAGAAAATTTCCAAACAAGGCATTCTCGAAAGATAAAAGATGGCCCTAAACTAAACATAGATTTATTTGGCCAGAAGAGAAAAAAACTAAATCACGTCAGTCGCGGTTGTGGAAATTCAGCAGGTTACGGTAGGCTGGCGCGCTCAGATAGAGGCATCCATTTCCATAGCGCCTCGCAGGAATCGCCACTGGAGGTACTTCTGCCGCGGGGTCTTGTTCTTCCGATCCTTCTCCCTAGGCTGGAGCCTCTTCATCGAGGTCTGCTTCCGCATGATTCTCTTCTTCTGGATCTTCTTCCATAGGATCTTCTTCCACTGGATTCTCCTCAAGGTTTTCCTCTCCTGGATTTTCTCCCATCGGGTCCTCCTCGGGATCTTCCTCTATCGGGTTCTCCTCTATTGGGTCTTCTTCGGGGTCCTCTTCTTCGTCGTCAGAGTCGCTGATCATGTCGACTTCTGGGGCTGCGAATCCCTCACCCTCGAAATTGCTGTTTTCGAAAATAACCTGTGGGCCGTTGATCTCGTCATCTGAACTCACCAGCATGCAGTCCAAGGAAACGCACGACCGTGTGTCCTCATCTAGAGGCGGTGCTGCTCCAGGGTGGGCCATGGCCTGAAAAGAAAGAGTCAGGATTAGACAGTGGAACACATTAAGAAGATAACCAAGGATACGGTAGCATAAGGAAGATATGCTGTAGGCAAGGACTGAAAAATCAAAATTTAGAATGCTGATGCAATGAATAGTATAAGTAAAGTGAGAGGCAAAGGAACAATACATACATCACAACTCAGAGTTTTATTTCATTCAACTAAAAGTTCAGCGGGTATAAGATCTTAAACGAAAGGAAATAATTACAAAAAGTGACAACACCTTTATTGAAAGCAAAAAAGGTGATAATTCTTCTTTGATTTCTAGACCTTGTTTCTCGTCACGCGAGTTGAATCCTACGCTGGGTCCGTACTATCCTCGAAACTCGAACTACGAAACAACCATCACTTAGCAGGAGTGGAGAATGTGGATGAATCTCCTCCTTGTAGTTCCTTCCTTTTAGGGCAACCATTGACAAGATGTTCGCTGGATCCGCAAATCAGGCACTGTCCTTTGGCGTTGCGACAGTCTCTCTGAAAGTGTCCTGGCTTCTTGCAGTATCCACAACGTTGAGTCTTCCGCTGCTTCCATTGCTGGGGAACAAGTGGGCGCTTCATCTTCACCTCTTTTCCTTATTTAACAGGGATCCCCTTACGATTGGAGGCTTCCGCTGGTGCCTGAGTACTCTTCCTTCTTAATCCTTCAACTAACAGGTCGTTTGTTCGCTCCTGGGCTTCCCTCAATCCTTGTAGTACATTCACAATTTCGACGGTCTGATTCTGGAGAGTGGAGATAGAAAAAGAGTCGTTGGAAGACATGGTCCTGAAACAACAATTTTGAGGACGATATAAGGCACAAGCTATAAGGATTAATATACAATATGGATTAGGCAAGGAATCAAGAATATCAGGTGAGGTGAAATTCAAACAAATGGAAATCAACTGTAGAACTCCAAGTCACTCAAACAGAGTACAGTATTGTAACTATACTGCAGTTCACAATTACAACCACGTAACTCTACTAAGTCACCCAAAACTCTAGCGAATGGATTAAAATATATAGTAGAACATACTATGTGAATCAAGATCAAGAATAACAAGTTTACAATCTAGACCGAATGATGTCTTAGATTGTCAAGCACAACACGGAAACTGCACTCCCAATCGAAGCAAAACCTGGCTCTGATACCAACAAAACCATGTCACGCCTCGCTTCCTAAAATACGGAATACGAGGGGTTGACAAGGCCAGCCATGCTCCTACGGTCAAGGAAATATCCTGCCGTAGTCACACTTCGGCTTCTAGCTTTACGTGGTAATCAGTAATCAATGCACAGGTAATGAGAAATGCAGTCACTAAATCAAAACAAATACAAAAGTACTAACCAGATGGAGATTAAGAGAGTATAGCTCTGGGTCGCTGATCAAGATGTCTGCGATGTCCTCGAGGTACGTCAGGTCCTGGTCCAAGCTAGATCCACTTCTCATTCTGAGCATGCATACTCAGGTCGTCAGAGCGACACGATAGCAATATATATATAGATACAAATGGTAACTCATGCAATAATAATGAATATGTAAAAGTAATCAAAAGAGTAAAGACGTGAACATGAAGTAGCCAATGCAGGTATCTAATAGAGTAGGTAAACAGTAAAGCGGTAAATAGTATGTCAGGTATGTTGAATCAGTAAGCAATACATGTCAATGTCATTAACCCTATCTGTCTCTAAGTCTCACTGTACAGACCGCTAATCCTATCATCAGTCCAAGTGTGAGAGTCAACCACTCGTGAGTATCCCCCACCCAAGGGTAGGACCCAAGGGCAAGGGAACACGGGCCCGAGTCGCTCGCTAATATCAGTAATATCCCCATATATCTCCAGAGTCGCTGTATGTGCCGGCAATGGGACTCCCGAGGTTCTGTTGAACTCACACTCAAACTACCCCCCACATCCCGTGGTCTACATCAAACGCCAACCATAAACTCAAATACCAGTCGGTCCATGACGAGTCTACGCGAGATTGGAGACAGGGTCTCCATCAAGCATGTCTCGACTGATACCTAAAAAAAATGGACAGTGTTTGGTGGCTTATCTATGACACCCATACAAGTGCTTCCATAATCGTCCCATACCAATTATAGTCATACTTATACACGTCCCATAGACGTCGACAATGTAATAAATCAATAGGGTCCACTGATTGTGTACAAGTACGTATCACTTTCACTTATCCATTCATGCTTAAAGACTAACGTACTTGCCATAATCAAACACTACTACCTAACACTGGGTAATGCACATGATCACTAGGTTACCGATACAATGACTTCTACACGATATGATGAGAGTACAATAATTACCATATGAATGGAATACCATCAGTCAGTGTCCTACCACTTTCATAATTTACTATAAGTCATGCGTGCAGAAATAAGCAAAACAATGTAAAAGGGGTAAACAGTATATTGAATTACCTATCCATCAAAATTAGTTTCACATTAATCGGGTTTCAGGATCGCTAGATATGGCCATTTCATTTTAAGCGTTCACTGCTGGAAATCCGGTTTCAGAATCGGAAGTCCGTTTCGTAACACATTTTAATCCCAGTTGGGATCGAAATTTTGCTATTCTATAGTTTAACAATGTTTAGGGTTATCAGTTAGGTTTCCACCTCAATTTGAGGATCAGCAATATACTATATCTACAGAGAGTTATGGACAGGTTATGTTCGATGTGTAAAATCTGCCTCTGCAGAATTCAGCAAGACGTTTCGGCATTATAAAATGATTTAAAAATATCAAATGGTTGAGTAATCCAGTGAGACCAGTGGAGTAAGAAATCTAACTCAATTTCATACGTAACGATATAGGGTTCCCCGCATTCTCATATTTGAACAGGAAAATACAGGGTTTAGAAACAGGGGTTAACTGGGATTTCCGCTCTGGACTGCAGTCCAGAATCGTAATCCACCGCAATTATCTCTATCATACTTTATAAAATTTCAGTGATAAATTATAGAATACGGCAGGTTAATCAGTTATCTTCGATACGAGCCATGGAACGCTAAAGTTCGATTTGTACATAATTTACTATGAATTTTACGGTTTGGCATGCACGAAAGTTTTCAGGTTTTACGACAGAAATTGGGACGTCATTTTACGTGAGCAAACGACCTCGTATTGCAACCAAAGTCTTAGGGGACAATCATGATAACTCGGGCCACCCAATGTTATTTGTTGTCACCAAATTAACGGGGTTTGTAGGTCATGGTTGACGTCGAACACTTATAATGGTATCAAATCGCAATCGAAATGTATAAAAGTAGCATGAAGCAAGCATTAAAACTTGCCTGACGACGATCGATGGTCACGAAGGCGATGATGGCGGTGGCCTACAGCGACGGCACGGTTAGCACAGCGACTTGCACACGACACGGCAGTAAAATGGCCAGGTTTGAGCTTGGCTAGGCTTTGGTGAAGCAGACGAAGCTTGGAGGCGACGGTAACCGGAGGTGACGGTCAAGGCCGCGACGATGTTAAGCCCAGCAGCAACGACGGTGAGAGGTCACGTACGGATCCTGGCACGGCACCGGCAGCGGCGACGGCAGCGAGTTCAGGAGTGAGCTCGGGTCTGTTCTCGGGGCAGCGGAGAGATGGAGTCGTTGTGGCAGCGGAGGGTGGCGTTGGTTGGCCGGAGCAGGTGAGGGCGATGGGTGCTCGAGGGAGATAGTCGGAGCTCTGGTGACGTGGGACAGCGAGGGTGTTCACGCAGGGTGTGGGTGCAGTGAGAGAGAGAGATGCTGTGAGAGAGAGAAAGGCTGTGAGAGAGAGAGAGAGAGAGATGTGAGTGGTAAGGAGAGGGGGAGCTTGGAGAGGCGATGGAGGTGGCCGGCGTGGTGCTCGGGGTGAGTGACGGGAGCTGCGGCCGTTGGGTTGGAGCTGCAGTGGTGGTGTGCGGGAGGAGAGGAAGGTGGCGACGTGCTCACGACAGGAGGAGTGGATGCGGGGCTTGGCGAGGGGATGAAGAGGTCGGTGGCAAGGTGGAGGAGACGTCGGCGCTGGGGGTTCTTGCGTAGGGAAGGAGGGGGAGATGGCGGTGGGAGAAAAGAGAGGAGGGAGAGGCGTGAGAAAGAGGAGGGAGCGAGGGTGAAGGAAGGAAGCCGTTGAGGGGAGCGGGTCATAAGAGGGGACGCGCGCACGTCGTGGGCGCGAGAGAGGCGGGCGTGAGAGGACGTGGTCGCAACGTGGGGGAAAAGAAATGAGCGGGAAAGAACGGAGCGTGGGGAGAGGAAGAAGGGAAATGGATGGCGGGTCGGGTCGAGTAAGGAGCGCGATTTGTGGGCCGGGAAGTAAAGAAATATTTTCTGGAATGGGCCGGAAAAATAAAGGAGAAAAAAAGGAAAATAAATGGGAAAGGGGATGGGTGTGATGGGCCGGGAATAATGAGTAAAGGAAAGGGAAAATAATCAAAGAAAAGAGGAGTAAGGGTTTGGGCTGGGTAAGAAAGAAAATGAAAAGGAAAAATAAAAAGGGATTTTAGTAATAGGATTAGTTTTAGGTTAGGAGTTTAATGAATTAGTTTAACTAAAAATTATACACATATATATATATTTAGATCGGAATAAATCTGGATTAAATTTTGGAAAAATATAAGGGAAATTTATAGGAAATTTGGGAAAGTATCTGAAGACGTTATCTATTAAAATATGCTAATTATATATAGGGACTGGGTATTACAAAAAATCATTACTATCAACTGAATACCAAACACAAATATCTATATCTTCGATCACCTTGAAGAATCCTGATACTTGCAACACCTGGTTCTCTAATTTTTTCTTATACCTATAACTTCTCAAAACCTAGACCTTGTATTTCTATGAAACACTTGTCTAGAAACTTAAGAAGTCACAAGTAAACAAAATGTAGTACGAGGACCAACCCCACTGTCTTAATAGACACTGGACAATATACAATACTCTGTATAAGTCCCTTGAGTTGAATAACTCAAACCCTGTACATCGTAGGTTGAAAACTGTATTATGGTTAAGAAGAATTACACCGCTGTTTAATGCTCCTTACCTAACCATCAACTGATATAGGTAAATGTCATGGACATGATTTCAAAAAGTTATATTTCACTTTATAAAATAAACGTACAGATATATCAATTTGAAATTAGTGCATAACAACGGATATTCAAAACCAAATATTTGCCGTCCGGTAAAAACCCAGGCGATTTCCTCTAATATCACCAATTACAACAAATTCCGATATAACGAGGATGATCACCTAATTTCCAATAACTTACTCCCACTCATCATCTGTAAAATCATACGGATGTGAAAATCAAACCTAGTAAATACATACTCTGGAGCAAGGTCTATTTGGGAAATCAGTTTTCTATTAACAATGCACAGTGAAACTGAAACATGAATATGTTTCGAAGGGGTATCCGGGTATTCCTAGTAATGCCTCTTCCATTATCAGATTCATGACTGTAACCGTATATTTCTTTTGCCATCTCTCCAAATCCATTTATTTGTCTTTACTCATTACCTTCTGTACACCTCCCTTAGGCTAATTGGTTTTCTTCCTCCCCTACCGTTCGGCACCAGCCTATGGTTTGGAAGAAGACTATCCAATAAGCATAATAGGTGTACTCTTCTAATCCTAGGAGTATTCGCAATCTGAGAGAAGTTAATGATAAAAGACAACTGAATAAACCTTATTCCTATTTCTCCTGAACCAGAATCCATCCTCGAACTGGAACAAGTTCCTTAAAGTTCGTATATAACCATACGATGGAGTATCCAATAACTGCGGATCTTCGTAGTGATACGGGGTGTTCTGAAGAAATACAAAGGTGAAGTAGGAGTGGCGATGAAATACGTGGTTTGGTCGTGAATGATAGCAGTTGCAATTTAGTTTGCCATCTTTCCAATCCCTTCATATGTCTTTACTTATTACCTTCTGTACTCCACACTTAGGCTAATTGGTTTTCTTCATTCCCTACCTTTCGGCACCTGCCTATGGTTTGGAAGAAGACTATCCAATAAGCGTAATAGGTGTACCCTCCTAAACCAAGGAGCCCTCGCAACCTGAGAGAAGGTAAAAGGAAAAAACAACTGAATAGTCCTATTCTATTTCTCCAGAACCAAAACCCATCCTCGAATCTGGAACAAGTTCCTTCAAGTTCATATATAACCATACGATGGATTTATCCAATGGAAGTGGATGTTCGTAGTAATACGGAGTGTTATGTAGAAATGCAAAGGGTAAAAGAAGGAGTGGCAATGATGTATGCAACTCAGACAATCCAAAAGCTAGTGTTTTAAGAAAGTTCGGTTAACTTGGTCACTGGGTCATAGTCAAAGGTCGGGTCATGGTCGCTGCCAAAGAGAGAGAGAAAAGAAACACTCTGCGTGCACTCTAACCTAGATCAGAATGGTTATCAATTTATCTAATCAGGAAGCCTCCCACTGTATCCTCAAATTCTTCTCCAAACCTGAAAGAAGAATTAGTCAGGATTACCCGAGGAGTAAACCAACTCATCAGTGGGTATCAGGATCCAACTATTATCGCATGATAACTTGATGGAATCCACTCAAGTTATCACACTCCAGAAGGTATGCACATGCCTGGGAAGTTTCAGTTTCATTAGAAACTCCCGATGTGTGTTTTTACCCCTAGGACCCAAGTGACCTTGACAGAGTCAACAAATCAAAAAGTCATAGTCAAGTTCAACCCGTCATTATCTTGATTGCATTAAACCCACCCGCACGAGCCCTTGACGGAGTCAACAAGGCTATACGACTGTCCTAACCAATTACATATCCATGCTACAAACAAGCACCACTCAGCTACCGTACACTACGCCTTGACGGAGTCAACAAACGCAGCACGAATACTAAGTAATACTAATCTGAAATGACGGAGGGCTAAGGCTGGTTTTTGGCGAAAAACCTTTAATGTAATGAACTTGATATCGTTGAAGGAACCGGATAGCTTTTTACAAATATATAGTGGCGAAAACCTTTGCTAAACTGGTCACTCCCGGTGAAAGGATCTCGGCTCTTTCCCCGTAGAATGAGGTGCAGGATATTCCAACTGAATACCGCGATACAAAGTAAAAAGTAATCGACTATAGTGAAGTTATTACCCTGACGCAAACTTCTGTCCAAGGGGTCACTCCTGATGAAGGGATCTCGGCCCTTGCCTCGTCGAATGAGGTACTGGATATTCATAACCGAATACCACTGTGCAAAACAAAAGAGAACGTCCTTGTAATAACAGCTTTTTGAAAATTGTTCCAACAATATCGAATAGGTTTGTTTTCCTTGCATTGATCTGAATCAACGCAGTCCCATCAATTGATCACACCACAAAAGAACGAAAATATGATGTACGTATAAGCCACATGCATTCGCCACTGGGTCCCTTCATCACCCGTTAGGTTACTTAACTAACGACAGAGCGGGGACTGGACTAGCGCGGGTGTAAAACATATACAACATCTACTAGTATATATATATATATCAATATATAATAATCGCTCCAGGCATGATAAATGAAACATCACAGAAATGTAATAAGCATCACAGAACAATACAGATAATCTGGGAGCCCCGGGTTTCCTTTGAGCCGCAAGTGAAACCCGACGTTCCCCTGGTCGTGTGGATAGCTTGTGCAATGAAACCTAGACCCCACGAGTGTGGCAAGTTTGTCACGCCCCGCTTCCCAGAGTACGCTAAGATAGGCACGTGACATAGCCAACCATGCTACCTGTGGGTAGGAAGTATCCATCCACAGTCACATTACGACTGTAGAGATATCAAGAACCAAATATAACTATCTGATACATGTCCATAAACCAAGATAAAATGAGTCAAGAATAATAAAATGCAGAAGCAAGAGATCTAATACAAAATAACTGGAATGTATGTCCCATAATGCGGGCTCACATCAGGAATAAAATGCTGAAAGTAAAAGAACTAACTACCACTGAATCCTCACTGCTCAGCCTGCTGGCTGAAGTACTCCTGCTCAGACTACAGCGAAGGTACGGAATCTGGGCCATGCAAAACCCAGACGTCAGCGCGTCATGTCATCAAGTAATAAAGTATAAACAGGGTAACAGGAAATGCAAATATAATCATGAATGATAAAGCAGGTGCAACAGTAATATAAATCGGAGCAGTGAAGGGTAGTGTGCAGTGAGTAAACTAAACTGTTCTATTGGGTTATCTACTCTCAAGTCTTTGAAATCAATTTGATGAATTATCGATGTAACTCAATAGTATCCCGTGTATGCCCGGGACCACGGTCTAAGACTCTCGGGCTGAAACCGAGACGTGCCGCAAGGCACTAAAAGGAAAAGGGTACAGACCAACGATGTCAGCAGCATCGTCACGAGGCGGGCCTACCCTCAAAAATTGATCAGTAAAAGCAAGCAACTGTCGAGTTACAAGTCAGGTTTCATCATTGATTTCTCCATACCCCCAAGTTATGTGTGTCAAGTCAGGTATTCAGTAATCAAGAACTAATGCCAACACAGGATTAGGTAGGTGCAGGTTTGTCTGGATAGACGACAAGAACTGTCCGTAAGGACTACATGTCAGGTTTGTTGGAATTAGATACAAGATCAGGTAACGGGTAAAGCCATGGTACATCAGGTCAAGTCGAGTAGTGTATAAAGGGGTCATGTCATGTCAAGAGTGTACGGTACCATGTCAGGTCAAGTAATATGTGTAGCAAGTCACGTCAGGGTGTACAAGATCTCCTGTGGGTGCTCATAATCGACTAGCATGATCATGGTTATGAATAAACAAGCATGGTACTATCAGAACAATAAACAGGCACAGTAACATGATAGCAATAGGTGCAGATTAAAACTACTTAGTCGTACGGTTATTAGTTTGGTTTGAGGAATAGTTTTGACCTTTCAGGAATGCAGTATTATACATGAGGATAATAAAATCATATTAATATGTATTAAAACCATCTAGAGATGCAATTGAATGTGAATAAGGCTAAATGTATGCAATCGTTCGTCCGATAGGGTAAAACTACAAAAGGGTAATATGGCTATAAAATAATTGTGATTATGTGATCTAACATATAATTGTGATTATGTAGGTTTAGTAAACTAAATGCAATAGTTAGATTTCAAGTTCTAGATCTGAAATAATATGAGCAGATACAAACGGAACGTCGAAATGTTATAAAATGATGCATTGGGTGCTATATTTAAACTTCAGGTTTGATATACATTAGAATAGGTATATAATGGTTTAAATAGCATGTAGCAAGATTAATTTGCCTCGACGGGTCGCGATACGGAAAACGGAACGTTACGCGTCGGCGGGGAAAAGTCGCGACGCGCGCACGGTACACGAAAAGAGCCCAAATGACGAACAGTGGAGTCACACGGATCAGAAGTTCTAGCTGGGTCGTCGGGAAACGTCGTCGGCGCCGTCGGATTCCGGTGAACCAGAAAACAGCGACAACAAGAAAAAAAATAATTTAACAAGACAGAAAAGAAAGCAAGAAAAGAATAGAGAAGGAATGAGAGTACAATAGCGTACTGGGTTTGCAGAGGAGGTGCTGTGGTGGCGGCGAGACCAACCGTGATGAGGTCGACGGAGCTCCGACGATCACCAGAGGCTCCTCTAAAACAGCAAGAAAACTTTTAACAGAAAACATGGGAAGAAGAAGAAGAGAAGGATGAGAGGGAGAAGCAAAACTCACCGGGGGTGTGCACAAAGGCCAGGGACACGGGGACGAGTCACCGGCGGCGATCCCACGGCGGTGCAGAAGCGTGCAGGGGCGCGCGGTTGCACGATGCAAGCGTAGGGTGGTCGGGAGAGAAGGAAAGGAGGAAGGAGAGAAGGAAAGGAGGAAGAAGAGAAGGTGGAGGTGACGAGGGTGAGGAGCGGCGATGAATGGCAATGGTGGCGTCGGCGCTAGGGCAACAGCGAGAGGAGGAACGGAGGGTAGGGTTTTCTGGAGGTGGGTTTGCTTCGCTGAAGGAAAAAGGAAGAAGAAAAGAATATAACAGGGAGGAGAGAGAGAGATACGCGGTAGAGAGAGAGAGATATATATATAGAGAGGAAGAGAGAGATCGAGAAGAGAGAGAAAGGGGAGAAGAGAGATAGTATTGGCAGTATTCGGTGAGATAAGGAGAGAAGAAAGAGAAAGAGAAGGAGAAAAAGGGAGAGAGAAAGAGAAAGGGAGAGAGAGGCGTGGGGCCCAGGAAGAAAATAGAGAAATGCGATTGGTTGAAGGAGAAATATGAAAAGATATTTGATATATTTTATAGAAGATTTCCTTCTGGCGAACAAGATTTCTAACCCCAAAGAATTATTTTCTAAGCTGCAGAATATATGTTAAGTAAAATAAAATATTAAATAATCAAATTTGGAGGGATACAAAATATTCCAGAATTGCGCCCGGGTCAGGTCCAAAAATTTGAATTTGAAAAATGAAAATTATTGGCAAGTTCCAAAAATTAAAATGAAGGATTTTGTACTGAAAAAGCATACCCCCAAGAACGGACGCACGTACGTGCACGTAGTCGTCCAAACACGTCCGTTTCACTGAACGGGACGAGAACTCGATGCAAGGACGCTACTACAGGGTTAGGGGTATCAAGCAGGCCATGACATGTATTTTTAAATTATTTTAAGAGACTTAAATTGTTATATGCAGAATATGAAATTTCGGTGTAAACTATAACTAGTAACAGCCAACGCATGATAAATAAAATAAATACCACAACAATCCATACGGTAACAGAAATTTGTAGAACTGGACTCGGTTGTTACAAAGTTACCCGCCAAAACGTGAAGCGAGGCAGCCCCCTTCAGCAAAGTGAATGGACCACCCAGCACTTCACGGAATCCGGTAACTTGAGCACCCCTCCTTGGGTCAACCTATACCCCCTACAAATGCAGCGAATAGCCCGCCAATTCTAGAGTGAAGCCCCCTCCGTCTCAAATCCATGAGATGCGGGCTCGTTGCCCTCTAGAACCCGGCTATCCGTGCACCCCACTGTGGGGTAATCCTAGTACAGAAAAGAAAATATGTACAACGGTGATATCGACCTCAACCCGGTCGTGCCCCAAAAGAATAATATACAAACAGGCAGTGACGGCAGTCCACAAGTCGGACGCTCGCCCCGCGATATCAAATGTACAAATAATACCAAACTGTACTGCCATTGCACGCAAGCTATCCACCACGACAAATCCGCAACATCACAGCACAACACAGAATATCAACGCGAATGTCACGTTCGCAAACCCGTCTAAAAGGACTATAGCAATTAGACAAGATTTACCGCTCGAATAACATTCACGGTCGCAGATATAATGTAAGTACTGTGAACTAACGTATTTAAAATTTCGATCGACAAAACTTCCCGATGTGGACCCCAAGCATAAATCTAGTACTCTAACAAATCTGGGCCCAAACAAAATATTGCAGAAACCACAATTCCATATGAAAGACAACCAAAAGAAAAATGGTACACTGTTGCCCCAAAACAGCGGCGGAACCGCGGCCAACACATGACTTGTGCGGCGGTTCCGCGGCAGTCTTGTGGGTTCAGTCGACCAAATTTCTTCAGTGGTCTTAAAAAACCTGCAAGATTTTCTGACATACCCAAAATAATTTTTAGACGACTTTTAAAATTCGGCAGAAACTTGAAAAATTGGAATTGCGGTTTTGGAAATTTCGTTCTATCGATATTTTAAACATGTTAGAACAAACTAGTATGTGTTAATGGCGTGGCTCTGATACCATATAAGTCTACGGCAGCGCCCCGGCGGTCAATCCGAGACCAAACGTGGAACAAAAACTTTTTACGAAACCGGCGCTATCGTAGTCTTTCATCCGGATCGAACCATTAACACAAACTAGCTAACTAGAAAGATGATAGAAAGGCTATACCGATCGATCTGTGTCCTTCGGTCTTTATCCACCATCCCTAACTCCTCGCGGCATCTCCGATCTCCGGTCTCCTCGTCGAAAGGGCACCACGTCAAGAAGTCTTTTTACGGGCTTCCGCTTCAAACCGAAACAACTTGGACATGAAGTTTGCTAGCCGACATGACCAAGGTGATGTAGAGAATGTGTGTGATAACTTTGTCTCAAGCATCCATTGATTCTCAACACATGAGAGTGTATGGATGGAGGTTGAAGATGAAGCCATGGTGGAACTTATGAGCTAGAGGAAGAAGAAGAAGAAGAGGATTTTCTTTTCTATTGTGTTGAGATGAAAAATGAGAGCACCCATATCAATCCCAAGAGCTAGCCCAAGGCTAAGTGGCTGTCCACTCTTTCTCCACCTCTCATTTCAATCAATCACAAATGTGACATTAGCACAAAAAATAATAACATGACTCACCAATGAAGCACATGGCACATTTAATGCACTAAATCATCACTCCCACTCACAATTTCCACCATCTAAACATTAACCCAAATGTTTAGTCCAACAAAAAGATATGGCAAGATCAAAAGTAAACTCGTGACGGATCACAAGGATACCCCTCACCTGTATATACATACCTATATCCGCATTCCGACTGAATGCAAATGTGATGAGACGAAAGTAATCCAACAAATCTAATAGTAGAATCCGGCTTAAACCAAAGCCCACTAGTATGATCCGTCCGATCATGATCCGTGCACAAGTGCACGTATATAATCGAACCCTGCCATAATACCATACGGCCTCTACAATGTTTTGCCCGAAACTTGGGAAACTATCTGAGGAGGACTCTAAAGACTCATCGAGACACTGGCAGTGGGTTTAACCACAAGCACGTCAGTCGTACTAGCTGTACGTGACGGCTACCCTTGTATTGACCAAAAGGGAAGCTGATGAGCGAACTCATCCAGAAACCCTACTGAGCCTGTCAGTGACAATATCCGTATAGTCCGGTCCGGTCGTCTATGAGTATTGCATGTCGGGCCTAGGGGGCTGGTAAACGTCAGACCCCCAAAAGCGGTACAAGTCGTGTCGGAGTGTAGCCCAGAACACCCTGAGATACTACTGGAATACCTACCAGTAAATCTCACTTGCCTTGGCCAAGGACTTCGTGTAATGGCTCTCCTAGACACAGCGCGATTTCACCCCCAATATCGGGAGAGACGAATCCCCTGCCGATCTGCTCACTGCCTCCATGTGGCTCGGGACTGTACCCAACGAAAACCTGTTTGCACGACTCCTTTGAGCTGTGGTAGGGTAGTAATCAAAGCACAGTGGGAACTCACACGAGAAAAATGACGATCTCAGGTTGATGAACTAACCTGTACACATGTCACCAGGGAACTGCTATCTGACGACAGGTATAATACCAACTAGCATGTTCCCGTCGAGTCCTGTCCGGTGTACTCATAACCCAATGAGCACCTGCATACATCTTAGGTGAACCAGACACCAATGGCTTGTGAGACCGGCCACCGCCCCTTGTCGGGGTTTCGACTGTATACACTAGTCTACTAATGGAGTATCGATGCCCAGTCTTGAAACTCCCATGACTAGGGACACTTTAAGGATGTGCTTATAGATTAACCAACTCTCACATATATGATCGCCATCATACTGCTGGTAATCAAGCAAGAATCCTAAGAGCTCTATCAATGTGCAATAGTGATCTGTAATATCACCTAAAGAATGTACACGATGACAAAGATAAACCAGATAGCATACTATCATCTTGAGTAAGACTGTCCTACCGGTATATGTCCTCCCTTAATCATTGAAATCACGTGCCTGCGATCCAATAATTGACTTGAGGGCACTATATCCAACATATAAGTCCCTACACCCCTCTAATTTTAATGGCGGAGACCCCAAAGATCCTCGTTTCTATCAAAACTCAATGGCGGCGACTCCCAAAAGTCACCTTCCCTATCAAATCCAGCGTCGATTATCCTCCAGAGGTCTCTGCACTTGCTATAAAACTTATTTTTGACATATGCCGTACTCCAACTAAACCTAAAACGGCCCTATGGCCGGTTAATATGATGTTAACCTACCATATACAATCCACGGGCTAATATCATAACATAAAAGTCACTAAGTCTGCAAACTCCAAAACTGCCATATGTCTAGTCTAAAATCGGCTTCTATATACAATCCATGGACGTATATCGTGATACTAAAGTCAACAAGTATGTCTACCAAATCTCTATTGCCCTATGGCTAGTCTAAAATTGGCTTCCATATACAATCCATGGGCATATATCATGACACAGAAGTCAAAAAATATATTACAACCAAAACCTATCATGCCCTACAGTGGGCTACATTATATCAACCTGCTGTATACATCCACAGGAAACTATTGTGGCATAGAACCCAACTGTCGTGACACAAAAGTCAATCATTATACCACCCTATTGCCTTATGGCAGGTTGACATAATATAAACCATTTGAATAAAGAGATCTATGAGATCTGCCTACAATTTTTCGAAACCAATTTATGACTGAAACAGTTATCTAAGTGGTTGAATGTTCGATGTTGTGTGTGTGTGTGGATTAACGATATTGAATGTGACAACTGTAAGTTCTGAGATCTTAATATGTGAACGGTATTGTAATGACCAAAAGTGACTTAGAGACATAATAACACTTTGGAAGTGGCTTTCCTCCTCAGACATGTTTGAGGACATCTGAAAGTTTAGATCGTATTTGGAGATCCAATTTTCCAGTGAAAAGTTTAAGAACATTCTATGATTGTCTTGGAAAACTTACGTGTATGTGTCTTAGAACAGTTTGACCCGCACAATCACTCTCCGATGCATATCTCAATAGTCGATGGTCATATTCATCGCCTTGATATTTTTTCTATTGATTCTTGATCAATAGAGACAAATATTGTTAGGTTTATTTTGCATGGTTGTTCATCACGAAAAACTGTATTTAATATCACTCATTCGATATCATTTTATTAATAAATGTGTGCTTTTAATCCGTGTCTTCTCATTAGTACAGAATACAGGTATTCATGTCGAAAACACTGAAAACATGCACAATAAGCATGGATACAACAGTTTTGACCCGATATTGCAACCGTAATAGAGAACCGATCATGTGCTAAAGAGTTTTTACAACAAATCATGTGTGTACAATAATTTAATTAAAATGGTCCATCATATATGTACACATATGGGCAGCCATGATTCATTATGTATGCACAAGTGGGATTGACAAATTGGCACACAAGTGGACTACGACCATGACTGTGTTTTATACTGAAAAGTGTTGATGTGATGCACGCTTTTTGGGTTGAAAAGTATTCACTATTAGCTTTCAAAGTCCAGATTGTAACCCCGTTCAATTTAAAAGAAAAGAAAATCACAGTGAGACGCTTGAAATGTTAGAAGGCCGCTCTATGAAGATGGACCCAGAGCCGCTCATATGGCCGCTAGTTTATTCATATTGGCCGTAATTTGCGGCCCCCTTGCTCCATTTTGGCTCGTGTTCTTTTGATGGGTCCCATGATATCAGAAAAGTCCAGCTGTATCACTCCTTGTTGAAGATGGATTGCCTATAAATACCAGATCAGATCAAGAGGTAAGGATCCATACGTTTGCATACTTGATGTACATTTTAGTTCTAGCTTGTAATCTTGAGATCTTGCCTTTCTCCTGATCTTGTAATTTCTTAATTGAACATACAGTTTAGATTTTAGGTATTTGATCTCAATAGTTTGTAGTTCAAGTTCAAGATTCAATAAAAAAAAATTACTTCATTGCACATTTGGTTCTTAATATTTCTTGCTCTCTTTTTTCTTGCAATTTCTTTTATGAACTCTTCTCACTTTTATGTTCTTTTTGTTTGTGTAATGATGTGTGAGTAGTTCTTTTATTTAGGCGATAGTGAGGTAAATTGATGAATGGCTTGCTTTTCAACCCCTCATTCTTGATTCAATTTGCACTTAATGAACTTCATTTTAATGTTTACAACTTAATTGTGTTATTGTTTGATAGGATATGTTGTAAATAGTTGCAAATCAATCACTAACACATATCCTATTCTTTCTTTACATTTCATTTGTGTTTACATTAAAATTGAAGTAGAAATTAGGGTTAAACATAACTAAGTGAAGGTAAATAGCTAGATAGGGCATGTAGCCACAAAGCATATGTCCTATACTTGCTTACCACATTTAGTTAGTTTCATCCTAATTTCACCAAATTTCCTTACACTTTTTAGTTGCTATTTGTTCCGACTTGATGTCGTTTACTTAACGGTTCTTTGTAATCAGTTTGGATACGGTATGCTTCTCAATTCAAGTAGTAACTAGAAATGTCCGTTTCAAATCAAGTATGAGAGTTGGGGGTGATGCCATAATTTAATTTGCCAAGTCATAGCCTAAGTATCCTGTAATATCATCTTTTTCCCGAAATATTGTATTTTTCATAAAACGCGACAAAACCCAAATCAAGCCATTTGTTCTTGACTCAAAACAGATGATGTGATATCCATTCCCTTTGGATTGACCCGTACTTTTCGGATTACAACGCATCATGCACTTGCGGTATTTTTAAAACTTGATAATCGAATCGTGCTATTTTTCAATAAAACCCGACATATCCGACATTTGAACTAAAACCTTCAAAACTCAGGATACGCTCTCGAGCGAACAATAGTTGGTTGTCTTTTGTGTTTAGTATATACTTAACACGACACGTCGTTTGTCGTTGGACTTAATATCCGTTGTATACTTGTCTAGTTAGGATGAAATGAAGGGATCTTACGGTACGTAGGATGATCACAAAACCTTATGCAATAAAGGATCAAAATTCCACTCATGATAGTTCTTGAATGCCAAATGGATTGGTAATCGAGAAAGGCGGGCGTTGCCTAGGACATGCATTTTTGCTGCATAGCATGGCCATTATTTTGAGCAATGAAAGTAAGACTGTATAGCCAATTTCGCCATGAAGGCTGAAATATATGGCTTCCTCAGAAACAGTCAAGGAGACCGTTATAGCGGAGGAGATCCAATAGGAATGTACTCATGATACTTCATGCGAGAGAAAAAGGTTTTTCTTTTTATTGCTACAGTAGGTCGGCGATAGCATATTCAAATTATCCCATATATGATGGGAAGATTGTTGCATATGAAGATCGATTACCATTTCATCGAGAAACGATAAGAGACAGAAGATCGAGCTAAAGTGTTTATCTAAGAGTCAGATGATCTAGAATCCACTGACAGAGGAATAACCAAGTATCACTTCATTCAGAATGTGAGAGCGTAAAGGCAGCGTTTATAGTGACGGTACTGTAATATTTCAGAAAAATAAAATATTATTTTTAGAATTTAAATAAATAACATAATAAATTTCATGAATATTATAAAGATATAGAAATTGGTTTTAATGAGATAGTATGGTTATACACTTATAGTTTGAAAAATAATTGGAAAATTAATATAAATTATTGATTTTGAAGGTATCTATGTGATTTGGGCATTTTATAAAGTATTATATAATTATTTGTATGCTAGTTTAATACTAAACTCGATTAACATTTCACTAATTATGCATTAATCTTGTTTATGTACATGGCATGCAACAAAACATGTTGCAAAACACTTGTTGCATTCTTGTTTTAACCATGGCTTCTTTCTTTCATTAAAATGTTTTTTTTAAATAAAAAGAAAAAGAGAAGATATTTTGGGAGACAAAGAGGTATGGGCTAGTGAGAGAGAGAGAGAGAGAGAGAGAGAAAGAGTGAAGGGGTTATCAACCATAGCTCTTCTTCACTTCATCCTCTTCTTCATTCTTCTCTCCTCCTATTTCTCCACTTCCTCTTCCATCATGCACCACCTCCAAATCCACCTCAAAACACCATACTTCCTTCACAAAAAATGATCCCAACATCACTAGAAAACACTTAGATGCATCAAGTTGGAACTTTGGGCTCCTTGGGCAACCCAAGAATTTTCTTGAGTTGCCAACTGAGGTATATCCTACACCTTTATTTATGTTTCTAGTTTTCCTAGTACCCTATAGTGTATTAGAGTTAAACTAATGTAGTTTAGTGGTGTCAGAAAATTCCTAGACGAGATTTAGGATATATTATGAATTGTGAAAGTGTAATTGAGGTTTAGCCACTGCATTGTTTGTTTTGTCATAAACTACCTGTGCAAAAATCTGGGAGCATTTTGAGTTGGTTTTGACAATGCTTTCCGATATTTTAATCTTGGATTTTTGGATTTCTTGATGTAATTTGGTCGTTCGACGTTCGCACGTTGACGTCAGGAAGTATTTTGTTGTTTTAGCGCGCATTGACCATATGTTCTAACCTAGGTGTGTTTCGCGTGTCGTGTCGGTTTTCGAATATGATTTTGATGTGATACAATGTGTTTTGATTTATAGGTACAAGCGCGTGGATTTTCGAGGCAACGAAAGAGGGCAAGGCATCCGTCGGGATCGACTAGAGTGAGGCGTTGTAGGTGAGTAGATGTATATCTACGGAGGAAGTCGGATGGATGGCGTATAGCACCCCCGTAACCGTAAAAGAGGATATTATTTATATTATGTATATATAGTAATGTGATATATAGATAGTTAGCAAATAGGATTCTAGAAGACCTTAGGTTAGATTATGCGTACTCATAGGAAGGGTTACCCCTAGTATTATTTCCATAGTCGTGAGTCGTTAGTGTAATTTTTGTTGTGCACACACACACACTTGATATGATATGTGTGTATATGTATACATGTATATATATATATGGATTTGCTGATACACACACACACACACACATACGTGTAAGATGAAGATATGATATGTTATATGGATATGAGTCGATACGATCGAACAGGATGTCAAGAGATTATGATATATGATTTGAGATGAGACGTCGTATATGATGCGATATATTAAAGGATTGATGGGAGAAATACACATAACATGCGATAACATGTAATTTGATGAGATAATAGATTGTACGTGACCTTAGATCCATACCCTTGATTATGATATAGTATGATGGATGATACCGTACGAATTATGATATATGATATTTGACCCGTACCCTCGATTTTGAGGATGCCGTATGACATATTTTACCGTATGAGATATATTTATATGATAATTGATCCGCACTCTTGACTCGAGGATGTCATATGATGATCATACCGTACGTGATGCTATGAGGCTGGATCGCCGACTACTAGATATATCGACTCGGATATGTATAGATGTCTATTCACGTTCGGCACTGTTTTAGTTTAGCCCCTTAATTACTTAGGTAAGTGTTAGAATAGAGTTCAAGTCATACCTATTTTCAAAACTAACGAATCGTATGTATTTTCAAATGGCAAACCGAGGGATGCTATGGATTTTCAAAAGGTAATTCTTTTCTCAAAAACACAGTAATCCCTACTTTTCTAAAAACAACGATTCTTACTATTTTAACTACGATAACCGTATGGCTCGTATATAGATATGTATATCTTATCCTGTTGCGTTTACTATTTTCTTTTCTATTGTTCATGTTAATTCCATTGCATTGCATATATATACATGTGCTTTCATTAGCTGTTACGATCTCGCCTGATAGGACACATGCATCATTACCGATGATGTGTATGTTGCACGTACACTTACTGCCGGGTCACACACATCATCATCGATAATTGCCATGCTATGTACACATTAGAGAACTGTTATTTCACTCATACTATCTGATAATTTGTAGTTTAATAGTATTATTTAGCATTCATGATCTCGCATGCTAGTTTAGACATTTCATTTCTTATGTAGATGCCACATGCATTTATATATATATACTGGTTATACACTGTGGATTGGCTCTTTGCCGGCATTCATTATCTCATTATTGACTCATGATTATGAGATTCAGTTTTCCATGAGATTTCTGGATTTGGGAAAGTGCATGTGAAATTGAAAACTTATTCTCCTTTTAAAAGAAAAATGTGGTTTTCCTTGATATGATGTGTTGCGTCCACCATGAGATTTCTCGGTTCTGGAGTATATATGATATATGATTACCCGAATTTGAGGAGTGAGGAGACACCTTCTGTGGGTACAAAGTGGACCCGCTGCGGTACCCCGGGGCAAGAAGGCCGTATAGAGATATGTTGAGCCCGGCAGGAAAGCACTATCGACCGGCGATAGTTTGGCGCGGCGGATATCTGGAGGATACCGACCGTAGTTATGAGATCAGATGGATATGGGTCGATCCGGACTGATGGAGCCCGAGATATGAGGATTATTGTCACTGATGGACACGGTTTTCATGATGTTTTCGAGTGTCGAAACTGGGCACTCAGGTTTTATCATAATTTTGTGTGCCGTTGCTAGACACATGTTGGATGCTGAACTTATACATGATACACTTTCCATGTAGTCACTCTATGGCACGGACACGAGTACTTGATATTACATTTACACTCGTACATATATTTACATATTCCATGATATTACATAATGACTTGGACATGATTACTTGAGTATTGTTATACATATGCATATATTATTATCGTTGCTACCGCTCGATGTCTTTATACATTATTATTATACTGTATAACTGTAATACCCAGCCTTTTCTCATACACCTACATTCGTATTTCATTTTTCACCTCTAAAATTTATTTATGATTATCTAATTATTTTCAGAATCGCATTAAATCCCATTTTCCTTCATCATTAGAACCTAAACCCTAGTTTATACTTTTCCTTATCCCCAAGCTCACTCCATCTTTTCTCTTAAAATTTCTTATTTTGCCGAGCTCAGAACTCAATTATTTTCCTTGAATTATTCCTTAAACTCCGCCCAGCTCACATCTAATTACATCAATTATTTTTCTTTTTCCCTCAGCCCATTATATTTATTTTATTTTTATAAACATATTCTTTTCCTTTAAAACCCTAGCCCAGCCCAGATTTTCTCGGCCCATTCATTTTTAAACCATTTCCCTTTTTTTTCATTAGCTCGGCCCGGCCCCTTCCCTTCTTAACATTCTTTTAATTTTATTCATCGGCCCGGCCCACTAAATCCCCCAGCAGCCCTCTACTGCGTCTCCTTCGTCTCCAACGGCTACCTCCACTGTTCGCGCGCGCATTTCCTGCTGTTGCACCCACGTCGCCGCCCAACACGCGCCGCGCCTCGCTCGCCGTTACCCCCACGACGCGCGACCCGCTCCCTCATCTCGTTCTCCATTTCTCTCTCCCTCGTTCTCCATTCCTCAATCCCCTCCTACTCCCTCAACCCACACCCACACCCACGCCCGTGCCCCTGCTCCCCTCGTCGCCCCTGACCTCGCCGCAGAACACCTCATCGGTCTCGCTCATTCCTCCTTCCCTCTTCCTCCACTGCCCAGAGCGCCCCCGCCTGCACCCACTCACCCGCACACCGAGCCCCTGCCCCGACGCCGGCGAGCTCCTCGTCTCGTCGTCGACGCCTCTGCACCTCGTCGACACCCCTCACTCTCCTCATCAACATCATCTCCATCGTCATCATCTCTCTCTCTGGCCTCTCTCTCTTTCTCACTCTGTATCTCTCTCTAACTCCCTCACCCTCTCTCTCTGTTTCTCTCCCGATCTCACCCTCTCACTCTCTCTCCCGATCACCCCTCTCTCTCTCTGTCTCAACTCTCTCTCACTCTCGTTCTCTGGTTCTCTCTCTCTCTCTCTCTCTCTCTAATTCTCATACTCCCTCTCTCTGTAACTCTCTCCCCCTCTGTCTCTCTAACACTATCTCTCCATTCTCCCAACTCCTCTCCTCCTTCCCTCACTCGAGCTCCAACATCAGAAACATCACTCTGGCCTCCTCTCCACACCAAGCACTACCCAGCCATCACAAGCTCTACAACTCCAACCGACTTCCTCTCTGAACCAACCTCCATGCACCGGCCGCCGCACGTCTCATCCACCTCGTCCGAAGTCCAAAGTGGCCGAGCATCAGCCCCCGGCCAATTCCTGCAGCCAAGTTGAGCTCCCCGTCACGACCATCGCGACCCCAGCCCGCACCGCAGCTCGTCACTAACCCAAGCCCCGTGCCGAGATCCCTTGCTACCTCCACCTGCTCTGGTCACGTCCCAGAATTGCGCGACGACCCATCCACCATCGTCAGCCTCACTTCTGCGAACTCAGAGCTTCGAGTACCGCCACCCACGTCTTTCAGTGCAAGCCGTAGCCAATCAAAAGCAAGGATTCGAGGCCACGTTGTTGTAATTCCAAGGCTCGCAAACTCCGGTTTCGTCGCAACGACTGTTTTTCCACTTCCGTGCCGCGCGTGTGTCGTTGCCGCTGCCGTGCATCGCCAGAGCGCCTCCAGGCAAGTTTTTACTTGCTTTCATGCTATTTATTATTAAGTTATAAATCAAAATCGTAGATGTAATACATGTTTTGCTTGATGCTAAATATAGCCAATAAACCGTTCGATGCTTGATCTCATAGGAAATCTTTCCCTAATTTGACGGAACTAAACGGTATTGGTTGGCCCGTATAGCTGTGAACTTAGTGTATGAATTTCGCTGCATAACGTGATCGTTAAAGATTAAAACGGCTACCCCCAAGTTTAATTGAAAAACTGAAATTATATCGTACCTGAAAACCGTTAAATTCACTATAAATCATATACATACGAGAATGGTGCGTTCGAGGGCTCAAATCGAATCCGACTCGACAAACTTTAACCCTGTATTAGTTTTCAGACATTCCTGTACTTAAACCATGATGAAAATAGGATCGGAGTGCGACTCTGGACTGCAGTCCAGAGTTACTCCAGTCATTGCTTGCTGTTCCGTATTGGATACCACAGGTGTTCCTTAACTCGTAGGTTGCGGAACTCCGCTGCTTATTGTGGGTAACTCTGATAGCTAGACAACACGATTGGTCTCATTCTGTTTCGTTACCGTTTGATATTTAAACTGTAATTTAGAAGATCGGGACGCATAACAGTCCCGACAGAATCAGAACTGACATATAAGAATTAAATAGATTATAACTCCTAACGTACAGACGCGATTGAAGATCCGTTTGTTGCGTTGAAAATTTTACTGAAAACCCTAGAATTCCTCCAACTGTAGCGTCGCTAAATTATGATCCCAACTGGGTTTAAAATGCGTTGCGAAATGGATTCCTGATTCTGAAACCGGATTTCCAGCCGCGTGCGCTTAAAATGAAACAGTTATAACTAATGATCCTGAAACCCGATTGGCTCGAAACTAAATTAGATGGATAGATAACTGAACATATTAATTACTAACTGTTTGTCATTTCGCCAAATTATATACATATGTTTCATGATAAATCGTGCAAGTGAAAGAATGCGGTTTCATAACATCCTCACCATGTTTATATACTTGTTCACACATCATATCATACCCATGTCATTGTATTGATAACCTAGTGACATCGTGCATTTACCCAGTGTTAGATTTTAGTGTTGATTGTGGCAAGTACGTCAGTGTTCGTGTATTCGTGATTAAGTGAAAGTGATACGTACTTGTGCACAATCAGTGTCCCTTTTTATTCTATTGCATTGTCGACGTCTGTGGGATGTGTGTACGTGTGACTATAAGTGGTATGGGACACTTATGGAAGCGCTTGCACGGATGTCACAGATAAGGCATCCGACACTGCCATTTATCTTAGGTATTAGTCGGGACGTGCTTGATGGAGGTCCTGCCTCCAGTTCTCGCGCAAACTTGTCACGGATCGATTAGTATTTAGATCGATGGTTAGCGTTTGATGTAGACCTCGGGGTGTGGGGTAGTTCAAGTGTGAATTCAACAGAATCTCGGGAGTCCCATGCCGGCTTATATATATTTAGGGAGTTATATGGAGATTTACAGGGTATGTGCTATAGACACCGTGATACATTCGTTACATGTTGGGCCCGTGGTCCCTTGCCCTTGGGTTCTACCCTTGGGTGGAGGACACTCGTGAGTGGTTGACTCTCACACTTGGACTGACGATAGGCTTAGTGACCTGTACAGTGAGACTTAGAGACTGATAGGGTTGCTGTCATTTACATTCCTTCTATACTGTGTTGACATTCGTGACATATTGCTATACTGCTTTACTTTTCCGCTGCATGGATTACTGTACTTTCATATTCATGCTATTATTGATTCATTGATATTCATGTCCATTACCACTGTTAGAATTGTCACTTGTTTTCATATATAATATTGCTATTGTGTCGCTCTGACGACCTGAGTATGCATGCTCAGTGTGAGGAGAAGATTTAGCTTGGACCAGAACTAGACGTGCATCACAGACTTCTTGGTTTGTCCTCCCGAGTTACATTCTTTGGTTCTACTCAGGTCAGTTTATATTATTGTATCTTTCAGTTACTGCATTTCTCATCACCTGCGCATCATTTACTGTTTACCATGATAAACTAGAAGCCGAAGTGTGACTACGGCAGGACTTTTCCCTGACCGTAGGAGCATGGCTGGCCTTGTCTACCCCTCGTATTCCGTATTTTGGGAAGCGGGGCGTGACATGGTTTAGTTGGTATCAGAGCCAGGTTTTGCATCGATTGGGATTGCAGTTTTCCGTGTAGGGTTTGGCAATCTAAGACATCACTCAGTCTAGATTGTAAACTTGTCATTCCTGATCCATATTCATATCGTGTGTTCAGCTATCCATTCGCTATGGTTTCGGGTGACTTGACAAGGTTACGTGGTTGCAATTGCACTATCGTAATCTAATCAAGTGACTTAAAGTCATACAGTTGATTCTCCACTTATAATAAATTCAGCATCTCTGATATTTTTGAATCTTTGTCCTATCCATTTTGATTCGTAATCTTGTGACTTATATCATCCTCAAAATTATTATTTCAGGATCATGTCTTCCAACGACTCTTCGTCTTTATCCGCTCCCCAGAATCAGACCGTTGAGATCCTGAGTGTGCTGCAAGATTTGAAGGAAGCCCAAGAGCGAACAAACGACTTATTAGCTGAAGGACTGAGAAGACCGGTGAGTCAGACCCCAGCGGGAGCATCCTATCATAAAGGGATCCCTATTGGACGAGGGAAGGAGAAGAAGATGAAGCGTCAACAGAAGCATCAGAAGAACCCTTGCTGTGGATATTGTAAGAGGCCAGGACACCTTCAGAGAGATTGTCGCCGTGCTCAAGGGAAATGTCTGATATGCGGCTCCAACCAACACCTCATCAACGGCTGCCCAGAAAGGAAAGAACTGCAAGGAAGAAACTCGTCCACACTCCCCACTTCTGCCAAGTGAGGATTATCGCGTAGTTCGAACTTCGACGATAAGGCGGATCTAACGCAGGATTCAACTCACGCGACGGAAATGCAACGTTATAATAGTCGAAGAAAGATTTTTCATGATTATCTACTTTCAGCATTAATGTTGGTATCTTTTATGAATATTTCTTTCAGTTTGAAACCTTGTATCCACTGAACTTTTGATTTAATGCAATAAAATAATGTATCATTCTCTTGTTTTCTCCTTATTCATATTATTCGTGATCACAGCGTTTCTATCCTGATTTTCAGTTCCTGCAACCGCATATCTTTCTATACTTCGTACACTTGACTATTCTTCTTGATGTATTCCGCTGTTTAATCATGACTTTCCTTTACATAACTTGGCCACCGGGAGCAGCGCCGCATTTGGATGAAGATGCGCAATCCTGCGTATCCTTAGACCACACGATGATGAGTTCCGACGATGAGATCAACAGTCCCCAGGTCGACTTCGGAAACAACGATTCAGAGGACGAAGGAGCAGCCGCCCCAGAGTTTAACATGATAGCGGATTCTGAAGAAGAAGAAGGAGATCCTGAAGAGAACCCTATAGAGGAAGACCCGATACAGGAAAACCCCGAGGAAGAACCGATAGAAGAAGATCCAGCGGAGGAAAATCCCGTGGAAGAAAATCCAGAAGAAAAGAATCACATGGAATCAGACCTCGATGAAGAAGCTCCACCCGAGGAAAAAGAGCCAGAAGATCAAGACCCTGCTGTGGAAGGACTCCCAATAGAGATACCTGCGAGGCGCTATGAACATGGACGCCCCTACCTGAGTGCGCGAGCCTACCACAACCTGCTAAATCTCCACAACCACGACCGACGGAATTTCTTTTAGATGTTGTCTTTCTGGCCAGATAAACTGTGTATAGTTTAAGGTCACCTTTCGCCTTTATGAATGTCTTGTTTCAAATTTTCTTGAATGAAATAAATCTTCTGAAGTTGTAAGCCTCCTGATTTTGGTTCGCTTGATACTTGTTTATTGCCCACATCCATTTGTTTTTCTGCTTAGTTCCCTGACTGTCCACCCCTACTTGTTGTATAGTTTTTCACCCTCGTTTCGTTTAGAAGGTACAGCACCCCGATTCTTGGAATAAACCACCGTTCATTCTTCGCCTGTGCCCCGTCGAGATCCTTCTGGAAGGAGAAGATCATAGTGAAAATTCTCAAGTTAGCTAACCCTTCAAATCTTGATTCGTGTGTTGTACCGACCAGTATCCTCCCCATACATTTTCTCCTTATAGCCCTTTACTGCTCACCCTTATTTTCCGTGCTGACCCAATCCTAGTGCCCTTGGTCTTCAGCCTAAAGCCACCACACTCCGACCTTCTGACTGAGCCACACTTCCTTGTAATCATTACCCTAACTATATATAGGGACTGTGTTATTCGAAAAATTTAGTTTTCATTATTTTGGTTTGTGTTATTGCTTACTCCGTGTTTGTATCGTAAGTACAACTATTATTATTTTCAGTTTTCAGTAGCGCACTCTTATACTGCGCAAATTTTGTTCCATGTTTCTTAGACTCACTATACAAGTTTTCTAAATCATTTTAAACCTATTTTTCGATACGTTTTCTTAAAACGTTTTAATCTACTGACTAGTTTTCACTACATTATCGTCGTTACTTAAATTTTGAGTGTTTTGCCTACGATTACTATTATATATAGTTGAAACTTACACTTATTTCTCGGTTTGCTATTTTGTTATACTTAGATGTGCACACATTTGGGTTTCGATCCTATTGATTCTTGAATATTTCCGTTCGCTATTGTTACCTATACTCTCGTGTACTTATAGCTCGACCATATAGTTGTTCCTGCCGTATACTTAATTAAATCCTTTCTGTGTATGTTGTTCTTGCATATATATATATATATATCTTCACAAATTTCATCCACCCGTTTTAAGTAAACCATTATGAGTTAGTTTCTGACATGGTAGCTTTCGTTTTTGATTTTACAACTTATCATTAGTTTTAAATTTCGAGGACGAAATTTTTGTAAGGGTGGTATGATGTAATACCCAGCCTTTTCTCATACACCTACATTCGTATTTCATTTTTCACCTCTAAAATTTATTTATGATTATCTAATTATTTTCAAAATCGCATTAAATCCCATTTTCCTTCATCATTAGAACCTAAACCCTAGTTTATACTTTTCCTTATCCCCAAGCTCACTCCCTCTTTTCTCTTAAAATTTCTTATTTTGCCGAGCTCAGAACTCAATTATTTTCCTTGAATTATTCCTTAAACTCCGCCCAGCTCACATCTAATTACATCAATTATTTTTCTTTTTCCCTCAGCCCATTATATTTATTTTATTTTTATAAACATATTCTTTTCCTTTAAAACCCTAGCCCAGCCCAGATTTTCTCGGCCCATTCATTTTTAAACCATTTCCCTTTTTTTTCATTAGCTCGGCCCGGCCCCTTCCCTTCTTAACATTCTTTTAATTTTATTCATCGGCCCGGCCCACTAAATCCCCCAGCAGCCCTCTACTGCGTCTCCTTCGTCTCCAACGGCTACCTCCACTGTTCGCAGCGCGCGTTTCCTGCTGTTGCACCCACGTCGCCGCCCAACACGCGCCGCGCCTCGCTCGCCGTTACCCCCACGACGCGCGACCCGCTCCCTCATCTCGTTCTCCATTTCTCTCTCCCTCGTTCTCCATTCCTCAATCCCCTCCTACTCCCTCAACCCACACCCACACCCACGCCCGTGCCCCTGCTCCCCTCGTCGCCCCTGACCTCGCCGCAGAACACCTCATCGGTCTCGCTCATTCCTCCTTCCCTCTTCCTCCACTGCCCAGAGCGCCCCCGCCTACACCCACTCACCCGCACACCGAGCCCCTGCCCCGACGCCGGCGAGCTCCTCGTCTCGTCGTCGACGCCTCTGCACCTCGTCGACACCCCTCACTCTCCTCATCAACATCATCTCCATCGTCATCATCTCTCTCTCTGGCCTCTCTCTCTTTCTCACTCTGTATCTCTCTCTAACTCCCTCACCCTCTCTCTCTGTTTCTCTCCCGATCTCACCCTCTCACTCTCTCTCCCGATCACCCCTCTCTCTCTCTGTCTCAACTCTCTCTCACTCTCGTTCTCTGGTTCTCTCTCTCTCTCTCTCTCTCTCTAATTCTCATACTCCCTCTCTCTGTAACTCTCTCCCCCTCTGTCTCTCTAACACTATCTCTCCATTCTCCCAACTCCTCTCCTCCTTCCCTCACTCGAGCTCCAACATCAGAAACATCACTCTGGCCTCCTCTCCACACCAAGCACTACCCAGCCATCACAAGCTCTACAACTCCAACCGACTTCCTCTCTGAACCAACCTCCATGCACCGGCCGCCGCACGTCTCATCCACCTCGTCCGAAGTCCAAAGTGGCCGAGCATCAGCCCCCGGCCAATTCCTGCAGCCAAGTTGAGCTCCCCGTCACGACCATCGCGACCCCAGCCCGCACCGCAGCTCGTCACTAACCCAAGCCCCGTGCCGAGATCCCTTGCTACCTCCACCTGCTCTGGTCACGTCCCAGAATTGCGCGACGACCCATCCACCATCGTCAGCCTCACTTCTGCGAACTCAGAGCTTCGAGTACCGCCACCCACGTCTTTCAGTGCAAGCCGTAGCCAATCAAAAGCAAGGATTCGAGGCCACGTTGTTGTAATTCCAAGGCTCGCAAACTCCGGTTTCGTCGCAACGACTGTTTTTCCACTTCCGTGCCGCGCGTGTGTCGTTGCCGCTGCCGTGCATCGCCAGAGCGCCTCCAGGCAAGTTTTTACTTGCTTTCATGCTATTTATTATTAAGTTATAAATCAAAATCGTAGATGTAATACATGTTTTGCTTGATGCTAAATATAGCCAATAAACCGTTCGATGCTTGATCTCATAGGAAATCTTTCCCTAATTTGACGGAACTAAACGGTATTGGTTGGCCCGTATAGCTGTGAACTTAGTGTATGAATTTCGCTGCATAACGTGATCGTTAAAGATTAAAACGGCTACCCCCAAGTTTAATTGAAAAACTGAAATTATATCGTACCTGAAAACCGTTAAATTCACTATAAATCATATACATACGAGAATGGTGCGTTCGAGGGCTCAAATCGAATCCGACTCGACAAAATTTAACCCTGTATTAGTTTTCAGACATTCCTGTACTTAAACCATGATGAAAATAGGATCGGAGTGCGACTCTGGACTGCAGTCCAGAGTTACTCCAGTCATTGCTTGCTGTTCCGTATTGGATACCACAGGTGTTCCTTAACTCGTAGGTTGCGGAACTCCGCTGCTTATTGTGGGTAACTCTGATAGCTAGACAACACGATTGGTCTCATTCTGTTTCGTTACCGTTTGATATTTAAACTGTAATTTAGAAGATCGGGACGCATAACAGTCCCGACAGAATCAGAACTGACATATAAGAATTAAATAGATTATAACTCCTAACGTACAGACGCGATTGAAGATCCGTTTGTTGCGTTGAAAATTTTACTGAAAACCCTAGAATTCCTCCAACTGTAGCGTCGCTAAATTATGATCCCAACTGGGTTTAAAATGCGTTGCGAAATGGATTCCTGATTCTGAAACCGGATTTCCAGCCGCGTGCGCTTAAAATGAAACAGTTATAACTAATGATCCTGAAACCCGATTGGCTCGAAACTAAATTAGATGGATAGATAACTGAACATATTAATTACTAACTGTTTGTCATTTCGCCAAATTATATACATATGTTTCATGATAAATCGTGCAAGTGAAAGAATGCGGTTTCATAACATCCTCACCATGTTTATATACTTGTTCACACATCATATCATACCCATGTCATTGTATTGATAACCTAGTGACATCGTGCATTTACCCAGTGTTAGATTTTAGTGTTGATTGTGGCAAGTACGTCAGTGTTCGTGTATTCGTGATTAAGTGAAAGTGATACGTACTTGTGCACAATCAGTGTCCCTTTTTATTCTATTGCATTGTCGACGTCTGTGGGATGTGTGTACGTGTGACTATAAGTGGTATGGGACACTTATGGAAGCGCTTGCACGGATGTCACAGATAAGGCATCCGACACTGCCATTTATCTTAGGTATTAGTCGGGACGTGCTTGATGGAGGTCCTGCCTCCAGTTCTCGCGCAGACTTGTCACGGATCGATTAGTATTTAGATCGATGGTTAGCGTTTGATGTAGACCTCGGGGTGTGGGGTAGTTCAAGTGTGAATTCAACAGAATCTCGGGAGTCCCATGCCGGCTTATATATATTTAGGGAGTTATATGGAGATTTACAGGGTATGTGCTATAGACACCGTGATACATTCGTTACATGTTGGGCCCGTGGTCCCTTGCCCTTGGGTTCTACCCTTGGGTGGAGGACACTCGCGAGTGGTTGACTCTCACACTTGGACTGACGATAGGCTTAGTGACCTGTACAGTGAGACTTAGAGACTGATAGGGTTGCTGTCATTTACATTCCTTCTATACTGTGTTGACATTCGTGACATATTGCTATACTGCTTTACTTTTCCGCTGTATGGATTACTGTACTTTCATATTCATGCTATTATTGATTCATTGATATTCATGTCCATTACCACTGTTAGAATTGTCACTTGTTTTCATATATAATATTGCTATTGTGTCGCTCTGACGACCTGAGTATGCATGCTCAGTGTGAGGAGAAGATTTAGCTTGGACCAGAACTAGACGTGCATCACAGACTTCTTGGTTTGTCCTCCCGAGTTACATTCTTTGGTTCTACTCAGGTCAGTTTATATTATTGTATCTTTCAGTTACTGCATTTCTCATCACCTGCGCATCATTTACTGTTTACCATGATAAACTAGAAGCCGAAGTGTGACTACGGCAGGACTTTTCCCTGACCGTAGGAGCATGGCTGGCCTTGTCTACCCCTCGTATTCCGTATTTTGGGAAGCGGGGCGTGACAATAACCTAGGAGATAGTCATACATTCGGTTTCTACTCGGTGATGTCTTCTACTCACGAGTTGGCAACTCACCTCTATTGTGCCACAGTTTTCTTGCAGGTTTGACCGCACAGGTTCCATTGCAACTTGCTGGCACACAGTTTCCTTTCGAGTGAATTGCATTGAGAGGTGGGATACACTTGCATCGTGACCACCATTGTACTTGTATATATTTATTCTGTTGTATCTAGATAAAAGATCCATCAACCAGACTATGTATATTTGTAGACTTAGAAACCACCGTTGTATATTCTTTCGGACTTGGAGTCATGCTCATGTATTTATTCTTTATGCTAATTTCTTTGATGATGTTTTTAGTTTCTTACTTTCTTTCTGTGTTTGATCTTCGCCTCAGGGCATCGTATATTTATATCTTGCATGGTTGTTTCTGCCAATTCTCGAAGAGCTAGCTCCCGCTTGGGGATGCCTATTATTATTACTTGTTTGTATTGTTTTCGGGTTAAAAATTACAAAAGAGGTGCTGCCTAAATTTTAAATGACGAAAATGTTTTCAAGATAGATATAAAACTTTGCATTTTTATAGAATATAACTTATGTTTTAAAGGAAGAACTTGATTTCGTATGTTGTTGTTTCAAAAACTTCACCTCTACTATTTTCTCTAAAAAAGTTTAGATCTCTGGGTTTTTGGCTTACTTGAATTAGGTGGGGTCCTATAAACTTCACATGATTCAAGTGCCAGTCACGTGTCTTTTCCGAGTTATGACAGGTACTTTATATTAGCTTGAACATTATACTTATCTTTTAGACACCGGTTTATGGATTGCGACTTACTTACATTATACGATTGATTATTGATATTTATATATTGATGATCGATTAGTTTCGTTTTGGGTAGAGTGTTGTATTTTTTTACTTGATTTTTCAGCATGGAGTAATAAGAGTAGATATATGGTTATATATTTATTTGCATTCTTTTATTAAAGGATACGTCGGCAGGTAGGATCGGCTCTCTCGCACGAACGATCCCCTCGATACTTGAAGGCATGTGAGGTACAAACGTTTTCTCTTTCCGATGCATTAGGCTAGCGACCGCACACTGATTCAGCATTGAGATGTGCGTGACAATAGGAGCATTCGAACGATCCTTATCTAGTGATAAGGATGAGCCAAACACTCTATGAGTCTTTAACGTAATGGAATTGCCCCCACATTCCATTATATATATACCTGTTGTGAATCCAGATTACGAATCTCACAAAGGCGGGCTAGGACTCAATCTTGTTGATATAGATCCAAGAACATTTAGAATGTAGCTACACAATACGTCACGGAATGACCAAACTTGGAATCTGTATGGTACTAGTTTGACGTATGCTCTCATGAAAGAGAAGTAGACCATAGTGTGTTTTCCAAACAACGTGTGCTAGCGACTAGAGGAGGTTTAAGGATCGATCCCATCTCCCTGACTGTGTAAGCCCTCACTGATCGGCATTCTATTGAATGACCTGATCAACCGTACCTTTGGTTGACTGTCAAGAAGGAAAAGCTGTTAGCATCCACTACTTTGGCTGCTATCACAATAGTACGATGATTACCATACCATACAGAGTAGGTAGTGTCAGGAAAGAGGGTGAGTGGTGGACCCAACTTGACGAGTCGGAGGATGATTAATCGGACATGTATTCTTGATTGCACTACATGCACAACTCTTACATGATCCTATAAGGCGGTATTAAAGTGTGATGAATCAAAGGGTTGCCTAGGTGTTTGAATACGCTTCTTGAGGGATTAGAGGTATTTAAGCAAACATGACTTGCTGATTAGATCCGGGGTGCACGATATCCGAGTTTTGGATAATATTGTTTTTTCATAGGGAGATCCTTGTGTCGGTCTTAACAGATCTGACTGCAGGGCTACCTACTTGCAGCTATCGATGGTCGCATGACGACACTAGCATTGTATAGAGAGGATTGATGTGGAAAGAACTTATAGAACTGAGAAGATATAATGGTGCCCACTCAATTGTATAAGTGGGAGTATATTTGCATTGAGCCTAGTCGGGTCGGCCCAATGGCCCACCGAATCGAGTAGGTGGGTTTAGGGATCGGCCGACCCGACCCGACTTATTATGGGAAGCTGAATCCAAGTCAAAATCGAGCTCCATGATAGGGTCAACCTAGGAGGTGGTTCAACCTTATTAAAGGGTTTGGATCCGATGCAATCTCAACCATCTGTTTGTCGCTCTACTTATATATAAAATAGGTAAAGCCTAGGGTTTGCACCAAATAGAACCAATAGATGGACACATGCATTGATAGAGAGGGAGCCATGAGATGCAAACTATGGAGATTAGGGTTTCAAGGTTCTTGATTGTCTTCCTCAAAATCCCTAGCAGCCGCAGTAGATTAGGGGCTTTCCGAGTAACACCATGATTGATTCTCGTACGACCATCCGAAAAAGAAGACAACCCATGAAGGACAGATCATCGGTCCAACGGTTATTCAGATGATCTACTACCCTGCAAAGGTATACAGATCTTAGTGCTTACAGGATACTAATCGTATTATTTGCTTATGCTGTTTATATGAAATCATGTTGCGGATCAGATCTGCATATGAGTTGATCGGCGATTTAGGGATCGCACCACCACTATTCTACAGTTAAAAACAACGGGACGAGTCACACTGACGCATGTGGGACTTATCTTTCTGTAGCCGATTGGAAGGAAGATTCACGGGGATTCACTGGCCTCTTTTTCTTTAAATAGATACCTCACGGCAAGCTATAGCTTCGGAATTATCTTGGAAGTTCACAGTTTAAATTAACACGTATGTAGCACGTGCATAATAAGCTGATAGAAAAAGTTAAAACCATCTTATATGATTTTTGGCGATGAATCCAATTTTCCGGCTTTGTATGTTAGAACATGAATATTCAATTCACAAGTCAGAACTTCAGAGTTTTAACATTGGCATTAATGACCCGGGTTCAAAATCCTACCAAACATGTATTTAATTTTAGAGAATAATAGAGGAAAGAGGCCATGGGAGGGAATTTCCTTCTATGGCGTCGAAAAAATACAACCTCCACCATTTTTTCCGGCGATCGGCATCCATCATCATCATCGTTATCATCTAAGATGTACATATACCAAATTTCATGTGATTCCACCACTTTTTCACCGTTGAATTAGCAATGTAAAAAGTTCTATTGTCGGTAAACCATTAATTTTGCACCAACTAAATCAACGGCGAAAAATGATATAATCACATGAAATTTAGTGTATCCACATCTTAGATGATAAAGATGGAAGTGATTTATGTCGATCGTCGAAAAAAATTATGGAGCATGTATTTTTCCGATACCACAGGAGGAAATTCCCTTCTACGGCATCTTTTCTCCATTAACCTCTTAATTATATAGAGAGCTGAAACAACTTCGAGTAATTGCTCACTTTCTGCCAAAATACAAAAACACTAAGCTCATCAAGGGTTAGTTGGAATATCAAAGTATATCTCTTTACTCTCGTAGCAACTTGAGAGCTTAATGCGGTGATACCGACTTTAACGCATTCATAAATGAGAAATATGGGTATTGTTGTCTTTGCAAAAACTTATTTAATGATCGTAACGTCCATCTTAATCTTCGTGGCCTAATATATATACACACCAATTTTCATGCGTCTTTGATACTCTTTGAGTGATGATTTCGTAATGGAAAATGCTCTATTATTGATAAACCGTTAAATTTGTGATCCTCTGTATGCAAAGCATAAGAAGAATCGAAATTACATGTTCTCTTATGTGTATGAATCAATGAAATCAAACAACAAAGAAAAGTTTCACACACAAGTGTCGTCAAAAGATTCCTGTGGCTGTGGACTAAAGAGGGGTTCTTTCATCATAAGAGAGACCTGGGCACTATATTCTGCTTTTCTTCTGTGACCCTACAATTGGTAATGAATCAATGGATGACTGCTAAAGACACATTCCATTGGTCAATATCTATAAGAAGATATATATATGGACTAATGCTACTTCTTTACTACATATATTTTCTTAAATTGTTTCACTTATAATGGAGGCTTTTTTAACTTTTCAATAAAGTTATTTAGACACCATGCAAATTCTAGTTTACACCTATTTGTCTTTACTGAAGGGTCCCATTTGGTACAAAGTAATCTAAGAGCGAATTCTAGATTCCTGTAAGGTAATTCCGTACTTGATTCCGAGTAATCTTGCTTTTCCAGAGAATCATGTCCAATAATCACATGCCTGGTAATGTCTTGATTCCGTGTAATCTTACATTTCATGTACCAAGTGGGTCCTAAAAGTTAAATTAAGGTTTATTCGGGAACAAAACATGTTTTTTTTCCTTGTTATGTTCTAATTACTATTTTAAATCAGTACTAGAGAAAAATGATTATTGAACACAGATTAAAAAAGAGCATTTTGGTGCAAATTCAAGCATCCTCAAAGAAAGTTTTAGCATAAAGATTTGAGCCAATGAATCATGATTCTTTTGTTTCATTTGAAGGTTGGTGTTGAAAAGGAGCGAGCACCAACTCTAAACAATCCATTAAATTTAATCAAGAACGGTAGTACAATAGCTCGACTGCTTTTGAAACCCTCTTGATTCCCCTATCTCATGGTATCTTCACTAAACTAAACTGTACGGACGAAAGAATAAAAAAAAGTTTAACCTACCAATCCGTTAGATTTCACATAGATTGCCAAGGTTGTTGATTGGTTAATGACGTGCGATGACCTTAAGAATTGACGAAAGACAACACTCCAGAAAAATAATAAATTGATCTATTATTGTTCCATCATTTTCGTAACAGAGTATGATTTTGCATGCAAGGTATATTGGTTGCGAGGAAAAAGAATTTTAGATAAACCAAAAGGAGCAACCAGAAGAGCATAGCTTTACTATAAAGCTTCTCATGATACAAATTAAAGGGCGCGAAACCACACGCCACTCCAAATTTACAAACCTCATGGGTAATTGTCTAAAACTATTTTTCTCTTGAAAGAAACACAAAAAGGAAAAATCTAAGACTCTAAAAAGAAAAGAAAAGAAAAGGAAAAAAAGAACAGAGCGCTCTGTTTTCATCTTCAACTAAGAATGGAAGAAGCCAAGGACCTAAACACAACCTCCTCACAAGGGATGACGATCCCCATGTCGTGATGGAACCCGAACTCCTCCTCGGCTCTCTGCAGCAGCCTCTGGAACTCTGGGTGCGAGAGGAAAGAGATGGGCACGATGTGTCTAGTTCTGTTTTCCCCCACATACACCGCAAAGTGCCCCTTGGGCACATCCATGGGCAGACTCCCAATATTCTCTCTCCCTAAGCTCGAGCACCTCCTCAGGATTTGCCGAAGCGCCGCCGCTTGCGGGAGCTTGGTCGCCTTCTTGGTGCCCATGAAGAGAGTTTGAGAGAGAATTAAGAGAGAGTGAGAGATGATCAGAATGAGTGTTTGATTAGTTTGTGTGGGGGGTATTTAAAGAGAGAGATAGAGGGAGGGGAAAAGGATGAGACCCAATTAAAGAGAGGGAAGGACAAGGCACGGTTGCATTCGTGCAAAAGGACAGGGTTTGGGACTGCCCCACCTTCAAAGACCCTTTTGTTGCCCTTTTATACAGGGCATGCAAGGGTTGGGCATGTCTCTCATATCTTGTTGTTACAAAAATATAATAGATTCAGAAGAAATTATTTGGTGCCTCGAATGCATGGATGAAATAAAAAAGATAGCATTTTTTACGGGTGTCGAATACATGTGTCAGTACATAGAAGATGTAGGCTGACAGTAATCAATTGATCCGCCACGATGTCAAATCCGAATTTAGCACCTAGATATGATATGCTGCGATATATCAAATGACCAACAAAAGTTAGTGAGAAGATTTACATTAATTAATTTGATTTGATTTGTTGGGTAGGTATTCGTTTGTACTTAATCTTTGGGATTTTCGATATCTTCCAACGTACGGTGAGAGACAACCACATAATTATGAGAGAAACCCTCTTTACCGCAGCAACTCGATAGCAAATTAAAGTTGATGGAGAGAACCAAACATTAATTTTGATGGAGGCACAAACACAAATTTTTTTTCCGTCTCTCTCTCTCTCTCTCATCTCTCTCTCTCAACCCTCTCACTAGCTCACCTAGATCTCCACCTTGGCTCGAATCCATAGTCCACCACCCGAAAGATACATCATTGCCCTCGTAATCCGCGTCACAAACATCCACTAGCACATACACCATGCTCCATCCACAGGGAACGTCTCACTGTCATCATCGTCTCTAACACGAGCATCATGATCAACTCAAACCTGCCCTGCACGAACAACCTTCAATCACTCACCAGCACTTATAATCAGTACACCATATTCTCCCTCCTAGCATTCATGATCACCACACTGCACTCCACACTGTACTCTACTCAAAAGTAAGTAACGGGACCGGGCAACATACTGTGCACCGGACTCTCATGACCATCTCACTGCTCCATCTCGGTCCAACCTCCGGGACCTAATATCGAGACACCATTGATGGACTACTCATCATGTGTCAACCATGTCTAAACACACCATACATCTGTGAACACAAGGACCGCTCCTCACAGCACATCATAATGCCCCCCATCGACTTCGATCAACCCCCAATCTATCTAATCACCATAATCATACAATCGTTGTCAAACTTGCACCAAATAGCGTCAAATGCGCATAGCTCTCATCAATATTGGTTGTCCCATACAAAGATCTGACCACCAGTGATAACAAAGATACTACTCTCTCTAGACAATCTATCGCTGCAATTTTTCCTTCGAGACTCATTAATCAACAAAGCAGAGATCACCTCATCAATGCGTAAAGTATCCTTTCCAAACATAAGAGTAGTCACGATGTGATCAAATGAGGAATTCAATGATGCTAACAAAACCAATGCCATATCCTCTTCATTAATCTTAACATCTAAGGAAGATAATTCGGTCACAAGCCTATCAAACTCATCTTTGTGCAACTCGAGATTTGTTCCCTCCTCCAACTTGAGACCATATAACTTTTTCTTTAAAAGTAACCGATTTGTTAAAGATTTAGATTTGTACATGCTTTCCAATTAAGCCCAAAGCTCTGCTGGATCCGTTAACCCAAAAACCTCACGGAGAGTGTTATTCGTCAAGTACATTTGGATTGTACTATTTGTCATGTCTCTCAATTCTTCCCATGCTTCATTTGTCATCTTCTCCAACTTGTTTGATTTTGGTTTCAAAGTCTTCACCAATCCTTTTTGAGTCAAAATATTCCTCAAAATATTCCTCACCCGTTGTTGCCATAAGGTGTAATCATTGATACCATTAAATAGTTCTACTGAAAAACTCAAGCCCTTTGATACCACCATACGTGTACCTTCAGTACTCGCTCTCCATTGAAACATACAAATAAGATCCCAAAAAAATCACAAATCAACTCAATCGAGATCTCGCTCTGATACCACTTGTTGGGGAAGTTGATCTCCTCGCCATATAAAGCACATCAAGATCACAAATAGCATAATCTTACTAAAGAAAAAGAATACCAGATTTAATATGGTTCAACCATCTCGGCCTACATCCATGAGGCTAATTACGAGTATTTCATTAAACACGTGAAAGAGATTAGAAAACACTCGCACCACTCAACAACTCTCTCACTCATCTCTCTCTCTCTCTCTAAGAGAGGGAAGACACAAAATATTCTTACATAATTACATCTCTCAAGTCAATCTATCTCTCACTCAAAATACGATATATATATATATATATATATATATATATATATATATATATATATATATATATATATATATATATAATTTCAACCCTTACATCTATTGGTGTATAATTTCAACCCTTACATCTATTGGTAGCCCACACCAATAGATGATCCGGCCCAAATGGCCTATAGACACATACAGATATGAGACACAATCCCAACAATATATAGGCCTATGAGAGATACGCTAGATGACCAAGATTAGCTAAAGCCATTGAATCAAATATCGGTTATATCAGCCAATATACCGTATCGGGACCCCTCACGATATGATAAAACCAACAAAATTTCGCTGATATGGCGATATCCGTCGATATATCGGTCGTATATGACATATGAGACACCTGACCGATACGATTCCGAAATCCACCGATATCCAATATTTAAAACCTTGGCTAGAGCCCCGATCCTAGCCAAGTTAAGATTCGGCTCCTAGCAGGCACCCTATTAGGTGCGGGCGCCTTGGCTAAGCTGAGCCCCATGTGGGCCAGACCTGGCCAAGCGGGTAAGGATTCTAGACCCAATCCACCCGCCCATTTAATTGTGTGGGTTCGGGTCAGCTAGAGACCTGATGCCAACAGAATATACATTCACAGGATCCAAGAGCTGTTTTGTAATTCAACTTGTGAAGAGACCAGTTATGATAAATCCATCTTTTCGATTAGCATTGGCTCTGAACTAGCTCGAGGAGGAATCTAAATTGTTAAAATTGTATTCAAGTTGCATGTAAATGGGATTAAGTTCAGGCTAAGGTATAAATCGGAAAAAGATGGAGGATTACGAAAGTTTGATATATGAATAAGTTTGATATATGATTTTAAATTTGTAGAGTATATAACGCATTGGATCAATTTAAAATTAACCCCAACATTTGCTAGTGACTTCTATCTTAAACCTACAAATTACACATTTGTTCGTAACAGATTAGTATTAGAGCGCACAGCCATGATTTGGAGAAAATCAAATCATTCAAATCAGGATGATATTTCTTGGGTCTACGTACAATATTTGCTATCTTATTTCTTCTTTGTATTAAAACGAAGGCTAAAGAATATTTGCTTTCTAATGTCGTTAGAAACATGAGATGCACAAATGCTAGTGCATTGCACGTGCGATACACGTTTATATATTATTTGTATTATAGAGAAGAAAACTAAGCAAAACATACCTCGGTCAATATAGATATTGAAAAGAATAAAGAAAAAATATTTTATTGGTTTAATTAAACATCAATTTCTACGTACATATAGATAGGGAGAGCCATAGACCGCCTCTCCTATTATAGCCGAAGTGAGACTAAAGTCAATTACTAATTATATTCATAACACTCTCCCACAAGCTGGAGTATAAATGACAATCATGCCGAGCTTGGACAGAAACAAGTGAAGACCGGTCAAGGAAGAGGTTTGGTAGGGATATCCGTCTGTTGAGCCGAAGAGGAAATATGTTGGAGTGCAACCACCATGTCCATCACTTTTTCACAAATGAAGTGACAATCTATCTCGATATGCTTGGTGCTCTTATAAAAAAATTGGATTCTCAGCAATGTGGACCGCTGCTTAATTTGTTATCAAAGAAAAGTGTGGTCGAAAGAGAAGAGAGTACCCCAAGATCTATCAAAAGGGAGATAAGCCAAACCAACTCAGTAACTGTATGCGCCATGGATCTATACTCAGCCTCAGAAAAAGAACGAGCCACTACATTCTGCTTCTTACTCCTCCACGTAACCAAGTTTCTTCCCAAGAAAACACAGTAGCTACTTGTGGAATGACGATCATCAATGGATTCTGCAAAGTCAGCATCCGCAAAGGCTATGAGCGATAAAATAGATGATGGTTTATAGAGAAGACGGGTCAGAGCAAGACGATCGAATAGATCATCGTCATTAACCGAGAGGAGCGGAGAAGACCATGTGACTGTTAGTGAGGGCTAAGACTAGAATTCGAGGGGGCTGCGATAGGCATGGAAGAGGCGACAACATTGGAGGAGGAGGCTATCTACAAGCAAAGGGCAGTGGCCATAGAGGCTGCGTTGCGGGTGCAGGAGGCGTGGTGCTGGTGCTGGTGTGTGGTGCTCAAAGAGGCGGGTGCTGGTGTGTAGTGCTGGTGCATGGTGTTGATGCCGGTGCGGGAGCGGTGCGGGGGCGTAGACCTGGTGCTGGTGCATGGTGCTGGTATAGGGCAGAGGAGAGACAAGGAGGGTTTTAGGGCAGAGGAGGGGGCGCGGGTGTAGGGGCATGGTGCAGCTGCATTGGAGGGAGGGGGTGGCGGCTGGGGTAGAGGAGGTGGTTAGGGCTAGGGCTAGGTCTAGAGTGTAAGTCGACGTTAGACACCCCACATGATGCGGGGAAGCGGAATAGGTAGAACAATCATTTTGTTTAAACTAACGGCTGGGGTAGAGGAGGTGGTTAGGGCTAGGGCTAGGTCTAGAGTGTAAGTCGACGTTAGACACCCCACATGATGCGAGGAGGCGGAATAGGTAAAACAATCATTTTGTTTAAACTAACATCGACTAACTTTACGGATCTTTGCTAAACCCTAACTAACAACATCATAAAAGAGATTAGCTACTATGAAAGATGATTATACCTAATGAATCAAGTCCTTCTTGTTCTCGTAGACCACCTCCTCGTCGGCCTCCTCGTTGTGATAGAAGATCCACCCGAGAGCTACTTCTCCAAGCTAAACCTCTCACTTGAGGTAACTAGGTTGCTATGAGTGCTAATCAAAGTAACTTAGAGGATATAGAATAGGATTAGGGATCTATTAGTCTTGCTAACCCTTGGATCTCAACACATGAGAGATTAGGGTTAGTTCTTTGAAGAGAGAGAGAGCTTGAGGAGAGAGAAGGTGAGAGTGAGAATGATATGAATTATGTCCCTTTTATTATATATAATGAAGCATAAAGAATATCAAATAAATCATTATTTGATATTAACAACTATGCTTCATTAAATACATACAATGAATCATCTCATGAGTCATTAAGCAATAAATGCTTCATTAACTCTTTTGGATGATTCATCTCATGAGTCACTAATCCATTTAATGCAAATGACACCTAAGCCTCCAACTCATCAATCTTCTAGAAGCTTCTCGACAAATTACGAGAATGCCCCTTCCATCCGTGAAAACACGGAAATACTGAGACTGTATAAATCCAATAATCCAATACTAGAATCTGGCTTAAACCAAAGCCTGCTAGTATAAACTGTCCGAACATCGTACATGCGTAAAAACACGTATATGTCCGAACCCTGTCGTAAAACCATACGACCTCTATATCGTTTCGCCTGAAGCAGGGAAACTCTCTGTATGGGACTCTAAAGACTCGACACTACGCTGACAGTGGGTTTAACCACAGACCGCAAGCGGCACTAGCTGTACGTAACGGTCCCCAGGTAGATGTCGATAAGAAGGCCGATGAGGAAACCCATCCGAACTCCTACTGATCCTGATGTGATAATCTCCGTACAGTCCGGTCTGTTCGTCTAAGACTATCGCATATCGGGCCTAGGGGGAGGCAAGCATCAGTCCCCTATAAGCGGTATAAGTCATGTCGGAGTGAAGCCCATTACACCATGAGAAGCTACTGGAAATCCTACCAGTAAATTTCGCTTGCCCTGGCCAGGGACTTTGCGTAATGGCTTTCCAAACACAGCGCGATATCAACTCCCAATACCGGTAGAGACGAATCCTATCTAACCGCCACTGCCTCCAAGTGCTTCGGGACTGCACCCAACTGCTATCTGTTTGCACGACTCCTTTGAGCCGTGGTAGGGTAGCAATCTAAGAACAGTGGGAACACACTCGAGACGAAGCAGCAGTGTCAAGTCTGCGGACTATATTGTACTCATGTCACCTGGGAACTGTTAACTGACGACGGGTATAATACCAACCAACAGTTCCCTACGAGTCATGTCCGGTGTACCCGTAACCCAACGAGCACCTGTATACTATCTCCAGTACAACGTACTGATGGCTGTAGGACAGACCATCTCCCCAACTGGGATGAGAAGCGCACACACTAGTCTACTCCGGAGTATCAATGCCCTGTCTCGATAATCCTACGACTAGGGACCTGAAAAAGGATGTGCTTGTAGACTACCCAGCCCCCACTAGTGTGACTGCCATCACAATGCTGGTAGTCAAGCAAGATCCTAAGGGCTCTATCAATATGTATTCTATTCGATATGCTAATATATACATATATTAAGATAGAAATAAACTAAGTAGCATACTACCATGTTTAGCAAAACTGTTAATATAACTGTGAATATCCCAAGATTCCATTAAGTAATATACAAGCTAGTATGATACAATAATGGCCCCTAGGGCATATACACTAACATAGAGGACTAGGGTTAGGGTTTTGGAAAATTAGGGTTTCCTCTCAATTCTTTTCAAAACTCTGATACCATGAAAAGAATTAAGAAGAAATATTTTATTGGCTTAATTAAACATGAGTTCCTACATACATATATATAGTGAGGGTCATAGTCCACCTCTTCTATTATAACCGATGTGGGACTAAAGTTAATTACTAATTATATTCATAACAGATATAAATCAATCTTTGAGAATAGATACGTTCACCGCCTTATTATGTTATTATGATTAATCAAATAAAACTACTCTTAAAAAAATAAAAATTAGAATTGAGATCTAATTCATTATCTATCCTTTTTAAAATGTCTTTAAACAGTAACTATTTATTTAATAGAGATAGTTTTAACTTTTAACCCTCAAGTAAAGTTAGTTTTGAATCCTAATCTAAAAGTATTTTTTATTAGATAAATAGTTATTATATTAAATCAATTTTACATCTTTTTGATAATTTTTTTTATTTCTTTCATTTTTTACAAGATTTATTTTTAATTATAAGAATGACACATGTCACTCGACGGATGTTTGTTAGTCCAATTGGATTTAAAAATTGACGACCCCGAGTTTTGTTGATATAATAGTAGAGAATTTTTAACTTGTTTATCTATAAAGACACTGGTTGTGACACAATTATGAAAAGCAGGGTATAAACATATACCATCTTTAAAATTTTGAAAACTAAACGAACCCAATAATTAAGTGGTTTCTAAGTTACTGTAGACATCAGAAAAGGATTGGAGTCGAAATTGCTAAATACTATTTCTGCACCGCTGGGTCTCCTCTCAACATTTATAATTTACACTCGAGTATCTAACGCTCGGGTTTCAGAAGACGCTTGGGGTTGAAGTCATCGACCGCTGTTTCTGAATCATTCTTCAGGCTGATCTACTTCAAGATCGGCCCAAAACTTATTTCGGTCGGACTGGGCAATAACTTCTCCGGCCCTTTTAACGGTCGGTCAACTTCAACTTATTCTGACCCCTTAAAAGGGTCGGTCAACTCATCCCGACCCCTTAAAAGGGCCGGTCAACTCTTTCCGTCCCTTTTAAAAGGGTCGGTCAACTCATTGCCTGTCCCTTCAACGGTCGGTCAACTTATTCCAACCCCTAAAAAGGGTCGGTCAACTCATTCCCGGCCCCTTCAATGGCTGGTCAATTTATTGCGGCCTTTAAAATGGCCGTTCAACTTATTCCGACACCTTAAAAGGGCTGGTCAACTCATTCCCGGTCCCTTCAACGGCCGGTCAACTTATTCCGACCTCTTAAAAAGGCCGGTCAACTTATTCCGACCTCTTAAAAAGGCCAGTCAACTCATTTTTGGCCCCGTCAACGGCCGGTCAACTTATTCCGGGACCCTTAAAAGGGCCGGTCAACTTATTCCGGGCCCTATAAAAGGGTCGGTCAACTCATTCCCGGTCTCTTCAACGGCAGGTCAACTTATTCTGGCCCTTTGAACGGCCAGTCAACTAAGATCCGGACCTCTTAAGGTCCGGTCAACAAAGACCCAGCCCCTTCAACGGCCGGTCAACCAAGACTCGGACCCCTTAAGATCTGATCAACTAAGACCCGTCCCCTTCAACGGTCGGTCTACCAAGACCCGGACCCTTTAAACACCGGTCAACCAAGAAGCTTGGACCCCTTAAGGTCCGGTCAACCAAGACCCGTCCCCTTCAACGGACGGTCAACCAAGATTCAGACCCCTAAAACTCCGGTCAACCGAGAAGCTCAGACCTCTTAAAGTCCGATCAAGCGAAGCCCAGACCCCTTAAAGTCCGACTAAGAAGTTCGGACCTCTTAAAGTCCGATCAAGTGAAACCTAGACACTTGCAGGGTCTATCCACGATGGTGTACCGGTCCTCCATGGGGGCCGGTTGGTGAACCGACCCTCCCCATAAGGGCCGATTTGGTGGTTCGGCCCCTGTAGGGGGCCGGCTTGGTATTCCGGCCCCACAATGGGGGTCGGTTGGGTGGTCCGGCCCCACAATGGGGGTCGGTTGGGTGGTTCGGCCCCTCTTAGGGGGCCCGCTGGTAGGTTCGGCCCCTTCGGGACCGGTTTGGTGCATGTTGGACTAAAAAATAATTAATAATGGTCTACACTTGTATTTGTACGAAACTATTTTTACAAATACCCCTTTCCCATTGTTTTGGAGGGAGTAATTATCTTTTTTTAAATTTCAAATGGGCTTTTGCCTCTTCTTTTTATTACTATTGTGCCACCCGCTTAGCCTATAAATGGACGGTGGATGTATCACTTTTACACACACTTTTTCATTCTACAAAAATTCTCACAACACTCTACTCATTCCATAAAAAAAAAAACCTTATACTCATTCTTATTTTGAAGAAATAAAGAGAAAAGTTCCATCTCTATTCTTATCTTGATTTCTTTATTTTTCTTAGAAGGATAAGGATGGTGGGATGATTCCCGACAATCCTATATCCTTCTCCTTTCTTTTTCTTCTTGCAATTATGTAGTTTTACGCCTTACGTGTGATCAAATGGAACGCTATAAATCGATGACCATATTTCTTTGTTAATGATGGAAGTCTATAAAACATAGTACTCTTTTCCGTTTATATTTTATACATTTCTTTTCTTAATCGAAGGTATTATTTAAAAGATATAATTAACAAGACAAATTTATAGGAAAATATTTCTTATATGTTGTCTTGGAAATGCGCAACCTAACCCTTGTTATTTTCTTTCTTTAAACTTACAAAACAATACGGTTTTATGCAATCTTATTAGAAAATACGGTTTTATGCGACCCTATTAAAAGCCCTACTCTATTATAGAGATTGGCTAAGTATTTTATAAAAGCCTTACTCTACATTGTGGAGATTTGCTACTTACTTTCCATAACCCTACTTTATCGGTTAACACCGTTAAAGATTGGCACTTTGTTACATTTTATCATGGTTCCTTTCTTCTTTAGTTTCTTTTTAATTATGCCATGGATATGGGTTGATTAGTTCAATACCAAGTAATGAGAACTATTTGTGGTTCTATATTTTTTCAAGTGTTGAATTAATCAAAATCACTCCATATGACATTCATTTAACAAACTAAAGAGAACTAAGTTCTTGAGTTATTTGGATCATTGCTAAATAAGGGAAAGTTATTCTCTACTTTGGTAATGGCTCAAGCATATTCAAACCGTATTGTTAAAACATAACCACGCGACGATCGCACGTGAAAGCATTGATCCTCCGCTTAACAGATTTTGGCGACAACAGTGGAAGCGCATTTCCCCCCATCTTTGAAAAGAATTTTTATAAAATATAAATAGGCATTGTTTTACACCGTTTTTGCCCTTTATTGATTTTTATTCATTTTTTTTTATAAAAAGGTGATCATGGAAAATACTGTGAACTGCAACGGAAGCGATGTTCCTAAGGTTTTAATCACTATTAAGATTGGTTCCATAGCGATTCATGTTCTGCTTGACAACAAGATGGTGACTACTCAAAGATGAGAGATCGTGAGTCCTACCCCAATATCTACTCCGGTCATGCCCGTGCAAGCACCCATTCCTGATGTTGCACAAAATGAGGAGAACGGCTTCATCCCGGTCATATAAAAGTCTACCATGAAGGCCAAAGCCACTTCTTCCACATCAAAGAATGTTCAGAACCAAACGTTCCATCACAACAACATGAACCGCAAGGAGTCCTCAGCTTCCACTCAAATCTCCCACGATAAAGGAAATAGGGTGAAGGAAGGCTTGCACTCCCCCATACCCTACGATCCACAAAAAGATTGTAACGACTCTGAAATCCATGTACAAATGTAACTGGTTCAATCTATAGAAAAGTATTTCAGACTGATTAGGAGTTATAAATAAATATTGTTCACTAAAAGTAAGAAACAACTTGTAGGTCACTAGTTAAGTCTCTCTACTGTTGTGACATATCCTGCATGTTCGAATCCAATCAGTCCCAATTATTTTTAATATTTTTCTTTTTAACTTTTCGGAAGCTCAAGAGTTGCACGTGTAATACACGGAGAATCGAAAAGTTTCAGAAAAATCAAACGCGATAAATAAGGTGTTAACACAGAATATAACACATTGCACAAAAATTCGAGACACATTGGACAAATCTCGACCGCCCAAATGCCCCATCTAGCCACTACCGGTGGTCCACCTTACTCCAATTACCTCCGTGCTTCGTCCGTGCACCCCTTCAGTTCCCCTCTACTCCACTTTATTTTTTGATTTCTCTGAAATTAACTAGAGACTCTTCAATTCCCCATTAATCATATTTTAAATTCTTTTAAATCAATTTTTCAATTCACACACCTTCATATCATCCTTATAAATACCACACCATTCACTAGCTCTCGCTTATTCTGAAAATTTCTCAAAAATTCTCTAAATTCAAGAAGGGTCAAGACTAGTCAAGTGGAATTAGAGATCCAAATTTATTTCGTTGAAGACCGGAGCCAATTCCGACGCTACCGCGACGCCACGAAGACTTCCCTTCTCTCTCTTACTCTTTTCTCATAGCTATACAACCCGTAAGTCCCTTCCTCTCTCTTTCATTTCACCTCAAAACAATTCCTAAAACAATGTCGACAAAGTAGAGTTAACTCGTTATTTTTTCCTTTAAATATCTTTTTTCACCTTTGCTATATTTAATATTTCACTCTAAACCTCTAATATCAGCTTAACATATTATTAACATTTTTACCTATTCATGTAATTAAAATTTCATGTGAAATAACCATATAAATCTAATAATTTCATATAAATACCATGAACTTTAAAAGTACCCTTTACCGATAGTTAGAATATATACCTATAGAAATTTACGGGGTAACGACCTACCCCACCACATAAATTATGGTTTTATAGCACGATATTTTAGATGTATGTTTAATTTAAAGAATATGGTTTACAATAAAATACCATTGCTTTTACAAATAAACGTTTTTAATCGATATTTTTAAAACCTTTGCAATTGCGTCTCTACAGCCCTTTTAAGGGAACCCATTTACGTATGGTGTGGGTTATCGCACATTCTTGGGATAGTAGGGCAGGATACAGAACTCCTCACAGAGAATTCGGTCTCGTAAGGAAATAAAAAATGTGATTATTATAGAATACGATTTTTCTTAAACAAAGTAAATTTTGTAAAATTATATAAAATTATAAATCCATATTTTAAATGAAAAAAATTGTAAAAATTATAATTTAAAATAAAAAAATTAAAATTTTAATAAAAAAAGACCCTCAATTTTCCAAAAGTAGTGGTTTTCATAAAAATACTATAAACTTTTAAAAACTAGCTTTCATCACTAAAATATCACCAATATTAAATACATTGTTATAAAAACTATTAATATTATAAATTACCCTTGAGGTTACTTTTAAAACAATATTATAACATTTTTCATAAAACCCCCTCGAGAAATGCAAATAATATAAATACAATGTAAACAACTAGAATAAATCTTTGAGGACCCTAAATTAATATAGGTTTAAGCGTATTATTTCTCTTGAGCCCAAGGAGCCGGAGAAAGTGAGTGCTTACCTACTCAAATTAGACAACACTGTAAATTAACAGAGTCATCAATGACAATTGTCTTAGAAAAAACACAAATCCTGTCGTACATGTGCAGAACTTGTCTGATTACTCCTGAACTTAAGAATTTCAACAGTTAAATCCATTCACAGGAAATGACTATAACCTGAATACAAACTCGAATCAGAGTCCAAACTCAAATTTAAACTTGAACACTTGATCTTGCACCTGAACACTTGAACTTGAATATCCAAATCTGAACACCTGAACTTGAATACTTGACTTGACTTGATTTGACCGAATCATGAATATAACTTGACGTGAGCTTGATATGAATATTTGAATACATGATTACAACTTGAACATAAACGTGCACATTATATTTTTATATTCATGGATTCGGCCAAATCTGTTAACTTGAACTATACACTACAACACACGGGGATAAGAGGTAGATTGGTACGGAACATATATCATGGCACAAGATGTCACTTTAAAAGACACCTACATGAATTCAAGTGTCGTTATCCCGTGGGTTATAATGGGGCCTTGTACTACATGTTATCATAGTCCACGGGGTAAGATAGACTCCTCTCGTATACATGAATGACTTCTTTATCAAACTACAAACAACCACGTTAGAATAGTACATCTTGTACCTGTAAATGATCATGCTTAGATACTCGTTTATACAATCTTACATGTTCATGTTACTTGGTTTTCTATTCACTTCATATACTATTCAGTCATCTTATATTACTTCTTTTGGAAACTGTTTACCGCCGAAAACTGGACTGAGACGTTGAGACATCTAGCCTGAATTTGGAGGCAGAAGCTATTTTGGACATATCCATCCACGTCTCCAAAAATACCAAGTTGATTTATGGTATCGTATATCGGAGGTTTGGATAGATGCGACCGATGTAGCAGACTTTATCAGATTCCTCCTCATTTATGAAGGGTTTTTGATTATGGGGACGCTTTTCTCTGCAGGCGCAAGCCCCTGCAGTTAATTACGTGCGATAACCATTTTCACCTGCTCCGGAAGATCACTTCGTGTCGTGCTGTATTTTTGTTTATTTTGGTTGCCCGTAGATTGTATACGGAGACTATTTTATATCATCTCCCGTAAGGCGCGGATCAGTCCAAATCCATAAATTTATGAATTTGGGTTTTGAACTTAGGTTATATATTCATTTAGTTCAAAGAATATTTTATTTTATTTAAGAACCGTTAATCTATTTTTAGATTAAGATCAACTTAAATATATCAGCAGTTGGGCTCAATTTATTTTAACTAAGAATACGTTAGTCCTATTTGAGACTAAGATAAACTTAAATGTATTTTAAGGATCATTAAATTTTAGTTAAGATCCAACAACAGCGCATTTGGGTTCAGCTACAATTGACTCCAGAGACTTAACCAATTTAGGCTCGATCATAGGCTTTTTCGTTTTTATTCAGAAGTGCTAAGCACTTGACTGTTGCTCTAGCGCTCACATGGGAAGCACGTAAGATGCTCAGACAATGGGCGCTACCCAATCAGTACTAAGTACTTAGTCGTTTTGACTAAATATAATGCTAAGCACTTTTATACAGCGCTCATGTGGGAAGCACGTGAGGCTCTGAGTATTTGTTTTTGAGCGCTCATATGTGTTTCACGTGAGGCGCCGGGTTCTTTCTTTTAGGCATACACGTGGGAAGCACGTGAAACGCTGGGCAGTTTGTTTAGGGCGCTCACGTGGGAAGCACATGAGGCACTAAGTTCCTTTCTTTTAGAGATTTTATCTCTGTTAACGGCGTTTTAACCCTTAACGGTCACCAAGATCTATTTTTTGAAGATCTGAGATCGATTTTATTAAAGAACTAAGTTCTCCTGTTCTTTTAATAAGAACTAAGTACTTTTATGTAGGGTTAAACCCTGTTTTTAAAGAAATTAAATTCCTAAAACATATGCTCTATTTCACTCTTTTTCTTTTAATATAGTTCTTTCCACTAGATTCTGAATCTGAAGAACAAAATCTCCCCGATGAGAATTAAATTCTCAACTTGTAGGGAGATCTGCTTTGCAGATCTCAAATTAGAGAAAGAACTAATTTTTTTTGTGAAGGGTTAAACCCTTATTTTTTTAATTTTATATTAGGCAAAGAAAATATGTTAATCTCCGCTTTTTCTTTACTTAGGGTTTGGAATGAACGAGGATCTTCTTCTTTGAGAGGAGAATTGAATTCTCAGTTCTGTAGCTTTTGTCTTTCTCTTTTTCTTTTGCAGAAACTTAGGGCGTCGATCCTCTATATGAGACTTGAAGTCTTGGATCATTTATATAGGAAAGACAAATTGTTAATTAGTTTAAGAAAATCTCTCATTTGAGAGATACCAATTGATTTAATTGGCCCCAAACATTGTTCGGGATTTTATCCACCGTTGGATTTTTGATCCAGAGAATTTCTGTTTTATAGAATATATATATATATATATATATATATATATATATATATTCTTTTTTTAACAAGATTGGAGATGTATTTTCCCATATACAGAATTTAATTCTGTCAAATGGTGATTTTTAATCATCATTGGATTTTTAATCTAAGGGTGCTCTGTTTAATAGAATATCTTTCTTTATTTAGAAAAATACTAAGAAATATTTTCCATATTAGAGTTTAATTCTATCATCGGATATTTGATCCAATCGAGAATATCTTTTTCATTTCGAAATATTAGGAAGATATTTTTCCCTAATAGAATTTAATTCTACCAACGGATCTTTGATCCAACAGCTCTGTTTAACAGAGAATGTACCCAGTTTTTAGGGAAATATTCTTGATATAGAATTTAATTCTACCCTCTTTAATTTGTACGCTGGCACTCACGTGGTACGCACGTTGACGCCGCCTAAGAATTTAATTCTTACATAACAGGAGCTCATGCGCCTTGTATGCCGGTGTTCACGTCTTTCACTTGAGGTGCCGGCATAGGACTTTTCAATCCTAATAAATGATTGCGCTGGCGCTCACATTGAAAACACGTAAGGCGCTACCCGACTGATTTAAAAAACAATTTTTTATGAGGGAACAAATGCCCCCACCGTTATTCTCATGTGGTTTGCACGTGAGTGCAACGGTGCACAATTTTGGGTCATCCAATCTGCTTTGGGATACGAAGAATCTGAACCGACCCCATCCGTTTAAATAAGGCTTCGAGCTCTAGGCGGCTGCTGTGCTTTCATTTTCTTCCTTGAGAATTTTATTCTCCATTAGAACTTACCTCTGTTTTCGTGAAGCTTAGTTCTTCACCCTTTTTCAGATCTACATTGTAGACCTACTCTGCCAAAATTTTCTCTGGTAAGAGTTTTCTCCTTGAAGATTACTTCATTTTTAATTATAGAACTTAACTCTAATATATTCCCTTTTGAAATTTACAGAACTTAGTTCTGATCTTTTTTATATCTCTTTCCCCTTCAGAGATTTTCTTGATATTTTAGTCGGAACTTTGCTCTGGCGATTTATAACAGAACTTAGTTCTGATTAGATCTTTTCCCCTTTGGGGATTTCAATTTAACAGAGCTTTGCTCTAACAATTTTCCACAGAACTTAGTTTTGATTTCTAGATCTTTTCCCCTTTGGGCAGTTTCTTGAGATCAGAGGTTTGCTCTGGCAATTTTTCACAGAACTTAGTTCTGATTAGATCTTTTCCCCTTTAGGGATTTTCTTGAGATTTTAATCAGAGCTTTGCTTTGGCAAATTAATATCAGATATCTCTTAGGGATTTTCTTGGATTTTCGGTTTAACAAAGTTTTGCTCTGAATATCAAATCCCTTTGGGGATTTTCTTGAAATTTTTGGTATTTTATACCATTTTGATAAAGAAGAGCTTAGCTCTGTAATTTTATTATTAAATAAACAGTCTTAGTGAATCATTTTAGATTTCTCCATTGGGACCATGTTCTAATCATTAAGGAGCAGCCACCTTGATTCTGTAGGGCCCACTATTTTTTTAAACTTAGTGATTCTAGCATTTTTTATTACTAACTCTCCATCTAGTTTCTTTTCAGATACCATGGCTGGTCATTTATACGATATCGAAAAAAATTGTGTCCTACGAAGAAATTCACATACAAGGTTGCTTTGAAGGCCAGGAGTACACTGATGCCCAATGTGATGAGGTGATGTATCGCTTCAATGATTACAACGGTCGGTTGCTCTCTCACTACTCTGCCCTTTTGAAGATTGTCGTTGGATCTATCTGGGAGGCTTTGCCCGGGCTTCTTAAGGTTGTTCCGCTCCAAGCACTTAATGAAACTGAATACAAGTTACATTCAGTGTACCTGATGGGGTTGATCTCAAAGAAAAGGAGAGATAATCTCGTCACCATTCTGCACCGCGTCACTCAACAGAAAGCGATAGTATCAACATACCAGAGGATGGAGGACATTAGTGGTAACCCTGACGCTTGCATCCGAGAGAAGATGCACAAAAAGATGGTCGATGAAGCTAAACGCACATTGCCCAAACTTGCTTTTGAGTTTGAAAATCCATGTCCGGAGTTCAGCGTCTTTCCATTGTAGACCTTTGATGATATTTTTTCTCTTTTTTTTTATTTCTTTTATGATCATCCTCATTATTAATGTATAAATTTCTTTGAAGCGTGAATGAAAAGCCTCTTTCCTTTTAATTTTGTTTCTCTCTTATTTTTACGTCAACACTCACGTGCCTTTCACGTGAGGCGCTGCTATAGGATTTAATCCTATAAAAGACTAACGTCGGCGCTCATGTGTGCTTCACGTAAGGCACTGCCTTATTATATGAGGGAATCGTTTCACCTTCTTGCTCTTTTTTTTTCCGAGGCACCCTTTTTTTCCAATGTTTTCTTTTTTGTCAGAGCTTGGAAATAGTTCCACCATGCACAACATTTTCTGTGCCGAGACTTAAATTCTTCTCTTTATAATCCGAAATGATGCTCATCTCCTCCTTCATAGAGAAAGAATTACTTTAATATGGCTTGTAATCGCATACATGCTTCTCGATAGCCATGGGAGGTGCCCATCGAGGAGATTATTCCTCGTTTTGCCGCTTGTCTAGCGAATCCTGATCTCATGAATGATCAATGCGCCACGGTGATGCACGAGCTCCTGATTCGCGGGGAATCTCCTCTTCATGCCGGCTCTATTTGGTTTCGGATGATCTTCTTTGTCGTCCTCGATAATATTCCTTCTCATCCAGCGGAGATGACTCTGGTGATCCTCAACGCAATGAAAGACAAGATCGACTGCGTTCATGAGGCATGCTTGATTACAAAGCCTCTAAGGGACCACTCCATTCATTTGTTGAGCCAGATACGTGCTCAGCAGGCCATCATGTCTGCTTTTGTTGATATGCGCGGCACTGATCGAAGGGGAGCGACTCTTCACGAGGATGGCCGTTTCGTTGTGGTGAAGAAGGCTGAGAGAGAATTAGAGAACTTTGTTTATTGCTTTGTTAACCCTTATACTTCTGATCCCATGTTTGGTGATCTCTTCCATATAGAATAAGATATTTATTTAAATGCATTTCTTTATCGTTAACTGCTAAATGTTTTATCCCCAGCACATATTCATGTGTCCATCTTGCATCCGCGCATGTGCTTTGCACTTTACCCTTAGAAATTTCTGCTAAATGCGAACACCAATAATGCACGCGTATGCTGCGCACGTGTCATACACTAACCTTCACACACGCACATATAAATGAGCATACTTTCAATATTATTTCTCATTCAAATACGCATATATATGTAGGTGAACACTGGTATGGTGTGAACAAATCTTCCTAAATGTTGTGCGGCTCCTAGCCACCTTCCTAAATCTTCAATGTTGTATTCTCAGCTGAATGGAGCTGAAGAGGGACCTTGATTTTACAGAGCAAGGAGTGCAGGCCTCAAGGTTGCTAAATCTGAGCTTTCTGAGAATTTTAATGTGTTCCTGCAATAATAAGCTCAAACCGACACATTGCTGGCTGCACTAGCAGAGCGCGAAAATGGGGTCCGACAAGAGAATGAGCGGGTCGTCATTTTGCTGAAAACCCTACCTTCTTAACAGTTGTCATTGTATCCCCTTTTTTATAGATTGCATCTTTTAAACATTTGATTTTTGAATAAAAGATATTTTATTTTCAACTTTGCGCCTTTATTTCTTGATTGTCTTGATATGGCAGGGACTAGTTTATTCACTCGTTTCGGAGTTTCTAGTTTATGTACTCATTTCGAAGTATTTTTAGTTTATATACTCATTTCAGAGTGTTTTTAGTTTACCTCCCTTAGGTTTATAGACAAACTCGCCCTAATGTTGGATGTAGATAACCCCCATTCTTTTATGATAGGGGTCCGTTAGGTTTATGGTGCTAGGTTTAAGTCCATCGTACCGTCGCGTTGGCTGATATATTTCTCGATATGAAGTCACTTAGGTTACTGTTTGAGTAGCCCCGCGACTGTCGTGTCTCTGATCCATTCTGAGGCTGGACAAGACGTCTTCAAGTAATCTTCCTAGATTGGAGTATCCGTATTACCGTCGGAAGAACAAGCGTTAGGTATTTGCCATGGAGTTTTTTACTTGGGATTAGGCTTAGTTTGAATCCCTAATGACTCATAACCACACCCTTCTGGGTAGGATGATCTCCAATGGTCTTTAGACCTTGTATGTATTGTCGTCAACACTCGAAGCTAAGAATATGTCATCACTTCATTTTTTTCTTCGATGATGTCGTACCGATTCTTTATTGAAGTCGGGAAAACATCTGTGTGATCTCTATGTTGTATATATCGCAGTCGATGTCTGGAGCTAGGAATATGCTATTGCTCCAATTTCATTTAATAGTTGCGTCCGCACCTTGCTGGAATAAGGAAGAACGTCGAGATGGTCTCTAGGCTGTAGATGTTTCCATTAAGATCTGAAGTTAGGATTTTGCCGTCACTTCATTTTTATTTGACCCTTGGGTCCTTATTAACGTCGCGTCTGTACTTTGCTGGAGTAAGAAGGACGTCCAAATAGTCTCTAGATTATATATGTACCGTCAAGACTTGGAGCTAGAGTTTTACCATTACTCTATTTTTGCTTTGACCCTTGGGTCTTTTTGATGACGTCGGTGTGCATCCTGCTGGAATGAGAAGAACATCGAGTTGATCTTTAGGCTGTAGATGTTGCCATCGAAATCTGGAGCCATTTTGACGCAGAATGGTGGGAAAATATTGTTCTCTTTCATTTGTGTCATTTGTGCCCATGGATTGTATAGAAGCATCGGTATGGAGCTAGTTGCAGTGAAGAAAAAATTTATTTTATTATATATGTTTTTATTTATTTCCGCGATTCTCTATCTTTTCTGCTTTTATATTGCGAAAGTCGCGATTGCCTAATCATTTCGGCTATTTTTCGCGATGCCAAATCATTTCGGCTATTTTATATGCATACATATTTTTTGCTCGCTAATTTTTATTACGAGTTACCCGATCATTTCGGATTTTTTAAATTTGTTACTCGCTGCTTTTTATTGTAAGTTGAGAATTTAGAATCTGATGCCAATCTTGGGATTAGTATTGCTACAACTCGAATATTGCCAGGAGCGAATCATCATTTGCCTTTGTTGATTTGGAAAAATATGGCTTAGCAAATAGAGTTAGGATCCTGTCGACTAAGGCTTTTTGACTTTATGAGTCGTAAGGGTCTCATAAAGGTATTTCTCTCTATTAGTCATGAGGATCCCGTAAGTGTGTTTTCTCTTTAGGAGTCGTAGGGATTCCTAAATGTGTTTTTTCTTATAACTTGTAAGGATCTTACAAGAGTACTTTCTCCTTGTAAGTCGAGAGGATTTACAAGTGTCGTTCACCATATGGGGATATTTCTTGCCATTGGAGGCACTTGCTGGGAAATATATTTATTTATACCAGTGGATTGTATACAAGAGTCAATATTGGACCACTTGTAGGGTAGCAAAGTTTTGTGGGGTTTTGATGGTTTAAAAACAGGTTTGGATCCCTGTAACCTAAGGATTTTGAATTCTATAAGTCGTGAGGGTCTTATATAGGGTATATTCTCCTAACGAGTCGTGAGGATCTCGTACGTGCATTTTTCCCTTAGGAATCGTATGAATTCCTAAGTGTGTTGCTCCTTTGTAAGTCGTAAGGATCTCACACGGGTGTTTTCTCCTTACAAAGTCGTGAGGACTTTACAAGCGCTTTTTTTAACGAGCTCGCGCCCTTTCGGATTTTCATGAGCTCTCCGGTAGCCCTGTTGTTTTTACCCACGGCACCCTTTCGGGTTTTCATCCGTGCCCATTTTGCTTATAGACATACCATTTTTTTAAACGAGTTCGCGCCCTTTCGGGTTTTCACGAGCTTGCAGGTATCCATGCTGTTTTTACTCACGGCGCCCTTTCAAGTTCTCATCCGTTCCCATTTCGCTTGTGGACACACCATTTTTTTAGACGGCCCGTAAGGTAACGCACCCTTAGCTGTAGGCCACGATCTTTTCTGAAGGACTGCATCATGCAGCACGTGGAAGAGCTATGAATTGTTTATGCCTGTGGATTGTATACGGTGGTCAATAGAGAGATCTACCGTAGGGCTAAACGTGTTAGTTTAAGGACATGACGGTCCATTATCGCCGTATTTTGGGGCGTGTTTTTAATTTAAGGACGTTTCGGTCCAATATTAGTTTAAGGACTTCTCGGTCCATTATTAGTTTAGGGACGTTTCGGTCCGTTATTAGTTTAAGGACGTTTTAGTCCATTATCGCCGTGTTTGGGGCAACGAAATTTTTTCTTTTGGTACTACTTTCAGAGTTTTGACTCAGGAAGATAGCAAGCGGACAAAAGCGTCGTTATCTATCATTGACCTAAGTCATAACTCTTCAAGCGTAGTACTTTTTGAGGAATCGATCGTTTATTGGTTGGAACGGCCTTTCGTCATGCATTTCCATAAGCAGGTAGGCTCCACCTTGGTAGACTTTGTCTATAATGTATGGGCTTTCATAGTTCGTCTCGAACTTCCCCCATTTTGTACGATTAGGGATCATTGGTTTTTTGACGACTAGCACGAGTTCACCTTGGCGGAACGTTCTTGGCCTGGTTAATCTTTCATATGACCGTGTCATCTTTGTCTTATAAACCTCCAGATTTTATTGTTCTATGAGGCGGGTATCGTCGAGGGCGTCGATCTCCTCGAGCCTAAGATGAGTATTTTCTTCATCTGTCAGCTCGTATTGAACTGCCACTCGTAAAGAGGGTAGTTCTATCTCCAGCGGGAGCACTGCTTCCGCGCTGAACACCAGTGCGTATGGTGTTGTATTCGTGGCCGTCTTGAACATTGTTCGGTACGCCTAAAGTGCTTCATGCAACCTTCATGCCAGTCTTTTTTGTTTCTGAACACTGTCTTTTTTATAATCATGGTTGTTTACCGCCGGAAACCAGGAAGACAAACGTCTTGCCTGAATTTGGGGGCAGATGCTATTTGGTTTTATCTGTCTACTTCTCCGATGATGCCAAGTTAATTTATGGAACCATGTATCGAAGGTTTTAACAGATGCGGCTGTTGTAGCAGACTTCGTCAGATTCCCCCTCATTGTGAGGGGTTTTTTGATTGTGGGGACGCTCTTCTCTGCAGGCGCAAGCCTCTGCAGTTAATTACCGCGTATCGATAACCACTTTCTCTTACTCCAGAAGGCCACTTCGTGTCGTATGTATTTATTTTATTTTTGGTTGCCCGTGGATTATATACGGAGACTAATTTCTGTTGTCGCCCGTAGGGCGGGTATCAGTCCAAATCCATATTTTCTTAGATTTGGGTTTGGTTTGATTTAAGGATCGTTAACCTCGTTTGAGATCAAGATCAAATTAAATGTTTGTTAAGGATACGTTAATCCGATATTGGACTAAGATCTACTTAACGGTGATTCAGGATCACTTTTATTCCAACGAAAGAGCATTTGGGTTCTATCGTTTTAGTTGAGGGACATTACGGTCCATTGGGTTTAAGGACATCATAGTCCATAGAGTTTTGAGTTTAAGGACATCATAGTCCATGGAGTTTAGTTTAGGGACGTTGCGGTCAGTTAGGTTTAAAGACATCATAGTCCATCATTAGTTTAAGGACATTGCGGTCCATTGGGTTTCCATTGGGTTTAAGGACATCATAGTCCATAAATATTAGTTTAAGGACATTACAGTCCATAGTTAGTTTAAGGACATTACGGTCCATGTAGATTAGTTTAAGGACATTGCGGTCCATAGTTAGTTTATGGACATTACGGTCTATGTAGATTAGTTTAAGGACATTGCGGTCCATAGTTAGTTTAAGGACATTACGGTCCATTGAATTGTTGGTTGTCGGGACCCGCCGCCTCTATGAAGACGTTGAAGAATTACGATGTCATATATCAGAGGTGTGGGGAGATGTACCCTTGAACCAATGTCAGTTGAGAGATCTGCAGTTGGTTTTAGGACTAAAATCAAATTTAGAAAAATTATAAGCCTATGGGCTTGGTTGATCTTAATTAGGGGATTTTGGTCAGCTTGGACTCAGTCTACTCAATTTTTGAATAAAGTGTTAAACACTTGTTTTGGGCTCGGTCTCTTTTGTTCAACAATGTTGAGTATTGATATGGGGTTTGATGCTTACCCTTTCTTTGCTTTTTTTATATTGAGTGTTAAACACTCTTTATGGTGCTGGGCTCCATTTACAGAGTGCTTTATGTTAAACAGCGTCCACGTGAGAAGCACGTAGGGCACTCGGCGCTAGACGCCAACCATTGAGTACAGAGCACTCTTTACTTTATCAGCGCCCACGTGAGGGGCACGTGGAGTGCTTGGCGCTGGACGCCAACCCTTGAATGCTAAGCACTCCTTATCTTATTAGCGCCTATGTGAGGGGCATGTTTAGTGCTTGGTGCTGGGTGCCAACCATTGAGTGCTAAGCACTCCTTGTTTTATTAGCACCCACGTGAGGGGCACGTGGAGCGCTTGGCGCTGGGCGCCAACCACTGAGTGCTAAGCACTCCTTATTTTATTAGTGCCCATGTGAGGGGCACGTTGAGCATTTGGCGCTGGGCGCCAATCACTGAGTGCAGAGCACTCTTTATTTTAGCAGCGCCTACGTGAGTGGCACGTGGAGCGCTTGGCGCTTTTTCCCTCTTTGTGCATTTTTCTGAAGAGTTCAATTTTTTGTTCTCCCCTGAATCTTCAATCCCCGAGAACAAATTCATCCCTACGAGAATTAAATTCTCATTTATGGAAGACTTGTCTCATGGATCTCAAATCCAGGGAAAGAACTATGTTCTTTTATAAGGGTTAAACTCTTGGGTATGTAGATGAGATACTATGATCTCTATTTACCTTGAAGAAAGTTCTTCTTTCTTCTCTCTTCAGGCTCTTTTTGCTTGCTCTTCTTTTTGAACTTAAAGTTTATGGGTAGGTTCCTCTGTACAAGACTTGAAATCTTGGGTCCTTTATATAAGGGAGGCTGATTTGTTGATTCAGTTAAGAAAATCTCTCATTGAGAGATTTCTTAATTGATTTGGGGAATTTATCCACCGTCGGATCTTTGATCCAAGGACTTCTGTTTTACAGAAGACATCTTTCTTGTTTTTAACAAGATTGGGAAAATATTTTTCCGTACAGAACTTATTCTGTATCTTGGTGATTTTTAATCACTATTAGATCTTTGATCCAACGGTGCTCTGATTTACAGAGCACAATCTTTCTTGTTTAGAAAGATTTGAGGAGTATTTCCTCAATCAGAATTTGATTCTGTGCTCTGATGATTTATCATCTCCGTTGGATCTTTGATCCAAGAGTGGAGAACTTTTAGTTTTGGCGCTGGCGCTCTCGTGCTTTGCACGTGAGGCGCTGCCTCAAAGTTTTTAACTCTTGGCACTGGAGCTCTCGTGTCTTGCACGTGAGGCGCTACCTCAGAGTTTTTAACTCTGGGCACTGGCACTCTCGTGCTTTGCACGTGAGGCGCTGCCTCAGTTCAAATTTTAAACAGAGCCTTACTTTCTTATTGGGGGAAACAAATGCCCAACCCCACCGTTGCGCTCACATGGCTCACACGTGAGTGCAGCGGTAGCAACCTTTCCACCGTTAGATCATCTTGGAAGCTGGATTGTCTTCCAGCGCTTATAAGTAGGGCCTTTGGCCCTTAAGACGACTCCTGTTCATCTTCTTGTTTTCTTGTTTCTGAGAATTTAATTCTCCCTTCAGAGCTTAGATCTCTGCCCAAGGAAATTCCTTTTAAAGTTAGAACTCTGCCCAAATTTGGTAAGGATCATAATCGAACCCCTTAAATAGAGCTTTGCTCTTATTAGATCATAGATCTAAAAAAATGGATTTTTAGGGTCACCTAACCCATTAATTAGAATACTGTTCATCTCTATGAAGAACTCTTAGAGTTCATTTTGTAGATCTTAATGATCTTGGAGTTTTTACTCTGCAAAAATCTTTGCTTTTTAGGGTTCTGATGGATTACTCCATCGTTTTCACAGAGCATGGCTCTTAGAAATTTTGGGGAATTTTATTCCCCTTATAATTAAAGTTGACAGATGTAATTTCTATTTGCAGAGCACTGCTCTCGAGGGAGTTTAACTCCTTGGCCCAATGAGTTTCTCATTAAATGAGAATCTTTTTAGGATTTCTTCCTTAATAATTGACTGTCTCATCAATAATGAGCCGTCACTTTGATTTTGTGGGTCCCCCTCGGTCCCTTTTCCCTACATTGCAGGGTGGTATAAATTTAAAGTACCGGATGTCAGAATTTGTAATGTAGAATTGACATCTAACCCTTGTTTCTTTTCGCACAGGTACTATGTCTTTTGACTCTTCTTTCCCATTTGTTCGCCCAGAGAGTGCATACGCCAACGTGCCCGTAGATCGGGAAGTTTTTGCATTGATTAAAGATCACGACCCGGAGCAGAAGTCTCTTCACTTATGGGGGTTATGGTACAACCAAATTATTCAGGGTCGGCGCAGTTTCTCTTATGCGGTGCCTTCATAGTCAATTTCCGCCATTCATTATGCTGACTCACCCCAGGTGAATTATGCTGTGGAGGAGGTTAACTGGATTACGGATGGATGCCTCCAGCCCTCTATGGGCTCGATATCTGTACAACCGCCGATGGTTTTAGATATTCTGGGGCGGCGCATATGTTAAGACGAGTCGAGCCTTTGGGGACAGGCGTACATGATAGGCTTGACGCCTCGCCATTCAGCCGGATACTTGCAGTGGGCTCAATACATCTTGTCGGCCAAAAAGTCACTGCTGCTGAAACTCGGGTTGTACCCTGCTATCTACGCGTCTCTTTTCCAGTATCCTGCGCCTCACGTATGGTGGGTCAAGGCCTTCTTGGAACAATGGAATATCCCGACTCACACCTTTCTTTTATCGGATCGGGAGGTTTCGATTTCCTTGGAGGAATTTGCAGAAATTTCCGGCCTACCTGTCAGAGGGGAACATTACGAGGAATACTTCCTCCTGACGAATACATCTTCGCCACCAAATCAATGGTGATGGGTCTTACTCTGGAGAATACTATTCAACATCGATTCCCGAGTCTAATCAAGGTGTTGAACATTTACGAGAGTCTGTTTCTCGAGTCCGGAGAGCACGGAGTCAGCTTCGCGGATTTCATCGCCCGATTTCTTCGCCCGGAAGCCTTGTCAAAACAAACCATGAAATTCGCCAAGCTTGACGATCCTTTTGGTTTTGGCTTGGAAAGTCAGCCGAGAGCGGAAGCAGATCAAAGGAATTTCTTCCCCCCAGATACCCCGGTCGTTCCCTTTTCAGAGCTCGCAGCTTCAGACATCGATGAAGAGGCATTCTTTTTGGGGTTCCTCGGCCTATGGTTAAGCTGGTTTGTGCTCCCAATGCACCCTCACTACATGAGGCCATCCGTCTTCTATCCGGCTCACTGAATGGTTGCCGGGACGCGAGTAGCCGTCGAGATCGCTGGGCTGGCTCACCTGTATCATGGTCTAAGCTTAGCGGCAGACACCACTCAGCCGGGGGTACAGCCCGTAAATCTCCCACTTCACTATTTCACGTCGTGGATTGAGCTGCATGTGCTCGGCACTTTTGGAGTCTACAAACGGCCCCGTTTCTAGTACAGTTCTAATTTCCTTCAGGTTATGTTCCTAGTTGACGCTTCTGCTTTAGATCCGTCACAGCGAGAGGCTCGGGGTCTGGTCCTTCGCCCGCGTATGGTCTGGGATAGCATGACCTTCGTCGATAAGGTTTTAATTATCAGCAAGGAATCCACTAAAACGGTGCAGCCGCTGCGCGATACCTTCAAAGATGGGGCTCCTACATTGAAGGCTCGGGAGATTCTGCATTTGTATTCAATCAGGCCGGGCTTTTTAGTGTTCAGGAGAACGACTCGGCGCTGTTCATGAGATACAACCCGCACCGTTTTGCTCAACAGTCGAGCTACGATCAGGGTGTCCCGCTAGATGCCTTTTTAGCTGAGCCGGTTGCTACAGAAGAGGGTATCCGCAGCGCGCTGCATCATTTCATGCGGCTAAACACCGGGTCCAACATTTTTATCAGTGAGCCAAGTTGCGTTCCGAAAGCCTCGAACACATACGTGACGTGGTACCAGCATGCGACGGGTGCTGTTACTAGGGAAGAAAAGCGGTTACTGCTCGATCGCAAGGGTGCAGCCCCTGCTGGTAATCCAGCTGTCCCCTTAAAGCGACGGACTATTGTTCGTCCTTCCTTAAGAGAAGCGGCTGCGGTTGCATTCCAGCGCGCTTTTCCTGAGAAGCCCCTACCCCGTGTTCTTGTAGAAATGGCAGCTGCAGCTGCAGCGTCCCCGGAGTCTGGAGTAGGTACGGAAATCGGGACTCGTCACCCAAAAATGCCTATCAAGTGCAAGCTCGTGTCATCGGCTGCCGGTGTTCGCTCACAGAAAAAGAAGAAGTCGCTCTTTTCTGCTGACGTTGTACTCGGCCAGGAGCCCCATGCTCCCTACAGCTAAGGCTTGTGTAAGTATGGCACTAACGATGGCTTATTCGACACGCCTGTGACCGATACCGATCTACAAGCTGCCTTTGTGGCCTCTGAGCGACTGGCGTGCGAAGAAGCGGCGCTGATCACCATCGCAAAGTCAGATATACTTCAATTGCATTTTTTCGCGTACATTCCTTCTTTATTATTATGCTTTTACTAATGTCTTTTTCTTCAACAGGTATTTCTGCCGAAGAGGCTCTCACGGCTTCCATCAAGAGGTTCGAAGAGGAAAAGAGGCTCCGCGCTTCTTTGGGTCTTGGTATAATTCAGCTCATTGTGCCTTCATTCCCCCTTTTTTTATTCGTACTCTGACCCTCTTCCTTTTTTATTGCAGGGACTACCTTGACTCAGGCTATTCCGAGTGCGGTACCGATCCCGAGCGGTGGTGCAACAACGCTTCCAGAGCCAGCTATTGTGGCCCCAGCTCCCCCAACATTACCGCAGGAGGCGTCGCTAAAGCAGCCGATGACAGACGCCGTAACGGCTCCGGAGGCAGAGCTTAGTTGGGACGACGACGTCCCTTTGTCAGAGATCTTGAGGAGACCATTTCTCACTGCTCAGACCGAAAAGAAGCATAGGAAACGTGTGGCAAGAGAACGCGATGTCAGTTTGGCCGTGGGTGTAGGCTCAAGCAGCATCCCCCTTGTTGATACTCTTTCGGCGGATGTTCCCTCTGCGTTGTCTACCGCCCGTAGACAGGTTGCGCGCGCAGCTTGGGAAGAAACCAAAAAGCTGCTCCAAGATAACGTAACGCTGATTTTTTTTATTAGAACTAGATCTTCGAATTTTGACATATGCATTTTCTGCAGGGCCAAGTCTTGGCAATGGGATGACGGGTGAAAGCCTGACGGTTACCGTGCCCGAAATTTCTACCCTTTCTCTAGAATCTGGGACTGTCCAGACCATTGCTCTTTCCCCGTATGGCTCCCTGGTATCGGCGGGCGTCGCCAGCATAACGACGGCCCTTGTCGAATCAGGGGATGAAGCCACGGGCGCAGAAACTATTCCACTGAAGGAGAGCGAAGAATCCGCTATGCCTGGTGATACTTCCATCGCGGTTTAGGTTGATGACCCATCAGGTAAGTCTTGGGTCACCGTTCTCTTTTTATTTCTCAATCCCGTTCAGCCCCCTCTAATGATATTTTGTTTGTTTTAAGTGTAGGTACAGTGAATGCTGAGATTGTGCCATCTGAAGCACCTCCGGTCGCCGCTATGACGTCTGTTGTTCCCTCGCCTTCTCCCATGTCCTCTGAAATGCTGGAAGGTATAGGTTTGTGATTTATCGGTTTCACTGTGGGTAATATCTTCCTTGTACTGACAGTGTATTGTCACAACTTTGTAGGAGTCCTTTTTGACCATCTATATCAGGTGCTGAACCCGCATTTCTCCTTCCAGTCGGAGATTGCCCTACCTGCTGGTGTCGGTGAGTATAGTCTTTAGCCAGCGCTCCTCCTTTTCTTTTACGCGTAAACGTATTGTTTTTAATTTTTCTTCATGTTGATCATAGTGTTTCGGGTCGAAGGAGGAGGCGAAAGAATAGCCGTGGCTCCAACGCTCCTCCTGCCTCCTGTCACAGCTGGTATAATAGACTTTATCGACCATATGATTTCTTTATTTTGTGAGTCAGCATTTAACCGTAATTCATTTTGCAGCAATCGCACAGGCTCCAGCTCACTTTGAGTCTCGCATTCCCATGCCCATGGGGCCTTTTGGTAAACGCACATCTTCGCAGGGTGCATCAAACAACCGACGAATGTTGAGCGAATTCGTCGAGGATCTTGATGCCGGGACTCTCACATCCGCTATAGATTTTGCTATTGAGGTCAATTCAATGATGGCGACACTCGTGAACTTCCATGACGAAGATATCGTCGGGTCTTGGGTTAATTACTGCAGACAGATCGAGGCTTGCCTGCACGAAATTGAGCTCAAGCGTCTCGCTCTTGAGGTTCTGGCTTTGAATTCCCAGCGGGCTGCATGGGTTGACCAGAGTGTTCCTTTCCTTCGCCATTTTGAACAAGGCGCGACCCTGAGACAGAAGAAACATGAAGCAACTTCCAGCAAGTCTGTCCAATTGCATGCCTAGGTCGGAGCGAATGCTGCACAGCTGAAATATATATTTGAAGACCTCCAATGATGTATTTCTGACGGGCTGGTGCTGAGGCAGAAGCTTGACTTCACTGAGCGAGTTACGCAGAGTTACGAAGCCGCTCAGCAGGAAATCGATGAGAAGCTTTCATCCTGTTGTTGGGGTCAAAATTTGCACCCTAATTGACAGGGTCAAAGTCAAGGTCAACCCCAAGTAAGCGGGCCCAAGCCTAAACAAGTGGGCCGAGCCCCGCGGTCGGCCTCCCCATGTCAAAATAAAAATCATGTAACAAATAATTTTGATGTAATTTTTTGTGCATGAATGTAAGCAAAATGGGCATAAAACCAAATTTTTGTAAAGCTCATGGCTTATGTGCAAAAAGAAATAGCACTTGAGACATGGGATGGGCAAAATGACATTTTGTAAAGCCCAAGGGGCTATATGTAAATGTGTAAGCCTATAAGAGGCAACATGATGATGAATAAAAAAACACTTTTCATTCCCCTCAAAATCTAGGTTTTGTGTGCCTCTTTCCCCTTTCTCAAGGGTCTAAAACCTTCTTCCTCCTTTTGAATTAAATCAAGAGTTTAACTCTTCCTTTCTCAAAAAGAAGTAGTTTTTCACCACAAAACCTACAAAGGGGAGCTCGGATCTCCCATCAAATCTCTGAAAGGGAGATTTTGCATCTCACTCCCCTTTCGTCTAAGATCCGGCCAACCAAGAGGAAAAGAAGGAGACCCATCTCCAAAAACCCCACGTTGGGAGGATCCAAGGCTCAAAAGAAAAGCCAAAGATTCCTACGAGTTTAACTCCTTTCTAGATCTGTTAGAGTTTAACTCTATTAATTAAATTTCTGTTAGGAGTTCAACACCAAAACCCCTTGGGAGTTTAACTCCCCAACCTAGGGCTAAGCCCCTTCCCGCTGGTGTTCCCCGTGGTCGCGTGCCGCGCACGTGACCCGCGGGCGACCGCGCGGTCGCATGCATGGCGCGTGCCCCGTGGGCGCTATAGTGCCCAATGGTCGCGTGCAGCGCACGTGACCCCGGGCACTAAAGCACCCACGTGCGCGCACGTGACCCGCGGGCACTAAAGCATCCACGTGAGCGCACGCCCCGCGATCGCGTGCAACGTATGTGACCCGCGGTTGCATGCAAGGCACGTGACCCGCGGGCACTATAGCACCCACGTGCGCCCCACGTGACCCGCGGGCGCTTCACGGTCGCGTGCTGTGCACGTGACCCGCTGGCACCCAGTGCCCACGAGCTGCGCACGTGACCAGCGGGTGCCAAGAGCTCACGCGCTAGGCACATGACCCGTGGGCACCATGCGCCCACGTGCCACGCACGCGTCATTAAGATGCTTCCCCCTTTTTTTATATGCACTCCACACTAAATATACCTCCCCCGTTAGAAAAAATTTCTAACGGGACGCTGCCCCGCATCCCGCAAGGGGGCTCCTAGCCCCCTTGACTCCCAGCCCGCTATCCGGGTAGTGGGACCCCCGTAAAAACTCTGCGGGGCCCCTGATATATTCAAAATCCCTTTCAAGACACAACGCACACACACTACACATTGAGATCGCATGACCCGTTTAACCCGTCAATCGGAGGTTCCTTCGCTCCAAAGGCGAGGGGTAATTAACGGCAGCTTAGTCTGCGGTTGACTAAGATTCAGATCCCCACAATCAATAAGCCCCCGTCTACCCTAAGCAGGGGGAATCTTTAGTACGCCTGACAAGCACGCGCGTATTCCCATCTCAATGGGGCGACGAAAAACACGCTACAGATTCTGGCATGTCCGGTGGGACCAATCTCTCCTCCCATATTTCGGGTTAAATATTCATGCAAACTCAATCAATATGCATATCTATATTTATATTAAAATAATGCTCTTTCATGCAGTTTTCCAAGCAATCAATTTTCAACAATGTCTTCAAAGATGAACTCAGCTCCCATCTCCTACACGATGAAGATGGACTCCAGGACGGTCCTCCCGGCCAGTCTTGGGCGACAGAGGGAGGAGCCGCTGCTACAGTTCGGCTCTATTCTATTCGTGCCAGCTAACGCCATTCCAGCTCCTCAAGCTCCGGTAACAGACAAACCGGCCTCGAAAGGCAAGAGGCCAAATGTGGTGATCTCGAGGGCACCACTACCCAAACGCAAGTCGATGTCTGAACGACTTTCCTTGGCCCCAGCTGGGGGCAAGTCCATCAACACCAATAAAGCAATAAAGTATCTCGGGCAAGCTCCAGTGGCACCCCTGACAACTGCTCAATTGGGTATCTTCTCTAAACTCCCCGTTAATCGGCTCACGATAGCTTCCTGGATGATGGATGCCCGCCAAGCCCTCAAAATTGAGAAGCTAGGACAAAAAAGGCTCAGGTACAGAGCCAACAAAAGGGCTAGGGCTCCTCCTAGGCTAAACTTCATGAGGCTCGAGGAACAGGGTTACCCCGCCAAAGATAAAGAGATGGCTGGATATGTAGTCCACACTGGCTATATGGTGGGCACGCGCAGCAAGAGCAAGGACGGGGCCACCACATCTCAAATCCAACCTGGTGTGAATATAGCTATCACTTCTCAAGACCAGCATCCTCCGGAGGGTGATGAAAATCCTCCCGGTGAGGCTGATAGGCAGAGAGAGCCCTCAGTTCATGAGGAGTCGGGCTCGGAAAGCGAAGATGAGCCAACTTTCCATCCTAAGACCGCAGAGCAGCAACTTCTCCAGGAGCTCCGAAAGCAGCTTAGAAACAAAGACAAGGAGATGGCCAAGCTCTACTCAAAAATTGATGACTTGACAAACATCGTCTTACAGCTCACGGTCCAGCCTGCCTCTCAGCCGCCCAATCAAGCGCAGGGCTCTGCTCATGAACCGGGAAACGGTGTCCCGAGACAGGCGACACCTATTCCCCCACACCAAAGGTGGGCAGACCGCACGAAAGCCATTCGCATCCTATCTCAGGAAATTTCTTGGCTACCGATGACAGTAGCCCCGCTAACTTAAGATCAAATCATGGATTTGGTTGCCAACAAAGTCAAAACATTGGTAGCCGAAGCCGAAGCGCAAAAAGATATCAGCAGTAGTGGGAGACCATATCCTGCTCAGTATGATCTGTAGAATTTCCTAGCGGCTATATCATCCCCAAATTCAGAAGATTTGATGGGACGGGAAATGCGAATCAGCACATCGCCTACTTCAAAGCCTCATGCGGGAATACTGGGGGCAACGATGCGCTTCTCCTCCGCCAGTTCGTTAATAGCTTGACCGATGTTGCTTTCGACTGGTACGCGAGCATACCGGATGGCTCCGTCATAACTTTCGTCCAAATGGAGTCTCTGTTTTGGCAGAGGTTCATGAGTGTCAGCGATAAGATCACCATTGCCGATCTCGTAAGGACCAAGCCAAAGAACAACGAAAGCAGCATGAATTTTATAACCCGATGGCGCAATCTCTCCGTCAAATGTGAACCGCCGATAGAGCAGGACCAATCTGTTAGTCTCCTTGTTGGAAATCTCAACAATTGGATGGCCCCGTTTCTCTGCACCGCGGGTCTCAAAACATTCCAAGAGCTGACCAGGAAAGTTCAAATGCTGGAGCGTTCAAAGCAGGAGTCCTTCTCGGATTCCCAAAATAACAATAGGTCCTGGAGAAACCGAAAGGACGATAATCGCAAAGGCGGAAATTCCGACGATTCTGAATCTTTCAACACCTCGGCTGACCGAAATAAGCAAGGGATGAGCGGGCCTAATGCCAACCGGCCTCGAAAGCCAGTGTTCGGGGAGGGAGGAGAAACTCCACCGAAAGAGAAGCTGGATAAGGTCTATTCCTTCAGAAAGTACAAAGTCCGTAAAATATTCAAGGTTGCCCTAAGAAACGGTCTCCAATTGCCGGAATCAAAAAGAACGCAAGAAGCGAATATGACTGACGGCCCCAAATACTGCCCCTATCACAGAGTGATAAGTCATGCTATTGAGGACTGCTTCTTCTTCAAAGATTGGGTCGAAAAACAATACAAGGCAAGAGAGATAGAACTGTCTAAAGGCGTGTTAGTAAACAGTCAAGCTGCGACCGCCAATTTCATACAAACGGAGACTGAAGTCCTTTATGAAACCGATTCTCTCAGCCATCTGCCTTTCTCTGAAAAATTCGACCACCACGTCATTAAACTGGGAACGGTCGACCTCTAAGTCGTTAAACTGGGAATGTAAGAATATGTAAATAAAAAAAATGTGTAAATAAAAAAAAGCCGAAATGATGGGGCAACTCTCAATAAAAATCAGCGAGTAAAATAAAAATGAAAAATAAAGCCAAAATGATAGGGCAACCGCGAATAAAAAGCCGAAATGATGTTAGTGTATATGCCCTAGAGGCCATTACTGTATCATACTAGTATGTATATTACTTGATGGAAGCTTGGGATATTCACAGTTGTACAGACAATCTTGCTCAATATAGTAGTATGCTACTTGGTTTGTCTCTGCTTTAATGTGTACATGTGTGTTTATTTATTATATCACCTATACGCATTAGTAGAGCCCTTAGGATCTTTGCTAGATTACCGGCGTTGTGATGGCGATCACACTCGTGGGGGCTGGGTAATCTACAAGCACATCCTTATACACGTCCCTGGTCGTGGGAGTATCGAGATAGGGCATCGATGCTCCGGAGTAGACTAGCGTATGCGCTTCTCATCCCAGCTCGGGAGACGGTCTGTCCTACAGCCGTCGGTACGTCGTACTTGAGATAGTATGCGGGTGCTCGTTAGGTTACGAGTACACTGGACAGGACTCGTCGAGAACTGACAGGTTGGTATTATACCTATCGTCAGTTATCAGTTCCCAGGTGACATGAGTACAGCTTAGTCCGCTGACTTGACACTGGCACTTCGCCTCGAGTGTGTTCCCACTGCATTTTGATCACTACCCTACCACGGCTCAAAGGAGTCGTGCAAACAGGTAGTGGTTGGGTGCAGTCCCGAAACACTTGGAGGCAGTGCCGGTTAGACAGGATTCGTCTCTCCCGGTATTGGGGGTTGACATCGCGCTGTGTCTAGGAGAGCCATTACACGAGTAGTCCCTGGCCAGGGCAAGCGAGATATACTGGTAGGTTTCCAGTGTTATCTCAGGGTGTTTTGGGCTTCACTCCGACACGACTTGTACCGCTATTGGGGGACTGACGTTTTACCGCCCCCTAGGCCCGACATGCGATGTATCAGACGAACAGACCGGACTGTACGGAGAATGTCACATTCAGACTCAGTAGGAGTTCAGATGGGGTTCACCTCGTCAGCCTTCTTGTCGGCATCTACCTGGGGACCGTTACGCACAGCTAGTGCCGCTTGCGGTCTGTGGTTAAACCCACTGCCAGCGTAGTGTCGAGTCTTTAGAGTCCCACACAGAGGGCATTCGCCTCTGGGCAAAACAGAGTAGAGGTCGCATGGTTTTGCGACAGGGTTCGTTCTCATCCGCGCACTTGTGCACGTTTGGAGTCCGGACGGATATTGCCAGCAGGCTCTGGTTTGAGCCGGATACTGGTATATGTTTTGGGGTTGCTTTTATATCTTGGTATTCTTGTTCCTCGGAACGAGAATGCAGGTGTGTATGCACAGTTGCTTGAGGCGGAGAATGAGGTTTTTCATTAGGGTTTCGGAACGGGTGCGTATGCACAGTTGACAGTTATCATTTTCCAAACCCTAATGGATTTATGGATTATCTATTAATAATAGTAATTAAATGAGAATTTAGTTATGGTTGATTTTGTTGACTTGTTGACCATGGTTGAATGTTGACCACCATCATGCTTTGAAAGATCCTCCTTGATTCATGCTTACACTTCATTTAAAGAAGCATGATAGTGGTCATTCCAAATTACCATCAACTATTCTTATTTTCAATTATTATTATTTAGATAATTCTTTTCTTTTGGCATTATGGTTGCAAGAAAGAAAAAGAGAGCTCATTCCTTCATAATGATTCTCTCTCCTCACTTCATCTTCTTCTTCCTCTAGCTCAAGGTGATTCCCTCTCATGTGTTGAGAATCCTTCACCTTGAAAAGAAAACAACCCCTAGACACTCTCTACTCTCTCTAGGGTTCAAGGTTTAGCAAGCCGGAAATCCTAGTTCACTCAAAGATCGAGGAAGAGCCCAAAGGATGAAGCCCTCAGGTGGATCTATCTTCGGCAAAGAGGAGGCGAGGAGGGGAAGCCATTCAAGCTACTACAAAGAACAAGAAAGAAGAACAACAACAAGAAGAGAAGGAGTTCAAGTTGAGGTATAACCACTTTGCATAGTAGTTAACTCTTCTTTGCAAGTATGCTAGTTTAGTTTAGCAAAGATCCGGCTTTTACGGTCCATGTTACAAAGTTTAGAAAAATTTTGATTTACCGTTTCCGCAACCCCGAAAGTACCGGGAGAGGTAACGTGGACCTAACAGTGGTATCAGAGCCTAACTAAACTTAAACTAGCTTGGTAGCGAAGTGTATGGAAGTTCGAAACCGAAAAATCGCAAAACCGGAAAAACCAAAACCCTAAGTTTCTGTTGAATTTTTTTCTGCTCTAAATGAAAATCTTTATACTTGTAAATTCGGCTCAGGGTTTTGTTTGAACACACAAGAAATACGATGGCCTAATTCATTTAAACCGCCGCGCTTCCGCGGCACGAGGTAGGCATGTGCCGCGGAAGCGCCGCAGTTTGTTTCCCTCTCTGCATCGTTTTTCGTGCAGTGTTCTTTTGGTGGGATTTTGGGATTTTTCAGATATATTATATGTACCCAGATTTTCCAGAACTGAAATTCACTTTTGGGGTCCTATAATTCCGTATTTTTTTCCGAACTTCACTGCACTTTGGCTATGTTGGTTATATCTGTGTTGCTTTCATGTATTGAACGTCGGCTAATCGCTATAAGTCGATTAGTCGGGGTTATACATGATCTGTGTTTGATATTGGAATGTGTATATGAATCTGTTGGACTGTCGCGGGTGAATAGCCGGGTTGGATGTGAGATGAGCTTTTGTTTTTCTTTCATTCATTGTAAATGTAAATTGATGTAATAATATTATTTGTATGGCCGCACAACCGGGTCGGGGTTGTAGCCGTCATTGTATAATTCTTTTTACTGTTTTTGCTCCTAGGATTGACCCATGGAGGGGGTGCACAAACTACCGGGTATCTTGAAGTGCCGAGGGGCCTACTCATGGCATTGAGGGAGGTTGCTTCGCTTCGGATACTTGGCGGGTAGTTTGCCGCACCCGTAGGGGTCTTGGGTGGGGTATTTGGCTATTCACCGCGACCGTGTAATCCGCTTTTCGTTGCAGGCTCGAAAGGATTGCGGATTGCTAGTATATCCAATGTATTCATCTGTGATCTGTAATGTCTATCATTGCTTTACTATTTAGGCGTTGCTTATGTTTTACAGCCGCGCTAGCCCAGCCCCCGCTCTGTCGTTAGTTAAGTAACCTAACGAGTGATGACGGGACCCCGTGGCGAATGCGAATGGCATAAGCGTACGTCATATTTTGGTTGTTTTCTGCAATGGTAGGATTAAATGATGGGACGCATTAAAAGAACTAATGCAAGAATATCACGCATTAAAAGAACTAATGCAAGAAAATAAACCTAAAAGACGTTGTTGGAACAAGTTTTTCAAAAAGCTGTTATTACGAGGACGTTCATCTTTTTGTTTTGCATCGAGGTATTCGGTTATGAATGCCCAGCACCTCAATCGACGAGGCAAGGGCCGAGATCCCTTCACCGGGAGTGACCCCTTGGACAAAAGGTTTGCGTCAGGGTAATAACTTCACCATAGTCGATTATTCTTGCTTTGCATCGAGGTATTCATCTTATGAATGCCCAGCACCTCACTCGACGAGGAAAGAGCCGAGATCCCTTCGCAGGGAGTGACCTCTTTAGCAAAAGTTTTCGCCACTATGATTTTCAAAAAGGGGTGCAATCAGGTTCCTTCAACGATATCAAGTTCATTACGTTAACGGGTTTTTCGCCAAAAACCCAGCCGTAGCCCTCCGTCATTTCGGATTAATATTATTCAGTATTCGTGCTGCGTTTGTTGACCTAGTCAAGGCGTAGTGAACGGTAGCTAAATAATATTTTTTCTGTGGATTGCAAATGTGATTGGTTAGGACAGTCGTGCGGCCTTGTTGACCTAGTCAAGGGCACGTACGGGTGGGTCTAATGCAATCAGGATTATGACGGTAGAACTTGTCTAACAGTTTGTGGCTTGTTGACCTAGTCAAGGTCATGAACAGTTAGGGGCAAAAACCACATCGGGAGTTTCAAAAGAACTGAAACTTGCAGATTTAGCATACCTTCTGGAGTGCGGTGACTAGAGTGGATTCCATCTAGGTTATCGCATAATGACAGTTGGATCCCGATCCCACTGATGAGTTGGTTTACTCTCGGGAGATTATTTCACTTAACGATCAATGCTATAAACCTAGTAGGTGTCTAGAAAGGTGTTAGCGGGGTTACGCCCCCAGGGAAAAGAGGTTCTTTAATTAAGGAACTTCGCGAAAGCGTTGGAAAACCTCCCTCGAAGTACCGACACTAGCCTGGCTGAAAGGTTAAGCAAGTATTGTGACGTGAATTAAAACCCGGCTAGTTCTTCTTTTAAAAAGGTTTTAAGAAGAATTTGAGTAAACAGTGGGAGACATCCTGGTTAGATAAATTAATAAACCAATCTAATCTTGCAAGAGCATACGCTGAGTGTTTCTTTTCTCTCTCCAGGCAGCAACCTTTTCACGCCCTAATCAAGATAATAAAATGTATCGCTTGACCGATCCGAATTCTTATTCGGGACTGGGGAAAGTTGGTTCAGCTCTAACTTGTGACAACAGTCATGAGTATGAGAATGGGAAAGAGGATTGTATGGATTTCCAGGATACCCAGTCGAAGAAGAAGCATGGTTTTGCATCTACTTCAGGTGTTCTTGTAATTGAGAACTGTTTTAACGGTCAGCCCTACCTCCTGGGTACTTGATACCGGATCAGGATCTCATATCTGTAATTTATTGCAGGGACTGAGAAAAAGTAGGAAAGTTGCACCGGGTGATATGTCGCTCAGAGTAGCGAACAGAGCACAAGTTAATGCGGCAGCCGTCGGTGAATATCACCTAGTATTGCCAAATGGCAAGACTATGATTTTGAACGATTGCTACTATGTACCCTCCATGGTTTGCAACATCATATCAGTTTCTTTACTCGATAAAGATGGATATAACTTTGTTCTTGAAAAGAATATCATGAACATTTACCTTGATAAGGTACTGGTTGCAGAGGGTACACTGTTTAATGGTATCTACGTTCTAAATCAGAATACAGTTCTCAACATACAAAACACACGCAAGAGGAAGAATTCAGATACGAATGAATCCTACTTGTGGCATTGTAGACTTGGTCATATCGGAGAGAAAAGACTGAGTAAGTTGCATAAAGATGGACTCTTGAATGCGTTCGAGTTTTCATCTTATGGAACTTGTCAGTCTTGTCTCAAAGGAAAGATGACCAAATCTCCGTTCACACGGACATGGAGAAAGAGCAGCAGAGCTCTTGGGACTCGTACATAGTGATGTATGTGGTCCGATGTCTATACATGCAAGGGGTGGGTTCTCGTACTTCATCACATTCACTGACGATCTCTCTAGGTTCGGATATGTGTATCTGATGAAACACAAATCTGAAGCTTTTAAGAAATTCAAGGAATTCAGAAACGAAGTAGAGAACCAGACAGGCAAAAGTATCAAGATCCTCCGGTCTGACAGGGGAGGGGAGTACTTAAGCACGGAATTCCTAGATTACTTAAAAGAGAATGGTATTCTCTCTCAGCTTACTCCTCCTTATACACCACA